>OY987320.1:5518279-6260467 GCA_963920655.1 Geranium rotundifolium
ACGATGTGCTTTTGGTACATCTGGGTCACCAGGAACGGCAGGATCTTCAGGGACAAGGAGCGTTCGCCTGGAGAGACCCTCAGACTACTTCAGATGCGGTCGTATACTCTGGTGCAGGCAGACGAGGGACGAGACATCCAGTCTTGGACGGGGGAGCGCACTTTAGCCGCCTGGTGCGCGAACCCGAGGTTGGTACTCCAGGCTATTCTTTCTTAGCTTATCTCTCTTTTTGGGCCGTGCTCTGTCTTTTATTTCTTTGTTTTGGGGCTTAATTTTCCCCTTTTTGTTCATTTGTACTCTGCTCTTTCCATTAATATTATTCATTATTGCTGATCAAAAAAAAAAAAAAACTTCGATAAGTCAGTTTTGCTGGGGTTGAATCTAGAGGATGGGGGTGACAGTCGTTTTGCACGAGGTTTCGGGCTGTGTTGTTGGACATCTTCCTCTTTCTTATTTGGGTTTCAGCTTGGGGGTAGATTACAGACGGGTGGTGACATTTTTTGCAATATGAAATTGAAGCATTACCGTTTTTTTTGTTGGAAAAACACTCATATGACATAGATTCTTAGGATATTCCCTATTAGATGAATGAGTTTCATTGCATTACGAGAAAGTCATTTGCGGAGTGTAAGATTTTCACGTTATAGAGCAATTTTTGTAATACGAAATTGAAACATTACCGGTCTTATTTTTTGGAAAAGCACTCATATGACAATGATTCTTAGGTTATTCCCTATCATATGGGAGAGTTTAAAGGTATTTCGAGAAAATCATTTTTGAAATGTAACTTTTCTTACATTATAGAGTAATTTTTGCTAGACGAAATTGAAGCATTACCGGCCTTCCTTTTTTGAAAAGTACGTGGGTAATTTTCGACTCGCCTTTCGGAAACTGAGTTACGTGACCTTTTTCGGAGATTTGGGGAGATCTTGGAGGTGACTCTCCCGAGGCGACATCGTCAGGCGAGCTATTTTTTTTTTAGTCAGCAATAATAGATATTATAAATGACGAGAGAAAAGTACAAAGAAACAGAAAAGGGGAAAAACTGAGCCCCAAACCAAAAGAGGGGAAAACAAATCCCCAAAAAAGACAAAAAATAGAGAGAAAAGCAAAGAAAGGATGGATTGTAGTACAAAAAAAAAAGGGTTCGCGCACCAGGTGGCTAAAGTGTGCTCCTCCGTCCAAGCCTGGATATCTCGCCTCTCATCTGCCTGCAGTAAAGTGTAAGAGCGCATCTGTAATAGGCTGAGAGCCTCTCCAGGTGATCGCTCCTCATCTATGAAAATTTGGTCGTTCCTGGTGACCCAGATGTACCAGAAAACCTTCGTGATAAGTTTGCTCAATGCCCTCCTCGCTCCTTTGTCTGCAACTCTGGCTCTCAGCCTCATAAGGAGATCGTGAACTGATTGAGTAGTAGGGAACTGGATACCCCACCACCTATGAATCTCTCTCCAAAATCTCCTAGTCCAACTACTTGAGAGCATAAGATGCTGCATCGTCTCCTCTCTCCTACTGCATAGAGCACAATGCGGTGACCAACCGAGATGATCCCCCTGAAAGCAAGAGTGTCTCTAGCTGGTAAACTGTCCTAAAGTACCAACCAACCGAAACTCCTGAAGTTCGGCGAAACTAGCTTATCCCACAGTCTCGAAGCCCAGTCCACCGAATTGGCCTGATATGTCCCAACAATATGTGGTAACCCCTCCTCGCAGTGTATTCTCTCATATATGACGTTCACCAAATTTGATCGCGAATCCCATCTGACGGCCTGATACTGTCGAGAACTAGGGGTGTTCAAATATCAACCACTAACCGATCCACCTGCCCAACCGTATTGTCCTGTGGCCTATTTGGCGTTACTCGCGGGTTGCGGGTTGGGCCGTGGATAATAAAATTTACACCCGCAAAATATTGGGCGGTTTGCAGATTTAGGATAAGCGAACCGCGGTTAACAAAACTCACCCCACCTTAGCCTAATCCATTGGTAAGAATATATGATAACACACAAACTATATTATAAGAATTAGTGGTTTTAATATCTTTCATCATATATCTATTATATTTCAAGCTCTTCACAGTTGAGGTTTTTTGTGTTTTGGTTATTGATTGTATTTTGAATCTTGAGTTATTTGTGTTTAACAATGATTGAGGAGAAGAAGATTGTGATTGTAATTTTAGGGCATCAACAAAAAATTGATTAAAAAATAATACAATACGAATATATTAATAATAATAGATAATTGGGTTTTTATATGAGTAATAACAAAATATTAACACGAACTACTGTGATTCAAAAAAGATTTATAAAAGAGACTTAAATTTTGTGAATTGTGCGGGTCAAACCGTAACCAACCGCAGACTTATACGGTTTGCATTTTTTGTGACCCGCACCCTTACAGGTGGTTGATGCATTTTACTTTCTCAACCCGCGCCCTTACGGGCGGGTGAGAAACTATTTATATGTGCGGGTCAACCGTCCATGAACACCGCTACCGAGAACCGTAAGTAGCTCTGCAAACTCTAGCCTGCTCTGGCTAGCAACACCCTGCGGAAAGGGATGGACCATCCATCCAAAACCCATGCATCACGAACTGAATGGCCCGGGTAACTTACACGCCGGTAGAGTCTATGGAACCTGGTCCTCAAGCCAAAATCTCCCAGCCATCAATCATCCCAAAATCTGATCTGGCTGCCATCACCAAGTCTCCAAAGGTTACACCCAAACCCAAAAATCCTAGGAGAAGCCTGAAGAGACGAGAGATCAAGAATATCCCGCAAAGCCCTCGACCCTGAGTGACCAGAGAAAGGAAGCGAAGAAAGGTCCCAAGACGATCTATCCCAACCGTATATCGCATACAAGATCCTCCTCCACAAAGGATTTGTCTCTGTCGCGAATCGCCACCACCATTTCAATAGCAGAGCGCTGCTGTGGACCTCCTGAAGGCGGCGAATACCCAACCCTCCCTGTCTGATCGGCCTACAAACAAGCTCCCATCTGACCCCCTCATAATGAACTCCTCATAATGAACTCCATCACAGCAACATTTGTCTTGGGAGCCCGGAAAAGAGACATGTAGAAGATAGGCAAGCTCGAGAGAGCCACCTTAATCAGCATGATCCGTCCTCCAAAGGAGAGTGAGCTCACCTGCCACAAAGCTAACATGGTCCTGAACTTGGCCACTATCGGCTCTCAAGTCACCACCCGTCAATAATCTGCCCCTAAGCTGAAAACCCAAATAAGGTAGAGGAAGTTGCTCGACCACAAGAGCGAAAGCATAGCTAAGCGACTGTCACCACCATCCTCTAGATTCAACCCCAACAAGACTGACTTGTCGAAGTCGATCCTCAGACCTGACGCCTACTCAAAATACTGTAGAACCAACCGGAGCTGAAAGAACTGATGTTGCTCGGCCTCAACAAATATCAGAGTGTCGTCTACAAACTGAAGGTGTGAGACTCTTACCATCATCACCCACCCGAACCCCCCAGGACGCCATCGACTAACTGTCTACCACGAATGAAGGTAGACTTTACCTCGCTAATCAAATCACCAATGTACCGTCGTAGTCGTATGGAAAGAACCATAGCCAAAAGCTTATAAGGTCCCGAAATCATACTAATCAGTCGAAACTGCGCAAAATCTCGTGGGGTCTCAATCTTCAGAATCAAGGCAATGAAAGAAGCATTAAGACCCGACCTGATCCTCCCTTTCAGGTGGAAATCCTGGAAGAAACCGGGTACATCCTCCCTGACCACTCACCTCACGAAAAAAGCGCATGGTGAAGCCATCTAGACCCGGGACTTTAGCCCCATCGCACTCTGAGAGTGACGAGAGGATCTCCCCCCCTCAGTAAAAACCGCCTCTAAAAATTCTGACCCCCAGTGGCAAAGTCCGGAACGGGAGGGCAGGCAAAGTAGGCCTCGAAATAGGATCTGGCCGAAATCTCGTCTGAAAATGATCAACTGCAGCTCTGCGGATCGGCTCCGGCTGTGTCTGCTCCTAGCCGTCAATAACCATACACTGAATCCGACTCCTCCTGCCTCTCGTCGCGGAGCTTCTGTGAAAGTACCGAGTGTTCCTATCTCCCTCAAAAGCCTAGCAAACCCTCAACTTCTGCCTCCAGATGTCCGCGCGAGACTTCGCTAAGCCCACAAACTCGGTTTGGAGTCTGCCGCGGTCCTCCTCCTCGACCTCAGTAAGTGGTCTCTCCCCCACTATAGCATCTAAAGCCTCGATGCTGGCTGTGGTCCATGTAGCTAGGTCTGGCCTCAGACGTTTGAGTTTCGCATACAGCATATAGTTTGGGCAGCCAACAAAATCAATGTAAAAGGTCCACTTTGCTGCAAAAAAACTCTTGAAATCACTATGATCCCGCCAAACGTTAAGGAACCGTCTAGGCCTCGATCCCCAATCAACCTCTTGGGCGCCTAAAAGAATGGCACTGTGGTCTGCGAAGATAGCCAACATGTCAGGACTGAGGAGAATACGGTCAAGCCTGCTCGCTCTCGAGCGTGGCCCGACCCAGGTGAAATCCTTGTTCGACATAGGGAAGTCGACAAAGCCTAAGTCAGTAAGAAAAGAGTCAAAATCTCTCCAATCTGCCTGGACCGCCTGATTGGCCACCTCGCTCGAATACCTGACCGTATTAAAGTCTCCCAAAAGGGAAAACTTCTGGCCTACCGAGTGGTGAACTTGTCTCAGAATACCCCATAGATCCCTCCTCGCAGCGGGTACCGAAGGGGCGTGAAGGTTGAGGAAAGAAACAATCTCTCCATAAGCTATGACCTCCCCAAACAAGCGTCTTAAATCGAGATCTCGATTGAGCCCAACCCCGACCCTGCCGGACTAAACTGAAACTCAAACTTGGAAGAAAGCCTGAGTGCTCTAATAATCGTCGGATCTACCACTGTGTACCTGGACTCCTGTAAAGCCACGAAAACTGGACGGTGTGTCGTGATAGTGTCTGCCAGGAGTCTGCGCTTGTGATTCGAGCCAAGAACCCTAGCATTCAAACTCAAGAGTTTCATTGTTTAGCGGGATCCCCGGCCCTGCTGGAAAACCAATAACAGCTCCACTCTGAGTCGGAAGAGAACCTCCCAACAGATCAACAACCCTCCCAACATCAGCCTCCGTGATACTTGCAGCCGAAAGTCCCTCCTCCTCCCTCCTCGAGGCCTCTACTACCTCCGAAAGCTCTGCCTCCTCCTCAATCTCCCTCAAAAATCCAACCGCCGCCTCCCCTCTACCCAAGTCTAGATCTCCCTCAGTGGTCTCCTCCCACTCACAATCTGAGTCCAAAGTCACACCTATCTCCTCTACCCGTGTGTCCCTCAAATCCGATATGTCCTAACTCTCCCCGCTCTGACTAAACTAGGTTCTGCCTCTGAAAATCCTACAAGGCTTCGAGCGCCTCCCAGCAGAGAAAAAAGACCGCATCCCCTCCAAAGAGTATTCCCTGCGCAAACAATCCGTAGAGATCGGTGCCAAGGCCGAAGACAATCCCACCCAACTGAGTCCTCGTCTCTCCCTGGTAGGTCACCTTCACAATCGTGATTATCGGGGGTCAAAGGTTTGGACGTCGGATAAAGACCCTCCTCCTCGAAGCCCAGACACAATGAGTCCCCCTCACCGATTCAAGTAGAATCAAGATCAACCATCCTCGGGTAGGGTGTCGGGGGGGATCCTGGGGCCCGAGCTAAGCACACCGTCTCCAGCAAAGTGGTGTCCCCCTGAGCTCCAGACTGTGTCTCCAAACCCTCTCTTGGACGATAATTTGAGTCTTACCCTGCGTCTTAGTAACCTCCTCCTGCACAACAACCTCTGTCTCCTGAGCCTCTCCCTAAGCGGTGGCCTGCTCCCTCAATGCCTCCGCCTGTGTCTCTATCGCCTCCATCTCCTCGGCCTAGGAAACCTTACCCCTACTCTGCCTGAACGGTACGAGGGCCCCCGCTCGGACAGGGGATAGGTCAAGGTCTGAGTCCGTCGGAGTAATGATGTGGATCTTAGAGATGGGAACGACCTCGAAACCAACTCTTACTGACCCCGCTCCTACCAGCAGTCAACTCCCCACGATCTTCGAAGATGGTTCGAGAGGTGTGACAATACTGCAACACGCTCGAAACACCCCTCGCCCATGGAGTATGGGTGAGTAGCTATGAAACTTCCAACACCACCTACTACCGTCTCGATCGAAGCCGAAGACCAAGCTGAGAGTCGGATCTCTCGGACGTGTACCTAGCGAAACACTCCACCTAGCAGAAATTGGTCGCAGTCGGTCGAGCAAAAGAAGAACTACCGATTGAGAACTGTCCACTGGTCAGTCTGGAGTCTGTCTATCACACTGGCATTTGCAAAGGATAGTAGGAACACTCGTTGCCCTAAGTAAGAAATCGTAGCCACCTTCGATCTTGTGCCCCACATCTCCGATAGAAGGACTCCTCGATCAAAATCACGAACCGCTACAGCGAGGATGCATAACTGGAAACACCCAGAGGAGGTGCAAAATAAAATGCGGCTGCGAACCGTCGTGCTCAGAGGGATAGTCTGTGGCTCGCCGGAAGAGGCCGGAATGGCTGATGGGGCAAGTTTGTAGCTCAGGAGTAACGGAAATCTGTGGGCGAGGTGAGTGTCGCCCCACTGCCACGATAAGAGTGTGCCCTCTCAGAACAGGTTCGTTCAAGGCCAAGATCGCATCCATACGCCCCTACTTTGAGGTGAGGTGAACAAAAAACGGTGCCTCCTCGGAAGCGTCACTTCCAAAACCTACCCAAATCTCCTGAAAAGGTCCATGAGCTCTTCGTATGAGGGGCGAGACGGTAAATTACCCACGTAGGTCGGAAAAGCGGATTTGGAAGCCTCCTCCAATTTCCGAGACATACGCGTGGTAATTTTTTTGTTCCGCTCGCCCGAAGTCTCGCAAACGGCACCCGAAACCCGTAAATCGGCTTGAGCCGATACAACCGAGTCCTCCATCAAGCACTTACCCACGCTAATGTCTCTAAACCTACGATCCGAAAGGCATTTCGAATCTGCCAGTGAAGAACTGTTCGGGTTCACCGGATTTACCGGCTTAATCGGTTCAATTAAACTAAGCGAGCAGAAGTAAAATTTTCTGAGCCGTGAACCGGGCTGCGTACCTTAGTAGACGAGTCGGATGATTTTTGTTGCAAGGTGGACCCCGAAAATATGAACCGAAGCTAACTTGTGTGGGAACCAGATTTGGGATGCTCGGTCTAATTGGTTTAGCTCCCTGTAGTCGGCTTGCTCAAGAGAGCGAATTGGGCTGCCCGACACCCTTCAATAGCCCACCAGCGCCTGCAACCAGCCCTGTAGAGTCCGATCGAGCCGCTGTGATGGCTACCGGAGCTTCCTTGCCGGCATGGAGTCTCCTGAGCGCTTCCGCGCCTCACACAGTTCCTCCTCGCGTCTGCCTGCGTTTTTGAGGTCCGCTGCTCCCCGTCGACCGTTCAGGTGGATCAGATTTGTGACGACGATGACGGCGTAGCCGGCTCTTGCCACCCATCACCAGCGATCGTTTGACGACCACTTCTGGAGTCAACGACATCGTCCTCCGCCTCCTGACCGCGAAGCGCCTGCTGCACCATTAGCGTTTGGTCAGCAGCCGCAGCGCCCTTACTTGGTCGATCGAGTCGTCTCCTGGTGGTATCGTCATCGCACATGGGAGAGTCACCGACAACGCCGCCGTTGGAGAAGCGCAGCGGTGCTCTCGGCCACCTCGAGGACTGATCACTCCTCGTCGTGCTAGGGTTTGCGATCTCTACAGGTAGCGGCGCAGCAGCTTCTCCCTTCCTCCTCTTGCCTTTAGCCGTAGCATCTCCAAGCCTGTCCGAGGCTCCTCCCGACTCACCATCTATCCTCCATCGCGATCGCCATTGTTTCCATCCAGGTGGGAGCTCCCGATCTGCAATAGGGTCGAAACGATTGGAGATGAGGAGCTGGTGACCGAAATCCTCACCCTATTATTGTACTCTCCTCCCCATGCCGAGAAAATGGGCATCAAAATTGTCTCGATTGGACGTCGCCGGAAGTGGCTGAAGCTCCGCCGGAATATCACCGGAAATCGCCAAGCCTAGAGAGAGCCAATGTCATATGAGTGCTTTTCCGTCAGGTGAGCTATGCTTTCGTTCACCTCGCTTCGGAGCAGGTACGCATGAAGGGCGCACTCTTATTGTGGTAGCTGGACGACATTGTGAGTCGCATATCGCTCCTTTGACCACTCCTGTTACTCCGCAAGAGCCACAGACTACCCCTTCGATCACCCCGCTCACCCACAGTCGCGTTTTATTTCGTACCTCCTCATAGCGGTTCCGGTTTTGCATTCTAGCAGTAGCGGTCCGAGTTTTTTATCATACTACTCTTCTTTCGGAGATGTGGGGTGGAAGCTCAGAGGTGGCCACGATCTCAGATTTGGGACAACAAGTGTTTATGATTTCTTTTGCGGATGCCAGTGGGTAGATCTCCATCGGTGGTTCTACTTTTGATGTGCTAGCGACCGGTTCTTACATGACGGAGTATTTCATTGGGTTCACATCCAGGAGATTCCGTTGTCAGCTTGGTCTCCTATTCCGATCGAGACGGTGGCGGGTGGTATTGGCAGTTTCATCGTTACTCACCCATACTTCATCAGGGAGGGGTGCTTCGAGCGTGTTGCAGTATTGGTGCACGTCTCTGATCCCCTTCGGAGATCTTGCGAAGTAGATTTCCGGCTAGGAGAGGGGTCCATCAGAGTTGGTGTGGAGGTTGTTGAGATCTCCGACATCCCCACCACCACTCAGGCTGACTCTGACATGAATTATCCCCTGTCCGTGCGGGAGCACTTGTACCGTTCGGGCAGTGTCGGTGTAGAGTTTACTGGGCCGATGAGTCGGAGGCTACGGGGACGCAGATGGATGTTCTAGGGGAGCAGACTTTTATCCAGAGGGAGGTTATGGAGACACCGGCTGATACTCAGAGGGAGGTTCAGAGGACACAGGTTGTTGTTCAGGAGGAGGTTAGGGAGACACAAGCGGACACTCAAAGTGTTCAAGGAGCATAAATTATTTTTCAGGAGGAGATTTTGGAGGCGTAGTTCGGTGCTCAGAGTTTGGACACATCGCGGGAGGCGGGGTCCTTTGTTCGGACTCCGAGGTCCGCTCCGACGCCCTACCCGAGAATTATTGACCTTGATTCTACTCGGATCGGTTAGGGGGACTCATTGTGCCTGGGCTTCGAGGAGGGGAATCTCTATCCAATGTCCTGAGCTACCAGGGAGAGACGAGGACTCAGTTTCGGTGGGTTCGTCATCGGCCCTGAGACCGATATCCACAAACAGTCTCTGCAGGGGCTGCTTTTTGGAGGGGATCTGCAGGGGCTGCTCCGAGGTTCTAGGGGAACTGTGATTTTAAGAGTTTTGTGGCGACTAAATGGGCCTCTTACATCGACGTTGTGGGCTGTCCAAACCATATGTTGTGGGCGAAGCTCAAACATCTGAGGTCAGACTTAGCTACTTGGAACATCGAGGTGTTTGGTAATGTGGAGCACCAGATTTCCAGAACCACAGCTAGCATCAAGGGACAGGAGGGAGAGACCACTCACTGAGGCTGAGGAGGTGGACTGCAACAGACTACGGACCGAGGTTGTGGGTTTAGAAAAATCTCGTGTGGACATCTGGAGGTAGAAGTCGAGGGTTCGGTGGGCTCTTGAGGGAGACAGGAACACTCAAGATTTCCACAGATGTGTCGCGACGAGGGACAGGAGGAGTCGTATTCAGAGCATGGTTATTGATGGTCAGGAGCAGACGCATCTAGAGCCGATTCGCAGAGCTGCAGTAGACTATTTTACGGCGAGATTCTATTGCGAGGCCCAATCTGCCACCACTTCCGTCGCGAAGGTCAGATGGGAGATTGTTTGTAGGCCGACCAGGCAGGGTGGATTGGGGATTCGTTGCCTTGAGGAGGTCAACGGCGCTGTGACAGGAGGATTCTGGGAGCGAGGTTCGGTTGGGATAGGTCGGCATGGAATCTCTCTTCTTTGCCTTTTTCTGGTCACACAGGGTCGAGGGCTTTGCATGCGATTCTAGGCATGCCGTCTCTTCAGGCGTGGTTGTGTTCGTTGGAGGCTGGGTGATGGCAGCCATATCAGATTCTGGTATAATTGCTGGTTTAGTCATCCAGGTCACTCGGTTCGTGATGCTTGGGTGCTGGATGAATGGTCCATACTTTCCCCCGGGTTTTGACAGCCAGAGCGGGGCTAGAGTTACTTACAGTACTTTGCATTATCAGACCGATAGATGGGGTTCGTGATCAGATCTGGTGGACGTCTGACGGTAGAGGATACACATCGAAGAGGGGTTCTCATATGTTGTTGGGGGCAGATAAGGCCGATTTGGTAGACTGGGCTCTGAGGTTGTGGGATATGCCGATTCCGTTGAACTTCAGGAGTTTCGGATGGCTAGTACTCCGGGGCAGCTTACCGACGAGAGGCACTCTTGCTTTCAGAGGGATCATTCTGATCGGACACCGCATGTGTGCTCTGTGTGATTGGAGGGAGGAGACGACAGAGCATCTCATACTCTCCTGCACCTGGACTAGGAGATTCTGGAGAGAGATTCACAGGTGGTGGGGTATATCGTTCCCAACTACTCATTCAGTTTATGATCTCTTCATGGGGTGGAGAGCCAGGATTGTGGACATAGGAGCGAGGAGGGATTAGAGCAGACTTATCACGATGGGTTTCTGGTACATCTTGGTCACCACGAGAGGCTCATAGGCTACTAAAGATGCGCTCTTACACTCTGGTGCAGGCGGACGAGGGGTGTGATATTCAATCATGGACAGGGGAGCGTGCTTTGGCCACCTGGTGCGCTAACCCGATGATGGTTCTCCATTCTATCCTTTCCTAGCTCTCTGCTTGGTTTCAGGGCTCTGTTTTTCTCATTTTTGGTTTTTGTGGTTGGTCTAGGGCTTTGTTTTCCCTTCTTTTTTATAATATCTTTTATTGATGATCAAACAAAAAAAACTCATTGACCTTGATTCTTAGGTCATTCCCTGTCATGTGGGAGAGTTTGAGGACATTCCGAGAAATTCATTTTCGGAACGCAAGTTTTCTTACATTATAGAGCAATTTTTCAATACGTAATTAAAGCAGTACTGTACTCTTATGACATTGATTCTTAGGTCATTCCCTATCATATGGGAGAATTTTAGGGCATTCCGAAATAGTCATTTTCGGAACTTAAGTTTTTCTACATTATAGAGCAATTTTTGCAATACGAAATTGAAGCACAACAGTTTTTTTTATCGGAAAAGCACTCAGATGACATTGATTCTTAGGTCATTCCCTACCATATGGGATAGTTTGAGGGAATTCCAAGAAAATCATTTTCAAAACGTAACTTTTCTTACGTTATAGAGCAATATTTGCAATAAGAAATTGTAGCATTACCAGCCTTCTTTTTAGGAAAAGAATTCATGTTGTAAGGGTTGTTAGGTCATTCCCTATTATATGGTAGAGGTTGAGGACATTCCGAGAAAATTATTTTCAAAACGTTACTCTTCTTACGTTATAGAGCAATTTTTGCAATATGAAATCGGAGCATTACCAGTATTCTTTTTTGGAAAAACACTCATATGACACTTATCCTTAGGTCATTCCCTAGTATATGGGAGATTTTGAGGGCGTTCCCAGAAAATCTTTTTCGAAATGTAACTTTTTGTACATTATAGAGCAATTGTTGTAATAAGAAATTGAAGTATAACCGTTCTTCTTTTTTTTGGAAAAGCACTCTGTGAAATTGATTCTTTGGTCATTTCCTATCATATGGGAGAGTTTGAATGCATTCTGAGAAAGTCAGTTTCAGAACGTAAGCTTTCTTACATTATAGAGCAATTTTTGCAATACGGAATTGAAGCATTACCGGTCTTCTTTTTTTGTAAAGCCTTCATATGACATTGATTCGTAGGTCATTCCCTATCATATGAGATAGTTTGATTGCATTCCGAAAAGGTCATTTTTGGGGCGTAAGTTTTCTTACATTATAGAGCAATTTTTACGATACGAAATTGAAACATTACACGTTCTTTTTTTTTTTTTGGAAAAGCACTCATATGACATAGATTCTTAGGTCATTCCCTATCAGATGAATGAGTTTCATTGCATTACGAGAAAGTCATTTTCGGAACGTAAGTTTTCTTACGTTATAGTGTAATTTTTGTAATACAAAATTGATGCATTATTGTACTCTTTTTTTGGAAAAACACTCATATGACATTGATCCTTAGGTCATTCCCTATCATATGGGAGAGTTTGGAAGCATTCCGAGAAAGTCATTTTCGGAACGTAAGTTTTCTTGCATTATAGAGCACTTTTTGCAATACGAAATTTTAGCATTACTGGTCTTCTTTTTTGAAAAGCACTCACATAATATTGACTCTGAGGTCATTATCTTTCATATGGATTAGTTTGAGGGAATTTCGAGAAGGCCTCGATGAGGGAGTAGGAAGGACCTTTGGCTGCGTGTATCGCGGCGGCTGATGTTGAGAGGGTTATTGATTTGTTTGGAGGTTCTCTTCCGACTAGGAGTGGAGCTGATACTGTTTTTCCATCGGGGCCGAGGGCTCCCTCTCAACAATGAAGCTCATGAGTAGGAACACTAGGGTTCTGGGCTGGGAACACAAGCGCAGACTCCTAGCAGACACTGTCACGGCACACCGGCCAGTTTTCGTGGATTTACCGGAGTTCAGGTTCGCAGTCGCAAATCCGACGATTATCATAGCACTCGGGTTTTCTTCCCAGTTTGAGTTTAGTTCAGTCCGGCAGGGTCGGGGTTGGGTCTAGTCGAGATCTAGATTTGGGACGCTTTAGTACTCCGTATGACCAGTTGTAACATTTTCCCAGGGCTGATCGTGTGGGTTGGGGAGGTCATAGCTTCTGGAGAGACCGTTTCTTTCCTCAACCTTCCCGCCCTATCGGTACCCGCTGCTTACGGACAGATTTTGATTCTTTTTCTTACGGACTTAGGCCTTGTCGCCTTCCGTATCCTCCTCAGTCAGGACATGTTGGCTATCATCACAGACCCGATCCTCACGGGGTGACAAAAATGCTCTCGGATCATAGTGCCATTCTTTTAGGCACCCAAGAGGTTGATTAGGGACCGAGGACTAGAAGGTTCCCCAACGCCTGACTGGATCATAGTGATTTCAAGAGTTTTGTGGCAGCAAAGTGGGCCTCTTACATTGACGAGTGGGCTACCCAAACTATATGTTGTGGGCAAAGCTCAAACGTCTGAGGTCAGACTTAGCTACCTGGAACATATATGTGTTTGGTCACGTGGACCACCAGATTTCCCGGACCACAGGTAGCATCGAGGCTCTAGATGCTATAGTGGGGTAGAGACCACTTACTGAGGTTGAGGAGGAGGACCGCGGCAGACTCCGGACCAAGCATGTGGGCTTGGTGAAGTCTCGCGCGGACATCTGGAGCCAAAAGTCGAGGGTTCGCTGGGCTCTTGAGGGAGATAGGAACACTCGGTACCTTCACAGATGCGCCGCGACGAGAGGCAGAAGGAGTCGTATTCAGTGTATGGTTATTGACGGCCAGTACCGGACAGATTTCGGCCAGTCGTATTCAGGCGAGATTTCGGCTGGATTATTTTCGGACTCGGCCCTTTCAGAGTGCGATGGGGTTAAGGCCCGAGTCCATAAGACTTCACCATGCGCTTTTTTCGTGAGATGTGGGATGTGGTCAGGGAGGATGTGCTCGGTTTCTTTCATGATTTCAACCTGAAACGGAGGATCGGGTCGGGTCTCAATGCTTCTTTCATTGCCTTGATTCTGAAGATTTAGACCCCTCGAAATTTTGGGCAGTTTCAACAGATTAGCTTGATTTCGGAACCTTATAAGCTTTTTAGCTAGGGTTCTTTCCATACGACTGCGACGGTACATTTGGGATTTGATTAGCGAGGTACAATCTGACTTCATTCGTGATAGACAGTTTGTCGATGGCGTCCTGGTCGCAGGATAGGCTCCATGGCGGCTGTGGTCAAGCTTGATTTCGAGAAAGCTTTTGACCGGGTAGACTGGAGTTACCTTTGAAACGTTATGCCTGCTATGGGCTTTGGCCCTAGATGGAGAAACTGGATTGCTTCTTGTCTTGGCTCCTCTGCTTCGGTCCTAGTCAACGGCTCTCCCACGAGTCAGTTTGACATCAGGAGAGGAGTAAGACAGGGATGTCCCTTATCCCCGCTCTTGTTCATCATTGCTGCAGAGGGGCTACACCTTCTTCTTCTGTGTGGAGAGAAGGCTATACTTTTTAGGTGGATTCGGGTGGGTGATGAGGAGAGAGTCTCACATCTGCAGTTCGCAGACGACACTTTATTATTTGTTGAGGCTGAGCCACAGTAGTTGTTCCAGCTCCGGTTGGTTCTATAGTATTTTTATTGGGCGTCAGGTCAGAGGATCAACTTCGACAAGTCAGTCTTGTTGGGGTTGAATCTAGAGGATTGTCGTGACAGTCGCTTTGCACGAGCTTTCGGTTGTGTTGTCGGGCAGCTTCCTCTACCTTATTTGGAGTTTAGCTTGGGGGTAGATTACCGGCGGGTGGTGACTTGGGAGCAGGCGAGCTCACACTCTTTTGGAGGACGGATCACGCTGATTAAGGCGGCTCTCTCGAGCTTTCCTATTTTATACATGTCTCTTTTCAGGGTTCCCGGGACTACTGTAGCTGCGATGGAGTCCATTATGAGGAGGTTCCTATGGTGAGGTAGAGGCGGACGTCGGGGGTTTCCGAAGGTCAGATGAGAACTTGTTTGTAGGTCGATCAGACAGGGAGGGTTGGGTATTCGCCGCCTTCAAGAGGTCCACAGCGCTCTGCTGTTGAAATGGTGTTGGCGATTCGCGACAGAGTCGAGTTTTTTGTGAAGGAGGATTTTGTGTGCGAGATACGGTTGGAACAGATCGTCATGGGATCTTTCTTCGTTACCTTTCACGGGTCACTCATGGTCGAGGGCTTTGCCTGATATTCTCGGTCTCTCGTCTCTTCAGGCTTTTCCTAGGATTTTTGGGTCTGGGTGTGTCCGTTGAAGATTTGGCGATGGCAGCCAGATTAGATTCTGGGATGATTGTTGGCTGGGAGATTTTTGCTTTAGGACCAGGTTCCACAGACTTGATACATGGGTTCTTTATGGATGATCCTTCACCTTCCGTGGGGTGTTGCCAGCCAGAGCAAGGCTAGAGTTTGCATTGCTACTTACGATTCTTGGAACTATCAGACCGGCAGATGGGATTCACGATCAGATCTGGTCGATGTCAGATAGGAGTAGATACACTGCGAGGAAAGGTTACCACATGTTGTTGGGGACAGATCAGGCCGATTTGGTGGACTTGGCTTCGAGACTTTGGGATATGCCAGTTTCGTCGAATTTCAGGAGTTTCGGGTGGTTGGTATTTTAGGGCAGTTTACCGACTAGAGGCACTCTTGCTTTCATGGGGATCATCCCGATTGGTCACCGCATGTGTGCTCTGTGCGATATGAGGGAGGAGATGACAAAGCATCTTATGCTCTTATGCAGTTGGACTAGGAGATTCAGGAGAGTAATTCACAGGTGGTGAGGCATCCAGTTCCCAACTACTCAGTCAGTTCACGATCTCTTCATGGAGTGGAGAGACAGAGTTGCGGATAGAAGTGCGAGGAGGGCATGGAGCATGCTTATCACGATAGGTTTCTGGTATATTTGGGTAACCAGGAACGACCGGATTTTAAGGGATGAGGAGCGATCACCGTGAGAGGCTCTCAAGCTACTACAAATGCGCTCTTACACTTTAGCCACCTGGTGCGCGAGATATCCAGGTTTGGACGGGGGAGCGCACTTTAGCCACCTAGTGTGCGAACCCGAGGTTGGTCCTTTGTTCTATCCTTTCTTAGCCTTTCTCTCTGTTTTTGGGTTGTTTTGGGGCTCTGTTTTCCCCTTTTATATTACTTGTACTTTTTTCTCTCGTCATTTATAATATCTTTTATTTCTGATAAAAAAAACTCATATGAGAGCTGTCCAAACTATATGCGGTGGGCAAAGTTCAAACGCCTGAAGTCAGACTTAGCTATCTTAGATTTCATTGCCTTGATTCCAAAGATTGAGACCCCGCGTGACTTTGCGCACTTTCGGCCGATCAGTTTGAATTCGGGACCTTATAAGCTTTTGGCTAAGGTTCTCTCTAGCCGGTGGCGTTAATTCATTGGTGATTTCATTGTGGAGGTTCAGTCGGGATTCATTAGGGGGAGAGAGTTGGTAGATGGCGTCCTTGTGGCGAACAAGTTGATTGATATGGTTCGCATGACATACTCCAAGGCGGCGGTCGTCAAGCTTGATTTTGAGAAAGCTTTTGACCGGCTCGATTAGGTTTACCTTTGGAGAGTTATGGCAGCTATGGGTTTCTGCCCTAAGTGGAGACATTGGATAGGTTCTTGACTAGGATCCTCAGCCTCAGTTCTGGTCAACGACTCTCCCACGAGTCAGTTTGATATCAGGAGAGGAGTCCAACAGGGATGTCCCCTATCCCCCTTCTTGTTTATCATTGCAGCAGAGGGGTTACATCTGCTCCTTCAGCGAGGAGAGAAGGCACTTCTTTATAGAGGGATTCGGGTGGGTGATGAGGAGAGAGTCTCTCACCTTCAATTTGCTGACGATACACTTCTGTTTGTCGAGGCCGAGCCTCATCAGGTGTTTCAGCTCTGATTAGTGCTGCAGTACTTTGAGTGGGCTTCAGGTTTGAGGATCAACTTCAGCAAGTCAGTCTTTTTGGGGTTGAACCTGGAGGTTGGCGATGACAGTCGTCTGGCACGAGCTTTCGGTTGTAATGTTGGGCAGCTTCCTCTACCTTATCTGGGTTTCAGCTTGGGGGAAGATTATTGACGAGTGGTTACTTAGGAGCGGATTGTTGTCAGGTTTAGGGCCAGGTTAGCTCTTTGGCAGGCGAGTTCACTTTCTTTTGGAGGACGGATCACGCTAATTAAGGCAGCTCTCTCGCGCTTGCCTATTTTCTACATGTCTCTTTTCAGGGCTCCTAGGACTATTGTTGTTGTGATAGAGTCCATTATGAGGAGGTTCCTATGGAGAGGCAGAGGCGGCCGTCGAGGGTTTGCGAAGGTCAGATGGGAGCTTGTTTGTAGGCCGATCAAGCAAAGAGGGTTGGGGATTCTTCGCCTCCAGGAGGTCAACAGTGCTCTGCTGTTGAAATGGTGGTGGCGGTTCGCGACAGAGCCGAGTCCTCTGTGGAGGAGGATTCTGTGCGCGAGATACGGTTGGGATAGGTCATCTTTGGATCTCTCTTCATTACCTTTCTCTGGTCACTCAGGGTCGGGATATTCTCGGCCTATCGTCTCTTCTGGCCTTTCCTAGGGTCTTTGGGACTGGGTGTGTTCGTAGAAGACTTGGTGATGGCTGTCAGATCTGATTCTGGGATGATTATTGGCTGGGGGATTTTTGCTTGAGGACCAGGTTCCACAGACTTCACCGCCGTGTGATGACCCCAGATCATTCGGTTCGTGATGCATGTGTACTTGATGAATGGTCCATTCCCTACCATGGGGTGTTGCCAGCAAGAGCACGGCTAGAGTTTGTAAAGCTACTTATAGAACTCGACAATATCAGACCAACATATGAGGTTCGCGACCAGATCTGGTGGACGTCAGACAGGACAGGTTACACTGCGAGGAGGGGTAATCATATGTTGTTGGGGAAAGATCAGGTTGATTCTTTGGACTGGGCTACGAGGCTGTGGGATATGCCGGTTCCGCCGAATTTAAAGAGTTTCGGGTGGCTGGTACTACAGGGCAGTTTACCGACTAGAGGCACTCTTGCCATCAGGGAGATCATCCTGATCGGTCATCGCATGTGTGCTCTATGCGATAGGAGGGAGGAGACGACGAAGCATCTTATGCTCTTCTACAGCTTGAATAGGAGATTCTGGAGAGAGATTCACAAGTGGTGGGGTATCCCGTTCCCTGCTTCTCAGATAGTCCACGACCTCTTCATGGGATGGAGAGGCAGAGTTGCGGATAGAGGAGAGAGGAGGGCCGGGAGCAGGCTTACCATGATGGGTTTCCGGAACATCTGGGTCATTACGAACGACCAGATTTTTAGGGACGAGGAGCGATCACCCGGAGAGGCTCTCAGGCTACTACAGATGCGCTCATATGACATTGATTCTTAGGTCATTCCCTATCATATGGTAGAGTTTGAGGGCATTCCGAGAAATTTTATTTCGAAACGTCACTTTTCTTACATTAAAGAGCAATTTTTGCAAAACGAAATTGCAGCATTACCAGTCTTCTTATTTGGAAAAACACTCATTTGACATTGATTCGTAAGTCATTCCCTATCATATGAGAGAGTTTGAGGGCATTCCGAAAAAGTCATTTTTGAAACGTAAGTTTTCCTGCATTATAGAGCAATTTTTGCAATACAGAATTGAAGCATTACCGGTCTTCTTTTTTTGAAAAGAACTCATATGACATAGATTCTTAGGTCATTACATGTGATATGAATGAGTTTGAGTACATTCCGAGAAAGTCATTTTTGGAACGTAAGTTTTCTTACGTTATAGAGCAATTTTTTCAATACGAAATTGAAGCATTACCGGTCTTCTTTTTTGGAAAAGCACTCATATGACATTGATTCTTAGAGCATTCCTTATCATATGGGAGAGTTTGAGAGCATTATGAGAAAATCATTTTCGTAACGTAAGTTTTGTTACATTAAAGAGCAATTTTTGCAATTCGATATTGAAACATTACCGGTCTTCTTTTTTGGTAAAGCACTCATATGGCATTACATTGGGTTTTGTTTCTCTCTAGTGGGCGATTTCCGGCGACATCTGGCCAACTTCCGGTGAAGCTCTGGCGAGTGTTTTTTTTATCCAGATTGCACCTTGGGATGGAGGGAAGGGTCTGTGCAGGTGAGGGAGGTCAAAATCTGCGAGTTTCGAACACTTTTGAGGTGTTATCTGATCTGTTCGCAGATCCTGAAACCCTATCTCGTCATAATCCATGGCAGGCGACCGAGCGGAGGGGATCTAGGCTCGGGAGGGAGAGAGTCACACCGTTGCAGACCTCTGATGATGTAGGCTCGACCTCGGCAGTATTGGAGATGATGAAGAGGAGATCGACCATTGTTGCCGAGAGGAGAGAGACCCGAGGCTAACAAGAGGCCCTCTGCGATTCTCTAACGATGTCCAAATTGCAGGAGGCTCATCTGCAGGCGTTGACGACCACCAGTGCAGGCGACGGAGAGCTGGAAATTCAAATTCCAGTTTGGCTGCTGCGACGTCCAAAACCCTAGCAGGGGAGGAGGCGACGTCCAAAACCCTAACAGGGACCTCTGTTGTGATGGGTGAGGTGGCATTGGCAGGGCAGGCGATGACCACCGGAACATGAGAAGGATTATCGGAGGAGGCGGACGGAGGCTCAGGGTGGAGATCGCAGATCGAAACCAAGCCGAACACACCGTCGCGACCTCGGACAGGGCGGCCATGGAACCTCGCGCTGCTGCAGGCCAGATCAGTCATGGTGGGGGCGTTCGGGCTGGTGATGTTTGTGATGGGTGGCACATCAGAGTAGGCGGACGGAGTCTCACCCGAGCCGAGCACACCGTCTCGACCTCGGGCAGAGCTGCCATGGCTCCTCGATCTGCTGCAGGCCAGATCGGTCATGGTGGGGTCGTTCTGGCTGGTGCTATTTGTGATGGTTTGCAGATAAGAGGAGGCGGACAGAAACTCAGCCGAGCTGCCATCGTCCCTCGTGCTGTTGGCGTTGGGTGGCAGTCAGGGGCGAAGGGGCGAGGCTTGCCTGGTGGTGGCGAGCTGACGGCCAAGGCGGGCCGGCTTAACGACTTGGGGCTCTCCACTACTCGATCACCTGCGGGCTCATGCACTTGTGGGCTGGTGAAAACTGTTGGGCCCTCTGATGGGCCGGCCCTTCAGGATCAACAGCACGATTCCTCCAAGTCGAATTCTCTGCAGCCGGTTCCTATTCCGGCCAACTCGGGGTCCACTCTACGTCTCAGGCCAGCCGGTTTGTCTGATAAGGTACACAGCCCGGTTCACCCCTCTGATATTTTTCCTACTGCTACTAATGAATCTGCAAAGTCGGTTAATCCGACAAAGCTAGTAAGTCCTACTGACATCCCCATCATTACTCCGACAAACTCTGACCTTGATCTATCCCCTATCCGAGAGGAGGCCTTTGTACCGTTCGGGCAAGGTAGGGGTAAGGTTTCCTTGGCCGAGGAGATGGAAGCGATTGAGAGACAGGCAGAGGTATTGAGGGAGAAGTCCACTTCTCAGGGAGAAGTTCAGGAGATAGAGGTTGTTTCGCAGGCTAAGACACAGATTGAGACTCAGATTATTGCACAAGAGGAGGCTTTGGAGACACAGTCTGGACCTCATGGGGGGACCACTTTGCGAGAGACGGTGTGCTTTGTTCAGACTTCCAGATCCCCTCTGAAGCCCTACCCGAGGATTGTTGATCTTGATTCTACTCGGATCAATGAGGGGGATTTATTGCGTCTGGGCTTCGAGGAGGAGGGTCTTTATCCAACGCCCATACCTTTGACCCCCGATGATCACGATAGTGAGGGCAAGCTACAAGGGAGACACGAGGACTCAATTTGGGTGGGATCGTCATCGGCCTTGGCGCCAATCTCCACGAATAGTTTGCGCAGGGGATACTCCTTTGAGGGGGTGTGCTCTTTTTTCTCTGTTGGGAGGTGCCCGACACCTTCAGTCTCTACGATCCAGGTTCTGCGTGGGCCTTACAGGATTCTCAGAGGAAGGACCCAACACAGTCAGAGTGGGGAGAGTGAGGAGTTATCACGGTTGAGGGATACACGGGTAGAGGAGATAGGTGGGACTTCGGACTCGGATGGTGAGTGGGGGGAGACCACATGGGGAGATCTGGATCTGGGTAGAGAGGAAGCGAAGGTTGGAGTTCTGAGGGAGATTGAGGAGGAGGCAGAGGAGGTAGAGGTTTTGGAGGTTGTGGAGGCCTCGAGGAAAGAGGAGGAGGGACTTTCAGCTGCGAGTATCACGGCGGTTGATGTTGGGATGGTTATTGATAGGTAGGGAGGTTCTTTTCCAACTCAGAGTGGAGCTGATATTGCTTTTCCAGCAGGGCCGACGACTAACGCTCAGCAATGAAGCTCTTGAGTTGGAACGCTAGGGGTCTGGGCTCGGAGCACAAGCGCTGACTCTTGAAAGACACTATCACGGCACACTGTCCAGTTTTCGTGGCTTTACAGAAATCCAGGTATGCAATGGTAGATCCAACGATTATTAGACCACTCGGGTTTTCTTCCCAGTTTGAGTTTCAGTTAAGCCGGGCAGGTTCGGGATTGGGTTTAAGCGAGATCTCGGTTTGGGACGCTTTAGTACTCCGTATGACCAGTTGTGACATTTACTTGGGGCTGATCGTGTGGGTTGGGGAGGTCATAGCTTATGGAGAGACCGTCTCTTTCCTCAACCTTCTCACCCCTTCGGTACCCGCTGTGAGGAAAGAGACGGTCTCTCCATAAGGTTGAACCTGTCCCAAAATACTTCTGGCCTACCGAGTGTTCAACCTGTCCCAAAATACCCAAGGTTGCCCTTTTGGGAGACCGTCTCTTTCTTGGGTATTTTGGGACAGGTTCAACACTCGGTAGGCCCGAAGTTTTCCCTTTTGGGAGACTTCAATACGGTTAGGGATCTGAGCGAGGTGGCCAATCAGGCGGTCCAGGCGGATTGGAGACACTTTGATGCTTTTCTTACGGACTCATGCATTGTCGACTTCCCTAGGTCGAACAAGGATTTCACCTGGTTCGGGCCACGCTCGAGAGCGAGCAGGCTTGACCGTATTCTCCTCAGTCAGGACATGTTGGCTCTCTTCGCAGACCCGATCCTCACGGGACAAACGAAGATGCTCTCGGATCACAGTGCTATTCTTTTAGGCACCCAGGAGGCTGATTGGGGACCGGGCCTAGATGGTTCTTCAACGGCTTGCTGGAACATAGTTTTTTTTTTATCAGCAATAATAAATATTATAAATGACAAGGGAAAAGTACAAAGGAACAAAAAGGACAAAAGCTGAGCTCCAAACTAAAGGAGGGGAAAAACAAAACCCAAACCGCAAAAAAAAAAAGAGAAAGGCTAAGAGAGGATAGACTGAAGTACCAACCTCGGGTTTGCGCACCAGGCGGCTAGAGTGCGCTCCCCCGTCCAAGCCTGGATGTCCCGCCCTTCGTCTGCATGTACCAGAGTATAAGAACGCATCTGAAGTAGTCGGAGTGTCTCTCCAGGTGATCGCTCCTCATCTCTGAAAATCCTGCCGTTCATGGTAACCCAGATGTACCAGAAACCCATCGTGACGAGTCTGCTCCATGCCCTCCTCGCGCCTCTGTCTGTAACTCTAGCGCTCCACCCCATGAATAGGTCGTGAACTGTCTGAGTAGTAGGAAACTGGATGCCCCACATTTGTGAATCTCCCCCCAGAGTCTCTAGCTCCACCTGCAGGAGAGCATAAGATGTTCCGTCTTCTCCTCCCTCCTACCGCAAAGAGCACACAAGCGATGGCCAATCGGGATAACCCCCCTGAAAGCAAGAATGCCTCTAGTCGGTAAACTGTCCTGAAGAACCAGCCATCCAAAACTCCTGAAGTTTGGCGGAACTGGCATACCCCATCGTCTCGAAGTCCAGTCTACTGAAACTGCCTGATCCGTCCCCAACAACATGTGGTAACCCCTCCTCGCAGTGTATCCTCTCCTATCTGATGTCCACCAAATCCGATCGCGAATCCCATATGTCGGTCTGATAGTGCCAAGGACCGAAATTAACTCTGCGAACTCCAACCCTGCTCTAGCTGACAGCACCCCTCGGAAGGCGATAGACCATCCCTCAAGAACCCATGCATCATGAACTGACTGGCCCGGGTGGCTCCCTCGCTGGTAGAGTCTATGAAAGCTGGTCCTCAAGCAAAAATCTCCCAACCAGTAATCATCCCAGAATCTGATCGGTCTGCCATCTCCAAGTCTCCAACGGACACACCCAGAACCAAATATCCTAGGAAAAGCCTAAAGAAACGAGAGACCGAGAATATCCCGCAAAGCCCTCGACCCTGAGTGACCAGAGAGAGGTAGGGAGGAAAAGTCCCAAGAGGACCTGTCCCATCCATACTTCGCACACAGTATCCTCCTCCACAATGGATTCGGCTCTGTCGCGAATCGCCATCACCATTTCAACAGCAGAGCGTTGTTGAACTCCAGAAGGCGACGAATGCCCAATCCACCCTGTCTGATCGGCCTACAAACACGTTCCCACCTGACCTTCGCCAACCCCCGATGTCCACATTTGCCTCTCCACAGGAACCTCCTCATAATGGACTCCATCACAGCAATAGTAGTCCTGGGAGCCCGGAAAAGAGACATGTAGAAAAGAGGCAAGCTCGAGAGAGCCGCCTTAATCAGCGTGATCCGTCCTCCAAAAGAGAGTGAGCTCGCTTGCCATAAAGCTAACCTAATCCTGAACTTGGCCACAATCGGTTCCCAAGACACCACCTGTCGGTAATCCGCCTCCAAGTTGAAACCCAGATAAGGTAGAGGGAGCTGCCCGACCACATAACCGAAAGCTCTAGCAACGTGTCTTTCGCCACCCTCCTCCAGATTTCAACCCCAACAAGTCCGACTTGTCGAAGTTGATCCTCAGGCCTGACGCCCACTTAAAATACTGTAAAACCAACCGGAGCTAAAACAACTGATGTGGCTCGGTCTCAACAAATAAAAGGGTGTCGTCTGCAAACTGGAGGTGTGAGACTCTATCCTCATCACTCACCCGAACTCCCCTAAAAAGAGCAGCCTCCTCTCCCCGCTGAAGAAGGAGGTGTAGCCCCTCCGCTGCAATAATGAACAGGAGCGGGGATAAAGGGCATACCTGTCTGACTCCTCTCTTGATGTCAAACTGGCTCGTGGGAGAGCCATTGACCAGGACCGTAGCAGAGGAGCCCAGACAAGAAGCAATCCAGTGCCTCCACTTAGGGCCAAAGCCCATAGCGGTCATAACGCTCCAAAGATAACTCATGTCGACCCGGTCAAAAGCTTTCTCAAAATCAAGCTTGACTACTGCCGATCTGGAGCGTGTCCTGCGAACCATGTCAATCAACTCGGTCGCCACCAGGACCTCATCAACTATTTGTCTGCCACGAATGAAGCCAGACTGTAACTCACTAATCAAATCATCAATATACCGTCTCAACCGTATGGAAAGAACCTTAGCCAAAAGCTTATAAGGTCCCGAAATAAGACTAATCGGTCGAAAATGCGCGAAGTCGCGTAGGGTCTCAATCTTCAGAATCAAGACAATGAAACAAGCATTGAGACCCGACCTAATCCTCCCTGTCAGGTGGAAATCATGGAAGAAGCCGAGGACATCCTCCCTGGCCACGTCCCCCATCTCGCGAAAGAAGCGCATGGTGAAGCCATCTAGACCCGGGGCCTTAGCCCCATCGCACTCTGAAAGGGCCAATTCCGGAATGGAAGTGGTGGCAAACTAGGGGTGGCAAACTAGGGGTGGCAAATTCCGGAATGGAAGTGGTGGCAAACTAGGGGCCTTAAAATATAATCTGGCCAGAATCTCGCCTGAAAATGATCTACTGCAGCTTTGCGGAACAGCTTTGGCTGTGTCTTTTCCTGGCCGTCAATAACCATACAATGTATACGACTCCTCCTACCTCTCGTCGCGGCGCATTTGGGAAGGTACCGAGTGTTCCTGTCTCCCTCAAGAGCCCAGCGAACTCTCGACTTCTACCTCCAGATGTCCGCACGAGTCTTCTCCAAGCCCACAAGCTCGGTCCGGAGTCTGCCTCGATCTTCCTCCTCAACCTCAGTAAGTGGTCTCACCCCCACCAAAGCGTCTAAAGTCTCAATGCTGGCTGTGGTCCTGGAAATATGGTGCTCCAATGACCAAACACCTCGATGTTCCAAGTAGCTAAGTTTGACCTCAAGCGTTTGAGCTTCGCCAACAACCTATAGTTTGGGCAGCCCACAACGTCAATGTAAGAGGCCCACTTTGCTGCCACAAAGCTCTTGAATTCGCTATGATCCAACCAGGCGTTGAGAAACCGTCTGGGTCTCGGTCCCCAATCAGCCTCCTGGGTGCCTAAAAGAATGGCGCTGTGATCTGAGAGCATCTTCGTCAGTCTCGTGAGGATCGGGTCTACAAAGATAGCCAGCATGTCCTTACTGAGTAGGATGCGGTCAAGCCTGCTCGCTCTCGACCGAGGCCCAAACTAGGTAAATTCCTTGTTCGACATGGGAAAGTCGACAAGGCCTAAGTCTGCAAGAAAAACGTCAAAAACTCTCCAATCTACATGAACCGATTGATTGGCTACCTCGCTTGGATCCCTGACCGTATTGAATTCACCCAAAAGGGCAAACTTCTGGCCTACCGAGTGGTGAACCTATCTGAACATTCCCCATTAATCCCTCCTCGCGGCGGGTACCGAAGGGGCGTGAAGGTTGAGGAAAGAAACGGTCTCTCCAGAAGCTAAGACCTCCCCTACCGACACGATCAGCCCCGGGAAGACGTCACAGCTGGTCATATGAAGTACTGTAGTGTCCCAAATACAGATCTCGCCTGAACCCAACCCCGGGCCTGCCGGACTGAACTGAAACTCAAACTGGGAAGAAAAACCAAGTGCTCTGATAATCATCAGATCTATCACTGCAAACCTGGACTCTTGCAGAACCATGAAAACTTGGCGGTACACCGTGATAGTGTCTGCCAGGAGTCTACGCTTGTGAACCGAGCCCAAACCCCTAGCGTTCCAACTCAAGAGCTTCATTTCTGAGCGGGAGCCCACGGCCCCACTGGAAGAGCGACAGCTCCACTCTGAGTCGGAAGAGAACCACCCAACACAGCAACAACCCTCCCAACATCCACTGCCGTAATGCTCGCAGCCAAAAGTCCCTCCTCCTCCCTCCTCGACATCCTCCTCAATCCCCCTCAGAACTCCAACCTCCGCCTCCCCTCTACCCAGGACTAAGTCTCCCTCAGTGGTCTCCTCCCACTCATCATCCGAGCCCACTGCCCCATCTATCTCCTCTACCCATGCCTCCCTCAAAGCTGAAAGCTCCTCCTCACCCTCCCTGCTCTGAATGGGCTGAGTCCTGTCTCTGACAATCCTATAAGGTGCACGTGGAACCCGGATCGCAGAGACTGAAGACGTCGAGCGTCTCCCAGACGAGAAAAACGAGCGCATCCCCTCCAGAGAGTAGCCCCTGCGCAAACTGTCCATAGAGATCGGCACCAAGGCCGAAGTCGATCTCACCCAAACTAAGTCCTCCTCTCTCCCTGGTAGGTCACCCTCACTATCGTGATCATCAGGGGTCAAAGGTCTGGACGTCGGATAGAGATCCTCCTCCTCGAATCCCAGAAACAATGAATCCCCCTCACCGATCCGAGTAGAATCAAGATCAACAATCCTCGGGTAGGGTGTCGGAGGGGATCCTGGATTCCAAACAAAGCCCATGGCTCCAGACTGTCTCCAAAGCCTCCTCCTGGACAATAATCTGAGTCTCAGCCTGTGTCTCAATATCATCATCCTGCGCAACAACCTCTGTCTCCTGAGCCTCTTTCATACAGGTAGCTTGATCCCCCAATATCTCCGCATTGTCTCCATTGCCTCCATCTCCTCTGCCCAGGAAACCTTACCCCTACCCTGCCTGAACGGTACTAAGGCCCCCGCTCAGACAGGGGATAGGTAAAGGTCGGAGTCTGTTGGAGTAATGAATGGGATCTCCGTGATGGGAGCGACCTCCAGACCCACACTGACCGACCCCGCTCCTAGCCGGAAAACAACTCCCCACGACTTCCGGAGAGGGCTCGAGACGTGCACCAATACTGCAACATGCTCAAAAGACCCCACACCCATGGAGTCTGGGTGAGTAACTATGAAGCTGCCAATATCGCCTACTACCGTCTCAATCGAGGCCGAAGACCAAGCTGACAGCGGAATCCCCCGTATGTGTACCCAGCGACGAAGATCTGCCCACTGATCCGCCTGGAGTCTGTCTATCGCGCCGGCGTCTGCAAAGGATAGAAGGAACACACGCTGTCCTAAGTCTGAATCGTGACAACCTCCGAACATATGCCCCACATCTCTGAGAGAAGAATTTGTCGATCAAAATCGCAGACCGCCAAGGCGATGATGCAAAACTGGAACCGCTCAAGGAGGTGTGAAATAAAACGTTATTGCGAACCGGAGTGGTCGAGGTGATAGTCCGGGGCTCGCAAGAAATAGTCGGGGCAGTCTATGGCTCACTAGTCTCTGCCGACGAGAAGTGGGTGTGTGTCGTCGTCCAACTGCCACAATGAGGGTGTGTCCTCTCAAAACCCGTCCATGCAAGGCTGAGATCGTCTCCGTACGCGCCTGCTAAGAAGCGAGATGAATAAAACCATAGCTCACCTGACGATGTCTCCTCGGAAGCGTCAACTCTAAAATCTCCGGAAGAGGCTCCTGAGCCCCTCGTCTGACGGGAGGAACGGGTCGGGTCTCAATGTTTCTTTCATTGCCTTGATTCCGAAGATTAAGACCCCACGAGATTTTGCGCAGTTTAGACCCATTAGTCTGATTTCGGGACCTTCTAAACTTTTGGCTAAGGTTCTCTCCTTACGCCTGCGGCGATACATTGGAGATTGTATCAGTGAGGTACAGTCTGGCTTCATTCGTGGTAGGGCAGTTGGTTGATGGCGTTCTGGTGGCGAACGAGTTGATTGACATGGTTCGCAAGATGAACTCCAAGGCGGCGGTCTAGCCTGATTTCGAGAAAGCTTTTGACCGGATCGACTGAAGTTACCTTTTGAGAGTGATGGCTGCTATGGGCTTTGGCCATAGGTGGAGACACTGGATTGCTTCTTGCCTTGGCTCCTCAGCTTCGGTCCTGGTCAACGGCTCCCCCACGAGTAAGTTTGACATCAGGAGAGGAGTCAGACAGGGATGTCCCTTATCCCCGCTCTTGTTCATCATTGCAGTGGAGGGCTAAACCTTCTTCTTCAGCGCAGAGAGGCTATGCTTTTTAGGGAGATTCGGGTGGGTGATGTGGAGAGAGTCTCACATCTCCAGTTCGCAGAAGACACTCTACTATTTGTTGAGGCCGAGCCGCATCAGTTATTCCAGCTTCGGCTGGTTCTGCAGTACTTTGAGTGGGCGTCATGCCTGAGGATCAACTTCGACTAGTCAGTTTTGTTGGGGTTGAATATAGAGGGTGGCTACGATAGTCGTTTGGCACGAGCTTTCGGTTGTGTAGTTGGGCAACGTCCCCTACCTTACTTGGGTTTCAGCTTGGGGCAGACTATCGACGGGTGGTTACTTGGGAGCCGATTGTGGCCAAGTTCAGGAGCAGGTTAGCTTTGTGGAAGGCGAGCTCACTCTCTTTTGGAGGACGGATCACGCAGATTAAGGCGGCTCTCTCGAGCTTGTCTATCTTCTACATGTCTCTTCTCAGGGCACCTAAGACTACTGCTACTGCGATGGAGCCCATTATGAGGAGGTTCCTATGGAGAGGCAGAGGCGGACGTCGGGGGTTCGCAAAGGTCATATGGGAGCTTGTTTGTAGGCCGATCAAACAGGGAGGGTTGGGTATTCATCGCCTTCAGGAGGTCAACAGCACATTGTTGTTGAAATGGTGGTAGCGGCTCGCGACATAGCCGAGTCCTTTGTGGAGGAGGATCTTGTGTGCAATATACGGTTGGTACATGTCGTCATGGGATCTTTCTTCGCTACCGTTCTCTAGTCACTCAGGGTCGAGGGCTTTGCGGGATATTCTGGGTCTCTCGTTTCTTCAGGCTTTTCCGAGGATCTTCGGATCTGTGTGTGTCCGTTGAAGACTTGGTGATGGTAAACATATCAGGTTTTGTGATGATTGCTAGCTGAGAGATTTTTGCTTGAGGACCAGGTTTCACAAACTCTACCGGCGTGTGAGTCACCTGGGCCATTCAGTTTGTGATGCCTGGGTTTTCGATGATTGGTATATTCCCTTCCGTGGGGTGTTTCCAGCCAGAGCAGGGCTAGAGTTTGCAGAGCTACTTACGGTTCTTGATACAATCAGACCGACAGATGGGATTCACGATCATATCTGGTGGACGTCAGATAGGAGAGGATACACTGCGAGGAGGGGTTACCACATGTTGTTGGGGATGGCCCAAGCTGATTCGGTGGACTGGGCTTCGAGGCTGTGGGATATGCCAGTTTCGCCGAATTTCAGGAGTTTCGGGTGGTACTAGAGGCACTCTTTCTTTGAGGCACTCTTGCTTTGAGGAGGATCATCCCGATTAGTCATCGCATGTGCGCTCTGTGCGGTAGGATGGAGGAGACGACAGAGCATCTTATGCTCTCTGTGGCTAGATTAGGAGATTCTGGAGGGAGATTCATAGGTGGTGGGTTATCTAGTTTCCTACTACTCAACTAAAGATGCGTTGTTATACTTCGGTGCATGTAGACGAGGGGCGGGACATCCATGCTTGGACGGGGTAGACCATAAGTTTTCCCTTTTAGGGGACTTCCCTAAGCTAAGTGCTCGTCTATGGCTCTCTCGACTCCACACGCAAAGGTGCATCGCCCTGCTTCTGCGTAGACGTAGTGAGGCCCTCACCGTGCCCAGTAGTCCCCTGTTCTTTCATCCACCATGGATCCCGACGTGGTAGAATATCACGATCTGAAAACTGATCAGAAAGTACCTCTAAACGATTCGAAACTCTCAGATTCTTCCCTCCCCGCGTTGTCCAAACCTTTCTCCTCCCTCCCATGATCCGATCGGGGAGAAATAACATTACCGAACCCTCGCTGGAAGGTCGCCGGAAATCAGCAAAGGCAGAGAGAAAAACCACAATAATCAGTTCTTTTCCCCAATGTCATATGAGTGCTTTTAAAAAAATTAAGACCGGTAATGTTTTGAATTTCGTATTGCAAAAATTGCTCTATAATGTAAGAAAACTTATGTTTCGAAAATGACTTTTCCGGAATGCCCCAAACTCTCCCATATTATAGGGAATGACCTAAGAAGCAATGTCATATGAGTGCTTTACCAAAAAAGAGTATCTGTAGTGCTCTAATTTTGTACTGCAAAAATTGCTCTATAATTTAAGAAAACTTACGTTCCGAAAATGACTTTCTCAGATTGGCCTCAAACTTTCTCATATCATAGGGAATGACCTAAGAATCAATGTCATATGAGTTTTTTTTTTATCAGCACAATGTCATATGCATGCTTTTCAAAAAAAAAAAGACCGGTAATGCTTCAATTTTGTACTGCAAAAATTACTCTATAACGTAAAAAAAACTTAGTTACGAAAATGACTTTCTCGAATGCCCTAAAAAAGATTCATATATAATAGGGAATGACCTAAGAATCAATGTCATATGAGTTTTTTTTTATCAGCAATAAGTGATATTATAAATGACGAGAAATAAAAAAGAGTACAACCAAAAAACCAGGGGAAATCTGAGCCCCAATAAAAAAAAAAGATAAAAGCCAACAAGACAAAAGGCTAAGAGATAATAGAGCGAGGTACCGTCCTCGGATTTGCGCACCATGTGGGCAAAGCACGCTCACCCGTCCAAGACTGAATGTCACGACCCTCGTCCGCCTGTACTACCGTGTATGAACGCATCTGCAGCAACCTTAAGGTCTCTCCTGTTAACCTAGATGTACCAGAAACCCATCGTGATCAGTCTGCTCCAAGCCCTCCTCGCTCCTCTGTCCACGATCCTTGTGCTCCACCCCATAAACAGGTCGTGAACGGACTGATTGGTGGGGAACGGGATCCCCCAGCACCTGTGGATCTCCCTCCAAACCTCCTAGTCCAGCGGCAGGAAAGCATGAGATGCTCCTTCGTCTCCTCTCTCCTCCCGCACAGAGCGCAAAGGCGGTGACCGATCAGGATGACACCCCTGAAAGAAAGAGTGCCTCTGGTCGGGAGGCCGCCCTAGAGCATTAACCATCCGAAACTCCTGAAGTTCAGCGGAACTGGCATACCCCATAGTCTGGGAGCCCAGTCTACCAACTCTGCATGATCTACCCCTGACAGCATATGGAAGCCTCTCCTCGCTGCGTAACCTCTCTTGTCAGATGTCCACAGAATCTGATCACTTTACTCCCTCTCTCGGCCTGGTGGTGTCAATAACTGAGAGTAACTCAACCAACTCTAGCCCTGCTCTGGCCTTCAAGACCCCACGGAAGGATATGCACCATCCCAGTACCCAAGCAGCACCAATAGTATGCCCTGGGTTACTCACGCAGCTGTAAAGCCTCCAAAATCTGGTCCTCATACGAAAGTATCCCAGCCAAAACTCATCCCAGAACCTGATATGATTGCCGTCTCCGAGTCTCCAACGAAAACAGCTCGGGCCAAAAATCCTAGGGCAGGCCTGATGGGAAGTCAGCCCTAGAATAGTACGCAAAGCCCTCGACTCCGTGTGTCCCGGAAAAGGAAGAGAAGAGAGATCCCTCGCGCACAGAATCAACACCACCACCATTTCAACAGCAGAGCGATGTTCACCTCCTCCAAACGCCGGATGCCCAAACCACCCTGCCAGGTCGCCTACAAACTGTCTCCCATTTGACCTTCGCGATTCCCACGACGACCGCCATTACTCCTCCATTGGAACCTCCTCATAATGGACTCCATCTTACCACAATGGTCCTCGGTGCCCTAAAGAGGGACATGTAGAAAATACGCAAGCTCGAAAGAGCCGCCTTGATCAGCGTGATCTGGCCTCCAAAGGAAAGACTGCTAGCTTGCCAAAGAGCAAGTCTGGCCGTGAACTTGGCCACTATCAGCCCCCAAGTCACCACTCGCCTGTAACCTACCCCCAAACTACCACCCGAGCCAAGCGACTATCACCACCCACCTCCAATTTAAACCCCAACAAGACTGACTTGTCAAAGTTGATCCTCAAACCTGATGCCCACTCAAAGTATTGTAACACAAGTCTAAGCTGAAACACCTGGTGAGGGTCAACCTCAACAAAAAGAAGGGTATCGTCGGCAAACCGAAGGTGAGAGACTCTCTCCTTATCACCCACCCGGACCCCTCTGTAAGGAAGTTCCTCCTCACCTCGCTGAAGAACTAGATGTAGCCCCTATGCTGCAATGATAAACAAGAAGGGAGGTAAGGGGCATTCATGTCTGACTCCTCTCCTGATGTCAAACTGGCACGTGGGAGAGCCGTTGACCAGGACCGAGGCTGAGGAGCCGAGACAAGAACTAATCTAGTGTCTCCACTTAGGGCCGAAACCCATAGCTGTCATAACTCTCCAAAGGTAGCCCTAATCGACGCGGTCAAAAGCTTTCTCAAAGTCTAGCTTGACCACCGCAGCCTTGGAGCCTGTGCCGCAAATCATATCAATCAACTCGTTCGCTACAAGGACGCCATCTACCAACTGTCTCCCACGGATAAAACCTGACTGAACCTCCCCAATCAAATCACCAATGACTCGACGCAATCGGATGAGAAAACCTTAGCCAGAAGCTTATAAGGTCCCGGAATCAAACTAATCGGCCGAAAGCGTTCAAAGTCACGCGGAGTCTCAATCTTCGGAATCAAGGCAATAAAAGAAGCATTGAGACCCGACCCAACCCTTTAATTCAAGTGAAAATCATGGAAGAAACTAAGCACGTCATTCCTGACCACATCCAACATCTCACGGAAGAAACGCATGGTGAATCCGTCTGGAACCGGGGCCTTAGTCCCATCACACTCTGAGAGAGCCGAGAGGATCTCCTCCTTGGTGAACGGAGCCTCTAAAAAGTATGACGCCCCCGGCGGCAATGTCCGAAACGGAAGCGGTGGTAGGCTAGGCCTAGCAATAGGGTCTGGCTTGAATCTCGCGGCAAAATGGTCAACCGCTGCTTTACATATCTGCTCCTGACCGTCGATAACCATGCTCTGAATACCACTCCTCCTACCTCTTTTCGCGGCGCATCTGTGAAAGTACCGAGTGTTCTTGTCTCCCTCAAGAGCCCAGCGAACCCTCGACTTCTGCCTCCAAATGTCCGCACGAGACTTTCCAAAACCCTCAAGCTCTGTACAGAGTCTGATGCGTTCCTCCTTAGTGAGTAGTCTCTCCCCCACTAAAGCATCTATAGCCTCAATGCTAGCTGTGGTCTTGGAAATCATGTGCTCCACATTACAAAATTTTTCCAAAAAAAGAATACCGGTAATGCTTCCATTTAGTATTGCAAAAATTACTCTATAATGTAAAAAACTTACGTTCTGAAAATGACTTTTGCGGATTGCCCTCAAAACTCTCCTAATGATAGAGAATGACCTAAGAATCAATATCATATGATGCTTTTCCAAAGAAGTGTACCGGTAATGCTTTAATTTCTTATTGTAAAAATTGTTCTATAGTGTAAGAAAACTTACGTTCCGAATATGACTTTCTCGAAATGCCCTCAAACTATCCCATATGACAGTGAATGAATTAAGAATCAATGTCATATGAGTTCTTTTACAAAAAAAAAGAAAAGAAGACCGACAATGCTTCAATTTCGTATTGCAAAAATTGCTTTATAATGTAAGAAAACTTACGTTCCGAAAATGACTTACTCGGAATACCCTAAAACTCTCCCATATGATAGGGAATGACCTAAGAATCAATCTCATATGAGTGCTTCAATTTTGTATTGCAAAAATTGTTCTATGATATAACAAACTTACGTTTGGAAAATGACTTTTTTCGGAATTCCTTTAAACTCTACCATATGACAGGTAATGACCTAAGAATCAATCTCATATGAGTTATTTGTTTTTTTTTTATCAGCAACAAATGATATTACAACCAAAACCAGGGGAAAACTCAAAAAGATAAAAGCCAAAAAACAAAATGCTAAGAGATTTCGGTTGTGTTGTAGGGCATCTTCCTCTACCTTATTTGGGTTTCAGCTTGGGGGCAGATTACCGACGGGTGGTGACTTGGGAGCCGATTGTGGCCAATTTTAGGGCCAGGTTAGCTATTTGGCAGGCGTGCTCACACTCTTTTGGAGGACGGATCACGCTGATTAAGGCGGGTCTCTCGAGATTGCAAAGGTCAGATAGGAGCTTGTTTGTAGGCCGATCAGACAGGGAGGGTTGGGGATACGTCGCCTTCAGGAGGTCAACAACGCTCTGCTAGTGAAATGGTGGTGGCGATTTGCGACCGAACCGAGTCCTTTGTGGAGGAGGATTTCATGTGCGAGATAATGTTGAAATCGTCATGGGATCTTTCTTTGTTGGCTTTCTCGAGTCACTTAGGGTCGTGTCTTCAGGCTTTGCGGGATATTCTTGATCTCTCGTGTCTTCAGGCTTTTAATTTTTGGGTCTGGGTGTGTCCGTTGGAGACTTGGCAATGGCAACTAGATCAGATTCTGGGATGATTGCTGGCTGGGAGACTTTTGCTTAAGGACCATGTTCCACAGACTTTGCCGGTGTGTGAGTCACCCGGGTCATTAAGTTCGTGATGCAATTCTTGGTGGATGGTCCATCCCCTTCCGCGGGGTGTTGCCAGCCAGAGCAGGGCTAGAGTTTGCAAAGCTACTTACGGTTCTCGGCACTATCAGGCCGATAGATGGGATTCGTGATCATATCTGGTGCACACCATATAGGAGTAGATACACTGCGAGGAGGGGTTAACAGATGTTGTTGGGATTAGATCAGGCCGATTCAGTGGACTGGGCTTCGAGGCTGTCGGATATGCCAGTTCCGCCGAATTTCAGGAGTTTCGGGTGGTTGGTACTTCGGGTAGTTTACCGACTAGAGGCACTCTTGCTTTCAGGGGGGATCATCCCGATTGGTCACCGCATGTGTGCTCTGTGAGGTACGAGGGAGGAGACGACAGAGCATCTTGTGCTCTTATGCAGCTTGACCAGGAGATTCTGGAGAGTGATTCATAGGTGGTGGGGGTATCCAGTTCCCTACTGCATGAAGCATGCTTATATAGGTTTCTCGTATATTTGGGTGACCAAGAACGGCCGGATTTTAGGGATGAGGAGCGATCACCTGGATAGGCTCTCAGGCTACTACCAATGCGCTCTTACACTTTAGTGCAGGCGTTTGAGGGGCGAGAGATCCAGGTTTGGTCGGGGGAGCACATATTGGCCACCTGGTGCGCGAACCCGAGGTTGGTTCTCCGTTCCGTCCTTTCTTAGCCTTTCTCTCTATTATCCCGTTTTTCTTGTTCGGGGATCAATTTTCCCCTTTTCGTTACTTGTACTTTTCTCTCTGGACATTTATGATATAATTTATTGCTGACCAAAGAACAATGGGCTAAGAGATAATAGAGCGACGTACCATCCTTGGGTTTGCGCACCATGTGGGCGAAGCACGCTCGCCCGTCCATGTCACGACCCTCCTCTCAAAAAATCCGGCCATTTCATGTAACCTAGATGTACCAAAAACCCATCGTGATCAGTCTGCTCCAAGCCCTCCTCACTCCTTTGTTTGCGATCCTCAGGCTCCACCCCATAAAAAGGTCGTTAACGGACTGAGTGGTGGGGAACGGGATACCCCACCACCTGTGGATCTCCCTCCAAAACCTACTTGTCCAGCTTCACGAAAGCATGAGATGCTCTGTCGTCTCCTCTCTCTTCCCGCAAAGAGCGTAAAGGCGGTGACCAATCGGGATGACACCCGTGAAAGCAAGAGTGCCTCTGGTCGGGTTGCTGCCCTGGAGCACAAACCATTCGGCGGAACTGCCATACCCCAAAGTCTGGGAGCCCAGTCCACCCACTCCGCATGATCCGCCCCGACAGCATATGAAAGCCTCTCCTCGCCATGTAACCTCTTCTGTTAGATGCTCACCAGATCTAATCACTGACACCCTCTATCGGTCTAGTAGTGCCAATAATTTTAAGCAATTCCGCCAACTCTAGCCCGGCTCTGGCCGTCGAAACCCCAGGGAAGGGTATGCACCATCCACTTAGTACCCAAACAACATGAGCAGTATTCCCCTGGGTTACTTACACAGCTGTAAAGTGTCCGAAAGCTGGTCCTCAAACAGAAGTCCCCCAGCCAACAATAATCCCAGAACCTGATCAGACTGCCGTCTCCAAGTCTCCAGCAAACAAAGCCTGGGCCAAAAATCCTAGGGAAGGCCGGGAGGGAAGTCAAACCTAGAATATCGTACAAAACTCTCGACCTAGTGTGACCCGAAAAAGGAAGAGAAGAGAGATCCCAAGCTGACCTGTCCCCCCCATATCTCGCGCACAAAATCCTCCTTCACAAAGGGTTTGGTTTTGTTGCAAAACGCCACCCCCATTTCAACAGCAGAGCGTTGTTGCCTCCTCTAAACATCGTATGCTCAACCCCCATTACAAAATATCTCTCATCTAACCCTCGCGAACCCCTGACGACCGCCTTTGCCCCAACATAGGACCCTCCTCATAATGGACTCCATCTCAACCACAATAGTCCTCGGAGCCCTGAAAAGAGACATGTAGAAAATAGGCAAGCTCGAAAGAGCCGCCTTGATCAACGTGATTCGGCCTCCAAAGGAAAAACTGCAGGCATGCCATAGAGTCAATCTAGCCCTGAATTTGGACACAATCGGCCCCCTGTAATTTTCCCCTAAACTGAAGCCCAGATAAGGTAGCGGAAGCTGTCCCCCAAAACAACCGAAAGCTCGATCCAAGCGACCATCGCCACCCTCCTCTAGGATCAACCCCAACAAGACTGAATTGTCGAAGTTGATCCTCAAACCTGATGACCACTCAAAGTACTGTAAAACAAGCCTGAGCTGAAACACCTAGTTAGGCTCAGCCTCGACAAACAGGTGGGTATCGTTAGCAAATTGAAGTTGCGAGACTCTCTTCTCATTACTCACCCGGACCCCTCTGTAAAGAAGCGCCTCCTGTCCTAACTGAAGAAGAAGATGTAGCCCCTCTGCTACAATGATAAACAAGAGGGGGGATAAGGGGCATCCCTATCTGACTCCTCTCTTGATTTCAAACTTGCTGTGGGAGAGCCGTTGACCAAAACCGAGGCTGACGAGCCGAGACAAGAACCTATCCAATGTCTCCACTTAGGGCCGAAACCCATAGCTTCCATAACTCTCCATAGGAAGCCTCAACCGACCAGGTCAAAAGCTTTCTCAAATCCAAGCTTGACAACCGCCGCCCTGGAGCCTGTCTTGCGAACCATATCAATCAACTCGTTCGCCACTAGGACGCCATCTAATAACTGCCTCCCCAGGATGAATCCCGACTGAACCTCCCTAATCAAATCACCAGTGAATCGACGCATCCGGATGGAGAGAACCTAAGCCAGAAGTTTGTAAGGTCCCGAAATCAAACTCATGGGGCCGAAAGTTCGCAAAATCACACGGAGACTAAATCTTCGAAATCAAGGCAATGAAAGAAGCATTTAGACCTGACCCAATCCTCCCAGTCAAGTGAAAGTCATGGAAAAAACTAAGCACGTCATCCTTGACCACATCCTACATCTCACAGAAGAAAGGCATGGTGAAAGCGTCTGGGCCTGGGGCCTTAGCCCAACACACTCTAAGAGAACTGAGAGAATCTCCTCTTCGGTGAACGAAGCCTCTAGAAATTCTGACACCCCGGCGGCAATGTCCGGAACGAAGTGGCGGTAGACTGGGCATCGCAATAGGATCCTGCAAGAATCTCGCCGCAAAATGGTCAACGGCTGCTCTGCGGATCGGCTCTGGCTGCGTCTGCTCATAACCATCGATAACCATGCTCTGAATACGACACTTCGTATTCAGAGCATAATGAATAATATAAATGGAAAGAGCAGAGTACAAATGAAAAAAAGGGAAAACTGAGCCCCAAAACAAAGAATAAAAGACAGAACCCCCAAATAACACGGCCCAAAAAAAGAGATAAGCTAAGAAAGAATAGCCTGGAGTACCAACCTCGGGTTCGCGCACCAGGCGGCTAAAGTGCGCTCCCCCGTCCAAGACTGGATGTCCCGTCCCTCGTCTGCCTGCGCCAGAGTATACGACCGCATCTGAAGTAGTCTGAGGGTCTCTCTAGGCGAACGCTTCTCGTCCCTGAAGATCCTGCCGTTCCTGGTGACCCAGATGTACCAAAAGCCCATCGTCACGAGTCTGCTCCAGGCCCTCCTCGCTCCCCTGTCCGCTACTCTGGCTCTCCACCCCATGAAGAGATCATGAACTATCTGAGTGGGAGGGAGCTGGATACCCCACCATATGTGTATCTCTCTCCGGAATCTCCTAGTCCACCTGCAGGAGAGCATAAGGTGCTCTGTCGTCTCCTCCCTCCTATCGCACAGAGCACACATGCGATGACCAATCGGGATGACCCCCCCTGAAAGCAAGAGCGCCCCTGGTCGGTAAACTGCCCTGAAGAACCAGCCATCCAAAACTCCTGAAATTTGGAGGAACTGGCGTATCCCACAGCCTCGAAGCCCAGTCTACCACTGCCTGACATGTCCCCAACAACATGTGGTAGCCCCTACTCACAGTGTATCCTCTCCCATAAGATGGCCACCAGATTTGGTCACGAATCCCCTCTGTCGGTCTGACCGTGCCAAGTACCGTAAGTAGCTCTGCAAACTCCAACCCCATCCTGGCTGGCAGCACCCCACGGAAAGGAATAGACCAACCCTCGAGAACCCATGCATCGTGAACTAAATGGCCCGGGTGGCTCACACGTCTGTATAATCTGTGAAACCTGGTTCGCAAACAAAAATCTCCCAACCAGCAGTCATCCTAGAATCTGATCTGTCTGCCGTAACCAAGTCTCCAACGAACACATACCGGTCCAAAAATCCTAGGAAAAGCCTGGAGAGACGAGAGACCAAGAATATCCCGCAAAGCCCTCAACCCTGAGTGACCAGAGAAAGGTAGCGAAGGAAAGTCCCATGACGACCTGTTTCATCCGTATTTCGCACACAGTATCCTCCTTGCGAATCGCCACCACCATTTCAACAGAAGAGCGCTGTTGACCTCCTGAAGGCGACGGATGCCCAAGCCTCCCTGTCTGATCGGTCTACAGACACGCTCCCACCTAACCTTCGCAAGTCCCCGGCGACCACCTTTGCCTCTCCATAGGAACCTCCTCATAATGGACTCCATCACAGCAGTGGTAGTCCTGGGAGCCCGGAAGAGAGACATGTAGAAAATAGGCAACCTCGAGAGAGCCGCCTTAATCAGCGTGATCCGGCCTCCAAAAGAGAGTGTGCTCGCCTGCCACAAGGCTAATATGGTCCTGAACTTGGCCACAATCGATTCCCAAGTCGCCACCCGTCGGTAATCTGCCACCAAGCTGAAACCCAAGTAAGGTAGAAGAAGCTGTCCGAACACACAACTGAAGGCTCTAGCTAAGTGTCTGTCACCGCCCTCCTCCAGATTCAACCCCAACAAGACCGACTTGTCGAAGTTGATCCTCAAGCCTGACGCCCACTCAAAATACTGTAAAACTGAACGGAGCTGGAACAGCTGGTGGGGATCGGCCTCAACAAATAAGAGGGTGTCGTCTGCAAACTGTAGATGTGAGACTCTCTCCTCAACACTCATCCGGATCCCCCTGAAAATTGCAGCCTCCTCTCCACGCTGAAGAAGAAGGTGTAACCCCTCCGCAGGTATAATGAACAGGAGTGGGGATAAAGGGCATCCCTACCTGACTCCTCTCCTGATGTCAAACTGGCTTGTGGGGGAGCCATTGACCAGGACCGAAGCAGAGGATCCCATACAAGAAGAGATCCAGTGTCTCCACCTTGGGCCAAAGCCTATAGCGGCCATAACACTCCAAAGATAACCCCAATCGACCCGGTCAAAAGCTTTCTCAAAACAAGCTTCACTACAGCTGCCCTGGAGTGTGTCCTGCGAACCATGTCAATCAACTCGTTCGCCACCAGAACCCCATCAACTAGCTGTCTACCCCGAATGAAGCTTGACTTAACTTCGCTAATCAAGTCATCAATATACCGTCTCATTCGCATGGAAAGAACCTTAGCCAAAAGCTTATAAGGCCCCGAAATAAGACTAATCGGTCTAAACTGCACGAAGTCGAGAGGGGTCTCAATCTTCGGAATCAAGGCAATGAAAGAAGCATTGAGACCCGACCCAATCCGTCCTGTGAGATAAAAATCATGAAAGAAACCGAGGACATCCTCTCTAATCACATCCCACATCTCGCGGAAGAATCTCATGGTGAAGCCATCTGGGCCTGGGGCCTTACCCCCATCGCACTCAGAGAGGGCCGAGAGGATCTCCTCCTCAGTGAAAGCAACCTCTAGAAACTCTGATCCTCCCGGTGGCAAAGTCCGGAATGGGAGTGACGGCAAACTAGGTCGCAAAATAACATCTGGCCGGAAACGTGCCTAAAAGTGATCCACTGCCGCTCTGCGAATCTGCTCTGGCTGTGTCTGCTCCTGGCCATCAATAACCATACATCTGATACGACTCCTGTTGCCTCTCGTCGCAGCGCATCTGTGAAAGTACCGAGTGTTCCTGTCTCCCTCTAGAGTCCAGCGAACTCTCGACTTCTGCCTTCAGATGTCCGCACGAGTCTTCGCCAAGCCCACAAGCTCGGTCCGGAGTCTGCCTCGATCCTCCTCCTCATCCTCAGTAAGTGGTCTCATACCCACCAAAGCGTCTAAAACCTCAATGCTGGCTGTGGTCCTGGAAATCTGATGCTCAACGTGACCAAACACCTCAATGTTCCAGGTGGCTAAGTCCGACCTCAGACGTTTAAGTTTCGCCCATAACCTATATAGTTTGGGCAGCCCACAACGTCAATGTAAGAGGTCCACTTTGCCGCCACAAAACTCTTGAAATCACTTTGATCCAACCAGGCGTTGAGGAACCGTCTGGGTCTCGGTCCCCAACCAGCCTCCTGGGTGCCTAAAAGAATGGCGCTGTGATCCGAGAGCATCTTCGTCAGCCCCATAAGGATTGGGTCTGCAAAGATAGCCAACATATCCTGACTGAGAAGGATGCGGTCTAGCCTGCTCGCTCTCGAGCATGGTCCGAACCAGGTAAACTCGTTGTTCGACATAGGGAAGTCGACAAGGCCTAAGTCCGTAAGAAAAGCATCGAAAGCTCTCCAATCTGCCTGAACCGCCTGATTGGCCACCTCGCTCGGATCCCTGACCGTGTTAAAGTCGCCCAAAAGGGCAAACTTATGGCCTACCAAGTGGTGTACCTGTCTCAAAATGTCTCAGAAGTCTCTCCTCGCGGCGGGGACCGAAGGGGCGTGAAGGTTGAGGAAAGAAACGGTCTCTCCAGAAGCTAAGACCTCCCCAACCCACACGATCAGCCCCGGGAAGATGTCGCAGCTGGTCATGCGAAGAACTGAAGTGTCCCAAATAAATATCTCGCCTGATCCCAACCCCGGTCCTGCCGGACTGAACTGAAACTCAAACTAGGAAGAAAACCCGAGTGCTCTGATGGTCAACGGATCTATCACTGTGAACCTGAACTCTTGTAGAGCCACGAAAACTGGACGGTGCGCCGTGATAGTGTCTGCCAGGAGTCTACGCTTGTGAGGCGAGCCCAGAACCCTTGCGTTCCAACTCAAGAGCTTCATTGCTGAGCGGGAGCCCACGGCCCCGCTGGAAGAGTGATAGCTCCACTCTGAGTTGGAAGAGAGCCTTCCAACAGCTCAACGACCCTCCCCACATCCGCCGCCGTGATGTCTGCAGCCGAGAGACCCTCCTCCTCCCTTCTCGGGCTCTCTATCCACTCCTCCTCCTCATCCTCCTCAATCTCCCTCAAACCTCCAACCTCCAGCTCCTCTCTCCCCAAGACTAAGTCTCTCTTTGTGGTCTCATTCCACTCACTCTCCGAATCCGCAGCCCCATCAATCTGCTCTACCCGTGTATCTCTTGGAGCCAATATCTCCTCACTCTCTCTGATCTGACTGGTTTGTGCCCTTGCTCTGATAATCCTATGAGGCGCACGTGGAATCCTATGAGGCGCACGTCCCCATCTCACTCGCCGCTAGAGCCCTTCCTCCTCGGTCTATGTTATCTCGACCCATCTTTCCCCGTCCTGACCTGTCGTGGCCTGTCTTCCTGGTGGCAGCACCATTACCTCGGAGTGGGTGTAGATCGGCGCCAGCAGGTGGAGACGCAGCTCGGTCTTTGGTGGTTGCGACGATCTCTGATCGGTTTTGATCGGCGATCTCTACCCTAAGACCTCGACCACCACCCATTGCAACCTTTCTCGTGCGTCGGAGCGGACATGCCAGCCCTACCGTCGCCAAGTCTTCACGAACCCTAGTTAGGGTTTTGGAACCCGGCGCCGCCAGCACCCCATATGGTGTCGGCGTCCCTTTTCGAATCTCCCCTAGGCTTCTGTAACCATCTCCCGTTGCCTGAGTAGTTGTAGAGAAACGCACCGGCCCTCGCGAAGCGGTCTTGGCCTACCTCTCTCTCCATCAGCAATGGCCGATCGCTCTGGGCCGAACACGGCGAGAGACGTCTCTCCTCTCAGGTTCTCTCTGTCCCCAGGTGACGACCCTGACGTCCCCCAAACCCTCCGACTCGATCTGCTGCCTCGCCGGTGGTTCCCGATCGTGTTGTTTGGCCCGATCACCAAACTGATCTGAGATGGGATCAAACCGGTTAGATATCCGCAGCAGGTGATTGGAAACACCATACCATCATACTGTCCTGCCCATAACGAGCTGATCGCTGCCAAAAAAACCCTGATCGGACCACGCCAAGGTTGGCCGGAGGTGGCCAGAGAGCCTCGCCGGAAATCGCCCTATTTGAGAGCTAGTCTGTCAACCAACCTCCCATGGTTTCAGCTCAGACTTGTTTTACAGTACTTTGAGTGGGCATCAGGTTTGAGGATCAACTTCGACAACCTCTCGTCGCAGCGCATCTGTGAAAGTATCGAGTATTCCTATCTCCCTCAAGAGCCCAACGAACCCTCGAATTCTGCCTCCAGATGTCCGCACGAGACTTCACCAATCCCACAAGCTCGGTCCGGAATCTGCTGTGGTCCTCCTCCTCAGCCTCAGTGAGTGGTCTCTCCCCACTAACACATCAAGGGTCTCGATGCTGGCTGTGGTTCTGGAAATCTGGTGCTTCACGTTCCCAAACACTTCGATATTCAAAGTACCTAAGTCTGACCTCATGCGTTTGAGCTTTGCCCACAACATATAGTTTGGAAAGCCAACAACGTCAATGTAAGAGGCCCACTTTGCCGCCACAAAACTTTTGAAATCACTATGATCCAGCCAGGCGTTAAGGAACCGTCTAGGTCTCGGTCTCCAATCGGCCTCCGGGGCACCCAAAAGAATGGCGCTGGGATCCGAACCAGGTTAAATCCTTGTTTGACATAGGGAAGTAGACAAAGCCTAGGTCTGTAATGAAAGCGCCAAAATCTCTCCAATCCGCTTGACCGCCTGATTGGCCACCTTACTCAGATCTCTGATCATATTGAAGTCCCCCAAAAGGGAAAATTTTTGGCCTACCGAGAGGTGAACCTGTATAAAGATACCCCAAAAATCCCTCCTCGCAGCGGGGACTGAAGGGGCGTGAAGGTTGAGGCAGGAGACGATCTCTACATAAGCTATGACCTCCCCAACGCACACGATCAGGCCCGGGAAAATGTCGCAACTGGTCATGGTAGTACTATCGAGTCTCATATCGAAATCTCTCCAGAACCCTACCCTAGCCCTATTATATGAATGAGTTTGAGGGGATTCCGAGAAAGTCATTTTCGAAACGTAAGTTTTCTTACGTTATAGAGAAACTTTTGCAATACGAAATTGAAGCATTAACGGTCTTCTTTTATGGGAGAGTTTGAGGAAATTCCGAAAAAGTCATTTTCGAAACGTAAGTTTTCTTACATTACACAGCGATTTTTGAAATACGAAATTGAAACATTTCCGTACTTGATTCTTAGGTCATTTTGGAAAAGCACTCATAAGAAATTGATTCTTAGGTCATTCCCTATTTACTGATGGGGCTAAGGCCCCGGGTCCAGATGGCTTCACCAGTGCTTCTTTCATTGCCTTGATTCCAAAGATTGAGACCCCACGAGATTTTGCGCAGTTTAGACCGATTAGTCTGATTTTAGGACCTTATAAGCTTTTGGCTAAGGTTCTTTCCATTCGACTGCGACGGTACATTGGTGATTTGATTAGCGAGGTACAGTCTGGCTTCATTTGGTGTAGATAGTTGGTTGATGGTGTCCTGGTGGGGAACGAGATTATTGACATGGTTTGAGGACAGACTCCAGGGCGGCGGTGGTCAAGCTTGATTTTGAGAAAGCTTTGACCGGGTCGATTGGAGTTACCTTTGGAGTGTTATGGCTTCCATGAGCTTTGGTTTTAAGTGGAGACACTGGATTGCTTCATGTCTTGGCTTGTCAACGGCTCCCTCACGAGTCATTTTGACATCAGGGATGCCCCTTATCCCCGCTCCTGCTCATTATTGCAGCGAAGGGGCTACACCTTCTTCTTCAGCGTGGAGAGGAGGCTATGCTTTTTAGGGGGATTCATGTTGGTGACTAGCAGAGAGTCTCTCATCTTCAATTCACAGACGACACTCTGTTATTTGTTGAGGCCGAGCCATATCAGTTATTTCAGCTTCAGTTGGTTCTATAGTATTTTGAGTGGGCGTCAGATCTGAGGATCAACTTCGACAAGTCAGTCTTGATGGGGTTGAACCTAGAGGATGGTGGTGACATTCGCTTGGCACGAGCTTTCAGTTGTATTGTTGGGCAGCTTCCCTTACCTTATTTGGGTTTCAGCTTGGGGCAGATTACCGACGGGCGGTGACTTGGGAAGCGATTGTGGCCAAGTTCAGGACCAGGTTAGGTTTGTGGCAGGCAAGCTCACTCTCCTTTGTAGGACGGATCACGCTGATTAAGGCAGCTCTCTCTAGCTTGCCTATCTTCTACATGTGGAGGTTCCTAGGAGGGGCATAGGCAGACGTCGGAGGTTTGCGAAGGTCAGATGGGAGCTTGTTTGTAGGCCAATTAGATAGGGAGGGTTGGATATTCGTCTCCTTTAGGAGGTCACTTCGGTCTGTAGTCGCGTCTTACTTCACACCTCCTCGCAACGGTTCCAGTTTTGTATCCTCGCCATGGCGGTTTGCAATTTCGATCGGTGAGTTCTTCTCTTAGAGATGTGGGACACGGGTTCGGAGGTTGTAAAGATTTCGGACTTGGGGCAGCGAGTGTTCCTCCTATCCTTTGCAGATGTCAATACGATAGACAGACTCCAGACTTATCAGTGGGCAGATCTCCCTCAAGGTTCTTTTTCTACCCGGCAGACTATGACAGGTTTCTGCATGGCGCAGTGTTTCGCTAGATACACTTTCAAGGGATCCCACTGTCAGCTTGGTCTTCGGCTTTGATCAAGACGGTAGCAAGCGGTATTGGCAGTTTCATAGCTACTCACCCAGACTCCATTGGTGAGGGGTGCTTCGAGCATGTTGCAGTATTGTTGCACGTATCGGACCCTCTCCGGAGATCGTGGGGAGTTGATTGTCGGCTAGGAGAGGGGTCGGTCATAGTTGGTTTGGAGGTTGTTCACATCTCTGACATCCCCACCATTACTCCGACAGACTCCGACCTTGACCTAACTCATGTCCGAGCTGGAGCCCTTGTATCGTTCAGGCAGGGTAGGGGTAAGAAGAGGTTGTTGTTCAAGAAGAGGTCACTGAGACGCAGGGTGAGACTCAGATTATTATTGTCCAGGAGGAGGGTTTAGAGATACAGTCGAGAATTCAGGGGGGCCTCTTTGGGGAAGGCGGTGAACATTGTTCGGACTCCGAGATCCCCTCCATCGCCCTACCCGAGTATTGTTGATCTTGATTCTACTCAGATCGGTGAGGGGGATTCATTGTGCCTATGCTTCGAGGAGAAGGGTCTTTATCCGACATCCAGACCTTTGACCCCCGATGATCACAATAGTGAGGGCGAGCTGCCAGGGAGAGACGAGGACTCAGTTTGGCTGGGCTCGTCATCGGCCTTGGGGCCGATCTCCAAGGATAGTTTGCGCAGGGGTTACTCTTTGGAGGGGTAGCCCTCTTTTTTCTCTACTTGGAGGCGCCCCACATCTTCAGTTTCTGCAATCCGGGTTCCGCGTGCGCTTTATAGGATTGGCAAAGGCAGGACACAACCTAGTCAGAATGGGGATACACGGGTAGCGGAGATAGGCGGGTCTTCGGACTCAGAGGTTGATTGGGAGGAGACCACTGGGGGGGACCTAAAGTCTGAGTAGAGAAGAGGCGGAAGTGGGAGTTTTGAGGGAGATTGAGGAGGAGACAGAGGATGTAGATCTTTCGGAGGTCGTGGAGGTCTCTAGGAGGGAGGAGGGGGAACTTTCGGCTGCGAGTATCACAGCGGCTGATTCGGTGGACTGGCTTCGAGGCTGTAGGATATGTCAGTTCCGCCGAATTTCAGGAGTTTCAGTTGGCTGGTTCTTCAGGGCAATTTACCGACAAGAGGCACTCTTGCTTTTAGGGGGATCATCCCGATTGGTCATCGGATATGCGCTCTGTGCGGCAGAAGGGAGGAGACGACAGAGCATCTTATGCTCTCCAGCGGCTGGACAAGGAGATTCTGGAGGGAGATTCACAGGTGGTGGGGTATCTAGTTTCCTACTACTCAGACAGTTCACGATCTTTCCATGGGGTGGAGAGCCAGAGTTACAGACAGAGGAGCGAGGAGGCCATGGAGCAGACTCATACCAATGGGCTTCTGGTACATCTAGGTCACAAGGAACAGCCGGATTTTAAGATATGAGGAGTAATCACTTGGAGAGCCTCTCAGGCTACTAAAGATGCGTTCTTATACTTTTGTAGATGCAAAAGACGGGCGAGACATCCAGGCTTGGACAGGGGAGCGCACTTTAGCCATATGGTGCACGAACCCGAGGTTGGTACTCCGTTCTATCATTTTTTGGGTTGTTTTGGGGCTTTGTTTTCCCCTCTATCTGGTTTGGGGCTCAGTTTTCCCTTTTTTTTTTATTCTTTGTATTTTTTCTCTCGTCATTTATAATATCATTTAATGCTGATCAAAAAAAGAAAAAACTCATAAGAACTTGATTCTCAGGTCAATCCCTATCATATGAGAGAGTTTGAGTACATTCCGAAAAAGTCATTTTCGGAACGTAAGGGTTATTACATTATGAGCAATTTTTGCAATGCAAAATTGAAGCATTACTGATACTGTTTGTTGTAAAATCCCTCATATGACATTGTTTTTTAGGTCATTCCCTATCATATGGGAGAGTTTGAGGGTATTTTGAAAAAGTCACTTTCAGAACGTAAGTTTTATTACATTATAGAGCAATTTTTGCAATATGAAATTGAAGTATTACCGTTATTCTTTTTTTGGAAAAGCACTCATATGACTTTCATTCTTAGGTCATTCCCTATCATATGAATGAGTTTGAGGGTATTTCGAGAAAGTCATTTTCGGAATGTAAGTTTTTTACGTTTTTTGCAATACGAAATTGGAGCATTACCGGTCTTCTTCTTTGAAAAGCACTCATATGACATTAAATTTTAAGTCATTCCCTACCATATGGAGGAGTTTGAGGGCATTTCGAGAAAATCATTTTTGAAACGTAACTTTTCTTACATTTTAGAGCAATTTTTGCAATACGAAATTGAAGCAATCATATGACATTGATTCTTATACACGCTGGTACAGGCTAGCGAGGGTCGTGACATTCAATCTTGGACGGGGGAGCATGATTTGCCCACCTGGTGCGCAAACCTGAGGATGGTAGTTCGCTCTATTTTATCTCAGGCTTTTATTTTTTTGGCTTCTTCTTTTGGTTTGGGGCCAACTTTTACCTTAGTTTTGATCGTACTCTTTTTTTTCTTGTCATTTATAATATCATTTATCGCTGATCAGAAACAAAAAATACTCATACGACATTAATTCTTAGGTAACTCCCTATCATATGGATTAGTTTGAGGGCATTCCGAGGAAATCATTTTCGAAACGTAACTTTTCATACATTATAGAGTAATTTTGGAATAAAAAAATTGAAGCATTACCTCTCTTCTTTTTTGGAAATGCACTCAATATGAAATTGATTCTTAGGTCATTCCCTATCGTATGGGAGAGTTTAAGGGCATTCCGAGAAAGTGATTTTTGGAACATAAATTTTCTTACGTTATAAAAAAATTTTGCAATACGAAATTAAAGCACTATCGGTCTTCTTTTATGGAAAAGCAGTCATATAATATTGATTCTTAGGTCAGTCCCTATCATATGGGAGTGTTTGAGTGCATTCCGAATTATTCATTTTCGGAACTTAAGTTTTCTCACGTTATAGAGCAATTTTTGCAATACGAAATTGAAGCATTACCGCTCTTCTTTTTTTTTGGAAAAGCAATCATACGACATTGATTTATAGGTCATTCCATATCATATGGGAGCTTTTGAATGCATCATGCGAAATTCATTTTCGAAACATAAGTTTTCTTACATTATGGAGCAATTTCAGTCTTTTTTTTAAGAGCACTAGTATGACATTGATTCTTAGGTCATTATCTATCATATAAATGAGTTTAAGGGCATTTCGAGAAAGTCATTTTCGGAACGTAAGTTTTCTTACGTTATAAAGTAATTTTTGCAATACGAAATTGAAGAATACCGGCCTTCTTTTATGAAAAAAATACTCATATTACATTGGTTCTTAAATCATTCCCTATCATATGGGAGAGTTTGAAGGCATTCCAAGAAAATCATTTTCGGAATGTAAGTTTTCTTACATTATAAAGCAATTTCTTCAATACGAATTTTAAGCAATACCGCTCTTCTTTTTATTTCGAAAATCACTCATATGACATTAATTCTTAGGTCATTTTATATCATATCAGACTTTTCTAATGCATCCCGAGAAAGTCATTTTTGAAACATAATTTTTGTTACATTATGAAGCAACTTTTGCAATGCGGAGATTAAGCATTACTTTGTCTTCTTTTTTGGAAAAGCACTCATATGAAATTGATTCTTAGGTCATTCCCTATCATATGAGAGATTTAAACGGCATTCCGAGAAAGTGATTTTTGGAACGTAAGTTTTCTTACGCTATAGTAAAAATTCGCAATATGAAATTGAAGCACTACCAGTTTTCTTTTATGGAAAAGTAGTCATATGACATTGATTCTTAGGGCAGTCCCTATCATATGAGAGTGTTTTTTTGCAATACGAAATTGAAGCATTACCGCTCTTCTTTTTTTTTGGAAAAGCACTCATAATTCTTAGGCCATTCCATATCATATGGGAGTTTTTGAATGCATCCCGAGAAAGTCATTTTCGAAATATAAGTTTTCTATCATTATGGAGCAATTTTTGCAATGCGGAATTTAAGCATTATTGGTCAACTTTTTTTGAAAAGCACTAATACGACATTGATTCTTATGTCATTCCCTATCATATGAATGAGTTTAAGGGCATTCCGGAAAAGTCATTTTCGGAACGTAAGTTTTCTTACGTTATAGAGCAATTTATGCAATGCAAAATTGAAGTATTACCGGTCTTCTATTGTATAAAAATACTCATATCACATTGATTACTAGGTCCTTCCCTAACATATGGAAGAGTTTGAGGGCATTCCAATAAAGTTATTTTCGAAACATAACTTTTCTTACGTTACAGTGCAATTTTTGCAATATGAGTTTGAAAGCATTACCAGTCTTCTTTTTGTGAACAGCACTCATATGAAATTAATTCTCAGGTCATTCTGTATTATATAGGAGAGTTTGGATCCATTTCAAAAAAGTCATTTTGAGAACGTAAATTTTATTACATTATAGAGTTATTTTTGCAATACGAAATTGAAACATTCATTACCTGTCTTCTTCTTTTGAAAAGCACGTATGACATTAATTTTTAGGTCATTCCCTACCATATGGGAGAGTGTTAGGGCATTCCGAGAAAATTATTTTTGAAAAGTAACTTTTCTTACAATCCACAGCAATTTTTGCAGTACGAAATTGAAGCAATACCGGTCTTCATTTTTGGAAACGCACTCATTTGACATTTATTCTTAAGTCATTCCCTACCATATGTGACAGTTTGAGGGCATTCCTCAAAAGTCATTTTCGGAACGTAAATTTTATTACGTTATAGAGAAATTTTTGCAATACGAAATTGAAGCATTAGCGGTCTTCTTTTTTAGAAAGGAACTTGTATGACATTGATTTTTTGGTCATTCCCTATCATATGGGAGAGTTTGAAGGCATTTCGAAAAAGTTATTTTCGGAACATAAGTTTTCTTACATTATAGAGCAATTGTAATACGAAATTGAAGCGTTTACCTATCTTTTTTTTTAAAAGCACTCGTAATGTTATTAATTTTTTGGTCATTCCCTATCATATGGGAGAGTTTGAGGGAATTCCGAGAAAATCATTTTTCGAAACGTAACTTTTCTTACATTATAAAGCAATTTTTGCAAAATACAAATTTGAAGCAATACCGGTCTTATTTTTTGGAAAAGCACTCACATTACCTTGATTATTAGGTCATTCTCTATCATATGGGAGAGCTTGAGGGCATTTCGAGAAAATCATTTTCGGAATATAAGTTCTATTACATTATAGAGCGATTTTTGCAATACGAAATTGAAGCATTACCGATACTCTTTTATGTAAAAGTCATTATATGACATTGATTCTTAGGTCATTCACTATTATATGGGACAGTTTGAGGGCATCTTGAAAAAGTCATTTTTGGAACGTAAGTTTTCTTAAATTATAGAGCAATTTTTGCAATACGAAATTGAAGAATTCCCGGCCTTCTTTTTTGAAAAAACACTCATTTGACATTGATTCTTAGGTAATTCCCTATCATATGGGAAAGTCTAAATGCGTTCCGAGAAAGTCATTTTCGGAACGTAAGTTTTCTTTCATTATAGAGCAATTTTTGTAATATGAAATTGAAGCACTACCGGTCTTCTTTCTAGGAAAAGCACTCATATGACAATGATTCTTAGGTAATTCCCCATCGTATGGGAGAGTTTGAGGGCATTCCAAGAAAATCATTTTCGAAACGTAACTTTTTCTTACACTCTTGAGCAATTTTTGCAATACGAAATTGAAGCATTCCCGGTCTTATTTTTTTGAAAAGCACTCACATGACATTGATTTTTAAGTCATTCCCTATTATATGGGAGTGTTTGAATGCATCCTGAAAAAGTCATTTTCGGAACATAAGTTTTCTTACGTTATGGAGCAATTTTTGCAATGCGGAATTTAAGCATTATCGGTCTTCTATTTTTGAAAAGCACTAATATGACATTGATTCTTAGGTTATTCCCTATCATATAAATGAGTTTAAGGGCATTCCGTGAAACTCATTTTTGGAACGTAAGTTTTCTTATAATATAGAGCAATTTTTGCAATGCGAAATTGAAGTATTAGCGGTCTTCTTTTATGGAAAAATACTCATATGACATTGATTCTTAGGTCGTTCCCTATCATATGGGAGAGTTTGAGGGCGTTCCAAGAAAATCATTTTCGGAACGTAAGTTTTCTTACATTATAGAGCAATTTTTTCATTACGAAATTGGAGCATACGAGTTTGAAGCATTACCGGTCTTCTTTTTGTGAAAAGCACTCATATGACATTGATTCATAATGCCGTATTATATGGGAGAGTTTGAATCCATTTCAAAAAAGTCATTTTCGGAACGTAAGTTTTATTACATTATAGAGCAATTTTTGCAATACGAAATTGAAGTATTACCGGTACTTTTTTTGGAAAAGCCCTCATATGATATTGATTCTTAGGTCATTCCATATCATATATTTGAGTTTGAGGGCATTTCGAAAAAGTCATTTTCGGAACATAAGTTTTCTTACATTATAGAGCAATATTTACAATACGAACTTGAAGCATTAACTGTCTTATTTTTTTTTGAAAAGCACTCGTATGACATTGATTTTTAGGTCATTCTCTATCATATGGGAGAGTTTGAAGGCATTCCGAGAAAATCATTTTTGAAACGTAACTTTTCTTACATTCTACAGCAATTTTTGCAATACGAAATTGAAGCAATACCGATCTTATTTGATATGTATTTTTAGGCTATTTCCTATTATATGGGAGAGTTTAAGGGCATTCCAAAAAAGTCATTTTCGGAACATAAGTTTTATTATATTATAGAGAGAGTTTTGCAATACGAAATCGAAGAATTACCAGTCTTCTTTTTTCAAAAAGAACTCGTATGACAGTGATTTTTAGGTCATTCCCTATCATATGGAAGAGTTTGAGGGCATTCCGAAAAGGTTATTTTCAGGACGTAAGTTTTAATACATTATAAAGCAATTTTTGCAATACGAAATTGAAACATTACCGATAATTGTAAAAGCCTTCATATGACGTTGATTCATAGGTCATTACCTATTGTATGGGAGACTTTGAGAGCATTTTGAAAAAGTCATTTTCGGAACATAAGTTTTCTACATTATAGAGCAATTTTTGCAATACGAAATTGAAGCATTACATGTCTTCTTTTTTTGAAAAGCACTCTTATGATGTTGGTTTTTACGTCATGCCCTATCATATATGGGAGAGTTTAAGGGAATTCAGAGAAAATCATTAGGAAAACCTAAGTTTTCCTACATTATAGAGGAAGTTTTGCAATACAAATTTGAAGCAATACCGGTCTTCTTTTTTGGAAAAGCACTCATATGAACTTGATTCTTAGGTCATACCCTATCATATGGGAAAGTTTTAGGGTATTCTGAAAAAATCATTTTCGGAACATAAGTTTTATGACATTATAGAGCAAGTTTTGCAATACGAAATTGAAGCATTACCGATACTCTTTTTTGTAAAAGCTCTCATATGACATTGATTCTTAGGTCATTTTCTATTAAATTGGAGAGTTTGAGGGCATGTTAAAAAAGTCATTTTTGGAACGTAAGTTTTCTTACATTATAGAGCAATTTTTGCAATACGAAATTGAAGGATTACCGGCCTTCTTTTTTGGAAAAGCACTCATGATACTGATTCTTAGGTAATTTCCTATCATATGAGAAAGTTTGAATGCATTCCGAGAAAGTCATTTTCGGAACGTAAATTTTCTTACATTATAGAACAATTTTTATCATATGAAATTGAAGCACTACCGGCCTTCTTTTTTTTGGAAAAGCACTCATATGACATTCATTATTAGGTAATTCCCTATCATATGGGAGAGTTTGAGGGCATTCCGAGAAAGTCATTTTTGGTATGTAGTTTTTCTTATATTATATAACTACTTTTGTAATACGAAATTAAAGCATTACCAGTCTTTTTTTTTTGGAAAATCACTTATATTTCATTGATTTTTAGGTCATTTCCTATCATATGAGAGAGTTTGAGGGCATTCTGATAAAATCATTTTCGAAACATAACTTTTCCTTACATCCTTGACCAATTTTTGCAATACAAAATTAAAGCAATACCGGTCTTCTTTTTTGGAGAAGCACTCATATGACATTGACTTGGGTCATTTCCTATAATATGGGAGAGGTTGAGGGCATTCCGAAAAAGTTATTTTCGGAACGTCAGTTTTATTACTTTATAGAGCAAGTTTTGCAATACAAAATTGAAGCATTACCGATCTTATTTTTTTGAAAAGCACTCATAGGACATTGATGTTTAGGTCATTCCCTATCATACGGGAGAGTTTGAGAGCATTCTTAGAAAATCATTTCAAACATAACTTTTCTTACATTCTAGCTATTTTTTAATACGATATTGAACTATTACCGGTGTTTTTTTATGAAAAAGTACTCATATGACATTAATTCTTAGGTCATTCCTTATCATATGGGAGAGTTTGAAAGCATTCCAAGAAAATTATTTTCGGAACAAAATTTTTCTTACGTTATAGAGCAATTTCTGTAATACGAAATTAAAGCATTACTGATCTTCTTTTACGGAAAGTACTTATATGAAATTGGAGCATTATCGGTCTTCTTTTATGGAAATTACTAATATGAAATTGATTCTTAGGTCATTCCCTATCATATGAATTAGTTTAAGGGTATTCTCAGAAAGTCATATTTTGAACGCAAGTTTTCTTACGTCATTGATTCTTAGGTCATTCCCTATCATATAGGTGGTTTGAGGGCATTTCGAAAAATTAATTTTCAGAATGTAGTTTTCTTACATTATAGACAATTTTTGCAATATGAAATTGAATACATTTTTTTTTTTTGGGAAAACACTCATATTACATTGATTCTTAGGTCATTTTCTATCATATGGGAGAGTTTTAGGGAATTCCAAGAAAATCATTTTCGAAACGTAACTTTTCTCACATCTAGAGTAATTTTTGCAATACGAAATTGAATACCGGTATTCTTTTTTTTGAAAAGCACTCATATGAAATTGATTTTTAGGTCATTCCCTATTATATGGGAGAGTTTGAGTGCATTCTGAAAAAAGTCATTTTTGGAACGTAAGTGACATTATAGAGCAATTTTTGCAATACGAAATTGAAGCATTGCATGTACTCTTTTTTGGAAAAGCACTCATATGACATTAATTTTTAGGTCAATACCTATCATATGGTAGAGTTTGAGGGTATTCCGAAAAGGTCATTTTCGAAACATAAGTTTTATTACATTATAAAGGAATTTTTGCAATACAAATTTGAAGCAATATCGATCTTCTTTTATGGAAAAGCACTCATATGACCTCGATTCTGAAGTCATAACCTATCATATGAGAGAGTTTGAGCGCATTCTCCTTCACTAATCCGCGTGGTTAGGGAGGATGTCTGTGAGTTTGAGGGTATTCTCCTTCCCTATTATACGGCCCAATCCGGTAATGCTTCAATTTCGTACTGCAAAAATTGCTCTATAACCTAAGAAAACTTACGTTCCCAAGAATAACTTTCTCGGAATGCCCTCAAACTCCTAGATGTGGGACGTGTTCAGGGAAGATGTCCTCGGTTTCTTCCATGATTTCCACCTGACAGGGGGGATCGGGTCGGGTCTCAATGCTTCTTTCATTGCCTTGATTCCAAAGATTGAGACCCCACGAGACTTTGCGCAGTTTCGACCGATTAGTCTTATTTTGGGACCTTATAAGCTTTTGGCTAAGGTTCTTTCCATACGGCTGCGACGGTACAGTGGTGATTTGATTACCGAGGTACAATGTCGCTTCATTTGTGGTAGACAATTAGTCGATGGCATCCTGGTGGCGAACGAGTTGATAGACATGGTTTACAGAACAGGCTCCAGGGCGGCGGTGGTCAAGCTTGATTTTGAGAAAGCTTTTGACCGGGTCGATTGGAGTTACCTATGGAGCGTTATGGCTGCTATGGGCTTTCGCCCTAGGTGGAAACACTGGATTGTTTCTTGTCTTGGCTTCTCTGCTTCAGTCCTGGTCAACGGTTCTCCCACAAGTCAGTTGTACATCAGGAGAGGAGTCAGGCAGGGATGCCATTTATCCCCGCTCATGTTCATCATTGTAGCAGAGGGGCTACATCTTTTTCTTCAGCGTGGAGAGGAGGCTATGCTTTTTAGGGGGATTCGGGTGGGTGATGAGGAGAAAGTCTCACATATTCAGTTTGCAGATGACACCTTGTTATTTGTTGAGACCGAGCCACATCAGTTGTTTCAGCTCCGATTGGTTTTATAGTATTTTGAGTACGTGTCAGGTCTGAGGATCAACTTCGACAAGCCAGTCTTGTTGGGGTTGAATATGGAGGGGCGAGATATCAAGGCTTGGTCATTCCCTATCATAAAATATAGTTTGGGGGTATTCTGAAATATTTATTTTCGGAACGAAAACTTTCTTACATTATAGAGATATTTTTGCAATACGGAATTGTAGCATTACCGGTTTGCTTTTTTGGAAAAGCACTCATATGATATTGATTCTTAGTTTATTCCCTATCATATGGAGAGTTTGAGGGAATTTCGAGAAAATCATTTTCGAAACGTAACTTTTCTTACATTATAGAACAGTTTTAGAGATATTTTTGCAATACGAAATTGTAGCATTACCGGTTTGCTTTTTTGGAAAAGCACTCATATGATATTGATTCTTAGTTTATTCCCTATCATATAGAGAGTTTGAGGGAATTTCGAGAAAATCATTTTCGAAACGTAACTTTTCTTACATTATAGAACAGTTTTGCGGTAATTACAGATCAGTACACCCGTCGAAACCTGATTTCAGGATTGGTACCCCAAGTTTGAAAGTTTTTTTCTAAATCCTCCGTGTTTGAAAAGTTAACACTTTTTTTAGTACCCCAAGTTTGCGCTTAATTTTGTGACAGAATCTGTTAAACTTTTTTTTAGTACCCAAAATACCTTTGAGTGGGTATAATATATAAATGCCTTAATTATTTAATAAATCTGAAATGTCCATTTTACCCTCAGTTAAAATACAAAATTTAACTCATATTGTTAGGGTATTTTTGTCTTTTCATACGAATTTTTTTAAATAATTAAAATTAAATTTGCTAATAAAATGACTATTTTGCCCTTGTCTTCAACCTCTTCCCCTCCCTCTCTCTTCTCTTTCCCTCTTTCCCTCTCTCTCTCTCTCTCTCTCTCCTCTATCCCTAAGAAAAATGAATATATTACAGAGTTATTCATTGAATAGAGATTGGGATTACTTTGTACCTCATTTAGATGATTGCCCCTAAATTTTCAGATCGAAAATGGACATAAACCACCATCAAACTTCAATCCTCTTCCAAAATTTTCAGCTTTCCTTTTTTTTTTCTTATGTATTTTTCTTTTATAATTTGTTGGTTGAGCATCTCGACAAGCCCAACTATTCCCTTACCCTTACCCTTAATCAAAACCAAAATCCTAAATCTCAAATTCAAAATTGAGATTAAATCGTCGAAATCAAAACCAAAATCTCAAATTGGGACTAAATCGTCGAAGGCGGAGTGGTGGCTTATCTGGTGGGGGTTCTGAGACGTGGCGACTACCTCCTTCTCACCGCCAGTAGTGCAATCCAGTACATAGTGAACCATGTCAATCAACTCGTTCGCCACCACGACGCCATCAACTAACTGTCTTCCACGAATGAAGCCAGATTGTACCTCGCTAATCAAATCACCAATATACCCTCGCAGCCGTATGGAAAAAATCTTAGCGGAAAAGCTTAAAATGTGCTGAAATAAGACTAATCGGTCGAAACTGTGCTAAGTCGCGTGGGGACTCAATCTTCGGAATCAAGGTAATGAAAGAAGCATTGAGACCCGACCCAATTCTCCCTGTAAGGTGGAAATCATGGAAGAAACCGGGGACATCCTCTCCTACCACGTCCCACATCTCGCGAAACGAGCGCATGGTGAAGCCATCTGGACCTGGGGCCTTAGCCCCATCGCACTCTGATAGGGCTGAGAGGATCTCTTCCTCAGTAATACGGACTCTAACAAGTCTGACCCCCCGGTGGCAAAGTCCGGAATGGAAGTGGCGGCAAACTGGGTCTCGATATAAAACCTGGCCGAAATCTCGCCGGGAAATGATCAACTACAGCTCTGCGGATCGGCTCTAGTTGTGTCTGCTCCTGGCCGTCAATAACCATACACTGGATACGACTCCTCCTGCCTCTCATCGCGCGCGCATCTGTGAAAGTATCGAGTGTTCCTATCTCCCTCAAGAGTCCAGCAAACCCTCGACTTCTGAGTCTAGATGTCCGCGCGAGACTTCGCCAAGCCCACATGCTCGGTTCGGAGTCTACCACGATCCTCCTCCTCAACCTCAGTAAGTTGTCTCTCCCCCACTAAAGCATCTAAAGCCTCAATACTGGCTGTGGTCCTGGATATTTGGTGCTCAAGGTGACCAAACACCTCGATGTTCCAGGTGGCGAAGTCTGACCTCTAACGTTTGAGCTTCGCCCACAACCTATAGTTTGGGCAGCCCGCAACGTCAATGTAAGAGGTCCACTTTGCCGCCATAAAGCTCTCGAATTCACTATGATCCAACAAGGCGTTGAGGAACCGTCTAGGCCTCGGTCCTGCAAAGATAGGCAACATGTTCTGACTGAGGAGGATACGGTCAAGCCTGCTCACTCTCGAGCGTGGCCCAAACCAGGTAAAATCCTTATTCGACATAGGGAAGTCGACGAGGCCTAAGTCCGTAAGAAAAGAGTCAAAAACTCTCCAATCTGCCTAGACCGCCTGATTGGCCTACCGAGTGGTGAACCTGTCTCAAAATACCCCAGAAATCAATCCTCGCAGCGGGTCCCGAAGGGGCGTGAAGGTTGACGAACAAAATGGTCTCTCCATAAGCTATGACCTCCCCAACCCACACGATCAGTCCCGGGAAAATGTCACAACTGGTCATACGAAGTATCGAAGCGTCCCATATTGAGATCTCACCTGAACCCAACCCTGACCCTGCCGGACAGAACTGAAACTCCAACTGGGACGAAAATCCGAGTGCTCTGATAATCGTCGGATCTACCACTGCATACCTGAACTTTTGTAAAGCCACGAAAACTGGACGGTGTGCCGTGATAGTGTCTGCCAGGAGTATGCGCTTGTGATCCGAGCCTAGACCCCTAGCGTTCCAACTCAAGAGCTTCATAGCTAAGCGGGAGCCCATGGCCCCGCTGGAAAAGCAACAGCTCCACTCTGAGTCGGAAGAGAACCTTCCAACAGATCAACAACCCTCCTAACATCAGCCACCGTGATACTCGCAGCCGAGAGTTCCTCCTCCTCCCTCCTCGAGGCCTCCACCACCTTCGAAGACTCCTCCTCCTCTGTCTCTTCCTCAATCTCTCCTAAAACTCCAACCTTTGCCTTCCCTCTACCCAGATCTAGGTCTCCCCCAGTGGTCTCCTCACACTCGCCATCCGAGTCACCCGCCCCACCTAACTCCTCTACCCGTGCATCCCTAAAATCTGATAACTCCTCGCCGTCCATGCTCTGACTGGACTAGGTCCTACCTCTGACAATCCTATAAGGCGCACGCGGAACCTGGATCGCAGAGACTGAAGACATCGGGTGCCTAGAAGCAGAGAAAAAAGAGCGCATCCCCTCCCCTGCGCAATCAATCAGTAGAGATCAGTGCCAAAGCCGAAGACGATCCCACCCAAACTGAGTCCTCACCTCTCCCTGGTAAGTCACTCTCACTATCGTGATCGTCGGGGGTCAAAGGTCTAGACGTCGGATAAAGACCCTCCTCCTGGAATCCCAGACATAATGAATCTCCCTCACCGATCTTAGTAGAATCAAGATCAACGATCCTCGAGTATGGCGTCGGAGAGGATCCTAAAGTCCGAGCAAAGCCCACCGTCTCTCGCAAAGTGGTCTCCCCATGAGCTCAAGACTATGTCTCCAAAGCCTCCTCCTGGACAATAATCTGAGTCTCAGCCTGTGTCTCAGTAGCCTCATCTTGCACAACAAACTCTGTCACCTGAACCTCTCCCTGAGAGGTAGCTTGCTCCCTCAATACCTCCGCCTGTGTCTCCATCGCTTCCATCTCCTCTGGCCAAGAAATCTTACCCCTACCCTGCCTGAATGGTACGAGGGACCCCGCTCGGACTAGGGACAGGTGAAGGTCGGAGTCAGTCAAAATAATGAAAGGGATCTCCGAGATGGGAGGGACCTCCAGACCCACTCTGACCGACCCCACTCCTAGCCAACAGTCAACACCCCACGATCTCCAGAGAGGGTCCGAGACACGCACCAATACTGCAACACTCTCAAAATATCCCACACCAATGGAGTCTGGGTGAGTAGCTATGAAGCTCCCAATACCGCCTGCTACCGTCTCGATCGAGGACGAATACCAAGCTGACAATGGGATCCCCCGAATGTGTACCCAGCGAAACACTCCTCCATGTATAAACCTGTCGCAATCAGTCGAGCAGCTCAGTCTGCCCACAGCTCAGTCTGAAGTCTGTCTATCGCACTGGCGCCCGCAAAGGATAGGAGGAACACTCGCTGTCCCAAGTCTGAAATCGTGAAGACCGCTGAACCTGTGCCCCTACATCTCTCAAAGTAGAGCTCGCCGGTCAAAATCACGGACCGCCACGTCGAGGATACAGAAATGAAGTGGCTGCGAGGGGGTGTGAAGTAAAATGCGACTACGAACCGGAATCCGGGGCTCGCGATAAATAGTTTGTGTAATCTGTGGCTCACTAATCCCTGCCAGAGGCTCGTGAGAAATAGCCGGGGCAGGTGGCTTACTGGTCTCTAGCTGGACGGGAGTGGGTACGTGTCGTGCAAGGCTAAGATCGCCTTCGTACGTGCCTGCTCAGAAGCTAGGTGGACAAACCCACAGCTGGTCTGATGGTGTCTCCCCGGGAGTGTCACCTCCAAAATCTCCCCAAAACTCCTGAAGAGGTTCCTAAGCTCCTTGTCTGTCGGGTGGGTCGGTAAATTTTCCAAGTAGGTCGGAAAAGCGGATTTGGTAGCCTCCTATAATTTCTGATCTGAACGTGAAGTAATTTTTGCAGTCTGACTGCCTAAAAACTCATATTCGGCATGAGCCGAGTCAACCAAGACGACTCCCCTATTCGCTCCCTCTCTCAAGGCAGCGCAATCGGCTTGAGCCGGATCAACTAAATCAACACATGGGTGTTTTCCTTCTCTAAACTCAGTATGCCTACAATCCGAAGGGTATTACGGATCGGCCAGAAGAGGGCTGGCTGACTTCACCGGACTAATCGGTTTAGTTGAGTCATGAATAAAATCACTAAAATGAACTAAGCTTAGGACCGACTTGTGTACCTTGTCAACTGAAAATGACGGGTTGTCCTCGATTGTTGTGCCCGAGAAGAGTGACCCGGAGTTAACTGGGGTGTGAACCAGCACCGGCTTGTTGGGCTGCCCACTAGCTTGGGCCAGCTTGTCTGGTCCAGCAGGAAAAGATAGGGCCGTACCTAGCCCAAAATTCTTCTTCAGTCCATAAGCGCCCGGACGGGCTGTGGTGGCCACCGAGGAGATCGCCGAAGTAGCATGGCGGTCCGTCCCTCGTCTATTCGCCGGAGGTTTTGCCGAGGCCACCAGAAACCTTCGGTGCTCGGGATGCAGCGCCGGCAACGTTGGGCAGTCGTCTCCGCTCGTCCCCGGCCTGATAAGGCTGTCTGCCCGCGAAGTTAGGCCTCGCCTGAGACCTGGAGGTGAGGACCATCCCTTCTCGTCGGCCCATGTCCTCCAAGCGAAAGGCAGGAGCCTTAGACGTAGGGCCACCAGTGAAGGTGAGCTCGGATCTGGGCTTGGCTGTGCCTACCTCTCCCTTGATCACCGTCCGGTGGATTCTGCCCAATTCGCCTGCCCCCTCCTTCCCCAGAGCCACCATGACTAATAGACCGGGGGGCTGCACCGTCGCGTCGTCTGCTGCGCCGCCTAGGGTTTCAGTCGTGCAGCGTCCCAGAAGCTTGGACGGCCGCCACTGATCTCTCCCTTTGACCTTGACGAGCCCGGAGTTGTCCCGAAGAGCACCATCAACGCCAGAGAGACGGAGATGTCCCCTCGCCTGCGCCGCCTCTTGGTGCCCTCCCCTCGCAGTTGCGGTCGAACATGATCGAGCCCTTGCCCTCCGTCCTTCAATCGTGGCTTCTTCACCTGGTCTCTGGAAGGAGTCGTTGACGTCGCCAGCGTGCCTCGATCGTCCAGAACGTCGCGACCGTCGAGCAGTGGCAGTACGCCATGAGGTCCGGCGAGAAGGAAAATCCGGATCGGCAAATTGATCTGAAATAGCCTCGAACTTGTTCGAAATCACCAGATTTTCAACGTCCCGACTAAACCTGTCTCGTCCTCTCCCTCCCATGAAGAGAATCGGCTGAAAAAAACCACGCCAGAGTGTCACCGGAGCGTCGCCGGAAATTACCCTATGTTGAGATCTCCAATGTCATATGAGTGCTTTTCCGTAAAAGAAGACCGGTAATTCTTTAATTTCGTATTGCAAAAATTGCTTTATAACGTAAGAAAACTTACGTTCCGAAAATGAATTTTTCAAAATGCCCTCAAACTCATTCATGTGATAGGGAATGACCTAAGAATCAATTTCATACTAGTACTTTCCATAAAAGAAGACATATAATGCTTCAATTTTTTATTGCGAGAATTGCTCTATAACGTAACAAAACTTACATTCAGAAAATTACTTTTTCAAAATGCCCTCAAACTCATTCATATGATAGGGAATGACCTAAGAATCAATTTTATATTAGTACTTTCCATAAAAGAAGACCGATAATGCTTCAATTTCGTATTTCGAAAATTCCTCTATAACGTAAGAAAACTTACGTTCCGAAAATAACTTTCTCGGAATGCCCTTAAACTCTCCCGTATGATGAGGAATGACCTAAGAATCAAGTTCATATGAGTGATGTTCCAAAAAAAGAAGATCGGTATTGCTACGAATTTGTATTGCAAAAATTGCTCTATAATGTAAGAAAACTTACGTTCCGAAAATGACTTTTTCGCAATACCCTCAAACTCTCCCATAAGATAGGAAATGACCTAAGAATCAATGTCATATGAGTGCCTTTCTAAAAAAAAAAAAAAAAGAACTCTAATGCTTCAATTTCGTATTGTCAATTTGCTCTATAATGTAAGAAAACTTACGTTCCAAAAATTACTTTTTCCAGATGCCCTCAAACTATCCCATAGAATAGGGAATGACCTAAGAATCAAGGTGATATGTGTTTTTTTTTATCAGCAATAATAGATATCATAAATGACAAGAGAAAAGTACAAAGAATCAGAGAAGGAGAAAACTGCGCCCCAAACAAAAAGAGGGGAAAACAAAGCCCCAAAACAGCCCAAAAGAAAGAGAAAAGCTAAGAAAGGATAGACTGGAGTACCAACCACGGGCTCGCGCACCAGGTGGCTAAAGTTCGCTTCCCCGTCCAAGACTGGATGTCCCTCCCCTCGTCAGTATGCACCAGAGTATAACTGCGCATCTGAAGTAGTCTGAGAGCCTCTCCAGGTGATCGCTCCTCATCTATGAAAATTCGGCTGTTCCTGGTGACCCAGATGTACTAGAAACCCATCGTGATAAGTCTGCTCCATGCCCTCCACGCTCCTCTTTCCGTAACTTTGGCTCTCCACTCCATGAAGAGATCGTGAACTGTCTGAGTGGGAGGAAACTGGATACCCCCACCATCTGTGAATCTCTCTCCAGAATGGAGAGCATAAGATGCTCCGTCGTCTCCTCCCTCCTACCAAACAGAGCACACATGCGATGACTAATCGAGATGATCCCCCTGAAGGCAAGAGTGCCTCTAGTCGGTAAACTGCCCTGAAGAACCAGCCACCCGAAACTCCTGAAATTCGGCGGAACTTGCATATCCCACAGTTTAGAAGCCTAGTCCACTGAAACGGCCTGATCCGTACCCAACAACATGTGGAACCCCTCCTCGCAGCGTATCTTCTCCTATCTGACGTCCAACATATCTGATCGCGAATCCCATCTGTCAGTCTGATGGTGCCAAGAACCGTTACTAACTCTGCAAACTCTAACCCTGCTCTATCTGGCAGCACCGCTCGGAAGGTAATAGACCAACCCTCAAGAATCCATGCATCACGAACTGAATGGCCCGGGTGACTCACACGCTGGGAAAGTCTGTGAAACCTGGTCCTCAAACAAAAATCTCCCAACCAGCAATCATCCTAGAACCTGATCTGTCTGCCATCACCAAGTCTCCAACGGACACACCTAGACCCAAAAATCCTAGGAAAAGCATAAGGAGGCGAGAGTCCAAGAATATCCCGCAAAGCCATCGACCTTGAGTGACCAGAGAAAGGTATCTCGCACACAATCCAGTGTCTCCACCTATGGAAAAAGCCCATAACAGCCATAACGCTCCAGAGGCAACTCCAATCGACCTGGTCAAAAGCTCAAGGTCATATGAGTGCTTTTCCAAAAAAAAGAAAACCGGTATTGCTTCAAATTTGTATTGCAAAAATTTCTCTATAATATAAGAAATCTTACGTTCCGAAAATTACTTTTTTAGAATACCCTCAAACTCTTCCACATGATAGGGAATGATCTAAGAATCAATGTCATATGAATATTATTCTGTAAAAGAAGACCCGTAATTCTTCAAATTCGCATTGCAAAAATTGCTCTATAACGTAAGAAAACTTACGTTCCGAAAATGACTTTCTCGAAATGCCCTCAAACTCATTCATATGATAGGGAATGACCTGAGAATCAATTTCATACTAGTACTTTCCATAAAAGAAGACCGATAATGCTTCAGTTTCATATTGCGAAAATTGCTCCATAAAGTAAGAAAACTTACGTTTCGAAATTGACTTTCTCGGAATGCCCTCAAACTCTTTCATATGATAGGGAATGACCTAACAATCAATGTCATATTAGTACTTTCAATAAAAGAAGACCGATAATGCTCCAATTATATATTATTACTTTCCCTTAAAGAATACTGGTAATGCTTCAATTTCGTATTGCAAAAATTGCTCTATAATGTAAAAAATTTACATTTCAAAAGTGTGTTTCTTGAAATGCCCTCAAACAATTCATATGATAGGGAATGATCTAAGAATTGATGTCATATGAATGCTTCAATTTCGTATGGCAAAATTTGCTCTATAATGTAAGATAACTTACGTTTCAAAAATGACTTTCGCAAAATGCCCTCAAACTCTCCAATATGATAGGGAATAACCCAAAAATTAATGTTTTACGAGTGCTTTTCAAAAAAGAAGACCGGAAATGCTTCAATTTCGTATTGCAAAAATTGCTCTATAGTGTAATAAAACTTACGTTTTGAAAATGACTCTTTCGGAATGCCCTCAAACTCTACCATATGATAGGGAATGACCTAAGAATCAATGTCATATGAGTTATTTTCCAAAAAAAAAGAGTACGGGTAATTCTTCAATTTCGTATTGCAAAAATTGCTATATAATGTCACTTACGTTCCGAAAATGACTTTTTCGGAATGCCGTCAAACTCTCCCATATGATAAGGGAATGAGATAAGAAATAATTTCCTATGAGTGCTTTTCGATAAAAGAATACTGGTATTGCTTCAATTTCGTATTGCAAAAATTGCTTTAGAATAACAAAAATTACGTTTTCGAAAACGATTTTCTTGGAATGCCCTAAAACTCTCCCATATGATAGAGAATGAACTAAAAATCAATTTCATATGAGTGTTTTTCCAAGAAAAAAAAAGGGGAACGGTAAAGCGTCAATTTCGTATTTCAAATATTGCTCTATAATGTAAGAAAATTACGTTCTGTAAATTAATTTTTCAGAATGCCCTCAAACTCTCCCATATGATAGGGAATGACCTAAGAAACAATGTCATATGTATGCTTTTCCGTAAAAGAAGATCGGTAATGCTTCAATTTAGTATTGCAAAAACAGCTCTATAATGTAAGAAAACTTACGTTCCGAAAATGATTTTATCAGAATGCCATCAAACTCATTCATATGATAGGAAATGACCTAAGAATCAATTTGATATGAGTACTTTTCAAAAAAAGAAGACTGGTATTGCTTAAATTTTGTATTGCAAAAATTGCTCAACAATGTAAAAAAGTTACGTTTCAAAAATGAATTTTTCGTAATGCCCTCAAATTTTCCAATATGATAGAGAATGACCTAAGAATCAATATCATATGAGTGCTTTCCCGTAAAAGAAGATCGGTAATGCTTCAATTTCGTATTGCAAAAACTGCTCTATAACGTAAGAAAACTTAAGTTTCGAAAATAACTTTTTCGGAATGCCCTCAAACTCTTCTATATGATAGGGAATGACATAAGAATCAATTTCATATGAGTGCTTTTCCAAAAAAGAAGACCGGTATTGCTTCAATTTCGTATTGCAAAAATTGCTGTACACTGAAAAAAAAGTTATGTTTCAAATATGATTTTCTCGGAATGCCCTCAAACTCTCCCATATGATAAGAAATGACCCAAAAATTAATGTCGTACGAGTGCTTTTCAAAAAAAGAAGACCGGTAATGCTTCAATTTCGTATTGCAAAAATTGCTCTATAGTGTAATAAAACTTACGTTCCGAAAATGACTTTTTCAAAATGCCCTCAAACTCTCCCATATTATAGGGAATGACCTCAGAATCAATGTCATATGAGTCATTTTCCAAAAAAAGTGTATAGGTAATTCTTCAATTTCGTACTGCAAAAATTGCTGTATAATGTCACTTACGTTCCGAAAATGACTTTTTCGGAATGCCGTCAAACTCTCCCATATGGTAAGGAAATGACCTAAGAATTAATTTCATATGAGTGCTTTTCAAAAAAAGATTACCGGTATTGCTTCAATTTCGTATTGCAAAAATTGCTCTAGAGTGTAAGAAAAGTTAAGTTTCGAAAATGATTTTCTTGGATTGCCCTTAAACTCTCACGTATGATTTTCTTGCGCACCCCCTTCCAAGCCTGGATATCTCACCCCTTATCCGCCTGCACTAGAGTGTAAGGGCGCATCTACAGTAGCCTGAGAGACTCTCCAGGTGATCGCTCCTCATCTCTGAAAATCCGGCCGTTCCTGGTGACCCATATGTACTAGAAACCCATCTTGATAAGTCTGCTCCATGCCCTCCTCGCTCCTTAATCTGCAACTCTGGCTCTCCACTCCATGAAGAGATCGTGAACTGACTGAGTAGTAGGGAACTGGATACCCCACCACCTGTGAATCTCTCTCCAGAATCTCCGAGACCAGCTTCATGAGAGCATAAGATGCTTCGTCGTCTCCTCTCTCGACCAATCGGGATGATCCCCCTGAAAGCAAGAGTGCATCTAATCGGTAAACCGCCCTAAAGTACCAACCACCTAAAACTCCTGAATATCTGCGGAATTGGCATATCCCACAGCCTCGAAGCCCAGTCCACTGAAACGACCTAATCTGATCCCAAAAAAAATATGATAACCCTTCCTCGCAGTGTACCCACTCTTATCTGACGTCCACCAGATCTGATCGCGAATCCCATCTGTCGGTCTGATAGTGCCGAGAACTGTAAGTAGCTTTCCAAACTCTAGCCTTGCTCTAGCTGGCAACACCCCGCAAAAAAGGATGGACCAACAATAAAGAACCCATGCATCGCGAACTGAATAGCCCGGGTGACTCATATGCCAGTAAAGTCTGTGGGACTTGGTCCTCAAGGAAAAATCTCCCAGCCAGCAATCATCCTAGAATTTGATCTAGCTGCCATCACCAAGTCTCCAACAGACATTCCCAGTCCCAAAAATCTTAGGAAAAGCCTGAAGAGATGAGAGACCGAGAATATCCCGCAAAACCCTCGACCCTGAGTGATAAAAAAAAGGTAGCAAAGAAAGATCCCATGACGACCTGTCCAAACCATATATCGCACAAAAAATCCTCCTCCACAAAGGATTCGGCTCTATCGCGAATCGCCACCACCGTTTCAACAGCTGTTGACCTCCTGAAGGCGACGTATCCCCAACCCTCCCTGTCTAATCGACCTACAAACAAGTTCCCATCTAACCTTCGCAAACCCCTTACGTCCGCCTCTGCCTCTCCATACGAACCTTCTCATAATGGAATCCATCGCAGCTACAGTAGTCCTGGGGGGCCCTGAAAAGAGACATGTAGAAAATAGGCAACATCGAGAGAGCCGCCTTAATCAGCATGATCCGTTCTCCAAAAGAGAGTGAGCCCGCCTGCCATATTGCTAACTTGGCCCTGAACTTGGCCACAATCGGTTCCCAAGTCACCACTTGGTCTTGAGAAACCGTCTAGGCCTCGGTCCCCAATCAGCCACCTGGGTGCCTAAACAATGGCACTGTGATCCGAGAGCATCTTCGTCAGCCCCATGAGGATCAGGTCTGCGAAGAAAGCCAACATGTCCTGACTGAGGAGGATACGGTCAAGCCTGCTCACTCACGAGCGTGGCCCGAATCAGGTGAAATCTTTGTTTGACATAGGGAAGTCGACAAGGCCTAAGTCCGTAAGAAAAGCATCAAAATCTCTCTAATCTGCCTGGACCACCTTATTTGCCACCTGGCCTACTGAGTGGTGAACCTGTCTCAAAATACCCCAGAAATTTCTCCTAGCAGCTGGTACCGAAGGGGCGTGAAGGTTGAGGAAAGAGACGGTCTCTCCAGAAGCTATGACCTCCCCAACCCACACGATCAGCCCCGGAAAAATGTAGCAACTAATCATACGGAGTACTGATGCAACCCAAATCGAGACCTCGCCTGAACCCAATCCCGACCCTGACGGACTGAACTGAAACTCAAACTGGGAAGAAAACCCGCGTGCCCTGATCATCGTCGGATCTACCACTGCATACCTGGACTCCTGCAAAGCCACGAAAGTTTGACGATGTGTTGTGATGGTGTCTGCCAGGAGTATGCGCTTGTGTTCCGAGCCCATACTCCTAGCTCTTCAACTCAAGAGTTTCATTACTGACTGGGAACCGTCGGCCTCGCTGGAAGAGCAATATCAGCTTCACTCTAAGTCGGAAGAGAACCTCCCAACAGACCAATAACTCTCCCAACAGACCAATAACCCTCCCAACATTAGCCGCTGTGATACTCGCAGCCGAAGGTCCCTCCTCCTCTCTCCTCGAAGCCTCCACAACCTCTGCAAGCTATACTTCCTCTGCCTTCTCTTCAATCTCCCTCAGAGCTCAAACCTCCGCCTCCCCTCTACCCAGATCTGGGTCCCCCCTAGTGGTCTCCTCCCACTCACCATCCGAGTCCGAAGTCCCTCATATCTCCTCTGCCGTGTATCCCTCAACCATTATATATCCTCGCTCTCCCCACTCTAACTGGGCTGGGACCTTCCTTTGACAATCTTATAAGGCGCATGCGGAACCCGGATCGCAGAGACTGAAGAGTATCCCTTGCACAAACTGTCCGTAGAGATCGGCGCCAAGGATGAAGACGATCCCACCCAAACTGAGTCCTCGTCTCTAAACCCCGAACCAGAAAAAGGGGGAAAAAAGCATCAAAACAACACAAAGAACAGAGAGAAAAGCTAAAAAATGACAGAATGGAGGACAAACCTCGGGTTTGCGCACCAGGTGGCTAAAGTGCGCTTCCCCGTCCAAGCCTAGATATCACGCCCCTCATCCGCCTGCACTAGAGTGTAAGAGCGCATTTGCAGTAGCCTGAGAGCCTCTTCAAGTGATCGCTCCTAATATCTGAAAATTCGGTCGTTCCTGGTGACCCAGATGTACCAGAAGCTCATCGTGATAAGTCTACTCCATGCCCTCCTCGCTCCTCTGTCCGCAACTCTGGCTCTCCACCCCATGAAGAGATCGCGAACTGACCGAGTAGTAGGGAACTGGATACCCCACCACTTGTGAATCTCTCTCCAGAATCTCCTAGATCAGCTACATGAGAGCATAAGATGCTTCGTCATCTTCTCTCTCCTAGCGCATAGAGCAAACATGTGGGGACCAATCGGGACGTTCTCCCTGAAAGCAAGAGTGCTTATAATCAGCAAACTGCCCTGAAGTACCAACCACCCAAAACTTCGGCGGAACTGGCATATCCTACAACCTCGAAGCCTAGTCCAGCGAATCGGCATGATCTGACCTCAACAACATGTGATAACCCCTCCTCGCAATGTACCCACTCCTATCTGACGTCATCGCGAATCCCATCTGTCGGTCTGTAAGTAGCTTTGCAAAATCTAGTCCTGCTCTTTCTGGCAACACCCCGCGAAAGGGGATGGACCAACCATTATAACCCATGCATCACAGACTGAATGGCCCGGGTGACTCACACGCCGGTAGAGTCTGTGGAACCTGTCTCTCACGTAAAAATCTCCCAGCCAGCAATCATCCCAGAATCTGATCTGGCTATCATCACCAAGTCTCCAACGGACACATCCAGTCCCAAAAATCCTAGGAAAAGCCTGAAGAGATGAGACACCGAGAATATCCCGCAAATCCCTCGACCCTGAGTGATCAGAGAAAGATCCCATGACGACCTGTCCCAACCGTAACTCGCACACAAAATCCTCCTCCACAAAGGACTCGGCTCTGTCACGAATCGCAACCACCATTTTAACAGCAGAGCGATGTTGACCTCCTGAAGGCGACGTATTCCCAACCCTCCCTGTTTGATCAGCCTACAAACAAGCTCCCATCTGACCTTCGCAAACCCCCGACGTCCGCCTCTTCCTCTCCATAGGAACCTACTCATAATGGACTCCCTCCATCGCAGCTACTGTAGTCCTGAGGGCCCTGAAAAAAGACATGTAGAAAATAGACAAACTCGAGAGAGCCTCCTTAATCAGCATGATCCGTCCTCCAAAAAGAGTGAGCTCGCCTGCCATATAGCTAACCTGCCATGACGAGAATGAGCCGATTGCCATTGTTTCCGATCTGGTGAAGGCTCCCGGAGCTGGAACCGATCTGAAATAGGATAAAAAAGATTGGAAATCTTGAGTTTCTGGTCAAAATTGTCTCCCCAGCAAACTCTCCTCCCCATCGCGATCAGAGCGGCGTCGAGAACGCTTCGATCGGGCGTAGCTGGAGTTGGACGGAGCTCGCTGGAAGTCTCGCAGGAAATCGCCAAGGTAGAGAGCTATGTCATATCCAAAAATCCAATATCATATGAGTGCTTTTCAAAAAAAGAAGACCGGTGATGCTTCGATTCTGTATTTCAAAAAATTGCCTTATAGTGTAAGAAAATTTACTTTCTGAAAATGACTTTCTAGGAATGCTTTAAAACACTCCCATATGATAGGGAATGACCTAAGAATCAATGTCATATGAGTGCTTTTCCAAAAAAGAAGACCGATAATGCTTGAATTCCGTATTGCAAAAATTGCTCTATAATGTAAGAAAAGTTACGTTCCGAAAATTACTTTCTAGGAATACTCTCAAACTCTCCCATGTGATAGAGCATGGCCTAAGAATCAATGTCATATGACTGCTTTTCCAAAAAAAGAAGACCGGTAATGTTTCAATTTCGTATTGCAAAAATTGTTTTATAATGTAAGAAAAGTTACGTTCCGAAAATGACTTTTTCGAAATGCCCTCAAACTGTCTCATATCATAGGGAAGGACATAAATATTAATGTCATACGAGTGCTATTCCAAAAAAAAAAAGACGGGTAAGGCTTCAATTTCGTATTGCAAAAGTTGCTCTATAACGAAAGAAAAGTTACGTTTCGAAAATGATTTTCTCATAATGCCCTCAAGTTCTCCATATGATAGAAAATGACCTGAGAATCAATATCATATGAGTTTTTTTTTGGTCAGCGATAAATGATATTGCACAACGAGAAAAATAAAGAGTACAACCAAAAAATAAGGGAAAACTGAACCCTAGACCTAAAGATAAAAGCCAAAAAACAAAGGGCTAAGAGAAAATAGAGTGAAGTACCGTCCTCGGGTTTGCGCACCGGGTGGGCAAAGCACGCTCCCCCGTCAAAGACTGAATGTCACGACCCTCGTCCTCCTGTACCAGCGTGTATGAGCGCATCTGCAGCAATCTAAGAGCCTCTCTAGGTGAGCGTTCCTCATCTCGGAAAATCTGACCGTTCCTGGTAATCCAGATATACCAGGAACCCATCATTATTAGTCTGCTCCAAGCCCTCCTCGGTTTTCTATCCGCAATCATAACACTCCACCCCATGAAAAAAGATCATGAACGGACTGAGTAGTGGGGAACGGGATTCCCCACCACATGTGGATCTCCTATTCTAGCTGCAAAACCTCCTAGTCCAGCTGCAGGAAAGCATGAGATGCTCCATCGTCTCCCCTCTCCTCCCACACAGCGCGCAAAGGCAGTGACCAATCTTGATGACACCCATGAAAGCAAGAGTGCCTCTGGTCGGGAGGCCGCCCTAGAGAACTAACCATCCGAAACTCCTGAAGTTCGGCGGAACTGCCATACCCCATAGTCTGGGAGCCCGGTCCACCGACTCCGCAGTGTACCCTCTCCAGTCAGATGCCCACCAGATCTGATCACGGACACCCTCTATCAGTCTGGTAGTGCCAATAACTGTAAGCAACTCCGCTAACTCTAGCCCTGCTCTGGCCGTCAAAAGCGGATTTGGAAGCCTCCTCTGATTTCCGAGCCGTACGTGGGATAATTTTTTCAGTCCAATCGCCTCAGGCCTCGCAATCAGCAAGAGCCGAATAACCCGGATCAACCGGAAGAGTGGTCCGGTTTGGGGAGTCCACACAAACATCAACGGGGGAGTGAACTAAAGCAGTCAAAGGTCGTTTCCCTTCTGTAATTTCAGTACGCCTATGATTCGAAGGGCATTTAGGATCAGCTAGACAAGTACTGGCTAGTGTCGCCGAATTAACCGGCTCAGCCGGTTCAGAAGTAAAAGAACAAGTAGGGATTAAAAAATCTGAACAGTTGACCGGAATGGGTACCTTGTCACACCAGCTGGTCCGAGCAGCAATGTGGAGCCCAAGTAGAGTGAATTGAAGCTGGTCGGCGTAAGGACCGGTTTGGTGCTGGACCAGCCTGATCGCAAAGGAACGCCCATGGCCCTGCTCGCCGTCGTGGTTAGCGGATTGGGTCCAGCGACCAAGCGCCGTTGTGCCTCTCCTCCCAAGATGGTGTCGCCCCTGTTCACTGGAGGTCTGACCGTCGCCGAGGTTACCGGCTCCGTCCGGGGACGATTCTGTGTAGAGCTGGTATGAATCGCAGCCCCTCTTGGAAACTGCTGCGACTCCGACGAGCAGCCAGGCTCTTCCTCATTCACCGGAGATGATAGAGTCGTCCTAGACCGAACCGATCACCTTCTGGTGGCCCCACCCTTTTTCGATGGATTGACCCTCCCTCAAACCATTTCCTGCCGTCCCGACCCACTCTCCGACGACCTAGCAGCTGACCGAGGCGGAACCCTTGGAGGCAGCGCCTCTAGGGTTCAAGGGATCGTATTGGCCACCTTCAGATTTGAAATTTGCGAGCTGAGAGGTGGCTTCCCCGACGTTGACTGATCTAAACGAGGCAGCCCATAAGTGTTTGAGGAGTCCCCCGAACTGCCCCAACACTGTCGAGGGCCTGGACGCTGCCATGATTGATGTCCCGAGGTCGCAACAGACCTGCTCACCTCTCTCCCCAATCTGGATCTGCTGGGTTAGCGTTGATCTCCATTGGGCTTCTCCTTTGATCCAGATGAACCCCAAGCCTCCCCCCTCGCTCGATTGCACTGGTTCAGATCGGTCCGCCATTGAATCTGATCAGCCTCATTGAACTGATGAAAAAATTCATCGGAAGCAAATCTGATCGAAAACGAAGTCAAATTGCTTCCCTGACCTCCTATGCCTCCCTGCGACCTCAGTACCAGAAATGAAACTTACGTTCCGAAAATGACTTTCTCGGAATGCATTCAAACTCTCCCATATTATAGGAATGATCTAAGAATAAACTTACATATAAGTGCTTTTCCAAAAAAAGATTACCAGTAATGCTTTAATTTCGTATTGGAAAAATCCTCTATAACGTAAGAAAACTTACGTAACGAAAATCACTTTCTCGAAATGCCCTCAAACTCTCCCATATGATAGGGAACGACGTAAGAACATATGAGTGCTTTTCAAAAAAAGAAGACCGGTAATGCTTCAATTTCGTATTCAAAAAATTGTCCTATAATGTAAGAAAACTGACGTTCCGAAAATGCCTTTCCGGAATGTCCTTAAACTCTCCTATATGATACGGAATGACCTAAGAACCATTGTTGTATGAGTGCTTTTTAAAAATAGAAGACCAATAATGATTCAATTTCGTATTGCAAAAATTGCTCTATAATGTAAGAAAAGTAACGTTTCGTGATCAGATGCCCACCAGATCTGATCACTGACACCCTCCCCCGGCCTGGTGGTGCCAATAACTGTAAGCAACTCCTCTCACTCTAGCCCTGCGCTGGCCGTCAAGACCCTACGGAAGGGTATACTCCATCCCCCCATTACTCAAGCAGAAGTTGAGAGACTCTCTCCTCATCACCAACCCGGATCCCTATGAAAAGAAGCGCCTCCTCTCCTCGCTGAAGAAGAAGATGTAGCCCTTCTGCTGGAATGATAAACGAGAGGGGAGATAAGGGACATCCATGTCTGACTCATCTCCATATGTTAAACCGGCTCATGGGAGAGCCGTTGACCAAGACCGAGGCTGAGGAGCCGAGACAAGAACCTATCCAGTGTCTCCAGTTAAGGCCGAAGCCCATAGCTGTCAAAACTCTCCATAAGTATCCCCAATCGACCCTGTCGAAAACTTTCTCAAAATCAACCTTGACCACCGCCGCCTTGGAGCATGTCTTTTGAACCATATCAATCAACTTGTTCGCCACAAGGACGCCGTCTACCAACTGTATCCCCCGGATGAATCCCGACTGAACCTACTCAATCAAATCACCAATGAAACGACGCAACCGGATGGAGTTGACAGAAAGTGCCCAAAGTCACGGCATCTCAATCTTCAGAATCAAGGCAATGAAAAAAGCATTGAGACCCGACCCAATCCTTCCAGTCAAATGAAAATCATGGAAAAAACTAAGCATGTCATCCCTGACCACACTCCACATCTCACGGAAGAAATGCATGGTGAAACCGGCTAGGCCCGGGGCCTTAGCCCAATCACACTCTAAGAGAGCCGAGAGAATCTCCTCCTCGGTGAATGGAGCCTCGAAAAAGTCCAACGCCCCCGGTGGCAATGTCTGGAAAGGAAGTGGCGGCAGACTGGGCCTCGAAATAGGGCCTTGTCGAAATCTCGCCGCAAAATGGTCAACAGCTGCTATACGGATCGGCTCTGGTTGCGTTTGCTCCTAACCGTCAATAAACATGCTCTGAATACGACTCCTTCTACCTATCGTCGCGGCGCATCTCTGGAAGTACCGAGTGTTCCTGTCTCCCTCAGGAGCCCAACAAACCCTCGACTTCTGCTTCCAGATGTCCACATGAGACTTCGCCAAGCCCACAAGTTCGGTTGGGAGTCGAATGCTGTCCTCCTCCTCAACCTCAGTGACTAGTCTCTCCCACACTAATGCATCTAGTTCTTTTGATGCCGGATGTGGTCCTTGAAATCTGGTGCTCCACGTCACCAAACACCTCGACATTCTAAGTAGCTAAGTCTAACCTCAGACGTTTGAGCTTCACCGACAACATATAGTTTGCACAGCACACAACATTGATGTAAGAGGCCCACTTTTCCGCCACAAAATTATTAAAATCACTATGATACAGCCAGACGTTTAGGAACCATCTCGGTCCCCAATCGGCCTCCTGGGCGCCCAAAAGAATGGTGTTGTGATCCGAGAGCATATTCGTCAAACCCGTGAGAATCGGATCTGCGAAGAGGGCCAACATGTTCTGACCGAGGAGGATACGATATAGCCTGCTCGCTCGGGAGCGGGGACCGAACCAAGTGAAATTCTTGTTCGACATGGGGAAGTTGACAAGGCCTAGGTTTGTAACGAAAGCGTCAAAATCTCTCCAATCCACCTAGACCGCCTGATTGACCTCACTTGGATCCCTGACCGTATTGAAGTCCCCAAAAAGGGAAAATTTCAGGTCTACCGGGAGGTGAACGTGTCTCAAAATACCCCAAAATTTCCTCCTCGCAGCGGGAAACAAAGGGGCGTGAAGGTTGAGGAAGGAGACGATCTCTCTAGAAGCTATTCCTCCTCGCATGTCGCAGCTGGTCATGCGAAGTACTGACGAGTCCCAAATCGAAACCTCTCCAGAACCCAACCCTAGCCTTGCCAGACTGAATTGATACTCAAACTAAGAAGAAAACCCGAATGCCTTGATAATCGTCGGGTCTACCACCGCATACCTGGACTCCTGTAAAGCCACAAAAACTGGACGGTGTGCAGTGACAGAGTCTGCCAAGAGTCTGCGCTTGTGCGCCGAGCCTAGTCCCCTGGCGTTCCAACTCAACAGCTTCATTGCTGAGCGGTAGCCCTCAGCCCCGCTAGAAAAGCAATGTCAACTCCACTCTGAGTCGGAAGGGAACCTCCCAACAGATCAATAACCCTCCCAACGTCAGCCACCGTGATACTGTCAGCCGAAAGGCGTGCCTCTAAGGGAAAAGTCTTCTCAGCCTCCAACTCCCCCCATCCATCTCCACCTCTTCCTCGATCTCCCACATAACTCCAACCTCCTCCTCCCCTCTACCCAAATATCAATCAACCCCTAAGGTCTCCTTCCACTCTCCATCCGAGCCCAATAACCCACCTATCTCCTCTACCCATGTATCACCCATCTCTAAGAGCTCCTCGCTCTCCCCACTCCTTCTGAGCTGGGTCCTGCCTTTGGTACTCCTAATAGGCGCACGCGGAATCCTGATTGCGGAGACTGAAGATTTCGGGCACCTCCCTGCAGAGAAAAAGGAACGCATACCCTCCAGAGAGTATCCCTTACGCAGGCTATCAGCGAAAATCGGTCTCAAAGTTGATGAAGAACTCACCCAAATTGAATCCTCGTCCCTCCTCGGTAACTCGCCCTCGCTGTCATGATCCCCTCCTCAAAGCCCAGACACAATGAATCTCCCTCACCAATCCGAGCAGAATCAAGATCAACCATCCTTGTAAAGGAGGTCAATGAGGACCTCAGAATCTGAACGGGGCTAACTGTCTCCCTTTAAGCATCAGCTAGTGTCACCAGAATCTCCCCCTGAGTAGAACCCTACTCCCTCGAAACCTCCGTCTGCTCCTCCATCTCCTCCGAATCCTCAGCCCAGGAAACCCTACCCCGACCCTGCCTGAACTGTATAAGTGCCCCCTCGGACAGGGGATAGGTCCAGGTCATAGTCAGTCGGAGTGATGGTGGGGATGTCGCCTGTGTGAACAACCTCCAATCCCACTATGACCGACCCCTCTCCTATTCGACAATCTACTCCCCAAGATCTCCGAAGGGGGTCTGAGACGTGCACCAATACTGCAACATGCTCGAAGTACCCCTCGCCAATGGAATATGGGTGAGTAACTATAAAACTGCCAATACCACCTGCCACCGTCTCAATCGAAGCCAAAGACCAAGCAAACATTGGGATCCCCATGATGTGTACCCATTAAAACACCCCCGCCTTGTAAGAACTGGTCGCAATCAGCCGAGTAGAAAAAGAACCACCAATGGAGATCTGTCTACTGATCGGCCTGAAGCCTGTCAATCGCACTAGCATCCGCGAAAGATAGTAAGAACACCCGTGCCCCAAATCCGAAATCGTGACCACCTCCGAGCATTTGGCCCACATCTCCGAGAGAAGGGCACGCCGATCAAAATCACGGGCAGCCACTGCAAGAATACAGAACTCGAACCGCTGGGAGGAGGTAGAAATAAAACGCGGCTGCGAACCGACGGGGTAATACGAGGCTCGCAAGAAGTAACCGGAGTGGTCGATGGAGCAATCTGAGGCTCGCTAGCAGTCGGTGAGTGCCGTCCAGCTGCCACAACAAGGGTGCGCCCTCTCTGAACCGATCCGTGCAAAGCCGAGATTGCCTCCATACGTGCCTAATTCGAAGTGAGGTGAACAAAAGTGAAGCTCGCCGAACGATGTCGCCTCGGGAGAGTCACCTCCAATATCTCCTCAAAACTCTGAAAAAGATCACGAAGCTCTACGTCCGAAGGGTGAGTCGGTAAATCACCCACGTATGTCAGAAAAACGGATTTTGAATCGGCCAGAGAAATACTGTTTGGCTTCGCCGAATTAACCGGCTCAATCGATTCAGGAATAGCAATAGGAACAACAAATGAATTTTCTGAACAATTAACCGGAATGTGCACCTAATCGTGAGAGCTGACCGACTCAATGAGCAAAGTCGACCTGGTGAACCGAGAACTGGAGCTGACCGGTGTGTGGACCGGTTTTTGAAGACGGGCCGGCTGTGACAAAATGGGCTTGGGAGCTACACGGGCCAGCCCATGAACCAAATCAGACCCAGCAAGCTTTGGCCCGGAACATTCTGTCCCTGTTTCAGCTCCCATGGACGTTGCCGGAGCTTTGCTGCCGGCATGGAGGCGCCGAAGGGCTTCATTCCCCCAAATAGTGTCTCTCGAACGTTTGTGCTCATGGGCAGACTCTCCTCTGCCCTCCAACAACGTGGCTGGTTGTCGCGGTGGGACTGGTGGTCGCGACCGAGGAGGATAGCGAGTACCAGAAGCTCCTCGACTCGCCGGATCTGCAACGAAGGTTATCCTGACCGATCCTCCTCAAGCATCGATTATCTTCCGTCGATCCCTGCCTGATTCAATGTCCCGGTCGCCACCTCGTTAACCCAATCGCGACTGCTTCACCATTAGGGTTTTGTGTGCAGCAGCCGCCGCGACGTCGCCAAACCGATCATGCCTCCTGCTCCCCTCCCAAACGTCGGAAGGGATGTCCCGGGAAGAGTCGCCCCATCCCCATCATCGGAAAACCTCAACGGCGGCCTCTGCACGCTTTAGCGTAGATTTCTCTCCTCGTATCGCCAGAGGGCCTCATCTGCTTTGATGAAGGCCCTGCAAGTGCCTCCGCCTTCTTTCTGCATCGGCCTGAGCTCCCTCCACGTCTGCCAGATTCTTATCGCACCTCCCTGGCGTCGGCATGGCGAGAACCAGCTGATCACCATTGATTCTGATCTGGTGAAGGCTCCCGAAGCTGGAACCGATCTGAAATCAGATCAAAACGATTAGAAATCTTTCTGGCCAGAATTGTCTCCCCAGTGAACTCTCCTCCCCATCGCGATCAGAACGGCGTCGAGAACGCCTTTATCGGGCATCGTCGGAGTTTGCCGGAGCTGGACGGTAATCTCGCCGGAAATTGCCTTGGTAGAGAGCAAAAAACCAATGTGATCTATAATGTAAGCAAGAAGAACGGTAATGCTTCCCAATGTCATATGAGTGCTTTTCCAAAACAGAAAACTGGTAATACTTCAATTTCGCATTGGAAAAATTGCTCTATTATGTGAGAAAAGTTACGTTTCAGAAATGATTTTCTTGGAATTCTCTCAAACTCTACGGCACGATATGGAATGACCTAAGAATACATGTCATATGAGTGCTTTTCCAAAACAGAAAACGGTAATGCTTCAATTTCGTATGGCAAATATTGCTTTATAACAAATGACTTTCTCGGAATGTCATCACACTCATTCATATGATAGGGAATGACCTAAGAATCAATGTCATATGAGTGCTTTTCGAAAAAGGAAGACAGGTAATGCTTCAATTATGTATTGCAAAAATAACTTTATAATGTAAGAAAACTTGCGTTCCGAAAATGTATTTTTCGGAATGACCTCAAACTCTCTCATACGATAGGGAATGTAGGGAATGACCTAAGAATCAATGTCATATGAGTGCTTTTCCAAAACAGAGTATCGGCAATACTTCAATTTCGTATTGCAAAAATGACTATAATTTAACAAAACTTACGTTCCAAAAATGACTTTCTCGGAATGCGTTCAAACTCTCCCATATGATAGGGAACGACCTAAGAATTAATGTCTTATGAGTGCTTTTCAAATAAAGAATATCGATAATGCTTTAATTTCGTATTGCAAAAATTGCTCTATAATGTAAGAAAACTTACGTTCCGAAAAGGATTTTCTCGGAATGCCCTCAAACTGATTCATATGATAGGAAATGACCTAAGAATAAATGTCATATGATTTTTTTCCAAATAAAATAGAATAACGGTAGTGCTTCAATTTTGTATTGCAAAAATTGTTCTATAATGTAAGAAAAGTTACGTTTTGAAAATGATTTTCTCGGAATGCCCTCAAACTCTCCCACATGATAGGGAATGACCTAAGAATCAATGACATTGAGTGCATTTCCAAAAAAGAAATTCGGTAATAGTTCAATTTCTTATTGCAAATATATCTCTATAATGTAAGAAAACTTATGTTCCAAAAATGATTTTCTCGGAATGCATTCAAACTCTTTCATATGATGAGGAATGACCTAAGAATCAATGTCATATGAGTGCCTTTCAAAAAAAGAAGACCGTTCCCACATCAATTCTGTATTGCAAAAATTTCTCTATAGTGTAAGAAAACTTACATTCCGAAAATGACTTTTTGGGAATTTATTCAAACTCTCACGCATCAATGTCATATGAGTGCTTTTAAAAAAATGAAGACCGTTCACGCATCAATTCCGTATTGCAAAAATACCTCTATAATGTAAGAAAACTTACGTTCCGAAAATGATTTTCTCGGAATGCAGTCATATTCTTCCATATGATAAGGAATGACCTAAGAATCAATGTCATATGAGTGTTTTTCCAAAAAAGAAGAACGGTAATGCTTCAAATCTGTATAGCAAAAATTGCTCAATAATATAAGAAAACTTACGTAACAAAAATGAGTTTCTCGGAATGCCGTCAAACTCTCTCATATAATAAGGAATGATCAAAAAGAATAAATGTCATATGAGTGCTTTTCCAAAAAAGAAGACCCGTAATGCTTCAATTTTGTATTGCAAAATATTGCCCTATGATGTAAGAAAATTTACTTTCCGAAACTGACTTTCTCGGAATGCCCTCAAACTCTCTCATAGTATAGGGGATGACCTAAGAAACAATGTCATATGAGTGCTTTTCCAAAAAAGAGAATAATTGTAGTGCTTCAATTTAGTATTGCAAAAATTGATTTATAATGTAAGAAAAGTTACGTTTCGAAAATGATTTTCTCGGGGTGCCCTCAAACTCTCCCATATGATAAGGAATGACCTAAGAATCAATGTCATATGAGTGCTTTTCAAAAAAAGAAGACCGTTCACGCATCAATTCCGTATTGCAAAAATTTCTCTATAATGTAAGAAAACTTACGTTCCGAAAATGACTTTTTGGGAATGCATTCAAACTCTCACGCATCAAAGTCATATGAGTGTTTTTAAAAAAAGAAGACCGTTCACGCATCAATTCCGTATTGCAAAAATTTCTCTATAATGTAAGCAAATTTACGTTCCGAAAATGAATTTTTGGGAATGCATTCTGACTCTCACGCATCAATGTCATAGGAGTGCTTTTCAAAAAAAGAAGACCGTTCGCGCATCAATTTCGTATTGCAAAAATACCTATAATGTAAGAAAACTTACGTTCCGAAAATGATTTTCTCGGAATGCAGTCAAATTCTTCCATATGATAAGGAATGACCTAAGAGTCAATGTCATATGACTGTTTTTCCAAAAAAGAAGAACGGTAATGCTTCAAATCCGTATAGCAAAAATTGCTCAATAATGTAAGAAAACTTACGTAACGAAAATGTGTTTCTCGGAATGCCGTCAAATCTCTCATATTACAGGGAATGAACAAAAAGATTAAATGTCATGTGAGTGCTTTTTCCAAAAAGAAGACCCGTAATGCTTCAATTTTGTATTGCAAAAAATTGCCCTATGATGTAAGAAAACTTACGTTCCGAAAATGATTTTCTCGGAATGCAGTCAAATTCTTTCATATGATAATGAATGACCTAAGAAACAATGTCATATGACTGTTTTTCCAAAAAAAGAAGAACGGTAATGCTTCTTCAAATCCGTATAGCAAAAATTGCTCAATAATGTAAGAAAACTTACGTAACGAAAATGAGTTTCTCGGAATGCCGTCAAACTCTCTCATATGATAGGAAATGAACAAAAAGAATAAATGTCATGTGAGTGCTTTTTCCAAAAAGAAGACCCGTAATGCTTCAATTTTGTATTGCAAAAAATTGCCCTATGATGTAAGAAAACTTACTTTCCGAAACTGACTTTCTCGGAATGCCCTCAAACTCTCTCATACTATAGGGGATGACCTAAGAATCAATGTCATATGAGTGCTTTTCCAAAAAAGAGAGTAACGGTAGTGCCTCAATTTAGTATTGCAAAAATTGCTTTATAATGTAAGAAAAGTTACGTTTCGAAAATAATTTTCTCGGGGTGCCCTCAAAATCTCCCATATAAAAGGGAATGACCTAAGAATCAGGTTCATATGAGTGCTATTCCAAGAAAAAGATCGTTAATGCTTCAATTTCGTATTGCAAAAATTGCTCTATAATGTAAGAAAACTTATGTTCCGAAAATAATTTTCTCAGAATGCATTCAAACTCTAACATATCATAAGGAATGACCTAAGAACAAATTTACATATAAGTGCTTTTCTAAAAATGATAACCTGTAATAGTTCAATTTCGTATTGGAAAAATTGCTCTATAATGTAAGAATACTTACATAACGAAAATGACTCTCCTGGAATACCCTCCAACTCTCCCTTATGATAGAGAACAACCTAAGAATTAATTCCACATGAGTGTTTTTTTTGTTGATCAGCAATAATAGATATTATAAATGATGAGAGAATAGTACAAAAAAGCAGAAAAAGGGGAAAAGTGAACCCCAAATAAAAAGAGGAGAAAACAAAGCCCCAAAACAGTTCAAAAAGAGAGAGAAAAGCTAAGAAAGGATAGACTGGAGTACCAACCTCGGGTTCGCGCACCAGTTGGCTAAAGTGCGCTCCCCTGTCCAAGCCTAGATGTCCCGCCCCTCGTTTGCTTGCACCAGAGTATAAGAATGCATCTGAAGTAATCTGAGAGCCTTTCCAAATGATCACTCCTCATCTCTGAATATTCGGTCGTTCCTGGTGACCCAAATGTACCAGAAACCCATCGCGATAAGTCTGCTCCATGCCCAACTCGTCCTCTGTCAGCAACTCTGGCTCTCCGCCGCATTAAGAGATCGCGAATTGTCCGAGTAGAAGGAAACTGGATACCCCACCATCTGTGAATCTCCATCCAGAGTCTCCTAGTCCAGCTGAAGGAGAGCATAAGATGGCCCGTCGTCTCCTCCCTCCTACCGCACAGAGCACACATGCGGTGACCAACCGGGATGATCCCCTTGAAAGCAGAAGTGCCTCTACTCGGTAAAAAGCCCAGAAGAACCAGCCACCCGAAACTCCTGAAATTCGGCGGAACTGGCATATCTCACACTCTCGAAGCGCAGTCCACCGAATCGACCTGATCCGTCCCCAAAAACATGTGGTAACCCCCTCCTCGTAGTGTATCCTCTCCTATCTGACGTCCACCAGATCTGATCGCGAATCCCATTTGTCGGTCTGATAGGGCCAAGAACCGTAAGTAGCTCTGCAAACTCTAACCCTGCTCTAGCTGGTAGCACCCTTCGGAAGGGAATAGACCATCCCTCAAGAACCCATGCATCACGAACTGAATGGCCGGGGTAGCTCACACGCCGGTAGAATATGTGAAACCTGGTCCTCAAGCAAAAATCTCCTAGCCATAAATCATCCTAGAATCTGATCTGTCTGCCATCACCAAGTCTCCAACAAACACACCCAGACCCAAAGATCCTAGGAAAAGCCTAAAGAGACGAGAGACGAAGAATATGTCGAAAAGCCCTCGACCCAAGACGACCTGTCCCAACCGTATCTCGCACACAAGATCCTCCTCCACAAAGGATTCGGCTTTGTGGCCAATCGCCTCTACCTATTGCAAAAGCCCATAAGAGCAACAACACTCCAAAGGTAAGTCCAATCGACCCGGTCAAAAGTTTTCTCGAAATGAAGCTTGACCACCGCCGCCCTGGAGCATGTCCTGCGAACCATGTCAATCTACTCGTTTGCCACCAGGACGCCATCAACAAAAAGTCTACCACGAATGAAGCCAGACTGTACCTCGCTAATCAAATCATCGATATACCGTCGCAGCCGTATGGAAAGAACATTAGCCAAAAGCTTATAAGGTCCCGAAATAAGACTATTCGACCGAAAATGCGCGAAGTCACGAGGGGTCTCAATCTTCGGAATCGAGACAATGAAAGAAGCATTGAGACCCGACCCGATCCTCCCTGTCCGGTGGAAATCATGGAAGAAAGCGAGGACATTCTCCCTGACCACATCCCACATCTCGCGAAAAAAGCGCATGGTGAAGCCATCTAGACCCATCAATTTCGTATTGTGAAAATTGCTCTATAATGTAAGAAGACTTACGTTCCGAAAATGACTTTCTCGAAATGCCCTCAAACTCTCCCATATGATAGGGAATGACCTAAGAATCAATGTCATGTGCATGCTTTTCCAAAAAAGAAGAACGGTAATGCTTCAATATCATATTGCAAAAATTGCTCTATAATGTAAGAAAAGTTACGTTTCGAAAATAATTTTCTCGGAATGCCCTCAAACTCTCCCATATGATAGGGAATGACCTAAGAATTAATGTCATTTGAATGCTTTTCAAAAAAAGAAGAATAATAATGCTTCACTTTAGTATTGCAAAAATTGCTCTATAACGTAAGAAAACATACGTTATGAAAATGACTTTCTTAGAATGCCCTAAAATTCATTCATAAGATAGAGAATGACCTAAGAATCAATGTCTTATGAGTTTTTTTATATTATTTTTTGATAAGCAATAATAGATATTATAAATGATGAGAGAAAAGTAAAACCGAGCCCCATACCAAAGAAGGAGAAAACAAAGCCCCAAAACAGACTTGAGTACGAACCTCGGGTTCGCGCACCAGATGGCTAAAGTGCACTCCCCTGTCCAAGCATGCACCAGAGTATAAGAACGCATCTGAAGTAGTTTGAGAGCCTCTCCAGGTGATCGCTCCTCATCTCTAAAAATCTGGCCGTTCCTGATGACCCAGATGTACCAGAAATCCGTCGTGATAAGTCTGCTCCATGCCCTCCTCACTCTTCTGTCTACAACTCTGGCTCTCCACCCCATGAAGAGATCGTGAACTTTCCGAGTAGAAGGAAACTGGATACCCCACCATCTGTGAATCTCCCTCCAGAATCTCCTAGTCCAGCTGCAGGAGAGCATAAGATGCTCCGTCGTCTCATCCCTCCTACTGCACAGGGCACACATGCGATGATCAATCGGGATGATCCCCCTGAAAGAAATAGTGCCTCTAGTCGGTAAACTGCCCTGAAGAACCAGCCACCCGAAACTCTTGAAATTCGGCAGAACTGGCATATCCCACAGTCTCGAAGCGTAGTCCACCGAATCGGCCTGATCCATTACCAACAACATGTGGTCACCCCTCCTCGCAATGTATCCTCCCCTATATGTCGTCCACCAGATCTAATCGCGAATCACATATGTCTGTCTGATAGTGCCAAGAACCGTAAGTAGCACAGCAAACTCTAACCCTACTCTGGCTGGAAACAACCCTCGGAAGGGATTAGACCATCCCTCAAGAATACATGCATCACGAATTGAATGGCCCGGGTGGCTCACACGCCGGTAAAGTCTGTGAAACCTGGTCCTCAAACGAAAATCTCCCAGCCAGAAATCATCCCAGAATTTGATCTGTCAATCACCAAGTCTCCACCGTACTCATCCAGACCCAAAGATCCTAGGAAAAGTCTGAAGAGACGAGAGACCAAGAATATCCCGCAAAACTCTCGACCCTGAGTAAGTAAAGAAAGGTAGCGAAGAAAAGTCTCAAGACGACCTGTCCCATCCGTATTTCGCACACAGAATCCTCCTCCACAATGGATTCGGCTCTGTTGCGAATCGCCACCACCATTTCAACAGCGGAGCGCTGTTGACCTCCTGAAGGCGACAGATGCCCAAGCCTCCCTGTCTGATCAGCCTACAGACACGCTCCCACCTAACCTTCGCAAACCCCCGGCGTCCACCTTTGCCTCTCCATAGGAACCTCCTCATAATGGACTCCATCACAGCAGTGGTAGTCCTGGGAGCCCAGAAGAGAGACACGTAGAAAATAGGCAAGCTCGAAAGAACCGCCTTAATCAGCGTGATCTGTCCTCCAAAAGAGAGTGTGCTCGCCTGCCACAGAGCTAATCTGGTCCTGTACTTGGCCACAATCAGTTCCCAAGTCACCACCCGTCGGTAATCCGCCCCCAAGCTGAAACTCAAATAAGGTAGAGGAAGCTGTCCGACCACACAACCGAAAGCTCTAGCTAAGCGTCTGTCACCACCCTCCTCAAGATTCAACCCCAACAAGACCGACTTGTCGAAGTTGATCCTCAGGCCTGACGCCCACTCAAAATACTGTCAAACCAACCGGAGTTGAAACAACTGATCAGGCTCGGCCTCAACAAATAAAAGGGTGTCGTTTGCAAACTGAAGATGTGAGACTCTCCTCATCACTCACCTGGATCCCCCTAAAAAGTGCAGCCTCCTCCCCACGCTGAAGAAGGAGGTGTAGCCCCTCCGCTGCTATAATGAATAGGAGCGGGGATAAAGGGCACCCCTGTCTGACTCCTCTCCTGATGTCAAACTGGCTCGTGGGGGAGCCATTGATCAGGACTGAAGTAGAGGATCCCAGACAAGAAGCGATCCAGTGTCTCCACTTTGGGCCAAAGCCCATAGCAGCCATAACGCTCTAAAGGTAACTCCAATCGACACGGTGAAAAGCTTTCTCAAAATCAAGCTTGACTACTGCCGCCCTGGAGTGTGTCCTGTGAACCATGTCAATCAACTCGTTCGCCACCAGGACCCCATCAACCTACCCCGAATGAAGCCAGACTGAACCTCGCTGATCAGTCTGCAAAGAACCTAATTGGCTAAGTCCGTGAGAAAAGCGTCGAAAGCTCTCGAGGAGGGCCAGGAGCAGACTCGTCACGATGGGTTTCTGGTACATCTGGGTCACAAGGAACGGCAAGATCTTTAGAGACTCAAACTACTTCAGATGCGTTCTTATACTCTGGTGCGCGAACCCGAGGTTGGTACTCCAGTCTATTCTTTCTTAGCTTTTCTCTTTTTGGGCTGTTTTTTTTGGGTCTCTGTTTTCCTCTTTTTTTTTGGTTTGGATCACAGTTTTCCCCTACTTTGTTCATTTGTACTTTACTTCCATTTATATTATTTTTTATTGCTGAAAAAAAAACAGTCTAGATATGTGTTTGTTTTGAATGGCAGTGCTTTTAGCTGGAAAAGCTCCAAGCAAGACACTATATCTGATTCTACAACGGAAGACGAGTATATAGGAACTTCTTAGCTTAGCTGGTTTGGGCGTAATTAAAAAGACATCTGACCCAGTGAATTTACTGTGTGACAACACTGGAACCATAGCACAAGCTAAAGAGCCAAGACCACATCATAAGTTCAAATATATACTCAAGCGCTACTACATCATTAGAGAAATGAAAAAGGAAGGAGAAGTGAAGATTAACAAGGTTACTACAGACGATTATACAGCCGACCCATTAACAAAGGCTCTATCACGACCGAAACATGAGGGTCATGTAGCAATGATGGGATAAAAATGTAATATGCATTGGAACTAATGACAACTGGGGGACTGAAAGATATATGCCCTAGTCCAATCACATTTTATGTGTAAACGTTATATCTTCTATTAGTAATAAATTGACACGTTTATTATTCATTATGTTATGATAATAAGCTAAGTATAAACTAACCTAAGGTCATCATGTGTTGAGTACTTTTAGTAGAACCTTTAGACAAAACAATCGATATTGCTACAAAATTATACTTAGCAGGTCCATGGTCAATAAGCTACACATATGTTATCATATATAAAGTGACCAATATGAGGATGGTTGATGATCACGCTTTACTGATCATGTGTAAAGAGTTACTAAGCCATAATCATAAATATCATTTCGGGGTAGAATGATATTTGGACGACCCGACTGAGTAATGTGTCATAGATTAAGTCATGAGAATTCTAAGTCGTTGTATTATCATTGAATCCTTAGACTTTAGAATTCTAAGTCGTTGTATTATCTCTGTGGATTTCTATATGGAAACTCTCATAGTTTGACATACTCTTCTACGTTGTCCGTAAATAGCTATAATAGAGTTATGATTGGCTATGCGACGGGCTATATGAGAAAGACAGTAGATGGTCAAAGTATTTGTCCCTCACATACTAGTGGAAACGATATCCGTTTAGTCTTCTTGATGAGAAAGACTGAAATAGAGTGTACGGCCGCACCGGTGATAAAGAGTTATCGTATTCAATCATCTCGAGATCAAGAAACAGGTTTTGTTGAGATAACTGCAACAAAAGGTTAAATCGAATCACCGATCATCGTGATCATTGGGTAATCATAATGTTTTACTAGAGACCAGTTATGATGAATAGACCAAATAGAGATTGGGGCCATTTCAAATGTAATCATGAGCCTACAGGGTCACACACAAAGAGCAAGCCCGAAGCCAAATGGACCAACAGGGCCCTAAGGAGAAAGAGGGGAGTTAGCGACCCATCACCACACAGAGGGAGTGGCGATCGCCACCACACATGTGGCGATCGTCACAAGGGGTGTGGCGATCGCCACCACACATGTGGCGATCGTCACAAGGGGTGTGGCGATCGCCACCACACATGTGGCGATCGTCACAAGGGGTGTGGCGATCGCCACATAAGATATGGCGATAGCCACATGCCTCTGGGCAGTTTTTCATTTTAGTTTGAATTATGAATCTGAAACCTAAAAGGGAAATAGGCAAGTAGGTGATAGCATTTGTGCCCTAGTCCAATTGGTATTAGCCTGTAAACGTCTATGTACAAATATCATCGTTTGTGATGTATAAATATAAACGGCTTTATATTACTTATATGTTGAAGTAATATGTTAAGCATGATCTGATTTATGACCACTAAAGTAGTAGAACCATAAATCTGTACGGATCACACTTAACAAGTCCCTGGTCAACCTATGCTTCCTTGAAAGTGACCAGTATGAGGATGGTTCTTAATGACGTAGTTCTACTTGTCATAAGGATGTGGGATCCTGGAACCATATCATAGATATCATGAGGTGATTGATATCGGACGACCCGCAATGAATAGTGTTTTCATAGATTAAGCCATAAACATATTCAAATGCGATAGCTCGTCACGACGTCCTTAGACCAAGGAGTCTTTGTGATCACTATGCAATGAACGTACGGCTTTAACTTGCGCCAAACGCTTTCTGTAAAAGGATTGCTATGAAGGGCATGATTGGGTGGCGGAACGGGTTGCATGAGTGACACGAAAGACGGCTAAGGGATTTATCCCTCATACTACGGTATGGGAAAGATATCCGTTAGAAGGCCTCTTGATGGAGACCGAATGAGAGAAAAGCATGGCCATGCAAAATGATACGGGTTATCATTTCTCAGTCATCTCGCATATCAAGTAACAATGATTGATTAAACAAGGGAGACGACTCTATGCCTTGTGATCAATCGGGATATCTAGAGATAAAAGGATGGTGACTTGTACGCACAAAGGTTAAGTCGAATCATCGATCATCATGCACCTTGGGTAATCATAATGTTTTACTAGAGACCACTTATGATGGATCGGGCAAGAGCAATTCTTGCGCCGATCTGCCAACGGTGGCATGAGCCTAGAGGGTCACACACATACAAGACGGATAACTTGAGACAAGGAAACATGGATGTTTCTTAAGGAGAAGTATATGGACAAAACTGGAGGTTTTGTGCCATAGGTTCGGTTTGAGAGAATAATTAGCGAATCGAGAAAAATTGAGTTTTTCGTCGATATCGCGTCGGACTTTGTTTGATAAGTAGCGACAAAAAGGTCGGGAAACTTTTGGACGCGGCATGAGACAACACGGGAGGGCCCATTGGGCTCGGCCCATGAAGCCTCATGGCCGGCCCAATAAGGGCCCAATAAGGCCATATGGCCGGCCCACTTGGTGGGGCCAATGTGGGGGCCACACAACACCATGCTTAGTTGGTAGTTGTGGATTAAGAGGTGAGTGATTTAAGGGGTATGGGTTAAAGCTCCTTTAAGCCCATACCAATCACTTTTAACCCATACTTGTGAGTTGGATGATGAGATATATTGCAAGACATTATTTCATTAATTGATTAAGTCACAAAACTCACAAAAACCTCTCTTTCTCTCTCATTGTGGCCGGCCACCTTGGTGTTCTTCCTCCATCTTGCTCTCTTGTTCTTCATTTAATTGTTCTAGTAGGCAATTAAGTGAAGGATCTTGAAGATCATTCTCTTGGTGTGGACTTGCTTTAGAGAAGAAGATCCGAACGTTCTTCTTTATCGATTCAAACAAGACTTAAAGGTAAATATCTTGTGGAATAGATTTTGCTTTGGGATTTAATGGTTTAAATGTTCTTGGACAAGGTTTGGAGTAGATTATCTTTTATTGCTTCCGCTATCTCGATGACGATCTAGAACGCTCCAAAACCCTACAGTGGTATCAGAGCGTTGGTTACCCTCTTAATCTTTGTCTTCTTGAATTTATTTCGGTTTTGTGATTATTTTCATGCCAAAAGTTGATAACATGATTTTAATGCTTTTTGGGATATTTGCATGAAATATGTTACTTTTGAAAAATATATTAAATTTGGAATTTTTCAGAAATTATTGGATTTGTTGGGTCCGAGAAGAGACTCTCGGGGAGCCGGATCGGAGGTACCGGACGGAGGTCACCGGAGGCCGGCGGTGACCGGACCCGTCCCCACTCTCGGCCGAGGCCGAGAGTGGCGGCAAGTCGGGTTTGGGCCTTCCAAGGCCCAAACCGGGCCGTGCATGGTTGGGCTCGGCCCAATGGGCCCTCGGCCCATTGGCTTGGCCCAACTTGGTTCGTGTGTGGTGTTTGATCCATTTCACGAACCCACGATCCAATATTTCGAAAACTTTCAAAATTTGATCGGTTTCGATAAACCGTTTTTCGAAAAGGTCTAGTTTCGATAAACCCGACCAAGCAACTTGGCAAAAGAAAAACCGGAATTATTGCATATTATTTGATAACATGTTTGTGTGATAACATGTTGGATGATGTGATGAAATGTATGATGCTTTAGTAGCCCATTAGATTTATCGCTTTCACGGTTTGCATACCGTTAGTGTTAGCGTGTAATTATTCTTTTATTCGAGCCCATAAAGTGTAATTATTTTTTATCCGGTCTACGAACCGAGTATTAATTGTAATTATTACTCAAAGACGAGAAGGATGGAAAATCGAGCACGATGACGGTCTTGGAGGAAGTCCAAGAGCTAGTGGGAGCCCGAATGAGAAAGACGAGAAGATGTGAAGACTCGTAGATTCCTAAGATTAGGATGGGCTATAAAATGCATATTTAACGCTTTATGGTTGCTTGCTTGAATCATTTAAATTAATTGCATGGTTGCATGATTAGTTTATAAGTTTATAAGCGATCACCTCACATGCAAAGATTAAAAACAAACTTTAATTGTTTGCATGTTTAAAGCGTTGTCAACTATCACCACACGGGTTGTGATGGATGAGTTAAAGTTTGGAACGTATTTTGCATGGGTTGCAAATGACGGATTCAAATGAAGATAGTATGTGATACAATTAGAAACATCACAACACGGGTTGTTGGTGACGGATTCGTAATTGTACCAAATACTTTCGAATTATTAAACACAGCCAAATTACAAGTTAATTTGAGTCAAGTGAGATGCCACCCTAATTCACACCCATGTAGAAACATTTTATCGGTGTCGTGCGCCTTAGCGGAGCATCGATCGAATGGGTTCTAGATGGGAATGGTAAACTTCGTGGGATGTCGTGCGCCTTAGCGGAGCATCTGCACAAAGTTAACTCGTTAGTGAAAGTTGGTTGACTCAACCACGATTCTTGGCCTGAGGTCGAGCTGGGGCATCGGAAGGGTAAGCCGTGTGTTTTACACATACCCTGACTAAGAGTTACACGGGTTGTAATTGGACGGATGTCCTACCTAAATAAGTCAATTGGAGCGGTGCGCCTTAACGCACTTCAAATGACGAATAAGGGATCTTGGTTTAAAGATTCTAATTTTAGAATCTAATGGTTGGTGTTTAATTCGGATCTTCGTAAATTTATTCAACTATTCTGATTAAATTTATTTTCTTCGTGTAGAAATGGCTAGTAATTTAACAAATTCGTCTAATTTGTCATTGAGGACTATACTCGAGAAGTGTAAACTCAACGGAACAAATTATCTAGACTGGGACAGAAATTTACGACTTGTATTAAAAATGGAACGCAGGGAGTACGTCCTTGATAAGGCTATCCCTGAGGAGCCAGCTGCCAACGCAACAAGGGTCGTTAAGGATGCGTACCAGAAACACCTTAGCGACTCTATCGACGTTGCGTGTGTCATGCTGGGCTGCATGGAGGCGGACCTCCAAAAGCAGTTTATGGAGCTATCCCATGATCCGTTTGCAATGTTTGCACAGATCAAGGATATGTTCAAAGAGAAAGTACGTATTGAAAAATACACTGTTCTCCGAGAACTCACAGCCTGCAAGATGTCAGCAGGCAGCTCCGTAGGTCCTCACGTCCTACAAATGAAGGGGCATTTTGACCATATGACTAGTATCGGTATGTCTATGGAAAAGGAAATGGCAGCGGATTTTATTCTGCAATCCCTTCCTCATGCATATGGTGGGTTCGTCATGAACTATCACATGCATGATATGGACAAGACCGCGTCGGAGTTGCACAGCATGCTAGTAACTGCCGAGAAGAGCATAAGGGGCAGTTCGTCCAAAAATGTCTTCATGGTCAAGAAGGGACCCAGCTTCAAAGCTGTTGGTGGCAAGGGTAAAGGCCCAAGACACCTGGCAGGGAAGAACAGACGACCATTTATTCCTAGACCTCACATGCCCGTACAAGGCAAAGGGAAGGCAAAGGAGTCGGTCTGTTTCTATTGTCAAAAGCCTGGTCATTGGAAGAAAGACTGTCAGCAGTTGAAGGAGGATCAGAAGAAGGGCGGTGGGGCCGCCACTTCATCAGGTATTCCATTAGAGCTATATCTTTCTACAATAAATACCTGGGTACTAGATACTGGAGCTGAGTCTCATATCTGTACCGATGTGCAGGTGTTACACAGTAGAAGAGATGGTGGGGAAAGCGAGGTGGACCTAAGAGTTGGGAACAATACCAGAGTTGCCGCAACTGCCGTAGGTTCTGTGAACCTTGCTTTGCCCAGTGGGCTTGTAATTGAACTAAATGATGTTTTTTGCGTACCTGCTTTCAGCAGGAATATTATCTCAATTTCTCTTCTAGAGAAAGAAGGTTATTATTTCAATATTAAAAACGGGTTTTTTGATATTATGCGCAACAACATATATTATGGCAATGCTCACACTGTTGGAGGATTATACATATTGAATATGCAAAACTCGAAATCCAACATGCTCTATAATATAAATGCTAAGAGGTTTAAAACTAATGATTTAGACCAAACTCTAATCTGGCATTGTCGTCTGGGTCACATAAATGAGAAACGCATCTCAGCGCTTCATAAGCGCGGACTTCTAAGTCAATTCAAATTCCAAGCGATTGAAAGATGCGAAGCTTGTTTAATGGGCAAGATGACCAAAGCGCCCTTCACTGGTTTAGGTGAGAGGGCAGGTGACTTATTGGGTCTAATACATTCAGACGTATGTGGACCAATGAGTACGCATGCCAGAGGTGGTTTAGGCTACTTTATCACATTTACTGACGATTTCAGTAGATATGGTTATGTCTATCTCATGAGACATAAGTCCGAAGCTTTTGATAAATTCAAAGAGTTTAGGACTGAAGTAGAAAACCAACTCGGAAAGAGTATCAAGGCACTCCGTTCTGATCGGGGTGGAGAATACTTATCCGGGGAGTTTCTTAGTTATCTTACTGAAGGTGGAATACTATCTCAGTGGACTCCGCCAGGAACACCGCAACTTAATGGTGTGTCCGAACGGAGGAATCGGACATTGTTAGATATGGTTCGATCAATGTTAAGTCTCACTGATCTCCCGATCTCCTTCTGGGGTTATGCTCTGCAAACGGCCGCTTTCATAATAAACAGGGCTCCGTCGAAAGCAGTGGAAGGGACATCATTTGAAAAATGGTACGGGAAGGAACCCGTTTTGTCCTTCCTTAAAATCTGGGGTTGCGAGGCTTATGTTAAAAGGTTGCTTGCAACCAAGCTCGAACCAAGATCAGATAAATGCACTTTCGTCGGATATCCAAAAGAAACAAAAGGATACTACTTCTATAAGCCGAGCGAAAATAAAGTTTTTGTCGCTCGAGGTGGGACGTTCTTGGAAAAAGAGTTCATTTCCAAGACAGTCAGTGGGAGGGCTATTCATCTAGATGAAGTTCTAGATGAGATGGTCACTCGGGAACCACGAGAGGACCCACTAGAAGAGGTAGAGCCAGAAGTGGTCATTGAGCAAGAACCAATAGCTGCAGTTAATGAGGACGGTCCGAGGCGCTCTGAAAGGATAAGTCATGCACCTGTCAGATACGGGTTCTTAGTAACTGAAGGGGATGGTTTAGTACTAGTGGACAATGATCCAGCTACCTTTCGAGAGGCTTTGGACGGAACCGACTCTGAGAAATGGCTGGACGCCATGAGGGAAGAAATGCAATCCATGTCAGATAATCAAGTGTGGGACTTGGTAGATCATACCCCTGATGTTAAGGTCATAGGGTGTAAATGGATCTTTAAAATAAAGATTGACATGGATGGCAAACCTCAGACCTATAAAGCGAGACTGGTAGCAAAAGGTTATAGACAAATCCACGGAATTGACTATGAAGAGACCTTTACTCCAGTAGCTATGGTCAAATCTATCCGCATTCTTCTTGCCATAGCAGCGTATCACAACTATGAGATATGGCAAATGGATGTCAAAACCGCCTTCCTCAACGGGAGGTTAGCTGAGGACGTTTATATGTCTCAGCCTGAGGGTTTTGAGGATCCAAAGAATAAGGGAAAGATTTGCAAGTTGCTCAAATCAATCTATGGTTTGAAGCAAGCATCTCGGAGTTGGAATCAGCGTTTTGATGAAGTAGTAAAACAGTTTGGCTTCGTCAAGAACGATGATGAACCCTGTGTGTATAAAAGGGCAAGTGGGAGCAATATAATCTTTTTAGTGCTTTATGTTGATGACATACTGCTCATTGGTAACGACGTCCCTACCTTGCTCTTAACGAAGACTTGGTTAGGTGAGTGTTTCTCAATGAAGGACTTAGGCGAGGCCTCTTACATCTTGGGAATCAAGATATATAGAGACCGTGCCAAGCGGGTCTTGGGCTTAAGTCAAAGCACTTATATAGACAAGGTGTTGAGACGATTCTCAATGCAAGATTCAAAGAAAGGATTGCTGCCCATGCGTCATGGCATAAAGCTTAGCAAGAAGCAGGGTGCTGAGACACCTGCAGAGCTAGCAAGAATGAATGAGATCCCATATGCTTCGGCTATAGGGTCCATAATGTATGCCATGATATGCACGAGACCGGATGTCTCGTTTGCCCTAAGCTGTACCAGTAGACATCAATCCAAACCCGGTGAGGCACACTGGATGGCTGTCAAGGCGATTCTCAAATATTTGAGAAAAACCAAGGACGCTTTTCTTGTATACGGGGGCAGAAATGATGATCTCGTCGTCAAAGGATATGTCGACGCTAGTTTTCAGACAGACCCCGATGACTTTAAGAGTCAGTTAGGATATGTGTTTATGTTGAACGGTGGAGCATTCAGCTGGAAAAGCAAGAAGCAGGATACCATTGCCGACTCTACAACGGAAGCTGAGTACATTGCCGCATGTGATGCGGCAAAAGAGGCTGTATGGATCAGGAGTTTCATGGCTGGGTTAGGTGTAATTAAAAACCCGTCTAACCCAGTAGACTTATATTGTGACAACACCGGGGCTATTGCGCAAGCTAAAGAACCCAGGGCACATAACAGATCCAAACATGTACTCAGAAAGTATCACATCATCCGCGACATAATTGCTAGAGGTGACGTGAAGATCCAATACGTTGCAACTGATGATAACACAGCCGACCCATTGACCAAGGCTCTTCCTCAAGATAAACATGAAAAACATGTTAGGTCAATGGGTATAGACTGGGACTTAGATTGGAGCTAAGGGCAAGTGGGAGATTGATAGCATTTGTGCCATCACCACACAGAGGGAGTGGCGATCGCCACCACACATGTGGCGATCGTCACAAGGGGTGTGGCGATCGCCACCACACATGTGGCGATCGTCACAAGGGGTGTGGCGATCGCCACCACACATGTGGCGATCGTCACAAGGGGTGTGGCGATCGCCACATAAGATATGGCGATAGCCACATGCCTCTGGGCAGTTTTTCATTTTAGTTTGAATTATGAATCTGAAACCTAAAGGGGAAATAGGCAAGTAGGTGATAGCATTTGTGCCCTAGTCCAATTGGTATTAGCCTGTAAACGTCTATGTACAAATATCATCGTTTGTGATGTATAAATATAAACGGCTTTATATTACTTATATGTTGAAGTAATATGTTAAGCATGATCTGATTTATGACCACTAAAGTAGTAGAACCATAAATCTGTACGGATCACACTTAACAAGTCCCTGGTCAACCTATGCTTCCTTGAAAGTGACCAGTATGAGGATGGTTCTTAATGACGTAGTTCTACTTGTCATAAGGATGTGGGATCCTGGAACCATATCATAGATATCATGAGGTGATTGATATCGGACGACCCGCAATGAATAGTGTTTTCATAGATTAAGCCATAAACATATTCAAATGCGATAGCTCGTCACGACGTCCTTAGACCAAGGAGTCTTTGTGATCACTATGCAATGAACGTACGGCTTTAACTTGCGCCAAACGCTTTCTGTAAAAGGATTGCTATGAAGGGCATGATTGGGTGGCGGAACGGGTTGCATGAGTGACACGAAAGACGGCTAAGGGATTTATCCCTCATACTACGGTATGGGAAAGATATCCGTTAGAAGGCCTCTTGATGGAGACCGAATGAGAGAAAAGCATGGCCATGCAAAATGATACGGGTTATCATTTCTCAGTCATCTCGCATATCAAGTAACAATGATTGATTAAACAAGGGAGACGACTCTATGCCTTGTGATCAATCGGGATATCTAGAGATAAAAGGATGGTGACTTGTACGCACAAAGGTTAAGTCGAATCATCGATCATCATGCACCTTGGGTAATCATAATGTTTTACTAGAGACCACTTATGATGGATCGGGCAAGAGCAATTCTTGCGCCGATCTGCCAACGGTGGCATGAGCCTAGAGGGTCACACACATACAAGACGGATAACTTGAGACAAGGAAACATGGATGTTTCTTAAGGAGAAGTATATGGACAAAACTGGAGGTTTTGTGCCATAGGTTCGGTTTGAGAGAATAATTAGCGAATCGAGAAAAATTGAATTTTTCGTCGATATCGCGTCGGACTTTGTTTGATAAGTAGCGACAAAAAGGTCGGGAAACTTTTGGACGCGGCATGAGACAACACGGGAGGGCCCATTGGGCTCGGCCCATGAAGCCTCATGGCCGGCCCAATAAGGGCCCAATAAGGCCATATGGCCGGCCCACTTGGTGGGGCCAATGTGGGGGCCACACAACACCATGCTTAGTTGGTAGTTGTGGATTAAGAGGTGAGTGATTTAAGGGGTATGGGTTAAAGCTCCTTTAAGCCCATACCAATCACTTTTAACCCATACTTGTGAGTTGGATGATGAGATATATTGCAAGACATTATTTCATTAATTGATTAAGTCACAAAACTCACAAAAACCTCTCTTTCTCTCTCATTGTGGTCGGCCACCTTGGTGTTCTTCCTCCATCTTGCTCTCTTGTTCTTCATTTAATTGTTCTAGTAGGCAATTAAGTGAAGGATCTTGAAGATCATTCTCTTGGTGTGGACTTGCTTTAGAGAAGAAGATCCGAACGTTCTTCTTTATCGATTCAAACAAGACTTAAAGGTAAATATCTTGTGGAATAGATTTTGCTTTGGGATTTAATGGTTTAAATGTTCTTGGACAAGGTTTGGAGTAGATTATCTTTTATTGCTTCCGCTATCTCGATGACGATCTAGAACGCTCCAAAACCCTATAGTAGGAGCACGAAATTTTGAGGTAATTTTCAGAATTAGGAATTCTAAATCGAATAGGACTTGATTATGAATAAAGATCATAACCTCAAAGCCTACAAATATGTTGCTTCGGTTTCATGAAACCCTAATGCGATAATTGGAACATTAGCAACTCCACCCAAAATATCCAGATCTTATTGTCTAATTAGATTTAATTTGAGAAGAATAATTCTAGTAGATTATTCTTCGTCAAGCTTCGACAAAGACTTGCTCGTGTGGATACCGTAGAGAGCGCATCCTGAATCTACAAGAGGTAAATTAAAGAGCTAACTCTTTCATCAATTAAGTTTAAACATGCAGTAGATCCTTGCTCGGATTCAAGGTTAAAATTTTTGTTATTTACTTCCGCTGCGCATGAAAGAGATCCCCCAAACCCCAACAGATATGTGAGATGATTGAAAATTGATACCCCGTATAAACTGCATGGCCATGTGTTTCCTTTTCAGTCATTCTCATAAAGTGTCCTAAACGAATATTGTTTCCATACCGGAGTATGAAGGATAAATTCATTAGCCATCTTTCGTATCACTCATGCAGCCCGTTTATGAGCGAATCATATCCGTTATGGCTACCTTGTTATAGGTAATGTTGGGCGTACGTCAAAGAGCTCGGTGATCAAAATCCCGAATCGCAACTGCGAGGACACCAAACCGGAACCGCTGCGACGAAGTGTTAAACATGACACGACCCTGAACCGAGGTAGTCGAAGGAGCGGTCTGCGGCTCACGAGTGGTGGAAATATAGGGCTCTCGAGGACTAGGTGAGTGTCATCCAGCTGCCACAATAAGGGTGCTCCCTCGCAGAACCGATCCGTGTAAAGCAGAAATGAACAAAAGCGAAATGAACAAATGCGTAGCTCATTTGACGATGTCGTCTCGGGAGCGTCATCTCCAAAATCTCCCCAAATCTCTGGAAAAGACCTCTAAGCTCTGCGTCTGAAGGGCGAGTTGGTAAATTACCCAGTAGGTCGGAAAAGCGGATTTGGAAGCCTTCTCCAATTTCCGAATCATACCCGGAGTAATTTTTCCGGTCCGACCGCCTAAGATCTAAGAATCAGCGTGAGCCAAATCAGCCAGGCAACCTCCCTCTCGGCCCTCCCTCTCGACGCAACACAATCGGCTTGAGCCGAATCAACTGAGTCAACCATCGGGCGCTTCCCCTCTCTAATGTCATTAAGCCTACAATCCAAAGGGCATTTGGAATCGGCCAGAAGCAGGCTTGCTTGCTTCGCCGAACTAATCGGCTTAGCCGGTTTAGCAATAACAAAAGAAGCATGAAGTAAAAAATCAGCGGGCATAGCCGGTTTGTGTACCTTTTCTGACGAGCAACGGTCCGAAGCCGAGTTGCCACAATGTGCTCCGGCCTTGTCAGGCGAGACGACCGGCCCTACCTACAAAGTAGCCCCTGAATAGAATAAGCTCGAGGTTACAGGAGTAGGGACCGGTTGAAGACTGCCCGGTTGGAATAGCCGGTCTGCTGCACGACATGGGCTAGCCGCCAGGTCTGCCCGAGGCAGAATGTTTCTCGCCATGGCTCTGCCCACCAGGTCTCTGCCCAAAGCAGCTTGAGCCGGAGTCAAGAGGGCTTGTCCTGGCCCAAAAATTTACCTCGGCCCGACCCTCTTCGTCTGGCCAGTGGATCTCGTCGTTGCTGCAGCTACAAGCGCCAGAGCCACCTCGTCGGACCTGAGTAGCCGAAGAGCTTCAGCACCCCAGGCGGTGCCATTTGACTTCGTTGTTCCTCGGATCGTCTCGGTTAAGATTCCCTCGGCCAACAAACGCACCGGCGCAGTACCCCTGGAGATCAGCCTCAGTCTCCGTCGAGAGCCTCTCACGTTGCCTCTGTTGTCGTCGTAGGCCATAGCTCTGCCTGTGCTCGACACCAAAGCTCGGCCCGAGGAGTTTGTGCCCGGTCTGGTGGCCTGATCACCCTCGCCGGTGACTGAGACGAAAAGGCTGGGGTTTGCATTCGCCCTAGCCGCCACTTGAGAGTTTGAAAAAGCCCTAGTCTTCTCCTGACCTCCGATCGGCCTGTAGACGGTATGTCTCACATCTTGAGACCTCAGAAAATCCCCTCCAGCACCAAAGAATCGGAGAGGACTCCTCGACCGAGTCCCCATAGCCGATCTGGTTTTGCCCTCGCCGCCCGATCTTGCCCTGCCCGACCTGGGACGACGAGGCTCCTCCACCTGCCTGACTACGTGGTCGGCTCTACATGGTTTCCGATCAACCTCCAGATCTGCCACAACTTCCAGCTCGGTTAAAGGACCCAATCAATTGGATAACGCTGGCTGATGGTGATCAACATCACCCCCATCGAACTCTCCTACCTATGAAGATTAAAACGGGACCAAAATTGGCCGCAAACACCCTCGTCGGAGTTCGCCGGAGTAGCTCGCCGGAAGTCACCTAGGCTAGAGACCAATGTCGTATAAGTTTTTTTTCATTTGATCAGCAATAAGGTATATTAAAAATGACGGGAGAAAAAGTACAAATAATCAAAAAAAGGGAAAAATTGAGCCCCAAACCAAATGAAAGGGGAAAAAAAAAACCCCCGAAACACCCCAAAGAGGAGAGAAAGCTATAAAAAGATAGAGCGAAGTACCGACCTCGGGTTCACACACAAGGAAACTAAAGTGCGTTCCCCAGTCCAAGCCTGGATGTCCCGCCCCTCGTCTGCCTGCAGTCTGAGAACCTCTCTAGGTGATCGCTCCTCATCTCTGAAAATCTGGCAGTTTCTGGTGACCCAGATGTACCAGAAGCCCATCGTGATAAGTCTGCTCCATGCCCTCCTTGCTCCCTTTTGTGCTACTCTGGCTCTCCACCCCATGAAAAGATCGTGAACCGTTTGCGTGTTAGGAAGCTAGATACCCCACCACCCGTGGATCTCTCTCCAAAATCGCCTGGCCCAACCGCAGGAGAGCATGAGATGCTCCGTCCTCTCCTCCCTCCTACCGCACGGAGCGCACATGCGGTGACCAATCGGGATGATCCCTCTAAATGCAAGAGTGCCTCTAGTCGGTAAACTGCCATGAAGAACCAGCCACCCGAAACTCCTGAAGTTCAGCGGAACTGGCATGTCCCACAGCCTCGAAGCCCAGACCACCGAATCGGCCTGATCTGTCCCCAACAACATGTGATAACCCCTCCTCGAAGTGTATCCTCTCCTATTTGATGTCCCCCAGATCTGATCGCGGACCCCATCTGTCGGTCCGATAGTGCCAAGAACCGTAAGTAGCTCTGCAAACTCTAAACTTGCTCTGGCTGGCAGCACCCATCAAAAAGGAATGGACCAACCATCAAGGACCCCATGCATCACAAACTCAATGACCCGGGTAGCTCACGCGCCGGTATAAACTGTGAAACCTGGTCCGCAAACAAAAATCTCCCAACCAGCAATCATCCCAGAATCTGATCTGATCTCCATCACCAAGTCTCCAGCAGACACATCCTAACCCAAAGATCCTCGCAAAAGACTAAAGCAACGAAAGACCGAGAATATCCCGCAATGCCCTCGACCCTGAATGACCAGCGAAGGGTAACGAAGAAAGGTCCCAAGACGACCTTTCCCAACCGTATCTCGCACACAAGATCCTCCTCCAAAAGGACTCGGCTCTGTCGCCAACCGCCACCACCATTTCAACAGCAGAGCGCTGTTGACCTCCTGAAGGCGACGAATACCCAACCCACCCTGTCTGATCGGCCTACAAACAAGCTCCCATCTGACTTTCGCGAACCCCCGCCGTCCGCCTCTGCCTCTCCACAGGAACCTCCTCATAATGGACTCCATCACAACAACAGTAGTCCTGGGATCCCGGAAAAGAGACATGTAGAAGATAGTTAAGCTCGAGAGAGCCACCTTAATCAGCGTGATCCGTCCTCCAAAAGAGAGTGAGCTCGCCCGCCACAGAGCTAATCGACTCCTGAACTTGGCCACGATCGGCTCCCAAGTCATCACCCGCCGGTAGTTTGCCCCCAAGCTGAAACCCAAATAAGGCAGGGGAAGCTGCCCAACAACACAACCGAAGGCTCGTGCAAAACGACTGTCGCCTCCATCCTCTAGATTCAACTCCAACAAGAGTGACTTATCAAAGTTGATCCTCAGGCCTGATGCCCACTCAAAATACTGCAAAACCAACCGAAGATGGAATAGCTAATGCGGCTCGGCTTCAACAAAAAGCAGAGTGTCCTATCTTCCTTGAGATCCAGGCGAACCCTCGGCTTCTGCCTCCAGATGTCCGCGCAGGACTTCGCCAAGCCCACAAGCTAGGTCCTGAGTCTACCGCAGTCCTCCTCCTCAACCTCAGTACGTGGCCTCTGAGGTTGAGGAGCCTCGATGCTCGCTGTGGTCCTGGAAATCTGTTGCTCCACTTGACAAAACACCTCGATGTTCCAGGTGGCTAAGTCTGACCTCAGACGTTTGAGCTTCGCCCATAACATATAGTTTGGGCAGCCCACAACATCAGTGTAAGAGGCCAACTTTGCCGCTACAAAACTCTTGAAATCACTGTGGTCCAGCCAGGCGTTGAGGAACTGTCTAGGACTCGGTCTCCAATCAGCCTCATGGGTGCCTAGGAGAATGGCACTGTGATCCAAGAGCATATTCGTCAGTCCCGTGAGGATCGGGTCTGCGAAGAGAGCTAACATGTCCTGGCTGAGAAGAATACGATCAAGCCTACTCGCTCTCGAGCGAGGTCCGAACCAGGTGAAATCCTTGTTCAACATAGGAAAGTCGACAACTCCTAAATTCGTGAGGAAAGCATCAAAATTTCTCCAATCTGCCTGAACCGCCTGATTAGCCACCTCACACGGGTCCCTGACCGTGTTGAAGTCTCCCAAAAGGGCAAACTTCTGGCCTACCGAGTGGTGAATCAGTCTCAAGATACCCAAATCAATGCGACGGTCTCTCAAGAAGCAATGACCTCCCCAACCCACACGATCAACCCCAAGAAAATGTCGCAACTAGTCATTCGAAGGAGAGAGTGCTTGCCTGCCATAAAGCTAAACTGGCCCCGAACTTGGCCACAATCGGCTCTCAAGTCACCACTGCTGGTAATCTGCCCCCAAAGCGAAACCCAAATAAGGTAAAGGAAGATGTCTAACGACACTGCAGAAACCCAAATCCGTATTTCGCACACAAGATCCTCCTCCACAAGGATTCGGCTCTGTCGCGAATTGCCACCATCATTTCAACATCAGAGCGCTATTAACCTCCTAAAGGTGACGGATACCCAACCCTCCCTGTCTGATCGGCCTACAAACACGCTCCCACCTGACCTTCGCAAACCCCCGACGTCCACCTCTGCCTTTCCATAGGAATTTCTTCATAATGGACTCCATCAAATCAACAGTAGTCCTGGGAGCCCGGAAAACACGCTCCCACCCGTCGGTAATCCGCCCCCAAGCTGAAACCTAAATAAGGTAGAGGAAGCTGCCCGACCGCACAACCGAAAGCTCTAGCTAAGCGCCTGTCACCACCATCCTCTAGATCCAACCCCAACAGATTGACTTGTCGAAGTTGATCCTCAGGCCTAACTCGCCTCAACAAATAATAGGGTAGAGTCTACAAACTGAAGGTATGAGACTCTCTCCTCATCACCCACCGGATCCCCCTAAAAAGCATAGCCTCCTCTCCACGCTGACGAAGAAGATGTAGCCCCTCCGCTGCGATGATGAACAGGAGCGGGGATAAAGGGCATCCCTGCCTGACTCCTCTCCTGATGTCAAGCTAACTCGTGGGGGAGCCCTTGACCAGGACCGAAGCAGATGAGCCAAGACATGAAGCAATCTACTGTCTCCATCTAAGGCTAAACCCCATAGCAGCCATAACGCTCCAAAGGTAACTCCAACCGACTCGGTCAAAAGCTTTCTCAAAATCAAGCTTGACAACCGCCGCCCTGGAGCATGTCCTGCGAACCATGTCAATCAACTCGTTCGCCACCAGGACGCTATACACTAACTTTCTACCGCAAGTGAAGCCAGACTGTACCTCGCTAATCAAATCACCAATGTACCGTCGCAGCCGTATGGAAAGAACTTTAGCGGAAGCTTATAAGGTGCCGAAATAAGACTAATCGGTCGAAACTGCGCGAAGTCGTGTGGGGTCTCAATCTTTGTAATCAAGGTAATGAAAGAAGCATTGAGACCCGACCCAATCCTCCCTGTCAAATGGAAATCATGGAAGAAACCGAGGTCCGAACACGTCCCACATCTCGCGAAAAAAGCGCATGGTGAAGCCATCTGGACCTGGCGCCTTAGCTCCATCGTACTCTGATAGGGCCGAGAAGATCTCTCCCTCAATAAATATGGCCCCTAAAAAAGTCTAACCCCCCGGTGGCAAAGTCCGGAATGAAAGTGGCGGCAAACTAGGTCTCGAAATAAAATCTGGCCTAAATCTCGCCTGAAAATGATCAACTGCAGCTCTGCGGATCGGCTCTGGCTGTGTCTGCTCCTGGCCGTCAATATCCATAAACTGGATACGACTCCTCCTGCCTGACTTTGCCGGACTAACCGGTTTAGTCGATTCATGAATAAAATCACTAAAACGATCTGAGCTTAGGATCTGGCTGTGTACCTAAATTGACGAGTTTTCCTCGATTGTTGTGCCCGAAAAGAGTGACCCGGAGTTAACCGGGGTGTGAACCGGCACCGGCTTGTTGGGCTGCCCACCAGCTTGGGCCAGGTTGTCCGGTCCAGCAGCAAAAGAAAGGGCCGCACCTGGCCCAAAACTCTTCTTCAGTCCATGAGCGCCCGGACGGGCTGTGGTGGCCACCGAGGAGACCGCCAAAGTAGCATGGCGGTCCGTCTGCGGTCGGGCAAGGGCGTCTCTCCCCTAGACCGTCTCTCGTCTATACGCCGGAGGTTTCGCCGAGGCCACCAGAACCTTCGGTGCTCGGGATGCAGCGCCGGCAGCGTTGCACAGTCGTCTCCGCTCGTGCCCAGCCTGATAAGGCTGTCTGCCCGCGGAGTTAGGCCTTGCCTGAGACCTGGAGGTGAGGACCTTCCCCTCTCGTCGGCCCATGTCCTCCAAGCGAAAGGCAGGAGCCCTAGACATAAGGCCACCAGTGGAGGCGAGCTCGGATCTGGGTTTGGTTGCTCCTCCCTCTCCCTTGATCATCATCCGGTGGGTTCTGCCCGAGTCGCCTGCCCCCTCCTTCCCTAGAGCCACCACGATCAATAGCCCCATAAAAACACGGCCAAAAAAGAGATAAGCTAAGAAAGAATAGACTGGAGTACCAACCTCGGGTTCGCGCACCAGGCGGCTTAAGTGCGCTCCCCCGTCCAAGACTGGATGTCTCGTCCCTCGTCTGCCTGCACCAAAGTATACGACCGCATCTGAAGTAGTCTGAGGGTCTCTCCAGGCGAACGCCCCTCATCCCTGAAGATCCTCCCGTTCCTGGTGACCCAGATGTACCAAAAGCCCATCGTGACGAGTCTGCTCCATGCCCTCCTGGCTCCCCTGTCTGCTACTCTGGCTCTCCACCCCATGAAGAGATCATGAACTGTCTAAGTGGAAGGAAGCTGGATACCGCACCATCTGTGGATCTCTCACCAGAATCTCCTAGTCCACCTGTAGGAGAGCATAAGGTGCTCTGTCGTCTCCTCCCTCCTATCGCACAGAGCACACATGCGATGACCAATCGGGATGACCCCCCTGAAAGTAAGAGCGCTTCTGGTCGGTAAACTACCCTGAAGGACCAGCCATCCAAAACTCCTGAAGTTTGAAGGAACTGGCGTATCCCACAGCCTCGAAGCCCAGTCTATTGGAACTGCCTGATCTGTCCCCAAAACCATGTGGTAGCCCCTACTCGCAGTGTATCCTCTCCTATCAGATGTCCACCAGATCTGGTCACGAATCCCCTCTGTCGGTCTAACTGTGCCAAGTACCGTAAGGAGCTCTACAAACTCCAACCCTGTCCTGGATGGCAGCACCCCACGAAAAGGAATAGACCAACCCTCGAGAACCCATGCATCGGGAACTGAATGGCCCGGGTGGCTCACACGTCTATATAATCTGTGAAACCTGGTGCGCAATGGACTCCATCATAGCAGTGGTAGTCCTGGGAGCCCGGAAGAGAGACATGTAAAAAATAGGCAAGCTCGAGAGAGCCGCCTTAATCAGCGTGATCTGGCCTCCAAAAGAAAGTGTGCTCGCCTGCCACAGGGCTAAACTGGTCCTGAACTTGGCCACAATCGATTCCCAAGTCACCACATGTCGGTAATCTGGCCCCAAGCTGAAACCCAAATAAGGTAGAGGAAGCAGTCCGACCACACAACCGAAAGCTCTAGCTAAGCGTCTGTCACCGCCCTTCTCCAGATTCAACCCCAACAAGACCGACTTGTCGAAGTTGATCCTCAGGCTTGACGCCCACTCAAAATACTGTAAAACCAAACGGAGCTGGAACAGCTGGTGGGGTTCGGCCTCAACAAATAAGAGGGTGTCGTCTGCAAACTGAAGATGTGAGACTCTCTCCTCATCACTAATCCGGATCCCCCTAAAAAGTGCAGCCTCCTCTCCACGCTGAAGAAGGAGGTGTAGCCCCTCCGCAGCTATAATGAACAGGAGTGGGGATAAAGGGCACCCCTGCCTGACTCCTCTCCTGATGTCAAACTAGCTCGTGGGGGAGCCATTGACCAGGACCGAAGCAGAGGATCTCAGACAAGAAGCGATCCAGTGTCTCCACTTTGGGCCAAAGCCCATAGCGGCCATAACGCTCCAAAGGTAACCCAAATCGACCCGGTCAAAAGCTTTCTCAAAATCAAGCTACACTACAGCTGCCCTGGAGTGTGTCTTGCGAACCATGTCAATCAACTCGTTCGCCACCAGAACCCCATCAACTAGCTGTCTACCCCGAATGAAGCCAGATTGAACTTCGCTAATCAAGTCATCAATATACGGTCTCAGTCGTATGGAAAGAACCTTAGCCAAAAGCTTATAAGGCCCCAAAATAAGACTAATCGGTCTAAACTGTGCGGAGTCGCGAGGGGTCTCAATCTTCGGAATCAAGGCTATGAAAGAAGCATTGAGACCCGACCCAATCCGTCCTATGAGATGAAAATCATGAAAGAAACCGAGGACATCCTCTCTAATCACAGCCCACATCTCGCGGAAGAATCTCATGATGAAGCCATCTGGGCCTGGGGCCTTACCCCCATCGCACTCTGAGAGGGCCGAGAGGATCTCCTCCACATTGAAAGCAGCCTCTACAAAGTCTGAACCTCCCGGTGGCAAAGTCCGGAATGGGAGTGGCTGCAAACTAGGTCTCAAAATAATAACTGGCCAGAAATGTGCCTGAAAGTGATCTACTACCACTCTGCGAATCTGCTCTGGTTGTGTCTGCTCCTGGCCATCAATAACCATACATCTGATACGACTCTTGCTGCCTCTCGTCGCAGCACATCTGTGAAAGTACCGAGTGTTCCTGTCTCCCTCTAGAGCCTAGTGAACCCTCGACTTCTGCCTCCAGATGTCCGCACGAGTCTTCGCCAAGCACACAAGCTCGGTCCGGACTCTGCCTCGATCCTCCTCCTCATCCTCGGTAAGTGGTCTCACTCCCACCAAAGCGTCTAAAGCCTCAATGCTGGCTGTTGTCCTGGAAATCTGATGCTCAACGTGACCAAACACCTCGATATTCCAGATGGCTAAGTTCGACCTCAGACGTTTGAGCTTCGCCCACAACCTATAGTTTGGGCAGCCCACAACGTCAATGTAAGAGGTCCACTTTGCCGCCACAAAGCTCTTGAAATCACTATGATCCAACCAGGCGTGAGGAACCGTCTGGGTCTCGGTCCCCAATCAGCCTTTTGGGTGCCTAAAAGAATGGCGCTGTGATCCGAGAGCATCTTCGTCAGCCCCATAAGGATCAGGTCTGCAAAGATCGCCAACATATCCTGACTGAGAAGGATGCGGTCTAGCCTACTCGCTCTCGAGCGTGGCCCGAACCAGGTAAAATCCTTGTTCGACATAGGGAAGTCGACAAGGCCTAAGTCCGTAAGAAAAGCATCAAAAGCTCTCCAATCTGCCTGAACCGCCTGATTGGCCACCTCGCTCGGATCCCTAACCGTGTTAAAGTCACCCAAAAGGGCAAACTTCTGGCCTACCGAGTGGTGTACCTGTCTCAAAATGTCCCAGAAGTCTCTCCTCGCGGCAGGGACCGAAGGGTCGTGAATGTTGAGGAAAGAAACGGTCTCTCTAGAAGCTAGGACCTACCCAACCCACACGATCAGCCCCAGGAAGATGTCGCAGCTGGTCATGCGAAGAACTGAAGTGTCCCAAATAGATATCTCACCTGATCCCAACCCGGTCCTGCCGGACTGAATTGAAACTCAAACTGGGAAGAAAACCCGAGTGCTCTGATGGTCAACGGATCTATCACTGCGAACCTGGACTCTTGAAGAGCCACGAAAATTGGACGGTGCGCCGTTCGGAATACCCTCAAACTCTACCATATGATAGGGAATGACTTAAGAATCAATGACATATAATTTTTTTTTATCAGCAATAATAGATTTTATAAAAGATGAGAGAAAAGTACAAACAAACAAAGAAGGGGAAAACTGTGCCCCAAACCAAAAGAGGGGAAAACAAAGCCCCAAAACAAGCCAAAATAAAGAGAGAAAAGCTAAGAAAGGATAGACTGGAGTACCAACCTCGGGCTCGCACACCAGGTGGCTAAAGTGCGCTGTCCCGTCAAAGCCTGGATGTCCTTCCCCTCGTCTTCCTGCACCAGAGTATAAGAGCGCATCTGAAGTAGTCTGAGAGCCTCTCTAGGTGATCTCTCCTCATCTATGAAAATCCGGCCATTCCTGAAAGTACATATAAGTGCTTTTCCAAAAAAAAAAAGACCAGTAATGCTTCAATTCCGTATTGCAAAAATTTCTCTATAATGTAAGAAAACTTACGTTCCGTAAATGATTTTCTCGAAATGTACTCAAACTCTCCCATATCTTAGGGAATGTAGTAAGAATCAATGTCATGTGAGTGCTTTTACAAAAGAGAAGAGCGGTAATGTTTCAATATCTTATTGCAAAAATTTCTCAATAATGTAAGAAAAGTTACGTTCCGAAAATGACTTTCTCGGAATGCCCTAAGACTCTCCTATATGATAGGGAATGACCTAAGAATCAATGTCATATATTTTCCAAAAAAGAAGAACGGTAATGCTTCAATTCCGTATTGCAAAAATATATCTATAATGTAAGAAAACTTACGTTCCGAAAATGAATTTTTTCGGAATGCCCCCAAACTATGTCATACGATAAGGAATCACCTAAGAATCAATATCATATGAGTGCTTTTCCAAAAAAAGAAGACCGGTAACATTTCAATTCCGTATTGCAAAAGTTGCTTGCTCTATAATGAAATAAAACTTTGGTTCCAAAAATGACTTTCTCTGAATGCATGCAAACTCTCCAATATAATAGGGAATGACCTAAGAATCAATGTCATATGACTGATTTTCCAAAAATATCGCTATAATGTAAGAAAACTTACGTTCCAAAAATTAATTTCTCGGAATGCATTCAAACTCTCCCATATTTTAGGGAATGACGTAAGAATCAATGTTATATGAGTTTTTTTATCAGCAATAAATGATATTATAAATGAAGAGAAAAATAAAGAGTACAACCAAAAACAGGGGAAAACTGAGCCCTAAACCAAACGATAAAAGCTAAATAAGAAAGGGCTAAGAGATAATGGAGCGAAGTACGGTCCTCGAGTTTGCGCATCAGGTGGGGAAAGCACGCTCCCCCGTCCAAGACTGAATGTCACCACCTTCGTCCGCCTGCACCAGCGTGTATGAGCGCATCTGCAGCAATCTAAGGGCATCTCCAGGTGAGCGCTCCTTATCATGAAAAATCTTACCGTTCCTGGTAACCCAGATATACCAGAAACCCATCGTGGTCAATCTGCACCAAGACCACCTCGCTTCTTTATCTGGAATCATAGCACTCCACCCCATAAAATGTTATGAACGGACTGAGTAGTGAGGAACAGAATCCCCCACAACCTGTGGATCTTCCACCAAGACCTCCTAGTCCAGCTGTAGGAAAGCATAAGATGCTCCGTCGTCTCTTCTCTCCTCCCACACAACATGCAAAGGCGCTGACTGATCGGGATGACACCCCAGAAAGCAAGAGTACCTCTGGTCCGGAGGCCGCCCTGGAGCACTAACAATCCGAAACTCCTGAAGTTCGGCGGAACTGGCATACCCCATAGTTTGGAAGCCCAGTCCACCGACTCCACATGATCCGCCCCCGACAGCATATGAAAGCCTCTCCTCGATGTGTATCCTCTCCTGTCAGATGCCCACTAGATCTGATCATGGGCACCCTCTATCGGTCAGGTAGTGCCAATAACTGTAAGCAACTCCGCTAACTCTAGTCCTGCTCTGGCCGTCAAGACTCCACGGAAGGGTATGCACCATCCACTCAGTACCCAAGCAGCACGAACAGTATGCCCCGGGTTACTCACACAACTGTAAAGTCTCTAAAACCTTGTCCTCAAAAAGAAGTCCCCCAGCCAACAATCATCCCAGAACCTGATCTGAATGCTATCCCCAAGTCTCCACATAATATTGACCTCCTCTAAGCATTGTTGACACCTCCTCTAAGCGTCGGATACCCATCTGACCTTTGCGAACCCCCGACGGCCGTCTCTGCCCCTTCATAGGAACCTCCTCATAATGTACTCCATCTCAGCCACAATAGTTCTCGGAGCCCTGAAAAGAGACATGTAGAAAATAGGCAAGCTCGAAAGAGCCGCAATCAACGTGATCCGGCCTCCAAAGGAAAGACTGATGGCCTGCCCCGAGAACTTGGCCACAATCGGCCCCAAAGTCACCACTCGCCGGTAATAAGCCATCAAATTGAAGCCCAGATAAGGTAAAGGAAGTTGTCCCACCACACAACCGAAAACTCGAGCCAAACCATCACCACCCTCCTCTAGGTTCAACCCCAACATGACTAACTTGTCGAAGTTGATCCTCAAACCTGATATGCCAACTCGAAGTACGGCAATACAAGCCTGAGCTGAAACACCTGGTGAGGCTCAGCCTCGACAAACAGAAGGGTATCGCTAGCAAACTGAAGTTGAGAGACTCTCTCCTCATCACCAACCCGGATCCCTATGAAAAGAAGCGCCTCCTCTCCTCGCTGAAGAAGAAGATGTAGCCCTTCTGCTGGAATGATAAACAAGAGGGGAGATAAGGGACATCCATGTCTGACTCATCTCCTTATGTTAAACTGGCTCATGGGAGAGCCGTTGACCAAGACCGAGGCTGAGGAGCCGAGACAAGAACCTATCCAGTGTCTCCACTTAAGGCCGAAGCCCATAGTTGTCAAAACTCTCCATAAGTACCCCCAATCGACCCGGTCGAAAACTTTCTCAAAATCAACCTTGACCACCGCCGCCTTGGAGCATGTCTTGTGAACCATCACACTCTAAGAGAGCCGAGAGAATCTCCTCCTCGGTGAATGGAGCCTCGAAAAAGTCCGACGCCCCCGGTGGCAATGTCTGGAAAGGAAGTGGCGGCAGACTGGGCCTCGAAATAGGGCCTTGTTGGAATCTCGCCGCAAAATGGTCAACAGCTGCTATGCGGATCGGCTCTGGTTGCGTTTACTCCTGACCGTCAATAAACATGCTCTGAATACGACTCCTTCTACCTATCGTCGCGGCGCATCTCTGGAAGTACCGAGTGTTCCTGTCTCCCTCAGGAGCCCAACAAACCCTCGACTTCTGCTTCCAGATGTCCACATGAGACTTCGCCAAGCCCACAAGTTCGGTTGGGAGTCGAATGCTGTCCTCCTCCTCAACCTCAGTGACTGGTCTCTCCCACACTAATGCATCTAGTTCTTTTGATGCCGGATGTGGTCCTTGAAATCTGGTGCTCCACGTCACCAAACACCTCGACATTCTAAGTAGCTAAGTCTAACCTCAGACGTTTGAGCTTCACCGACAACATATAGTTTGCACAGCACACAACATTGATGTAAGAGGCCCACTTTTCCGCCACAAAACTATTAAAATCACTATGATACAGCCAGACGTTTAGGAACCATCTCGGTCCCCAATCGGCCTCCTGGGCGCCCAAAAGAATGGTGTTGTGATCTGAGAGCATATTCGTCAAACCCGTGAGAATCGGATCTGCGAAGAGGGCCAACATGTTCTGACCGAGGAGGATACGATCTAGCCTGCTCGCTCGGGAGCGGGGACCGAACCAAGTGAAATTCTTGTTCGACATGGGGAAGTTGACAAGGCCTAGGTTTGTAACGAAAGCGTCAAAATCTCTCCAATCCACCTAGACCGCCTGATTGACCTCACTTGGATCCCTGACCGTATTGAAGTCCCCAAAAAGGGAAAATTTCAGGTCTACCGGGAGGTGAACGTGTCTCAAAATACCCCAAAATTTCCTCCTCGCAGCGGGAAACAAAGGGGCGTGAAGGTTGAGGAAGGAGACGATCTCTCTAGAAGCTATTCCTCCTCGCATGTCGCAGCTGGTCATGCGAAGTACTGACGAGTCCCAAATCGAAACCTCTCCAGAACCCAACCCTAGCCTTGCCAGACTGAATTGATACTCAAACTAAGAAGAAAACCCGAATGCCTTGATAATCGTCGGGTCTACCACTGCATACCTGGATTCCTGTAAAGCCACAAAAACTGGACGGTGTGCCGTGACAGAGTCTGCCAAGAGTCTGCGCTTGTGCGCCGAGCCTAGTCCCCTGGCGTTCCAACTCAACAGCTTCATTGCTGAGCGGTAGCCCTCAGCCCCGCTAGAAAAGCAATGTCCACTCCACTCTGAGTCGGAAGCGAACCTCCCAACAGATCAATAACCCTCCCAACGTCAGCCACCGTGATACTGTCAGCCGAAAGGCGTGCCTCTAAGGGAAAAGTCTTCTCAGCCTCCAACTCCCCCCATCCACCTCCACCTCTTCCTCGATCTCCCACATAACTCCAACCTCCTCCTCCCCTCTACCCAAATATCAATCAACCCCTAAGGTCTCCTTCCACTCTCCATCCGAGCCCAATAACCCACCTATCTCCTCTACCCGTGTATCACCCATCTCTAAGAGCTCCTCGCTCTCCCCACTCCTTCTGAGCTGGGTCCTGCCTTTGGTACTCCTAATAGGCGCACGCGGAACCCTGATTGCGGAGACTGAAGATTTCGGGCACCTCCCTACAGAGAAAAAGGAACGCATACCCTCCAGAGAGTATCCCTTACGCAGGCTATCAGCGAAAATCGGTCTCAAAGTTGATGAAGAACTCACCCAAATTGAATCCTCGTCCCTCCTCAGTAACTCGCCCTCACTGTCATGATCATCGGGGGTAAAAGGTCTGGACGTCGGATAAACACTCCCCTCCTCAAAGCCCAGACACAATGAATCTCCCTCACCAATCCGAGCAGAATCAAGATTAACCATCCTTGTAAAGGAGGTCAATGAGGACCTCAGAATCTGAACGGGGCTAACTGTCTCCCCAGCCTGCACCTCCTTAACCTGCCCATGAGCAGCGACCTGCGCCCCCAGAACATCCCTTTAAGCATCAGCTAGTGTCACCAGAATCTCCCCCTGAGTAGAACCCTACTCCCTCGAAACCTCCGTCTGCTCCTCCATCTCCTCCGAATCCTCGGCCCAGGAAACCCTACCCCACCGTGCCTGAACTGTATAAGTGCCCCCTCGGACAGGGGATAGGTCCAGGTCATAGTCAGTCGGAGTGATGGTGGGGATGTCGCCTGTGTGAACAACCTCCAATCCCTCTATGACCGACCCCTCTCCTATCCGACAATCTACTCCCCAAGATCTCCGAAGGGGGTCTGAGACGTGCACCAATACTGCAACACGCTCGAAGTACCCCTCGCCAATGGAATATGGGTGAGTAACTATAAAACTGCCAATACCACCTGCCACTGTCTCAATCGAAGCCAAAGACCAAGCAAACATTGGGATCCCCATGATGTGTACCCATTAAAACACCCCCGCCTTGTAAGAACTGGTCGCAATCAGCCGAGTAGAAAAAGAACCACCAATGGAGATCTGTCTACTGATCGGCCTGAAGCCTGTCAATCGCACTAGCATCCGCGAAAGATAGTAAGAACACCCGTGCCCCAAATCCGAAATCATGACCACCTCCGAGCCTTTGGCCCACATCTCCGAGAGAAGGGCACGCCGATCAAAATCACGGGCAGCCACTGCAAGAATACAGAACTCGAACCGCTGGGAGGAGGTAGAAGTAAAACGCGGCTGCGAACCGAGGGGGTAATACGAGGCTCGCAAGAAGTAACCGGAGTGGTCGATGGAGCAATCTGAGGCTCACTAGCAGTCGGTGAGTGCCGTCCAGCTGCCACAACAAGGGTGCGCCCTCTCTGAACTGATCAGTGCAAAGCCGAGATCGCCTCCATATGCGCCTGCTCCGAAGTGAGGTGAACAAAAGTGAAGCTCGCCGAACGATGTCGCCTCGGGAGAGTCACCTCCAATATCTCCTCAAAACTCTGAAAAAGATCACGAAGCTCTACGTCCGAAAGGTGAGTCGGTAAATCACCCACGTATGTCAGAAAAACGGATTTGGAAGCCTCCTCCAATTTCCGATCCGCACGTGGAATAATTTTTTCGATCCGACCGCCTCATGCCTCACAATCTGAAAAAGCCGATTCAACCGGATCAACCAAAGGAGCAGTCCGGTTAGAGGAGTCTATACAATCAGCCTGGGACGAGTGAACTAAAGCAGACAAAGGTCGTTTTCCTTCTCTAATATCACTACGTCTACGATCCGAAGGGCATTTTGAATCGGCCAGAGAAATACTGTTTGGCTTCGCCGAATTAACCGGCTCAATCGGTTCAGGAATTGCAATAGGAACAACAAATGAATTTTCTGAACAATTAACCGGATTGTGCACCTAATCGTGAGAGCTGGCCGACTCAATGAGCAAAGTCGACCTGGTGAACCGAGAACCGGAGCTGACCGGTGTGTGGACCAGTTTTTGAAGACAGGCCGGCTGTGACAAAATGGGCTTGGGAGCTACACGGGCCAGCCTATGAACCAAATCAGGCCCAGCAAGCTTTGGCCCGGAACATTCCGTCCCCGTTTCAGCTCCCATGGACGTTGCCGGAGCTTTGCTGCCGGCATGGAGGCGCCGAAGTGCTTCATTCCCCCAAACAGTGTCTCTCGAACGTTTGGGCTCATGGGCAGACTCTCCTCTGCCCTCCGACAACGTGGCTGGTTGTCGCGGTGGGACTGGTGGTCGCGACCGAGGAGGATAGCGAGTACCAGCAGCTCCTCGACTCGCCGGATCTGCAACGAAGGTTATCCTGATCGATCCTCCTCAAGCATCGATTATCTTCCGTCGATCCCTGCCTGATTCAATGTCCCGGTCGCCACCTCGTTAATCCAATCGCGACTGCTTCACCATTAGGGTTTTGTGTGCAGCAGCCGCCGCGACGTCGCCAAACCGATCATGCCTCCTGCTCCCCGCCCAAACGTCAGAAGGGATGTCCCGGGAAGAGTCGCCCCATCCCCATCATCGGAAAACCTCAACGGCGGCCTCTGCACGCTTTAGCGTAGATTTCTCTCCTCGTATCGCCAGAGGGCCTCATCTGCTTTGATGAAGGCCCTGCAAGTGCCTCCGTCTTCTTTCTGCATCGGCCTGAGCTCCCTCCACGTCTGCCAGATCCTTATCGCACCTCCCTGGCGTCGGCATGGCGAGAACCAGCTGATCGCCATTGATTCTGATCTGGTGAAGGTTCCCGAAGCTGGAACCGATCTGAAATCAGATCAAAACGATTAGAAATCTTTCTGGCCAGAATTGTCTCCCCAGTGAACTCTCCTCCCCATCGCGATCAGAACGGCGTTGAGAACGCCTTGATCGGGCATCGTCGGAGTTTGCCGGAGCTGGGCGGTAATCTCGCCGGAAATTGCCTTGGTAGAGAGCAAAAAACCAATGTGATCTATAATGTAAGCAAGAAGAACGGTAATGCTTCCCAATGTCATATGAGTGCTTTTCCAAAACAGAAAACCGGTAATACTTCAATTTCGCATTGGAAAAATTGCTCTATTATGTGAGAAAAGTTACGTTTCAGAAATGATTTTCTTGGAATTCTCTCAAACTCTACGGCACGATATGGAATGACCTAAGAATAAATGTCATATGAGTGCTTTTCCAAAATAGAGAACCGGTAACGCTTCAATTTCGTATGGCAAATATTGCTACATAACAAATAACTTTCTCGGAATGTCATCACACTCATTCATATGATAGGGAATGACCTAAGAATCAATGTCATATGAGTGCTTTTCGAAAAAGGAAGACCGGTAATGCTTCAATTATTCAATTATGTATTGCAAAAATAACTTTATAATGTAAGAAAACTTGCGTTCCGAAAATGTATTTTTCGGAATGACCTCAAACTCTCTCATACGATAGGGAATGTAGGGAATGACCTAAGAATCAATGTCATGTGAGTGCTTTTCCAAAACAGAGTATCGGCAATGCTTCAATTTCGTATTGCAAAAATGACTATAATGTAACAAAACTTACGTTCCAAAAATGACTTTCTCGGAATGCGTTCAAACTCTCCCATATGATAGGGAACGACCTAATAATTAATGTCTTATGAGTGCTTTTCAAATAAAGAATATCGATAATGCTTTAATTTCGTATTGCAAAAATTGCTCTATAATGTAAGAAAACTTACGTTCTGAAAAGGATTTTCTCAGAATGCCCTCAAACTGATTCATATGATAGGGAATGACCTAAGAATAAATGTCATATGATTTTTTTCCAAATAAAATAGAATAACGGTAGTGCTTCAATTTCGTATTGCAAAAATTGTTCTATAATGTAAGAAAAGTTACGTTTTGAAAATGATTTTCTCGGAATAACCTCAAACTCTCCCATATGATAGGGAATGACCTAAGAATCAATGACATATGAGTGCATTTCCAAAAAAGAAATTCGGTAATGCTTCAATTTCTTATTGCAAAAATATCTCTATAATGTAAGAAAACTTATGTTCCGAAAATGATTTTCTCGGAATGCATTCAAACTCTTTTATATGATAAGGAATGACCTAAGAATCAATGTCATATGAGTGCTTTTCAAAAAAAGAAGACCGTTCCCACATCAATTCCGTATTGCAAAAATTTCTCTATAGTGTAAGAAAACTTACATTCCAAAAATGACTTTTTGGGAATGCATTCAAACTCTCACGCATCAATGTCATATGAGTGCTTTTCAAAAAAAGAAGACCGTTCACGCATCAATTCCGTATCGCAAAAATACCTCTATAATGTAAGAAAACTTACGTTCCGAAAATGATTTTCTCGGAATGCAGTCATATTCTTCCATATGATAAGGAATGACCTAAGAATCATTGTCTTATGAGTGTTTTTCCAAAAAAGAAGAATGGTAATGCTTCAAATCCGTATAGCAAAAATTGCTCAATAATGTAAGAAAACTTACGTAACGAAAATAGGTTTCTCGGAATGCCGTCAAACTCTCTCATATAATAGGGAATGATCAAAAAGAATAAATGTCATATGAGTGCTTTTCCAAAAAAGAAGACCCGTAATGCTTCAATTTTGTATTGCAATATATTGCCCTATGATGTAAGAAAACTTACTTTCCGAAACTGACTTTCTCAGAATGCCCTCAAACTCTCTCATAGTATAGGGGATGACCTAAGAATCAATGTCATATGAGTGCTTTTCCAAAAAAGAGAATAACTGTAGTGCTTCAATTTAGTATTGCAAAAATTGGTTTATAATGTAAGAAAAGTTACGTTTCGAAAATGATTTTCTCGGGGTGCCCTCAAACTCTCCCATATGATAAGGAATGACCTAAGAATCAATGTCATATGAGTGCTTTTCAAAAAAAGAAGACCGTTCACGCATCAATTCCGTATTGCAAAAATTTCTCTATAATGTAAGAAAACTTACGTTCCGAAAATGACTTTTTGGATGCATTCAAACTCTCACGCATCAATGTCATATGAGTGTTTTTAAAAAAAAGAAGACCGTTCACGCATCAATTCCGTATTGCAAAAATTTCTCTATAATGTAAGAAAACTTACGTTCCGAAAATGAATTTTTGGGAATGCATTCAAACTCTCACGCATCAATGTCATAGGAGTGCTTTTCAAAAAAAGAAGACCGTTCACGCATCAATTTCGTATTGCAAAAATACCTCTATAATGTAAGAAAACTTACGTTCCAAAAATGATTTTCTCGGAATGCAGTCAAATTCTTCCATATGATAAGGAATGACCTAAGAATCAATGTCATATGACTGTTTTTCCAAAATCGGCTCCCAAGTCACCACCTATCGGTAATCTGCCCCTAGGCTGAAACCCAAGTAGGGTAGAAGGAAGCTGTCCAACCACACAACCGAAGGCTCTAGCTGTCATCTGCAAACTGAAGATGTGAGACTCTCTCCTCATCACTCACTCGGATCCCCCTGAAAAGTGCAGCCTCCTCCCCTCGCTGAAGAAGGAGGTGAAGCCCCTCCGCTGCAATAATGAATAGGAGCGGGGATAGAGGGCACCCCTGTCTGACTCCTCTCCTGATGTCAAATTGGCTCGTGGGAGAGCCATTGACAAGGACTGAAGCGGAGGAGCCCAGGCAAGAAGCAATCCAGTGTCTCCACTTAGGGCCGAAGCCCATAGCAGTCATAATGCTCCAAAGGTAGCTCCAATCGACTCGGTCAAAAGCTTTCTCAAAATCAAGCTTGACAACTGTCGCCCTGGAGTGTGTCCTGCGAACCATGTCAATCAACTCGTTCGCCACCAGGACCCCATCAACTAGCTGTCTACCCCGAATGAAGCCAGACTAAACTTCACTAATAAAATCATCAATATACCGCCTTAGTCGTATGGAGAGAACTTTAGCCAAAAGCTTATAAGGCCCCGAAATAAGACTAATAAGTCGAAATTGCGCGAAATCTCGAGGGGTCTCAATCTTCGGAATCAGGGCTATGAAAGAAGCATTGAGACCCGATCCGATCCTCCCTGTCAGATGAAAATCATGAAAGAAGTCAAGGACATCCTCTCGGATCACGTCCCACATATCGCGAAAGAAGCTCATGGTGAAGCCATCTGGACCTGGGGCTTTACCCCCATCGCACTCCGAAAGGGCCGAGAGAATCTCCTCCTCAATGAAGACAGCCTCTAAAAAATTTGAACCCCCCGGGGGTAGTGTCCAGAACGGAAGTGGCGGCAGACTGGGCCTGAAGATAGGATCTGGTCGGAATCTCGCCTGGAAATGATCTACTGCGGCTCTGCGAATCTGCTCTGGCTGTGTCTGCTCCTGACCATCAATAACCATACCCTGGATACGACTCCTTCTTCCTCTCGTTGCGGCGCATCTGTGAAAGTATCGAGTGTTCCTGTCTCCCTCCAGAGCCTAGCGAACCCTCGACTTCTGTCTCCAGATGTCCGCCCGAGTCTTCGCTAAACCCACAAGCTCAGTCCGAAGTCTACCTCGATCCTCCTCCTCAGCCTCAGCAAGTGGTCTCACCCCCACCAAAGCGTCTAAAGTCTCAATGTTGGTCGTGGTCCTGAAAATCTGGTGCTCTACGTGACCAAACACCTCGATGTTCAAGGTGGCTAAGTCTGATCTTAGACGCTTGAGCTTCGCCCATAACCTGTAGTTTGGGCAGCCCACAACGTCGGAGTAAGAAGTCCACTTTGCCATCACAAAGCTCTTGAAATCACTATGGTCCAACCAGGCGTTGAGGAACCGTCTGGGTTTCGGTCCCCAATCAGCCTCCTGGGTGCCTAAAAGAATGGCGCTGTGATCCGAGACCATCTTCGTTAGACCCATGAGGATCGGGTCTGGGAAGATAGCCAACATATCCTGACTGAGAAGGATGCGGTCTAGTCTGCTCGCTCTCGAGCGGGGCCCGAACCAGGTGAAATCCTTGTTCGACATAGAAAATTCGACAAGGCCTAAGTCCGTAAGAAAAGCATCAAAAGTTCTCCAATCTGTCTGCACTGCCTGATTGGCTACCTCACTCGGATCCCTGACCGTATTGAAGTCTCCCAAGAAGGCAAACTTCTGGCCTACCGAGTGATGCACCTGTCTCAAAATGCCCCAGAAGTCTCTCCTCTCAGCGAGAGCAAAAGGGGCGTGGAGGTTGAGGAAGGAGACTGTCTCTCCTGAAGCCAAAACCTCCCCAACCCACACTATCAGTCCTGGGAAGACGTCGCAGATGGTCATGCGAAGTACTGTGGTGTCCCATATAGATATCTCGCCTGAACCCAACCCTGGCCCTGCTGGACTGAACTGAAACTCAAACTGGGAAGAAAAACCTAGTGCTCTGATGATCATCGGATCTACCGCTGCGAACCTGGACTCCTGTAGAGCCACAAAAACTGGGCGGTGCATCGTGATAGTGTCTGCAAGGAGTCTACGCTTGGAAACCGAGCCCAGACCCCTCGCGTTCCAACTCAAGAGCTTCATTGCTGAGCGGGAGCCCTCAGCCCCACTGGAAGAGCGACAACTCCACTCTGAGTCGGAAGAAAGCCTCCCAACAAATCGACAACCCTCTCCACGTCTGCAGCCGTGATGTTCGCAGCCGAAAGTCCCTCCTCTGCAGTCCTCACGGTCTCTGCCAACTCCGAGGACTCTCCCTCCTCGACATCCTCCTCGATCCCTCTCAGAAATCCAACCTCCGTCTCCTCTCTACCCAGAGCCAAGGTATCTGCCGTGGTTTCCTCCCACTCATCATCCGAGCCCGCAGCTCCATCTAACTCCTCTATCCGTGTCTCCCTCAAAGGTGAGGACACCTCGCTCTCTCTGATCTGACTGGACTGAGCCCTGTCTCTGACAATCCTGTAAGGTGCACGCGGAACCCGAATCGCAGTGACGGAAGACTGGCGTCTCCCAGCAGAGAAAAACGATCGCATCCCCTCTAGAGAGTAGCCCCTGCGCAGTCTGTCTGTGGAGATCGGAGCCAAAGCAGAAGACGATCCCACCCAAACTGAGTCCTCATCTCTCCCTAGTTCCAAACTAAGTCCCGGTTTATTTCCATAGACTTTACATGACCATCATGTTTATGTTGTGAGAGATCCTTTGACAAGAGGTCGGCTGTATTATCATCAATAGCAATCTTGTAGATCTTCCGCTTGTCTCTCGATAGACACTATCTCTGCTGAGTATTCGTTTGGACTTTTATGACCTTGGCTCATCAGTCTGTGTATGGCCATTGGTGTTATCACACACGAATTTCACTAGATTAGATGGTTTTAGCATTACATCTAAACAAGCTCCGTGAAGGGGATGGAAAAATGAATAACAAAACCTAAAGACTAATCTGGAGTGTCATCTGCGCATAGACGGTGATTTCTGGCGACCGGTCCGGCCAACTTCCGGCGAGCTCTGGCGACGTCTTTTGGGACTGTTTTGACGCCCGATGGGCAGTTCGGTGTGATGGGAGGACGATTCCGATCACTCCCTACTAATTTCGAACCGTTTTGCTTCCCTAAAGACACCGACCATATTAAACCGCGAAGCTCCCGAACGGCATCCATGGCAGACGAGGCGGCCTGACAATGCCAACGTTGGGGTGGACGGTAGTAGGCAGCAGAGAGCCACACGAGGGAGTAGGAATGACACCTCGAGGCGACTGGGGTCGGAACAGAAGCGATCAGGATTTGCCATAAACCCTAGATCGTTTCGGGCCATGAGAGGCGACCGTCTGTCGAAGCGGGGACCGCTGCGCTTTTCAGACCCACCTGGCGCGATCAAGGAGATTATGGGACGTCGAAGAAATCTCATCAACAGAGAAGGGGTGCGGCGGCATCGAACCCTGGAGAAAACCCTAATGGGGATCGATCCAAGCACGAGGCAGGAGGTGCGTCGAGTGGGAGGAGCTGAGGCGACGGCAGAGCTGGCAGGTCCGAGGTGAGACTCGAGGAAGGTGCTAGCCAAAACTTTGCCACCACCTCGGGTCGACACCACTGAACGCCAGGTAATGGCTCGGGCTTCTCTGCAGGTGGCGGCTAGGGCGGACGCGAACCCTAGTCAGCTTGTCTCGGTCAACGTCGAGGGCGACCATGCCACCACCTCGGGTCGACACCACTGAACACCAACCATTCGGTTTGCTGATCACGGTGGCTTTGGAGAAGGAGTGGAGAGGCAGCTCGGGCAAGACTCACCGGTCGGTCACCAAGGGTGAGGGTAACTCCGCAGGCGGACAACCTTATCAGGCCGGACAAGTGCCGAGACCACCGCGCGACGCACTACGAGCTTCTGGGCACGATCAAAGACGGCCGCGCGACGTGGCCGGCGTGACATCCCGACCACCGACGATTCTGGTGGCATCGGCGAAGCCTCCAGCACGACCGGACCGCCAAGCTACTCCGGTGATCTCCTCGGTGGCCATCGCAGCACACTCGGGCACCTGTGGATTGCAGACTAACCATGGGCCGGTGGCGGCCTGTTCTTCGGCTGCTGGACCGGATAAGCAGGCCAAACCGGATGGCCGTCCAAACAACCCAGTGCTGGTTCACACCACGGTTAATTCGGGGTCTTTTTACTCGTGATCAACCATGCAGCAAAAATCACCTGACTCGTCTACTAAGGTACGCAGCCCGGTTTTTGGTTCGGATAATTTTGCTAGTTTACTTGAACCGGTTGAACCGGTAAATCTGGTGAAGGCAGCTAGTCCTTCGCTGGCCGATCCGAAATGCCCTTCGGATAGTAGGCTCAGAGACATTAGAGAGGGTAAGCGTTTGTTGGAGGACCCTGTGGTTTCAAACCAAGCTGATTCAGGGGTCCCGGCTGAGGCGACTCACGCAGATTGCGAGAGTGCGGGCGGTCGGACCATAAAAATTACTCCAGGTATGGACCGGAAATTGGAGGAGGCTCCCAAATCCGTTTTTTCCGACATATGTGGGTAATTTACCGACCCACCTGCCAGTCGAGGAGCTCGAGAACCTCTTCAGGAGACTTCGTCGTACGAGGAGACTTCGTCGGACGAGCTACGGATTTGTTCATCTAGCCTAGGAGCAGGCGCGCACAGAGGCGATCTCAGCCCTACACTTGTCGGTTTTCAGAGGACACACCCTCAGAGTAGCGATTGGAGGACACACCCTCAGAGTAGCGATTGGAGGACACTCACTCTCCACCCCAGCTCTCTCCCACGAGCCTCGAGAAGGGGCTACTGATTCCCATACAGCATCGACCTTGCCCCGTGAGTCCCGGATCCCGACCGCTCCGACTCGCAGCCGCGTTCTTTTTCACACCTCCTCGCAGCGTTTTCTGTTTTGCATATTAGCAGTGGCGGTTCGTTATTTTGATCGGCGAGCTCTCCTCTCAGAGATGTGGGGCACAGGTTCGGAGGTTGTCACGATCTCAGACTTGGGATAGCGTGTGTTCCTCCTGTCATTTGCAGATGCCGGTGCGCTAGACAGACTCCAGGGAGACCAGTGGGCAGATCTTCGTCGCTGGTTCTTCTTTTCGGCTGATTGCGACAGATTCCTACACGGGGGAGTGTTCCACTGATTGCACATACGGGGGATTCCGCTATCAGCATGGTCTTTGACGTCGATTGAGACGGTGGTAGGCGACATTGGCAGCTACAGAGTTACTCACCCAGACTCCATTGGTGTGGGGCGTTTTGAGCATGTTGCAGTATTGGTGCACGTCTCGGACCCTCTCCGGAGGTCGTGGGGAGTAATTTGGCGGTTAGGTACGGGGTCGGTCATAGTGGGTTTGGAGGTCGCCTCCATTTCAGAGATCCCATTCTTTACTCCAGCAGACTCCGACCTTCACCTATCTCCCGTCCGAGCGGGGGCCCTTGTACCGTTCAGACATAGTAGGGGTAAGGTTTCCTGGGGAGAGGAGATGGAGGCGTTAGATATGCAGGCTGTGATGTCGGGGGAGCAGGCTACTTCTCAGGGAGGGGTTCAGGAGGCAGAGGTTATTGTGCAGGATGAGGATAAGGAGGCACATGTTGAGACTCATATTATAGTTCAGGAGGAGGCTCTAGAGACACAGTCGGGAGCTGTGGGCTTCGCTCGGACACCAGGATCCCCTCCGACACCTTACCCGAAGACTGTTGATCTTGATTCTACTCGGATCGGAGAGGGAGATTCCCAATATCTGGGATTCGAGGAAGGGGATCTTTATCCAACGTCCAGACCCTTGACCCCGATGATCACAATAGCGAGGGTGACCTGCCGGGGAGAGATGAGGACTTAGTTTGGGTGGGATCGTCTTCGGCCTTGGCGCCGATCTCCACTAACAGTTTGCGCAGGGGCTACTCTCTAGAGGGGATGCACTCATTTTTTTTCTGTGGGGAGACGCCCGACGTCTTCAATCTCTACGATCCGGGTTCCATATGCGCCTTATAGGATTGTTAGAAGGAGGGCACAGTCCAGTCAGATCAGAGAGAGTGAGGAGCTTTCGACTCCAAGGGATACACGGGTAGAGGGATTGATGGGGTTGTGGACTCGGAGGATGAGTGAGAGGAGACCATAGAGGGAGACTTAGTCTTGGGTAGAGGGGAGGTGGAGGTTGGAGCTCTGAGGGGGATTGAGGAGGATATCGGGGAGGGAGAGCTTACGGAGTTGATAGAAAGCCCGAGAAGGGAGGGAGGGACTTTCGGCTGCAAACATCACGGCGGCGGATGTGGGGAGGGTTGCGGATTTGTTGGGAGGCTCTCTTCCAACTCAGAGTGGAGCTGTCGCTCTTCCAGCGGGGCCGTGGGCTCCCGCTCAGCAATGAAGCTCTTGAGTTGGAACACTAGGGGTTTAGGCTCGGTTCACAAGCGTAGACTCCTGGCAGACACTATCACGGTGCACCGTCCAGTCTTCGTGGCTCTTCAAGAGTACAGGTTCGCAGTGGTAGATCTGTTGACCATCAGAGCACTCGGTTTTTCTTCCCAGTTTGAGTTTTAGTTCAGTTCGGCGGGTCCGGGGTTGGGATCAGGTGAGATATCTATTTGGAACACTACAGTTCTTCGTATGACCAGCTGCGACGTTTTCCCAGGGCTGATCGTGTGGGTTGGGGAGGTCCTAACTTCTGGAGAGACCGTTTCTTTCCTCAACCTTCATGCCCCTTCGGTTCCGCCGCGAGGAGATATTTCTGGAGCATTTTAAGACAGGTTCACCACTCGGTAGGCCAGAAGTTCGCCCTTTTGGGAGACTTCAATATGGTCAGGATCCGAGCGAGGTAGCCAATCAGGCGGTACAGGCAGATTGGAGAGCTTTCGACGCTTTTCTTACGGACTTAGGCCTTGTCGACTTCCCTATGTCGAACAAGGACTTTACCTGGTTCGGGCCACGCTCGAGACCGAGCAGACTTGACCGCATCCTTCTCAGTCATGATATGTTGGCTATCTTTGCAGACCCGATCCTCACGGGGCTGACGAATATGCTCTCGGATCACAGTGCCATTCTTTTAGGCACCCAGAAGGCTGATTGGGGACCGAGAGTCAGACGGTTCCTCAACGCCTGGTTGGATCATAGTGATTTCAAGAGTTCTGTGGCAGCAAAGTGGGCCTCTTACATCGACGTTGTGGGCTGCCCAAACTATATGTTGTTGGCGAAGCTCAAACGTCTGAGGTCAGACTTAGCCACCTGGAACATCGAGGGGTTTGGTCACGTAGAGCACTAGATTTCAGGACCACATCCAGCATTGAGGCTTTAGACGCTCTGGTATGGGTGAGACCACTTACTGAGGTCGAGTAGGAGGATCGAGGCAGACTCCGGACCGAGCTTGTGGGCTTGGCGAGGGCTCGTGCGGACATCTGGAGGCAGAAGTCGAGGGTTCGCGGGGCTCTAGAGGGAGATAGGAACACTCGGTACTTTCACAGATGCGCTGCGACAAGAGACAGCAGGAGTCGTATCAGATGTATGGTTATTGATGGCCAGGAGCAGAGACAGCCAGAGCCGATTCGCAGAGCGGCAGTAGATCATTTTCAGGCGCGATTCCGGCCAGATATTATTTCGAGGCCTACTTTGTCGTCCCTCCCATTCCGGCCACCGGGGGGATCAGACTTTTTAGAGGTTGCTTTCACTGAGGAGAAGATCCTCTCGGCCCTTGCAGAGTGCGATGGGGGTAAGGCCCAGGCCTAGATGGCTTCACCATGCTCTTCTTTCGCGAGATGTGGGACGTGATTAGAGAGGATGTCCTCGGTTTCTTCCATGATTTTCATCTCACAGGAAGGATTGGGTTGGGTCACAATGCTTCTTTCATACCCTTGATTCCGAAGATTGAGACCCCTCGCGACTTCGCACATTTTCGACCGATTAGTCTTATTTCGGGGCCTCATAAGCTCTTGGCTAAGGTTCTTTCCATACGGCTGAGACGGTATATTGATGACTTGATTAGCGAAGTTCAGTCTGGCTTCATTCGGGGTAGGCAGCTAGTTGATGGGGTCCTAGTGGCGAACGAGTTGATTGACATGGTTCGCAGGATACACTCCAGGGCGACAGTAGTCAAGCTTGATTTTGAGAAAGCTTTTGACCGGGTCAATTGGAGTTACCTTTGGAGCGTTATGGCCGCTATGGGTTTTGGCCCAAAGTGGAGACACTGGATTGCTTCTTGTCTGAGATCCTCTGCTTCAGTCCTGGTCAATGGCTCTCCCACGAGCCAGTTTGACATCAGGAGAGGAGTCAGACAGGGGTGCCCTTTATACCCGCTCCTGTTCATTATAGCAGCGGAGGGGCTACACCTCCTTCTTCAGCGTGGGGAGGAGGCTGCACTTTTCAGGGGGATCCGAGTGAGTGATCAAGAGAGAGTCTCACATCTTCAGTTTGCAGACGATACCCTTTTATTTGTTGAAGTCGAGCCTCATCAGTTGTTTCAGCTCCGGTTGGTTTTACAGTATTTTGAGTGGGCGTCAGGCCTGAGGATCAACTTCGACAAGTCGGTCTTGTTGGGGTTGAATTTGGGGGAGGATGGTGACAGACGCTTAGCTAGAGCTTTCGGTTGTGTGGTTGGGCAGCTTCCTGTACCTTATTTGGGTTTCAGCTTGGGGGCAGATTACCAACGGGTGGTGACTTGGGAACCGATTGTGGCCAAGTTCAGGATCAGATTAACTCTGTGGCAGGCGAGCACACTCTCTTTTGGAGGACGGATCACGCTGATTATGGTAGCTCATTCGAGCTTGCCTATTTTCTACTTGTCTCTCTTCCGGGCTCCCAGGACTACTACTGTTGTGATGGAGTCCATTATGAGGAGGTTCTTGTGGAGAGGCAAAGGTGGACGCCGGGGGCTTGCGAAGGTTAGGTGGGAGCGTGTCTGTAGACCGACCAGACAGGGAGGCTTGAGCATCCGTCGCCTTCAGGAGGTCAACAATGCTCTGCTGTTGAAATGGTGGTGGTGATTCGCAACAGAGCCGAATCCATTGTGGAGGAGGATTCTGTGTGCGAAATACGGATGGGACAGGTCGTCTTGGGACTTTTCTTCGCTACCTTTCTCTGGTCACTCGGGGTCGAGGGCTTGGTGGGATATTCTGGGTCTCTCGTCTCATCAGGATTTTTTGGTCTGGGTGTATCCGTAGGAGACTTGGAGATGGCAGACATATCAGATTCTGGGATGATTACTGGTTGGGAGCTTTTTGATTGAGAACCAGGTTTCACAGATTATATAGATGTGTGAGTCACCCGGGCCATTTAGTTCACGATGCATGGGTTCTTGAGGGATGGTCTATTCCTTTCCGTGGGGTGCTGCCAGCCAGAACAGGGTTAGAGTTTGCAGAGCTACTTACGGTACTTGGCACGGTCAGACCGACGACGGGATCCGTGATCAGATCTGGTGGACATCGGATAGGAGAGGATACACTGCGAGTATGGGCTACCATATGTTGTTGGGGACAGATCAGGCAGTTCCGGTAGACTGGGCTCCGAAGCTGTGGGATACGCCAGTTCCCCCAAACTTCAGGAGTTTTGGATGGCTGGTTCTTCAGAGCAGTTTACCGACTAGAGGCGCTCTTGCTTTCAGGGGGGTCATTCCGATTGGTCATCGCATGTGTGCCTTGTGCGGTAGGAGGGAGGAGACGATAGAGCACCTTATGCTCTCCTGCAGGTGGACTAGGAGATTCTTGAGAGAGATTCACAGGTGGTGGGGTATCTAGCTTCCTTCTACTCAGACAGTTCACGATCTCTTCATGGGGTGGAGAGCCAGAGTCGCAGACAGAGGAGTGAGGAAGGCCTGGAGCAGACTCGTCACGATGGGTTTTTGGTACATCTGGGTCACAAAGAACGGCAGTATCTTTAGAGATGAGGAGCGATCACCTGGAGAGACCCTCATACTACTTCAGATGCGTTCTTATACTCTGGTGCAGGCATATGAGAGACGAGACATCCAATCTTGGACTGGGGAGCGCACATTAGCCGCCTTGTGCGCGAACCCGAGGTTGGTACTCCAGTCTATTCTTTCTTAGCTTCTCTTTTTGGGCTATTTTTTGGTGCTTTGTTTTCCCTTTTTTGGTTTTGGGGTGCAGTTTTCCCCTACTTTATTCATTTGTACTTTACTCTTTCCATTTATATTATTTATTATTGCTGATAAAAAAAAAAAGCTCCGTGAAGGGTTTCCACGGAGTCACTAGTAATAAAACTCATGCAAGGGCAAAAAATAACCTTGGATATCCCGATAAAATTATGATCTTCATGGTAAATTGGTTTTAGTATAAGATTAGAGGGAGGGAGGGAGGGAGGGAGGGAGGGAGAGAGAGAGAGAGAGAGAGAGAGAGAGAGAGTTTCGGCCAAATGGGGAAGAGAGGAGATGGGGATCGGATTTTGAAAATATATTATAATTTTTCCAAAATCATCCTCTTGTGGATTATACCAATTTAATTATTGGTCGAACCCTTTCCAATTCACACAGTTTCCCAAAAAAGGATTATCTTCAAATTATAATTATAATTATTATAATTAATCCAATCCTAAAATGGCCTCTAGCCCAATATAGTTCAAGCCCATTTAAATAAAATCCTTTGAGCCAAATTAGACTTATAATTATTAATTAAATGACTTGAATTAAATCAGCCCAAAATTCAATTACACCAATTTCCGCAATCATCCGGTTTACAACCTAGAACGGCAATTGTCTAATCCGTTCCGGTTTAGCTTTAGACCGTTCCGATATAACTAAACAGGAAAGTGAATTTCCCAAATTTCTTATCTCTTCTCAATTGGACTTTCGAAATCCTCTTTTTCCATACTCATCGTTTTAAGTGTATAACCCTCTAGGCTCACAACACGCTGGTAGATTGGCACAAAATTACCATTTTGCCCTCCCCGTCATAATTGGTCTCTAGTAAGACATTATGATGTCCCAACGTTCATGATTATCGATGATTCGACTTAAGCTCATATCGTCCAAGTCATTATCCCTTTATCACTAGATATCCATATTGATCATAAGGCATAGAGCCGTCATCCTTATTTAATCAGCCACTGTTTCATCATCTGTGAGATGACTTAATCTTGATACCGTGTATCACTAGCATGGCCATGCATTTCCTTATGGTCATCCTCATCAAGTGGCCAAACAGATATATTTCCCATGCCGGAGCATGAGGGATGAATTCCTTAGCCGTGTTTCGTGTTCCCTCATGTAATCCATAACTGAGCCAATCAGAGCCCTTATGATTACCCTTTTATAGATAACGTTAGACAACGTCAAACTCAGCTACTGATTATATAGTAACAACAAAGACTCCTTTCTAAGAATATTTTGAAAAACTATGATATGTGAGTATACTTATGACAACATCTATTCTACATACTCACCATCGGGTTGTTCAATATCAATCCCCGAATGATATCCATCATCTAACTCTGGCACTTGCCTTGCCATGATCAGTAGAGTGTGATCATATAGAGTTATCTTCATACCGGTCGCTTCTGATGAAGCATTCATGACTAGGGACTCATTAAATGTGATTCTTTCCGATCTACAACTCTACTATTATTGATGACACACATAATGACATAAATCGAATCGCATTTAATAATATTACTACAACACATTAGTAATACAATGTCGTTTTATTTATTATGAAAGATAATAAAACATTACATATAGATAACTTATTACATTGGGCTAGGGCACAACTCCAATAATCTCCCACTCCAATAATTTCATGCTTAGGCTGGGGTAGAGCCTTCATCAAGGGATCGGCCATATTATCATCAGTCAGAACATATGTAATCTCCACATCACCATTATTGTTATCGTAGTCTATGATAATTTGATATTTTCTGTGTATATGTTTAGATCTGTTGTGAACTATGGGCTTTTGAGCAAGTGTTATGGCCCCCGTGTTGTCACACAACAAGCTTACCAGATCAGACGCTCGCAACATTACATCTAATCCAGTTAGAAATCTTCTAATCCATGCGGCCTCCTTAGCTGCTTCTGCAGCAGCTATATACTTAGCCTCCGTTGTAGAATCGGCAGTTGTGGCTTGGTTAAAGCTCTTCCAGGTTGTAGAAGTACAGGAGACTGAGGGTTTTGTCGATCCAAAGAATCCCGGAAAGATATGTAAGCTGCAAAGATCCATTTATGGATTGAAGCAAGCTTCACGGAGTTGGAATCTTCATTTTGATGAAGCTGTAAGAGAATTCGGCTTCATTAAGAACGCAGATGAACCTTTCGTTTACAAGAAAGCGAGTGTGAGTAATATTGAATTCCTGGTGCTTTATATCGATGACATTCTACTCATCGGGAATGACATCCCTGTCTGACTCCTCTCCTGATGTCAAATGACTTGTGGGGGAGCCGTTGACCAGGACTGAAGCAGAGGAGCCAAGATAAGATGCAATCTAGTGTCTCCACCAAGGGCCAAAGCCCATAGCCGCCATAACGCTCTAAAAAGGTAACTCCAGTCTACCCGGTCAATAGCTTTGTCGAAATCAAGCTTGACCGCCGCCGGCCTGGAGCATGTCCTGCGAACCATGTCAATCAACTCGTTCGCCACCAGGACGCCATCGACCAACTGTCTACCACAAATGAAGCCAGACTGTACCTCGCTAATCAAATCCCCAATGTACCGTCGCATTCGTATGGAACGAACCTTAGCCAAAAGCTTCTATAAGGTCCCAAAATCAGGATAATCGGTCGAAACTGTGCAAAATCTTGTGGGGTCTCAATCTTCAGAATCAAGGCAATGAAAGAAGCATGAGACCCGACCCGATCCTCCCTGTCAGGTGGAAATCATGGAAGAAACCGAGCACATCCTCCCTTACCACATCCAACATCTCACGAAAAAAGCGCATGGTGAATCCATCTTGACCCGGGGCCTAAGCCCCATCGCACTCTGAATGGGCCGAGAGGATCTCCTCCTCAGTGAATACATCCTCTAAAAAGTCTGACCCCCCGGTGGCAAAGTCCAGAATGGCAGTGGTAGCAAACTAGGCCTCGAAATAGGATCCGGCCTAAATCTCGCTTGAAAATGATCAACTGCAATTCTACGGATCGGCTCTGGCTGAGTCTGCTCCTGGCCGCCAATAACCATACACTGAATACGACTCCTCCTGCCCTCGTCGCGGCGCATTTGTGAAAGTATCGAGTGTTCTTATCTCCCTAAAGAGCCCAGTGAACCCTCGACTTCTGCCTCCAAACGTCCGCGCGAGACTTCACCAAGCCCACAAACTCGGTCCGGAGTCTGTCGCGGTCCTCCTCCTCAACCTCAGTAAGTGGTCTCTCCCCCACTATAGTCTCTAGAGCCTCGATGCTGGTTGTGGTCCTTGAAATCTGGTGCTCCACGTGACCAAACACGATGTTCCAGGTAGCTAAATCTGACCTCAGACGTTTGAGCTTCGCCCACAACATATAGTTTGGGCAGCCCACAACGTCAATGTAAGAGGCCCACTTTGCCGCCACAAAACTCTTGAAAACACTATGATCCAGCCAGGCGTTGAGGAACCGTCTAGGCCTCGATCCCCAATCAGCCTCCTGGGTGCCTAAAAGAATGGCACTGTGATCCGAGAGCATCTTCGTCAGCCCCGTGAGGATCGGGTCTGTAAAGATAGCCAACATGTCCTAACTGAGGAGGATACGGTCAAGCCTACTCGCTCTCGAGCGTGGCCCGAACCATGTGAAATCCTTGTTCGACATAGGGAAGTCGACAAGGCCTAAGTCTGTAAGAAAAGCAGCAAAATCTCTCCAATCCGCCTGGACCGCCTGGGCTCGTCAAGCACATGTTCCTTCCTCTCGTGTTTGAGTACAATTCTCAAATTACGCTCCCAGTAGAGGAAGTTCGTTCCACTAAATTTCTCCTTGTCCAGGATCGACCTTAGTGACAACGTGTGTGCTTGGCTTGCTGCCATTATCTACACAGATCAATAAAATTCATGTTAGATTATGAATGTATCTATGAAGATTTGTTGCAAAACCTTGACCATTTTGATTCTTCGCAAGAATCAAGAACCAAGACCCTTGATTCACCCTCCTGAAGTGAGCTAATGCATCAACGCTTCAATTAGGTTATGTAGGTAGGGAAACTTTCCACTCACACCGCGTGTGACTCTTGGCCAGAACATATGTACTAAGTTCATTGGCATTGTTCTTTATGATGCTCTAGCTCCGCACAATCATATATATGTGGACCAAATCTTGATTGAAGAGAGCTAATGCATCTACACCCCAACGAAAACTCTCCGCATCCTTTATCGATGCTTCCATGAACGCTCTGCTAACGCACACGACGTTCATGGCCTAGTTGAGTCAACCAAATAACGACTTGTGGACCAGAACTTGAACTGGAGAGAGCTAATGCATCTACACCCCAAACAAAACTGTCCACGTATACTAGCTTTGCTTTCACAAACGCTCTGATAAAGCACATGACGTCCGTGGTCACGCAGTTTCGTAGATTGTCAAAATTGGATATCATCATCGCATGACTCAATTTCATTGTGATATGATCAAGTTTTGCGAGACATGTATCTAGTACATTCTCTACATGACAACTGTTCGTCTGTACCGTGTACGATGATATGTTTCATGTTGCACTTAGTTTGTATGTCCAAGTTTACGTTATTTAAACAATTTCAGACATGCAAAACATATGTACGTTTAAACTTATCATGCTCTTATGCATATAAAATAAACATACATTATTAATCATGCAGTTCTAAAAAGCACAATATAAACATGTATAGCCTAAGCCTGTATCCAGGTTCGATCTTTATGGGGCCGGTCCATAAAGATAGGGGTCACATCCTAAGGGTGAAGACAACAACTATACACGTCTTTTTCATCCTTGGCGACGCTCCCACTGGCTCCTTGACGTCTCCACGACTCAACGCCAGCTCCAAGACTCCCAACGTGCCATCTCTGGGAAGTGTGTTTCAATAAAATATCAACGGCTCGCAGGCCGGGTATAAATATAATACAACCCAAAACTTTAAGATGGCACAAATCGTCATTTTTTATTTACAAATCAAATGCAATATAAACGGTCTTGTCTTGACGGGCTTTAGCTATACATCATGTGATCTAAAATACGCATGTTGCAATCATATCATGTTATCGAACATATATGTTGTCACACAATACATGTTATCAATCACATCAAATCATATTTTAATCTTTATGATTTTAGTGTATCGTTCTCACTTGGCACTTGAAAGTCCCGATCTCGAAATACTAAACCGAGACTCTCGCGTTTTCTTCATGAAAACCGGGAATCGTTCCTTCAATTCAATCGCGAGGACCCGGCCCCGCCGCTAGTTGATGTAATCACTTCATCAACCAGTATTTTAAAACTCTAGTATATCGAGCAAAACCCTAATAGGTCATTGGGCGATACAAAAAGTTCAACATAATGCGCCAACGATGCACCGAAGTTCGTCGAACGACACAACTGTGCGGTCCGGTTTGTCGGGTCATCAATCCCGTGAAAACTCGAGACCGTATTTTGTCTCGACGGAAAAATAGTTTTCGATATTATATATACTCGATGAAAACCATTTTAACCATATCGAGGATCGAGTATATTCATGGCATTAAAGCAACAAAATAATCCAGCTCGAAATCTTGATTCGCCTTAGGTCAAAATTTCGATTCGGCGCAAAAATTTTGTGTTTCCCGAGAGCGATTCTCGACCCGATTTCAATCGGATCGAGACCCGAGTCCCAAGAATGATCCACTACACATAATGCACGAATCTTGAGCCGAAATAACACCTGAACACAAATAAAAATCCAACCTTTATCCGTAAAACGATCAAAGAACGGATTTTTATCGTTTCTTAGGCGAAACACAGATAACCAAGTAGAGATCCATGCATAAATTGATCATGGCAACAATCACATATGCTAAAGCAATAAATTTTACCACAAAATCATGAATGAACGATTCTTCTAGAAAGCAACCAGGCTCTGATACCACTGTTGGGGTTCCCTGGATCTCAAGCGCAGCGAAAACAACCAAAATAATCGAGAACCCGCAACAGGATCGCTTGCATAACAATAGATGAAACGAGAAAGAGAGAGTAGAAATCGAAATTTTACCTCTCGTAGTCTCTACGGAACACTCCCGAACCGATCCAAGACAAGTGTTATGGCCCGTCCTCTACGGATGCACACGCACCGAGCTCGACCTTCTTGAAGTACGGATCTTCACAGAACTACTAGACACCGAGAAAACCCGAAACCCGATTCTCTAGTTCCCGATGATAGAAGCTAGAGAGAATATGGAGAAAGGTAGCAAATATGCTCAAAGAGCTAACTCTTTTCCCTTCCACGTCTTCAATTTATAGATTTGGAAAAAAGTGTTGGTCGCTCCGCCACGGACCCGTGGTGCCACCGTGGCCACCCATGGACCCCGTCACGGTCCCGTGGCCCCTTCTCGTGCCCATTTCTAGGGCGACCCAAGCCCGCCACGGCTCCGTGGCGAGAAGTGTCCGCCGTCCGTGGCCAATGCTTGGCCACATTCCGTGGCCCCTTGTCCATTGACACGAGCCCGTGGACCCTTGGACACGGTCTGAGGCCTTTGGCCACGGTCCCGTGGCCCCTTTGCTATCCTTACCCATTTGGAACTCTTGAGTCCAATCGAGATGCTTCGGTCTTGCTACTGGCGTGTGACCCTGTAGGCACGTGATCCATTGGCAGATCGTCATGAGAACCCATCTCTCCCGATGCATCACTAGTGGTCTCTAGTAAGACATGGTGCTTATCCAATGTCCACGAGTGTATCGATCGGTTCGATATCTCCTGTCTGTCATATGTATCACTAACCCTTTGTTTACTATAAGGCGTATGAGATCGTATGAGGCATAATATTGTCATCCTCGTGTATTCGATCTAGTTTCTCGAACTGCTAGTTGACTGATACGTATTGATGCGGCCGCACACTTCATCAGTCACACTCATCAAGGGGCTCTGAACCGTACCCTTCACCACGTCTCACCGTGGGGAAACAAATCCCTTCAGACGCAACGTGCGCTTCCACTACAGTCCGTCCAATGACCAACGATGTCCGTTATGGCTGCCCTGTTACAGACAGCGTTGTGACATGTCAAACTAATGGAGTGACGTGCATGTGAGCCACTTGCTCCAAGGTATTAAGGCAGTGATCACACGACGACGGAGTATGCGTTGGGACTTTATCTATGCGCCATACTACACCTCGGGTCATCCAATATCATCCTCCATATGATATACGTGATATGACTTTGGTAGTTCCACTACCTTGATCAGCATGACTTGATCTTAAGTCATTATCACACTAGTCACTTATAAATAAGTATTTGACTAGAGATCCGTCAAGCATAACTTGATAACATCTAAAGGTTTTGCTGTTCTTGTGTAAACGATTACGACTTTAGATTAAGTTATCGCTTGACACGTTATCATAACACAATACTAATGTAAATGTCATTCATTGCTAAACAGAAGATTACATAGAAAATACTTAGACTAGGGCACAAGCTCTTACAGTAGTGACCTGCAATTTTCCCTTAATAAAATTGTTGAAAAACTTTTAAAAGCAAGAGGTGGAGGTCAAAAATAAGTTAATAAAAGTGTCATAAATTTGTAATTAAAACATGTATCGAAACTCTTAATTTTATTCCCTCATCTATCATACCATTTATTTGAAAATAAGAAAATTTATACAAAAATATATTTTACATTTCACAACAATTAAACGAAAAATTGCACTAAGTCTTATAAAAATTTAGACGGAACACCGTTTTAGGTCCACGATAAATGAAAAAATAATATTATTTTAAACTTCAAAGCCGTTGAACATATTATTTTAGGTCTAAGAAACATTTGAGATTTTAAAAATACTTTTTGTCAAATTAATAAAAAATCACCTCTTCTTAGGTCTCAATTAACGGGTAACTCGGTCACCAAAAATGTTTGTATTCTCACTTAGTTCACCACTGATTTCACATAAGTCACCAAAAAATTTGTATTCTCACGTTGATCACCAATTTTTAAATTTAATTTATAAAGTCACCAAAACATGTTTTGTAGCATTCCATTATAAAAAAAACTTATGAAATGAAAATACTCTCACAATCAATAATTGAACAATTACAATTTAATTATACTGCAATTGAACCAGTTCGTTTGGTTTAACCTAAAACCAACTCGGTCTAGCCAAAAAGGCCAAACCGGGTGATGGAGTCGGCGAAGCTCAAATCAGCGCTGACTCCTCCATCGCCGCCGTCAACAATAGCGGCAGTCCCTCTGCCTCCGACTGTGATTGCTATTTCTTTGTGGACCTGCAATTAGCTTTACATCTCCACCGAGTTGTTCGTCTTTCCAAACCAGCTGCTCATTACATTCAGTTAACATTCTCGTACCAACCAAACTTATGGCTTCTTCTTTTTTAATGGTCGGTCAATTTCGAGCACACGTCGTGTGAATACATTCTCCAGGGACCTGCAACCAGCTGCTCATTAGCTTCAGAAAGACGAACAACTCGGCGTCGGTGAGCTTCCCATTGAGTTCACCATAGATTACGTCGCCGGAAACAAGCTCACCAACGCAACCATCGCCGTTGAAGTCCAACCAAGGAGCTCTTGCCGGTGCTAGGAGCTTTTCCGACAAGGTGGACGCTTCCGGGACACGCTCCATCACTCGGTTTGGCCTTTTTGGCTGGACCAGGTTGGCTTTGAATTAGACCAAATGAACCAGTTTAATTGCAGTATAATTAAATTAAAATGGTTCAGTTACTGATTGCGAGGGTATTTTGGTTATTTCAGAAGTTTTTGTTTTAATGGAGTGAAACAAAAAAATGTTCTGGTGATCTCAGAAATTAAATTTAGAAATGGTGATCTACATGAGAATACAAAAATTTTTGGTGACTTACATATGATTACAAATTTTTTTGGTGACCTACGTGAAATTACTCGTTTTAATTGATGTCGTCTTATTTTGCTAGCACGGCAATAGCTTAAAGAGTTATCCTGAGGTTGAAAATTCGATCCTTTCTCACCCCATTTCCCTTTTTCTTAGTATTTGTTTTCTTTGTGTAGTAGCTGGCGATAAATTTCATGATTTCCGGAATAAATTTTGATAGGTTCTTTGGAAGTCTATGTCTACAAGTGTGCCATTAAATCCTGTCAAGTCATCTTTTGGTCAAAGGAATCATGACGCATATTCGTATCTCATGCACTTGCAAGGTGCAACTATCAACAAGACAACAAAGTCATTGAATTCAATACATCCGATCAGGAGACCTACCTAGGAACATTAATCATCCACCCATCAAATATTCATTCTTTAGAGACTTTTGAACCAAAGTTACAGTCAAGTCAATTAAGTCAAATCTACTATGTAGTTACCTACTTTATAGCAACAAACAAAAAACAGGAAAGTGTAAATGTTAGACACCCTAATCCCAGCCGCAATGGGAAGAAAAGCTCAGGTTATAGCGTATGGGATAATAATAACTACTGGTCATAGGTAGGATGTGAGTATAATACATTTTTTATCTGCTGTTACGCCGAAGTGCAAGGTACATCTTCAGCAGAACTGGGTTTCAGTGGTGCCTTTGGAGCTTTGGGAGGCTTTGGAGGCCGGTTTGGACGAACTTGATTAACTGTTTCAGGCTGAATCTCAAACTGCACCCACAGATAAATATCATCGGAGTTAATACAAATACGGCAGCATGACATATGTACCCACATCGTCGTCGTACAAGTTAATATCATCAAAGCATCGAAGGTGAGAGCATGCTAACCTTGTAACCACAGCCTGCAACACATGCATGGAAGCATTCCTGAACATTGAAAAACATCCATGTTTATGAACACAAACTAAATCTGCAAACAATTTTTGTATCCATAAAAAATATAAGAATGGTACATTTTCCAAAAAAATGCTTCGACCACAAATATCAGTTATCCCATGAATCAGAGAAATTGTTGCCAGCCAATCCATTGGAATAAATTTGGCCGAACCACATAGGAAAACATTTGAACCCATTTAAATTGTTGTCGAAGCGTAAGGCTTAAACGGAAACAAAAAAAAAACAAATTTCTCACGTTACAACTTCTACATAATTTGCCGCTGTTCATCCATAATCCCATGCACAGCTTGTCTAGAGCCATTATTGCTAATCCAACTATTCAAAATCTAATTGATTTGACAGTAAATGCACTTATATAGTTATATTATGTGGTGCTGGGTAGTCAAAAAGAAAGATATATGGTCTGGTTTTGGTTATGAAACTAGGCTTCCATGGCTACCAGAGCTGAAAATTGTAATTCCTTAAAAACATATAACAAGGCCAGCAATCAGAAATTTTTAGCTCAAAGCTGAGAGAAAGATGCACACTATAATCTACAATTTTAACAGTTCTACTGATAATTAGATAATTGAAACCTTCCCAAGTCATATACCACGAAAAAGTAAATTGTCTTTGCCAGTCTCATAGTCAAAAGGTCCTTTTAAGAAAAGATGTAAAATAGTTGAAGGTTAGGACTTGAAAAAAAAATTAAATGACTGTTATGACTTGCAACACATCTAATTTGACCGTTAGTTTTTGCAATTATCCCTTTAAGAAATTAGTACATACATACTTGCACATATATGTTTTTATGCAAGGGACCTCTGAACATTTGGTTCTATATTAGGGATGGATCTGATTAGTGGTGGGAAGATTATGAAATTAATGAGATAATGTAACACTCAATCAAGCAGAGAATAACGAAACGGGACATCTAAGGCATAATACACAAAAGTATAGATGAATTAGTTAAAAAAACAAGGGGGAACACATACTTAATTAATAAGTTAACTTATCTGAAATGTATAATCATTAAACCGAATCACAATAATGAGGGGTACCAAATAAATGATTAACACCCCTAACAGTGAAATGAATGAATATAAACCTCGGAATAATTGGCAGCTCCGGGAGAGCGGTCAATGTAAGCACTCCATTCACGATCCTTTAGTACAGGGTCCTTATAGCATGTTTCATTGCATCCCTCCAGGCCTGAAAAACCAATTGGTGAATTAAACATTAAAACTGGAACATGTAAAGGCTCATGTCAACTTAAGTTCCATCCATAGTGGTCTGGAGTTGAAGAAAATATATGATACACTTATGTTTCGCTATAGTCAGCACATACATAATTATATATTATATCATATCAATAAGAAAACAATCCTCAGTAACTATTCTTTTGCACGAGTTTTATCCAGAGTGGTCTACAAATAAAGAAAAAAGGAGACACTACTCACATTCTTCCCAAGTTTCTCCGTCAGAATTGCACCCCTTTTTACAAAATACTCTCCCTGCAGAACCGTGCAATTTAATTATCCATAGATTCACATGAAAGATGCTTCCAAGCAATAAAAAGGTAGAGGTTGTACTCTGAAGATGGTCCCAATGAATGAAAAAACATAATAATATTTGGAACTGCTCACATATCTTAAGGATTCTAATACAACGACCATCATATCCCAGTGGTAAACCATATAATTATGACTTAAGAAGTTACCGATGCAGAATTTTAAATTGGGCTAAATATATCTACACAGGCTCCACAACTGAAAGGTCAACTTTATTAGTTGATGTGACCCATTCCTTTTATATTTAGCTCATTTTCCTTATATTTATTCCATGTGGGGCATGATCTATTCAAACATTCCCCTCACGTGCAATACACTGGCCACTATGGCAGAAAAACAGACAGTACAACATGTGGATCATACTCAATCATAACATCAATCTGCGCACTTGGGTAGAAGCTAGTGCACAATGGGGCACCAACAGTCTACAATCTAGGGCAGAAGCACATAACCTAATCTTTGATACCATGTATAATTTTAAATTGGGCTAAATATATCAACTCAACCTCCATGACTACAGGTCATCTTTATATATTGGGCGTGACCCTCACATTTAAATATAAATTAACTCTTTTTCATTATACATATTCCATGTGGAATGTCTATTTCAGCCAAAAACAAATAAAATTGGAAAGTAACATTTGTAGTGTTTGATTTCCTAATCCTAATCCAATAATCCTAGACTCATGATGGTGTGTGCATCAATTAGAATTGTTTTACAAATATTTTTATGATAAAAGACCAACAAATACCACAATGATGGGCCGATGGCAGTAAGTAATATATAATCAGCATTTGATTTTACATTTGTGGGTGCGTTTAAAGTCAAAAATCAAGAAAGTATCCCTTACCTATAGAATGGAGAACACATAAATTCAAATTCAAGAGCACAAGTAAAGTTGTATGCAAAAAAACAATGGTAGAGAATGAATAAATATTCACATTTGTCAGTGTGGGCATAACAAGTAAGGATTGTGAAGATGAATTACATGGAATCTGTGTGAGGGCAGCATATTTGTGGGTACACTGACTGCCACACGGTGATTTCCATTGTTGTGGTAACATCTCTTTCACTCTATAACCGTTGTTTCTCTCTCTAGCCAACCTTGGCCCTGGGAATTGAGACGAGAAATAGCATCAGATATTGTTTGTGCGAGGATACAATGTTTATCATGCATCTACCTTGTGCAAGGAATTTGTGAAATTTCAAGAAAAAATTGCAATTTCATTTAGCACACATGATAGTGAGTTCGTAATAGCAATAAAATATCATTCAATTAAATAATCTGTTTAAAGAAATTTGTTTATCTTTTATGAAAAATATTTTGCAGAAAAACTTCATTGTCTTCCAATTAAAAGTATTTTAAGTACAGAAGAGAGAGAGAACGAAAATTATTAACACTGATGTAAATGCAGGAAATTCAAAGTGAAGAGAAAAATGACCAAAAAGACACATGCTTTCAAATCCAGTAGGATGATCAAATATTTATATGACGTGAGAAAATATGTATTTTTTCGTTTGCAATCAATACAAAAGCTATCAGCTTTACTAAATGTGGTTGATAGTAAAAATACATTAAATTTAACAGTATGAATCAGTTGATTCAACAAATTATATAAATTCATTTAGCAAACTATCACCATCAATTTAACTAACAAGTTCATGGTTTTGTCTTGGTGATTCCAAATCTCAACACTCCAAGTCTTAAGATAACCATCATACCATATCAACCATACCAATGAAGAGAAAATTTAGTTTAAGCACGACAAACACATACAGAACAGTGAATTGTTGCTCATATTAACATACAGTACACAACAAGAAATCAAATCACCAGGTCATTTGGGTACCAAAATTACAAATAAGTCTAAGGTTCCAATTCAATTCGTGAAGTATAAAAGCCAAATTAAACAAACAATTTAACTTTAGAACAAAAGGGAGAGATGAAATTACCAAGGGATGTGCTGCCAAGGGGCTTGGAGATTCCGCCAGAAATGAAGGAGATGGTTGTTTCCGATTGGGAATCTAAAATGTGTAGACAGAGAGAGATGGCGGTGGTTTCAAGGAGTAGGCCGGGTTTGTTAGGGTTCAGTAGCTCCAATCACATTTTCTAACCAGTGCTAATTAATACATGATTATTAGGGGTGGGCATTCAAGATCCGAAATTAGAACGAAGAATCAAAGATCTGTGATTAACTGTTCAGTTTTCTTTTATCAGTAATAAATCATATATAAACGGAAAAAGACAAGTACAAACGTTTGGGCAAAAAAGACTTAAAAAAATATTATAAAACGAGGTAAGATTCTAAAATAGAAGAGACCTCAAAACCGCCTAAGGTTCGCACACCAGTTAAGTAGTGTGCACTCCCCCGTCCAAGTTTGGATCCCGCTTCTCTCGTCTACATGCATCAGCGTGTAGAAGCACATATGCAATGATCTGATAATAACACATGGGGTCTTCACCTCTTCCCTGAATATTCTGCCATTTTTGATAACCCAGATGTACTAGAAACCCATAATGATCAACCTGCTCCAAGCTCTCTGCACCCTTCTCTCTGAGACTATGGTTGTCCAACACATAAATAGCTCGTGTACCGTCTATGATCTGGTGTATTGCATGCCCCAACACTTGAATATCTCCCGCCATAAGCTCCTCGTTCATCGGCATTTGAGCATGAGGTGCTCACTAGTCTCCAACCTCCCGCTGCACAAAACGTAGAACTGGTGTCCAATCGAGAGGCCCCCCTAAAAGTCAGGACCTCCCTCGTCAGTAAGCCACCCTAGAGAACAAATCAGCCAAAACTACTCAAGTTCGAAGGAACCGACATGTTCTCAAGCTTAGCCGCCCAGTCCACCAACCCCACGACGGGCTCCTCTGTCAGCATGTTAAACCCCTCCTCGCCGAGTATCCCCTCTTGTAATGAACCCAAAAAATTGAGTCATCGCTATCCTTCACTGGCCGGATGGTGGCTAGGACGGTCAGTATATCTGCAAGTTCCTCTGCTGGTCTTGAAGTGAGCATCCCACTTGTGGGAATCGATCAACCGCCCATCTCCCATGCATCATTGATTGTATGGCCTGGGTTACTCACGCATCTGTAGATCCTCTGGAATCTGGTTCTAAGGTAGAAATCACCCAGCCATCAGTCTGATAGCATTTTGTGCCCTAGTTCATTTGCTAGTAGCCTGTAAACGTCTATGTACATTATCATCATTTGTAATATATATAAAACGACTTTATATTACTTATGTGTTGAAGTAATATGTTGAGCATGATCTGATTTATGACCACTAAAGTAGTAGAACCATAAATCTGTACGGATCACACTTAACGAGTCACTGGTCAATCTACGAGCAGTATGAGGAGTATGAGGATGGTTCTTAATGACGTAGTTCTACTTGTCATAGGGATGAGGGATCCCGGAATCATATCATAGATATCATGAGGTGATTGATATCGGACGACCCGCTTTGAATAGTGTTTTCATAGATTAAGCCATGAATATATTCAAATGTGATAGCTTGTCACGATATCCTTAGACCGAGGAGTCTTTGTGATCACTATGCAATGTACGTGCGGCTTTAACTTGCGCCTAACGCTTTCTGTAACAGGATTGCAATAACGGGCATGATTGGGTGGCGGAACGGGTTGCATGAGTGACACGAAAGACAGCTAAGGGATTTATCCCTCATACTACGGTATGGGAAAGATATTCGTTAAAAGTTTACCGACTAGAGGCATTCTTGCTTTCAGGGAGTCATTCTGATTGGCCATCGCATGTGTGCTCTATGCGGTAGGAGGGAGGAGACGACATAACATCTTATGCTCTCCTGCAGGTGAAGCAAGAGACTCTGGGGGAAAATTCACAGATGGTGGGATATCAAGTTTCCTTCTGCTCAGACAGTTCACGATCTCTTCATGGGGTAGAGTGATAGCATTTGTGCCCTAGTCCAATTGGTATTAGCCTGTAAACGTCTATGTACAAATATCATCGTTTGTGATGTATAAATATAAACGGCTTTATATTACTTATATGTTGAAGTAATATGTTAAGCATGATCTGATTTATGACCACTAAAGTAATAGAACCATAAATCTGTACGGATCACACTTAACAAGTCCCTGGTCAACCTATGCTTCCTTGAAAGTGACCAGTATGAGGATGGTTCTTAATGACGTAGTTCTACTTGTCATAAGGATGTGGGATCCTGGAACCATATCATAGATATCATGAGGTGATTGATATCGGACGACCCGCAATGAATAGTGTTTTCATAGATTAAGCCATAAACATATTCAAATGCGATAGCTCGTCACGACGTCCTTAGACCAAGGAGTCTTTGTGATCACTATGCAATGAACGTACGGCTTTAACTTGCGCCAAACGCTTTCTGTAAAAGGATTGCTATGAAGGGCATGATTGGGTGGCGGAACGGGTTGCATGAGTGACACGAAAGACGGCTAAGGGATTTATCCCTCATACTACGGTATGGGAAAGATATCCGTTAGAAGGCCTCTTGATGGAGACCGAATGAGAGAAAAGCATGGCCATGCAAAATGATACGGGTTATCATTTCTCAGTCATCTCGCATATCAAGTAACAATGATTGATTAAACAAGGGAGACGACTCTATGCCTTGTGATCAATCGGGATATCTAGAGATAAAAGGATGGTGACTTGTACGCACAAAGGTTAAGTCGAATCATCGATCATCATGCACCTTGGGTAATCATAATGTTTTACTAGAGACCACTTATGATGGATCGGGCAAGAGCAATTCTTGCGCCGATCTGCCAACGGTGGCATGAGCCTAGAGGGTCACACACATACAAGACGGATAACTTGAGACAAGGAAACATGGATGTTTCTTAAGGAGAAGTATATGGACAAAACTGGAGGTTTTGTGCCATAGGTTCGGTTTGAGAGAATAATTAGCGAATCGAGAAAAATTGAGTTTTTCGTCGATATCGCGTCGGACTTTGTTTGATAAGTAGCGACAAAAAGGTCGGGAAACTTTTGGACGCGGCATGAGACAACACGGGAGGGCCCATTGGGCTCGGCCCATGAAGCCTCATGGCCGGCCCAATAAGGGCCCAATAAGGCCATATGGCCGGCCCACTTGGTGGGGCCAATGTGGGGGCCACACAACACCATGCTTAGTTGGTAGTTGTGGATTAAGAGGTGAGTGATTTAAGGGGTATGGGTTAAAGCTCCTTTAAGCCCATACCAATCACTTTTAACCCATACTTGTGAGTTGGATGATGAGATATATTGCAAGACATTATTTCATTAATTGATTAAGTCACAAAACTCACAAAAACCTCTCTTTCTCTCTCATTGTGGCCGGCCACCTTGGTGTTCTTCCTCCATCTTGCTCTCTTGTTCTTCATTTAATTGTTCTAGTAGGCAATTAAGTGAAGGATCTTGAAGATCATTCTCTTGGTGTGGACTTGCTTTAGAGAAGAAGATCCGAACGTTCTTCTTTATCGATTCAAACAAGACTTAAAGGTAAATATCTTGTGGAATAGATTTTGCTTTGGGATTTAATGGTTTAAATGTTCTTGGACAAGGTTTGGAGTAGATTATCTTTTATTGCTTCCGCTATCTCGATGACGATCTAGAACGCTCCAAAACCCTACAGTGGTATCAGAGCGTTGGTTACCCTCTTAATCTTTGTCTTGTTGAATTTATTTCGGTTTTGTGATTATTTTCATGCCAAAAGTTGATAACATGATTTTAATGCTTTTTGGGATATTTGCATGAAATATGTTACTTTTGAAAAATATATTAAATTTGGAATTTTTCAGAAATTATTGGATTTGTTGGGTCCGAGAAGAGACTCTCGGGGAGCCGGATCGGAGGTACCGGACGGAGGTCACCGGAGGCCGGGGAGGCCGGCGGTGACCGGACCCGTCCCCACTCTCGGCCGAGGCCGAGAGTGGCGGCAAGTCGGGTTTGGGCCTTCCAAGGCCCAAACCGGGCCGTGCATGGTTGGGCTCGGCCCAATGGGCCCTCGGCCCAATGGGCCCTCGGCCCATTGGCTTGGCCCAACTTGGTTCGTGTGTGGTGTTTGATCCATTTCACGAACCCACGATCCAATATTTCGAAAACTTTCAAAATTTGATCGGTTTCGATAAACCGTTTTTCGAAAAGGTCTAGTTTCGATAAACCCGACCAAGCAACTTGGCAAAAGAAAAACCGGAATTATTGCATATTATTTGATAACATGTTTGTGTGATAACATGTTGGATGATGTGATGAAATGTATGATGCTTTAGTAGCCCATTAGATTTATCGCTTTCACGGTTTGCATACCGTTAGTGTTAGCGTGTAATTATTCTTTTATTCGAGCCCATAAAGTGTAATTATTTTTTATCCGGTCTACGAACCGAGTATTAATTGTAATTATTACTCAAAGACGAGAAGGATGGAAAATCGAGCACGATGACGGTCTTGGAGGAAGTCCAAGAGCTAGTGGGAGCCGGAATGAGAAAGACGAGAAGATGTGAAGACTCGTAGATTCCTAAGATTAGGATGGGCTATAAAATGCATATTTAACGCTTTATGGTTGCTTGCTTGAATCATTTAAATTAATTGCATGGTTGCATGATTAGTTTATAAGTTTATAAGCGATCACCTCACATGCAAAGATTAAAAACAAACTTTAATTGTTTGCATGTTTAAAGCGTTGTGAACTATCACCACACGGGTTGTGATGGATGAGTTCAAGTTTGGAACGTATTTTGCATGGGTTGCAAATGACGGATTCAAATGAAGATAGTATGTGATACAATTAGAAACATCACAACACGGGTTGTTGGTGACGGATTCGTAATTGTACCAAATACTTTCGAATTATTAAACACAACCAAATTACAAGTTAATTTGAGTCAAGTGAGATGCCACCCTAATTCACACCCATGTAGAAACATTTTATCGGTGTCGTGCGCCTTAGCGGAGCATCGATCGAATGGATTCTAGATGGGAATGGTAAACTTCGTGGGATGTCGTGCGCCTTAGCGGAGCATCTGCACAAAGTTAACTCGTTAGTGAAAGTTGGTTGACTCAACCACGATTCTTGGCCTGAGGTCGAGCTGGGGCATCGGAAGGGTAAGCCGTGTGTTTTACACATACCCTGACTAAGAGTTACACGGGTTGTAATTGGACGGATGTCCTACCTAAATAAGTCAATTGGAGCGGTGCGCCTTAGCGCACTTCAAATGACGAATAAGGGATCTTGGTTTAAAGATTCTAATTTTAGAATCTAATGGTTGGTGTTTAATTCGGATCTTCGTAAATTTATTCAACTATTCTGATTAAATTTATTTTCTTCGTGTAGAAATGGCTAGTAATTCAACAAATTCGTCTAATTTGTCATTGAGGACTATACTCGAGAAGTGTAAACTCAACGGAACAAATTATCTAGACTGGGACAGAAATTTACGACTTGTATTAAAAATGGAACGCAGGGAGTACGTCCTTGATAAGGCTATCCCTGAGGAGCCAGCTGCCAACGCAACAAGGGTCGTTAAGGATGCGTACCAGAAACACCTTAGCGACTCTATCGACGTTGCGTGTGTCATGCTGGGCTGCATGGAGGCGGACCTCCAAAAGCAGTTTATGGAGCTATCCCATGATCCGTTTGCAATGTTTGCACAGATCAAGGATATGTTCAAAGAGAAAGTACGTATTGAAAAATACACTGTTCTCCGAGAACTCATAGCCTGCAAGATGTCAGCAGGCAGCTCCGTAGGTCCTCACGTCCTACAAATGAAGGGGCATTTTGACCATATGACTAGTATCGGTATGTCTATGGAAAAGGAAATGGCAGCGGATTTTATTCTGCAATCCCTTCCTCATGCATATGGTGGGTTCGTCATGAACTATCACATGCATGATATGGACAAGACCGCGTCGGAGTTGCACAGCATGCTAGTAACTGCCGAGAAGAGCATAAGGGGCAGTTCGTCCAAAAATGTCTTCATGGTCAAGAAGGGACCCAGCTTCAAAGCTGTTGGTGGCAAGGGTAAAGGCCCAAGACACCTGGCAGGGAAGAACAGACGACCATTTATTCCTAGACCTCACATGCCCGTACAAGGCAAAGGGAAGGCAAAGGAGTCGGTCTGTTTCTATTGTCAAAAGCCTGGTCATTGGAAGAAAGACTGTCAGCAGTTGAAGGAGGATCAGAAGAAGGGCGGTGGGGCCGCCACTTCATCAGGTATTCCATTAGAGCTATATCTTTCTACAATAAATACCTGGGTACTAGATACTGGAGCTGAGTCTCATATCTGTACCGATGTGCAGGTGTTACACAGTAGAAGAGATGGTGGGGAAAGCGAGGTGGACCTAAGAGTTGGGAACAATACCAGAGTTGCCGCAACTGCCGTAGGTTCTGTGAACCTTGCTTTGCCCAGTGGGCTTGTAATTGAACTAAATGATGTTTTTTGCGTACCTGCTTTCAGCAGGAATATTATCTCAATTTCTCTTCTAGAGAAAGAAGGTTATTATTTCAATATTAAAAACGGGTTTTTTGATATTATGCGCAACAACATATATTATGGCAATGCTCACACTGTTGGAGGATTATACATATTGAATATGCAAAACTCGAAATCCAACATGCTCTATAATATAAATGCTAAGAGGTTTAAAACTAATGATTTAGACCAAACTCTAATCTGGCATTGTCGTCTGGGTCACATAAATGAGAAACGCATCTCAGCGCTTCATAAGCGCGGACTTCTAAGTCAATTCAAATTCCAAGCGATTGAAAGATGCGAAGCTTGTTTAATGGGCAAGATGACCAAAGCGCCCTTCACTGGTTTAGGTGAGAGGGCAGGTGACTTATTGGGTCTAATACATTCAGACGTATGTGGACCAATGAGTACGCATGCCAGAGGTGGTTTAGGCTACTTTATCACATTTACTGACGATTTCAGTAGATATGGTTATGTCTATCTCATGAGACATAAGTCCGAAGCTTTTGATAAATTCAAAGAGTTTAGGACTGAAGTAGAAAACCAACTCGGAAAGAGTATCAAGGCACTCCGTTCTGATCGGGGTGGAGAATACTTATCCGAGGAGTTTCTTAGTTATCTTACTGAAGGTGGAATACTATCTCAGTGGACTCCGCCAGGAACACCGCAACTTAATGGTGTGTCCGAACGGAGGAATCGGACATTGTTAGATATGGTTCGATCAATGTTAAGTCTCACTGATCTCCCGATCTCCTTCTGGGGTTATGCTCTGCAAACGGCCGCTTTCATAATAAACAGGGCTCCGTCGAAAGCAGTGGAAGGGACATCATTTGAAAAATGGTACGGGAAGGAACCCGTTTTGTCCTTCCTTAAAATCTGGGGTTGCGAGGCTTATGTTAAAAGGTTGCTTGCAACCAAGCTCGAACCAAGATCAGATAAATGCACTTTCGTCGGATATCCAAAAGAAACAAAAGGATACTACTTCTATAAGCCGAGCGAAAATAAAGTTTTTGTCGCTCGAGGTGGGACGTTCTTGGAAAAAGAGTTCATTTCCAAGACAGTCAGTGGGAGGGCTATTCATCTAGATGAAGTTCTAGATGAGATGGTCACTCGGGAACCACGAGAGGACCCACTAGAAGAGGTAGAGCCAGAAGTGGTCATTGAGCAAGAACCAATAGCTGCAGTTAATGAGGACGGTCCGAGGCGCTCTGAAAGGATAAGTCATGCACCTGTCAGATACGGGTTCTTAGTAACTGAAGGGGATGGTTTAGTACTAGTGGACAATGATCCAGCTACCTTTCGAGAGGCTTTGGACGGAACCGACTCTGAGAAATGGCTGGACGCCATGAGGGAAGAAATGCAATCCATGTCAGATAATCAAGTGTGGGACTTGGTAGATCATACCCCTGATGTTAAGGTCATAGGGTGTAAATGGATCTTTAAAATAAAGATTGACATGGATGGCAAACCTCAGACCTATAAAGCGAGACTGGTAGCAAAAGGTTATAGACAAATCCACGGAATTGACTATGAAGAGACCTTTTCTCCAGTAGCTATGGTCAAATCTATCCGCATTCTTCTTGCCATAGCAGCGTATCACAACTATGAGATATGGCAAATGGATGTCAAAACCGCCTTCCTCAACGGGAGGTTAGCTGAGGACGTTTATATGTCTCAGCCTGAGGGTTTTGAGGATCCAAAGAATAAGGGAAAGATTTGCAAGTTGCTCAAATCAATCTATGGTTTGAAGCAAGCATCTCGGAGTTGGAATCAGCGTTTTGATGAAGTAGTAAAACAGTTTGGCTTCGTCAAGAACGATGATGAACCCTGTGTGTATAAAAGGGCAAGTGGGAGCAATATAATCTTTTTAGTGCTTTATGTTGATGACATACTGCTCATTGGTAACGACGTCCCTACCTTGCTCTTAACGAAGACTTGGTTAGGTGAGTGTTTCTCAATGAAGGACTTAGGCGAGGCCTCTTACATCTTGGGAATCAAGATATATAGAGACCGTGCCAAGCGGGTCTTGGGCTTAAGTCAAAGCACTTATATAGACAAGGTGTTGAGACGATTCTCAATGCAAGATTCAAAGAAAGGATTGCTGCCCATGCGTCATGGCATAAAGCTTAGCAAGAAGCAGGGTGCTGAGACACCTGCAGAGCTAGCAAGAATGAATGAGATCCCATATGCTTCGGCTATAGGGTCCATAATGTATGCCATGATATGCACGAGACCGGATGTCTCGTTTGCCCTAAGCTGTACCAGTAGACATCAATCCAAACCCGGTGAGGCACACTGGATGGCTGTCAAGGCGATTCTCAAATATTTGAGAAAAACCAAGGACGCTTTTCTTGTATACGGGGGCAGAAATGATGATCTCGTCGTCAAAGGATATGTCGACGCTAGTTTTCAGACAGACCCCGATGACTTTAAGAGTCAGTTGGGATATGTGTTTATGTTGAACGGTGGAGCATTCAGCTGGAAAAGCAAGAAGCAGGATACCATTGCCGACTCTACAACGGAAGCTGAGTACATTGCCGCATGTGATGCGGCAAAAGAGGCTGTATGGATCAGGAGTTTCATGGCTGGGTTAGGTGTAATTAAAAACCCGTCTAACCCAGTAGACTTATATTGTGACAACACCGGGGCTATTGCGCAAGCTAAAGAACCCAGGGCACATAACAGATCCAAACATGTACTCAGAAAGTATCACATCATCCGCGACATAATTGCTAGAGGTGACGTGAAGATCCAATACGTTGCAACTGATGATAACACAGCCGACCCATTGACCAAGGCTCTTCCTCAAGATAAACATGAAAAACATGTTAGGTCAATGGGTATAGACTGGGACTTAGATTGGAGCTAAGGGCAAGTGGGAGATTGATAGCATTTGTGCCCTAGTCCAATTGGTATTAGCCTGTAAACGTCTATGTACAAATATCATCGTTTGTGATGTATAAATATAAACGGCTTTATATTACTTATATGTTGAAGTAATATGTTAAGCATGATCTGATTTATGACCACTAAAGTAGTAGAACCATAAATCTGTACGGATCACACTTAACAAGTCCCTGGTCAACCTATGCTTCCTTGAAAGTGACCAGTATGAGGATGGTTCTTAATGACGTAGTTCTACTTGTCATAAGGATGTGGGATCCTGGAACCATATCATAGATATCATGAGGTGATTGATATCGGACGACCCGCAATGAATAGTGTTTTCATAGATTAAGCCATAAACATATTCAAATGCGATAGCTCGTCACGACGTCCTTAGACCAAGGAGTCTTTGTGATCACTATGCAATGAACGTACGGCTTTAACTTGCGCCAAACGCTTTCTGTAAAAGGATTGCTATGAAGGGCATGATTGGGTGGCGGAACGGGTTGCATGAGTGACACGAAAGACGGCTAAGGGATTTATCCCTCATACTACGGTATGGGAAAGATATCCGTTAGAAGGCCTCTTGATGGAGACCGAATGAGAGAAAAGCATGGCCATGCAAAATGATACGGGTTATCATTTCTCAGTCATCTCGCATATCAAGTAACAATGATTGATTAAACAAGGGAGACGACTCTATGCCTTGTGATCAATCGGGATATCTAGAGATAAAAGGATGGTGACTTGTACGCACAAAGGTTAAGTCGAATCATCGATCATCATGCACCTTGGGTAATCATAATGTTTTACTAGAGACCACTTATGATGGATCGGGCAAGAGCAATTCTTGCGCCGATCTGCCAACGGTGGCATGAGCCTAGAGGGTCACACACATACAAGACGGATAACTTGAGACAAGGAAACATGGATGTTTCTTAAGGAGAAGTATATGGACAAAACTGGAGGTTTTGTGCCATAGGTTCGGTTTGAGAGAATAATTAGCGAATCGAGAAAAATTGAGTTTTTCGTCGATATCGCGTCGGACTTTGTTTGATAAGTAGCGACAAAAAGGTCGGGAAACTTTTGGACGCGGCATGAGACAACACGGGAGGGCCCATTGGGCTCGGCCCATGAAGCCTCATGGCCGGCCCAATAAGGGCCCAATAAGGCCATATGGCCGGCCCACTTGGTGGGGCCAATGTGGGGGCCACACAACACCATGCTTAGTTGGTAGTTGTGGATTAAGAGGTGAGTGATTTAAGGGGTATGGGTTAAAGCTCCTTTAAGCCCATACCAATCACTTTTAACCCATACTTGTGAGTTGGATGATGAGATATATTGCAAGACATTATTTCATTAATTGATTAAGTCACAAAACTCACAAAAACCTCTCTTTCTCTCTCATTGTGGCCGGCCACCTTGGTGTTCTTCCTCCATCTTGCTCTCTTGTTCTTCATTTAATTGTTCTAGTAGGCAATTAAGTGAAGGATCTTGAAGATCATTCTCTTGGTGTGGACTTGCTTTAGAGAAGAAGATCCGAACGTTCTTCTTTATCGATTCAAACAAGACTTAAAGGTAAATATCTTGTGGAATAGATTTTGCTTTGGGATTTAATGGTTTAAATGTTCTTGGACAAGGTTTGGAGTAGATTATCTTTTATTGCTTCCGCTATCTCGATGACGATCTAGAACGCTCCAAAACCCTACAGTGGTATCAGAGCGTTGGTTACCCTCTTAATCTTTGTCTTGTTGAATTTATTTCGGTTTTGTGATTATTTTCATGCCAAAAGTTGATAACATGATTTTAATGCTTTTTGGGATATTTGCATGAAATATGTTACTTTTGAAAAATATATTAAATTTGGAATTTTTCAGAAATTATTGGATTTGTTGGGTCCGAGAAGAGACTCTCGGGGAGCCGGATCGGAGGTACCGGACGGAGGTCACCGGAGGCCGGGGAGGCCGGCGGTGACCGGACCCGTCCCCACTCTCGGCCGAGGCCGAGAGTGGCGGCAAGTCGGGTTTGGGCCTTCCAAGGCCCAAACCGGGCCGTGCATGGTTGGGCTCGGCCCAATGGGCCCTCGGCCCATTGGCTTGGCCCAACTTGGTTCGTGTGTGGTGTTTGATCCATTTCACGAACCCACGATCCAATATTTCGAAAACTTTCAAAATTTGATCGGTTTCGATAAACCGTTTTTCGAAAAGGTCTAGTTTCGATAAACCCGACCAAGCAACTTGGCAAAAGAAAAACCGGAATTATTGCATATTATTTGATAACATGTTTGTGTGATAACATGTTGGATGATGTGATGAAATGTATGATGCTTTAGTAGCCCATTAGATTTATCGCTTTCACGGTTTGCATACCGTTAGTGTTAGCGTGTAATTATTCTTTTATTCGAGCCCATAAAGTGTAATTATTTTTTATCCGGTCTACGAACCGAGTATTAATTGTAATTATTACTCAAAGACGAGAAGGATGGAAAATCGAGCACGATGACGGTCTTGGAGGAAGTCCAAGAGCTAGTGGGAGCCGGAATGAGAAAGACGAGAAGATGTGAAGACTCGTAGATTCCTAAGATTAGGATGGGCTATAAAATGCATATTTAACGCTTTATGGTTGCTTGCTTGAATCATTTAAATTAATTGCATGGTTGCATGATTAGTTTATAAGTTTATAAGCGATCACCTCACATGCAAAGATTAAAAACAAACTTTAATTGTTTGCATGTTTAAAGCGTTGTGAACTATCACCACACGGGTTGTGATGGATGAGTTCAAGTTTGGAACGTATTTTGCATGGGTTGCAAATGACGGATTCAAATGAAGATAGTATGTGATACAATTAGAAACATCACAACACGGGTTGTTGGTGACGGATTCGTAATTGTACCAAATACTTTCGAATTATTAAACACAGCCAAATTACAAGTTAATTTGAGTCAAGTGAGATGCCACCCTAATTCACACCCATGTAGAAACATTTTATCGGTGTCGTGCGCCTTAGCGGAGCATCGATCGAATGGGTTCTAGATGGGAATGGTAAACTTCGTGGGATGTCGTGCGCCTTAGCGGAGCATCTGCACAAAGTTAACTCGTTAGTGAAAGTTGGTTGACTCAACCACGATTCTTGGCCTGAGGTCGAGCTGGGGCATCGGAAGGGTAAGCCGTGTGTTTTACACATACCCTGACTAAGAGTTACACGGGTTGTAATTGGACGGATGTCCTACCTAAATAAGTCAATTGGAGCGGTGCGCCTTAGCGCACTTCAAATGACGAATAAGGGATCTTGGTTTAAAGATTCTAATTTTAGAATCTAATGGTTGGTGTTTAATTCGGATCTTCGTAAATTTATTCAACTATTCTGATTAAATTTATTTTCTTCGTGTAGAAATGGCTAGTAATTCAACAAATTCGTCTAATTTGTCATTGAGGACTATACTCGAGAAGTGTAAACTCAACGGAACAAATTATCTAGACTGGGACAGAAATTTACGACTTGTATTAAAAATGGAACGCAGGGAGTACGTCCTTGATAAGGCTATCCCTGAGGAGCCAGCTGCCAACGCAACAAGGGTCGTTAAGGATGCGTACCAGAAACACCTTAGCGACTCTATCGACGTTGCGTGTGTCATGCTGGGCTGCATGGAGGCGGACCTCCAAAAGCAGTTTATGGAGCTATCCCATGATCCGTTTGCAATGTTTGCACAGATCAAGGATATGTTCAAAGAGAAAGTACGTATTGAAAAATACACTGTTCTCCGAGAACTCATAGCCTGCAAGATGTCAGCAGGCAGCTCCGTAGGTCCTCACGTCCTACAAATGAAGGGGCATTTTGACCATATGACTAGTATCGGTATGTCTATGGAAAAGGAAATGGCAGCGGATTTTATTCTGCAATCCCTTCCTCATGCATATGGTGGGTTCGTCATGAACTATCACATGCATGATATGGACAAGACCGCGTCGGAGTTGCACAGCATGCTAGTAACTGCCGAGAAGAGCATAAGGGGCAGTTCGTCCAAAAATGTCTTCATGGTCAAGAAGGGACCCAGCTTCAAAGCTGTTGGTGGCAAGGGTAAAGGCCCAAGACACCTGGCAGGGAAGAACAGACGACCATTTATTCCTAGACCTCACATGCCCGTACAAGGCAAAGGGAAGGCAAAGGAGTCGGTCTGTTTCTATTGTCAAAAGCCTGGTCATTGGAAGAAAGACTGTCAGCAGTTGAAGGAGGATCAGAAGAAGGGCGGTGGGGCCGCCACTTCATCAGGTATTCCATTAGAGCTATATCTTTCTACAATAAATACCTGGGTACTAGATACTGGAGCTGAGTCTCATATCTGTACCGATGTGCAGGTGTTACACAGTAGAAGAGATGGTGGGGAAAGCGAGGTGGACCTAAGAGTTGGGAACAATACCAGAGTTGCCGCAACTGCCGTAGGTTCTGTGAACCTTGCTTTGCCCAGTGGGCTTGTAATTGAACTAAATGATGTTTTTTGCGTACCTGCTTTCAGCAGGAATATTATCTCAATTTCTCTTCTAGAGAAAGAAGGTTATTATTTCAATATTAAAAACGGGTTTTTTGATATTATGCGCAACAACATATATTATGGCAATGCTCACACTGTTGGAGGATTATACATATTGAATATGCAAAACTCGAAATCCAACATGCTCTATAATATAAATGCTAAGAGGTTTAAAACTAATGATTTAGACCAAACTCTAATCTGGCATTGTCGTCTGGGTCACATAAATGAGAAACGCATCTCAGCGCTTCATAAGCGCGGACTTCTAAGTCAATTCAAATTCCAAGCGATTGAAAGATGCGAAGCTTGTTTAATGGGCAAGATGACCAAAGCGCCCTTCACTGGTTTAGGTGAGAGGGCAGGTGACTTATTGGGTCTAATACATTCAGACGTATGTGGACCAATGAGTACGCATGCCAGAGGTGGTTTAGGCTACTTTATCACATTTACTGACGATTTCAGTAGATATGGTTATGTCTATCTCATGAGACATAAGTCCGAAGCTTTTGATAAATTCAAAGAGTTTAGGACTGAAGTAGAAAACCAACTCGGAAAGAGTATCAAGGCACTCCGTTCTGATCGGGGTGGAGAATACTTATCCGAGGAGTTTCTTAGTTATCTTACTGAAGGTGGAATACTATCTCAGTGGACTCCGCCAGGAACACCGCAACTTAATGGTGTGTCCGAACGGAGGAATCGGACATTGTTAGATATGGTTCGATCAATGTTAAGTCTCACTGATCTCCCGATCTCCTTCTGGGGTTATGCTCTGCAAACGGCCGCTTTCATAATAAACAGGGCTCCGTCGAAAGCAGTGGAAGGGACATCATTTGAAAAATGGTACGGGAAGGAACCCGTTTTGTCCTTCCTTAAAATCTGGGGTTGCGAGGCTTATGTTAAAAGGTTGCTTGCAACCAAGCTCGAACCAAGATCAGATAAATGCACTTTCGTCGGATATCCAAAAGAAACAAAAGGATACTACTTCTATAAGCCGAGCGAAAATAAAGTTTTTGTCGCTCGAGGTGGGACGTTCTTGGAAAAAGAGTTCATTTCCAAGACAGTCAGTGGGAGGGCTATTCATCTAGATGAAGTTCTAGATGAGATGGTCACTCGGGAACCACGAGAGGACCCACTAGAAGAGGTAGAGCCAGAAGTGGTCATTGAGCAAGAACCAATAGCTGCAGTTAATGAGGACGGTCCGAGGCGCTCTGAAAGGATAAGTCATGCACCTGTCAGATACGGGTTCTTAGTAACTGAAGGGGATGGTTTAGTACTAGTGGACAATGATCCAGCTACCTTTCGAGAGGCTTTGGACGGAACCGACTCTGAGAAATGGCTGGACGCCATGAGGGAAGAAATGCAATCCATGTCAGATAATCAAGTGTGGGACTTGGTAGATCATACCCCTGATGTTAAGGTCATAGGGTGTAAATGGATCTTTAAAATAAAGATTGACATGGATGGCAAACCTCAGACCTATAAAGCGAGACTGGTAGCAAAAGGTTATAGACAAATCCACGGAATTGACTATGAAGAGACCTTTTCTCCAGTAGCTATGGTCAAATCTATCCGCATTCTTCTTGCCATAGCAGCGTATCACAACTATGAGATATGGCAAATGGATGTCAAAACCGCCTTCCTCAACGGGAGGTTAGCTGAGGACGTTTATATGTCTCAGCCTGAGGGTTTTGAGGATCCAAAGAATAAGGGAAAGATTTGCAAGTTGCTCAAATCAATCTATGGTTTGAAGCAAGCATCTCGGAGTTGGAATCAGCGTTTTGATGAAGTAGTAAAACAGTTTGGCTTCGTCAAGAACGATGATGAACCCTGTGTGTATAAAAGGGCAAGTGGGAGCAATATAATCTTTTTAGTGCTTTATGTTGATGACATACTGCTCATTGGTAACGACGTCCCTACCTTGCTCTTAACGAAGACTTGGTTAGGTGAGTGTTTCTCAATGAAGGACTTAGGCGAGGCCTCTTACATCTTGGGAATCAAGATATATAGAGACCGTGCCAAGCGGGTCTTGGGCTTAAGTCAAAGCACTTATATAGACAAGGTGTTGAGACGATTCTCAATGCAAGATTCAAAGAAAGGATTGCTGCCCATGCGTCATGGCATAAAGCTTAGCAAGAAGCAGGGTGCTGAGACACCTGCAGAGCTAGCAAGAATGAATGAGATCCCATATGCTTCGGCTATAGGGTCCATAATGTATGCCATGATATGCACGAGACCGGATGTCTCGTTTGCCCTAAGCTGTACCAGTAGACATCAATCCAAACCCGGTGAGGCACACTGGATGGCTGTCAAGGCGATTCTCAAATATTTGAGAAAAACCAAGGACGCTTTTCTTGTATACGGGGGCAGAAATGATGATCTCGTCGTCAAAGGATATGTCGACGCTAGTTTTCAGACAGACCCCGATGACTTTAAGAGTCAGTTGGGATATGTGTTTATGTTGAACGGTGGAGCATTCAGCTGGAAAAGCAAGAAGCAGGATACCATTGCCGACTCTACAACGGAAGCTGAGTACATTGCCGCATGTGATGCGGCAAAAGAGGCTGTATGGATCAGGAGTTTCATGGCTGGGTTAGGTGTAATTAAAAACCCGTCTAACCCAGTAGACTTATATTGTGACAACACCGGGGCTATTGCGCAAGCTAAAGAACCCAGGGCACATAACAGATCCAAACATGTACTCAGAAAGTATCGCATCATCCGCGACATAATTGCTAGAGGTGACGTGAAGATCCAATACGTTGCAACTGATGATAACCCAGCCGACCCATTGACCAAGGCTCTTCCTCAAGATAAACATGAAAAACATGTTAGGTCAATGGGTATAGACTGGGACTTAGATTGGAGCTAAGGGCAAGTGGGAGATTGATAGCATTTGTGCCCTAGTCCAATTGGTATTAGCCTGTAAACGTCTATGTACAAATATCATCGTTTGTGATGTATAAATATAAACGGCTTTATATTACTTATATGTTGAAGTAATATGTTAAGCATGATCTGATTTATGACCACTAAAGTAGTAGAACCATAAATCTGTACGGATCACACTTAACAAGTCCCTGGTCAACCTATGCTTCCTTGAAAGTGACCAGTATGAGGATGGTTCTTAATGACGTAGTTCTACTTGTCATAAGGATGTGGGATCCTGGAACCATATCATAGATATCATGAGGTGATTGATATCGGACGACCCGCAATGAATAGTGTTTTCATAGATTAAGCCATAAACATATTCAAATGCGATAGCTCGTCACGACGTCCTTAGACCAAGGAGTCTTTGTGATCACTATGCAATGAACGTACGGCTTTAACTTGCGCCAAACGCTTTCTGTAAAAGGATTGCTATGAAGGGCATGATTGGGTGGCGGAACGGGTTGCATGAGTGACACGAAAGACGGCTAAGGGATTTATCCCTCATACTACGGTATGGGAAAGATATCCGTTAGAAGGCCTCTTGATGGAGACCGAATGAGAGAAAAGCATGGCCATGCAAAATGATACGGGTTATCATTTCTCAGTCATCTCGCATATCAAGTAACAATGATTGATTAAACAAGGGAGACGACTCTATGCCTTGTGATCAATCGGGATATCTAGAGATAAAAGGATGGTGACTTGTACGCACAAAGGTTAAGTCGAATCATCGATCATCATGCACCTTGGGTAATCATAATGTTTTACTAGAGACCACTTATGATGGATCGGGCAAGAGCAATTCTTGCGCCGATCTGCCAACGGTGGCATGAGCCTAGAGGGTCACACACATACAAGACGGATAACTTGAGACAAGGAAACATGGATGTTTCTTAAGGAGAAGTATATGGACAAAACTGGAGGTTTTGTGCCATAGGTTCGGTTTGAGAGAATAATTAGCGAATCGAGAAAAATTGAGTTTTTCGTCGATATCGCGTCGGACTTTGTTTGATAAGTAGCGACAAAAAGGTCGGGAAACTTTTGGACGCGGCATGAGACAACACGGGAGGGCCCATTGGGCTCGGCCCATGAAGCCTCATGGCCGGCCCAATAAGGGCCCAATAAGGCCATATGGCCGGCCCACTTGGTGGGGCCAATGTGGGGGCCACACAACACCATGCTTAGTTGGTAGTTGTGGATTAAGAGGTGAGTGATTTAAGGGGTATGGGTTAAAGCTCCTTTAAGCCCATACCAATCACTTTTAACCCATACTTGTGAGTTGGATGATGAGATATATTGCAAGACATTATTTCATTAATTGATTAAGTCACAAAACTCACAAAAACCTCTCTTTCTCTCTCATTGTGGCCGGCCACCTTGGTGTTCTTCCTCCATCTTGCTCTCTTGTTCTTCATTTAATTGTTCTAGTAGGCAATTAAGTGAAGGATCTTGAAGATCATTCTCTTGGTGTGGACTTGCTTTAGAGAAGAAGATCCGAACGTTCTTCTTTATCGATTCAAACAAGACTTAAAGGTAAATATCTTGTGGAATAGATTTTGCTTTGGGATTTAATGGTTTAAATGTTCTTGGACAAGGTTTGGAGTAGATTATCTTTTATTGCTTCCGCTATCTCGATGATGATCTAGAACGCTCCAAAACCCTACAGTGGTATCAGAGCGTTGGTTACCCTCTTAATCTTTGTCTTGTTGAATTTATTTCGGTTTTGTGATTATTTTCATGCCAAAAGTTGATAACATGATTTTAATGCTTTTTGGGATATTTGCATGAAATATGTTACTTTTGAAAAATATATTAAATTTGGAATTTTTCAGAAATTATTGGATTTGTTGGGTCCGAGAAGAGACTCTCGGGGAGCCGGATCGGAGGTACCGGACGGAGGTCACCGGAGGCCGGGGAGGCCGGCGGTGACCGGACCCGTCCCCACTCTCGGCCGAGGCCGAGAGTGGCGGCAAGTCGGGTTTGGGCCTTCCAAGGCCCAAACCGGGCCGTGCATGGTTGGGCTCGGCCCAATGGGCCCTCGGCCCAATGGGCCCTCGGCCCATTGGCTTGGCCCAACTTGGTTCGTGTGTGGTGTTTGATCCATTTCACGAACCCACGATCCAATATTTCGAAAACTTTCAAAATTTGATCGGTTTCGATAAACCGTTTTTCGAAAAGGTCTAGTTTCGATAAACCCGACCAAGCAACTTGGCAAAAGAAAAACCGGAATTATTGCATATTATTTGATAACATGTTTGTGTGATAACATGTTGGATGATGTGATGAAATGTATGATGCTTTAGTAGCCCATTAGATTTATCGCTTTCACGGTTTGCATACCGTTAGTGTTAGCGTGTAATTATTCTTTTATTCGAGCCCATAAAGTGTAATTATTTTTTATCCGGTCTACGAACCGAGTATTAATTGTAATTATTACTCAAAGACGAGAAGGATGGAAAATCGAGCACGATGACGGTCTTGGAGGAAGTCCAAGAGCTAGTGGGAGCCGGAATGAGAAAGACGAGAAGATGTGAAGACTCGTAGATTCCTAAGATTAGGATGGGCTATAAAATGCATATTTAACGCTTTATGGTTGCTTGCTTGAATCATTTAAATTAATTGCATGGTTGCATGATTAGTTTATAAGTTTATAAGCGATCACCTCACATGCAAAGATTAAAAACAAACTTTAATTGTTTGCATGTTTAAAGCGTTGTGAACTATCACCACACGGGTTGTGATGGATGAGTTCAAGTTTGGAACGTATTTTGCATGGGTTGCAAATGACGGATTCAAATGAAGATAGTATGTGATACAATTAGAAACATCACAACACGGGTTGTTGGTGACGGATTCGTAATTGTACCAAATACTTTCGAATTATTAAACACAGCCAAATTACAAGTTAATTTGAGTCAAGTGAGATGCCACCCTAATTCACACCCATGTAGAAACATTTTATCGGTGTCGTGCGCCTTAGCGGAGCATCGATCGAATGGGTTCTAGATGGGAATGGTAAACTTCGTGGGATGTCGTGCGCCTTAGCGGAGCATCTGCACAAAGTTAACTCGTTAGTGAAAGTTGGTTGACTCAACCACGATTCTTGGCCTGAGGTCGAGCTGGGGCATCGGAAGGGTAAGCCGTGTGTTTTACACATACCCTGACTAAGAGTTACACGGGTTGTAATTGGACGGATGTCCTACCTAAATAAGTCAATTGGAGCGGTGCGCCTTAGCGCACTTCAAATGACGAATAAGGGATCTTGGTTTAAAGATTCTAATTTTAGAATCTAATGGTTGGTGTTTAATTCGGATCTTCGTAAATTTATTCAACTATTCTGATTAAATTTATTTTCTTCGTGTAGAAATGGCTAGTAATTCAACAAATTCGTCTAATTTGTCATTGAGGACTATACTCGAGAAGTGTAAACTCAACGGAACAAATTATCTAGACTGGGACAGAAATTTACGACTTGTATTAAAAATGGAACGCAGGGAGTACGTCCTTGATAAGGCTATCCCTGAGGAGCCAGCTGCCAACGCAACAAGGGTCGTTAAGGATGCGTACCAGAAACACCTTAGCGACTCTATCGACGTTGCGTGTGTCATGCTGGGCTGCATGGAGGCGGACCTCCAAAAGCAGTTTATGGAGCTATCCCATGATCCGTTTGCAATGTTTGCACAGATCAAGGATATGTTCAAAGAGAAAGTACGTATTGAAAAATACACTGTTCTCCGAGAACTCATAGCCTGCAAGATGTCAGCAGGCAGCTCCGTAGGTCCTCACGTCCTACAAATGAAGGGGCATTTTGACCATATGACTAGTATCGGTATGTCTATGGAAAAGGAAATGGCAGCGGATTTTATTCTGCAATCCCTTCCTCATGCATATGGTGGGTTCGTCATGAACTATCACATGCATGATATGGACAAGACCGCGTCGGAGTTGCACAGCATGCTAGTAACTGCCGAGAAGAGCATAAGGGGCAGTTCGTCCAAAAATGTCTTCATGGTCAAGAAGGGACCCAGCTTCAAAGCTGTTGGTGGCAAGGGTAAAGGCCCAAGACACCTGGCAGGGAAGAACAGACGACCATTTATTCCTAGACCTCACATGCCCGTACAAGGCAAAGGGAAGGCAAAGGAGTCGGTCTGTTTCTATTGTCAAAAGCCTGGTCATTGGAAGAAAGACTGTCAGCAGTTGAAGGAGGATCAGAAGAAGGGCGGTGGGGCCGCCACTTCATCAGGTATTCCATTAGAGCTATATCTTTCTACAATAAATACCTGGGTACTAGATACTGGAGCTGAGTCTCATATCTGTACCGATGTGCAGGTGTTACACAGTAGAAGAGATGGTGGGGAAAGCGAGGTGGACCTAAGAGTTGGGAACAATACCAGAGTTGCCGCAACTGCCGTAGGTTCTGTGAACCTTGCTTTGCCCAGTGGGCTTGTAATTGAACTAAATGATGTTTTTTGCGTACCTGCTTTCAGCAGGAATATTATCTCAATTTCTCTTCTAGAGAAAGAAGGTTATTATTTCAATATTAAAAACGGGTTTTTTGATATTATGCGCAACAACATATATTATGGCAATGCTCACACTGTTGGAGGATTATACATATTGAATATGCAAAACTCGAAATCCAACATGCTCTATAATATAAATGCTAAGAGGTTTAAAACTAATGATTTAGACCAAACTCTAATCTGGCATTGTCGTCTGGGTCACATAAATGAGAAACGCATCTCAGCGCTTCATAAGCGCGGACTTCTAAGTCAATTCAAATTCCAAGCGATTGAAAGATGCGAAGCTTGTTTAATGGGCAAGATGACCAAAGCGCCCTTCACTGGTTTAGGTGAGAGGGCAGGTGACTTATTGGGTCTAATACATTCAGACGTATGTGGACCAATGAGTACGCATGCCAGAGGTGGTTTAGGCTACTTTATCACATTTACTGACGATTTCAGTAGATATGGTTATGTCTATCTCATGAGACATAAGTCCGAAGCTTTTGATAAATTCAAAGAGTTTAGGACTGAAGTAGAAAACCAACTCGGAAAGAGTATCAAGGCACTCCGTTCTGATCGGGGTGGAGAATACTTATCCGAGGAGTTTCTTAGTTATCTTACTGAAGGTGGAATACTATCTCAGTGGACTCCGCCAGGAACACCGCAACTTAATGGTGTGTCCGAACGGAGGAATCGGACATTGTTAGATATGGTTCGATCAATGTTAAGTCTCACTGATCTCCCGATCTCCTTCTGGGGTTATGCTCTGCAAACGGCCGCTTTCATAATAAACAGGGCTCCGTCGAAAGCAGTGGAAGGGACATCATTTGAAAAATGGTACGGGAAGGAACCCGTTTTGTCCTTCCTTAAAATCTGGGGTTGCGAGGCTTATGTTAAAAGGTTGCTTGCAACCAAGCTCGAACCAAGATCAGATAAATGCACTTTCGTCGGATATCCAAAAGAAACAAAAGGATACTACTTCTATAAGCCGAGCGAAAATAAAGTTTTTGTCGCTCGAGGTGGGACGTTCTTGGAAAAAGAGTTCATTTCCAAGACAGTCAGTGGGAGGGCTATTCATCTAGATGAAGTTCTAGATGAGATGGTCACTCGGGAACCACGAGAGGACCCACTAGAAGAGGTAGAGCCAGAAGTGGTCATTGAGCAAGAACCAATAGCTGCAGTTAATGAGGACGGTCCGAGGCGCTCTGAAAGGATAAGTCATGCACCTGTCAGATACGGGTTCTTAGTAACTGAAGGGGATGGTTTAGTACTAGTGGACAATGATCCAGCTACCTTTCGAGAGGCTTTGGACGGAACCGACTCTGAGAAATGGCTGGACGCCATGAGGGAAGAAATGCAATCCATGTCAGATAATCAAGTGTGGGACTTGGTAGATCATACCCCTGATGTTAAGGTCATAGGGTGTAAATGGATCTTTAAAATAAAGATTGACATGGATGGCAAACCTCAGACCTATAAAGCGAGACTGGTAGCAAAAGGTTATAGACAAATCCACGGAATTGACTATGAAGAGACCTTTTCTCCAGTAGCTATGGTCAAATCTATCCGCATTCTTCTTGCCATAGCAGCGTATCACAACTATGAGATATGGCAAATGGATGTCAAAACCGCCTTCCTCAACGGGAGGTTAGCTGAGGACGTTTATATGTCTCAGCCTGAGGGTTTTGAGGATCCAAAGAATAAGGGAAAGATTTGCAAGTTGCTCAAATCAATCTATGGTTTGAAGCAAGCATCTCGGAGTTGGAATCAGCGTTTTGATGAAGTAGTAAAACAGTTTGGCTTCGTCAAGAACGATGATGAACCCTGTGTGTATAAAAGGGCAAGTGGGAGCAATATAATCTTTTTAGTGCTTTATGTTGATGACATACTGCTCATTGGTAACGACGTCCCTACCTTGCTCTTAACGAAGACTTGGTTAGGTGAGTGTTTCTCAATGAAGGACTTAGGCGAGGCCTCTTACATCTTGGGAATCAAGATATATAGAGACCGTGCCAAGCGGGTCTTGGGCTTAAGTCAAAGCACTTATATAGACAAGGTGTTGAGACGATTCTCAATGCAAGATTCAAAGAAAGGATTGCTGCCCATGCGTCATGGCATAAAGCTTAGCAAGAAGCAGGGTGCTGAGACACCTGCAGAGCTAGCAAGAATGAATGAGATCCCATATGCTTCGGCTATAGGGTCCATAATGTATGCCATGATATGCACGAGACCGGATGTCTCGTTTGCCCTAAGCTGTACCAGTAGACATCAATCCAAACCCGGTGAGGCACACTGGATGGCTGTCAAGGCGATTCTCAAATATTTGAGAAAAACCAAGGACGCTTTTCTTGTATACGGGGGCAGAAATGATGATCTCGTCGTCAAAGGATATGTCGACGCTAGTTTTCAGACAGACCCCGATGACTTTAAGAGTCAGTTGGGATATGTGTTTATGTTGAACGGTGGAGCATTCAGCTGGAAAAGCAAGAAGCAGGATACCATTGCCGACTCTACAACGGAAGCTGAGTACATTGCCGCATGTGATGCGGCAAAAGAGGCTGTATGGATCAGGAGTTTCATGGCTGGGTTAGGTGTAATTAAAAACCCGTCTAACCCAGTAGACTTATATTGTGACAACACCGGGGCTATTGCGCAAGCTAAAGAACCCAGGGCACATAACAGATCCAAACATGTACTCAGAAAGTATCACATCATCCGCGACATAATTGCTAGAGGTGACGTGAAGATCCAATACGTTGCAACTGATGATAACACAGCCGACCCATTGACCAAGGCTCTTCCTCAAGATAAACATGAAAAACATGTTAGGTCAATGGGTATAGACTGGGACTTAGATTGGAGCTAAGGGCAAGTGGGAGATTGATAGCATTTGTGCCCTAGTCCAATTGGTATTAGCCTGTAAACGTCTATGTACAAATATCATCGTTTGTGATGTATAAATATAAACGGCTTTATATTACTTATATGTTGAAGTAATATGTTAAGCATGATCTGATTTATGACCACTAAAGTAGTAGAACCATAAATCTGTACGGATCACACTTAACAAGTCCCTGGTCAACCTATGCTTCCTTGAAAGTGACCAGTATGAGGATGGTTCTTAATGACGTAGTTCTACTTGTCATAAGGATGTGGGATCCTGGAACCATATCATAGATATCATGAGGTGATTGATATCGGACGACCCGCAATGAATAGTGTTTTCATAGATTAAGCCATAAACATATTCAAATGCGATAGCTCGTCACGACGTCCTTAGACCAAGGAGTCTTTGTGATCACTATGCAATGAACGTACGGCTTTAACTTGCGCCAAACGCTTTCTGTAAAAGGATTGCTATGAAGGGCATGATTGGGTGGCGGAACGGGTTGCATGAGTGACACGAAAGACGGCTAAGGGATTTATCCCTCATACTACGGTATGGGAAAGATATCCGTTAGAAGGCCTCTTGATGGAGACCGAATGAGAGAAAAGCATGGCCATGCAAAATGATACGGGTTATCATTTCTCAGTCATCTCGCATATCAAGTAACAATGATTGATTAAACAAGGGAGACGACTCTATGCCTTGTGATCAATCGGGATATCTAGAGATAAAAGGATGGTGACTTGTACGCACAAAGGTTAAGTCGAATCATCGATCATCATGCACCTTGGGTAATCATAATGTTTTACTAGAGACCACTTATGATGGATCGGGCAAGAGCAATTCTTGCGCCGATCTGCCAACGGTGGCATGAGCCTAGAGGGTCACACACATACAAGACGGATAACTTGAGACAAGGAAACATGGATGTTTCTTAAGGAGAAGTATATGGACAAAACTGGAGGTTTTGTGCCATAGGTTCGGTTTGAGAGAATAATTAGCGAATCGAGAAAAATTGAGTTTTTCGTCGATATCGCGTCGGACTTTGTTTGATAAGTAGCGACAAAAAGGTCGGGAAACTTTTGGACGCGGCATGAGACAACACGGGAGGGCCCATTGGGCTCGGCCCATGAAGCCTCATGGCCGGCCCAATAAGGGCCCAATAAGGCCATATGGCCGGCCCACTTGGTGGGGCCAATGTGGGGGCCACACAACACCATGCTTAGTTGGTAGTTGTGGATTAAGAGGTGAGTGATTTAAGGGGTATGGGTTAAAGCTCCTTTAAGCCCATACCAATCACTTTTAACCCATACTTGTGAGTTGGATGATGAGATATATTGCAAGACATTATTTCATTAATTGATTAAGTCACAAAACTCACAAAAACCTCTCTTTCTCTCTCATTGTGGCCGGCCACCTTGGTGTTCTTCCTCCATCTTGCTCTCTTGTTCTTCATTTAATTGTTCTAGTAGGCAATTAAGTGAAGGATCTTGAAGATCATTCTCTTGGTGTGGACTTGCTTTAGAGAAGAAGATCCGAACGTTCTTCTTTATCGATTCAAACAAGACTTAAAGGTAAATATCTTGTGGAATAGATTTTGCTTTGGGATTTAATGGTTTAAATGTTCTTGGACAAGGTTTGGAGTAGATTATCTTTTATTGCTTCCGCTATCTCGATGACGATCTAGAACGCTCCAAAACCCTACATAGAGTGCCAGAATTACAGATAGAGGAGCGAGGATGGCATGGAGCAGACTTGTCACGATGGGTTTCTGGTACATCTGGGTCACCAGGAACGGCAGGATTTTCAGAGATGAGGAGCGATCACCTGGAGAGACACTCAGACTACTTCAGATGCGCTCTTATACTCTGGTACAGGCATAGAGGGGCGGGACATCCAGACTTGGACGGGGGAGCGCACTTTAGCCACCTGGTGCGCAAACCCGAGGTTGGTACTCCAGTCTATCCTTTCTTAGCTTCTCTCTTCTTCTTTATTTTTATTTTTTTTGGACGTTTTGGGGCTTCGATTTTCCCCTCTTTTGGTTTGGGGCTCGATTTTCCCCTTCTTTTGTTTCTTTGTACTTTTCTCTTGTCATTTATAATATTTATTATTGCTGATCAAAAAAAATGTAGGTAGAGGCTATGTAACTGGTGGCATGATGAAAATGAATGAAATGGTCATCAAGAAAAATGAAATCAATAAAAAAAAAAGTCTTCCGTTTATAAGCTTGAGTCATGTAGTTTTTGGCATGATAGACTTGGTCATGTGAATTATAACTCTATATCGATAATAGTAACAATTGTGAAACTTGAGTAAAGGCAAAATAAACGAGAACACCTTTCAAAAAATAGAAAGGAAAATGGAACCCCTTGAGCTTATTCACAGTGATAATTGTGATTCAAAATTTGCTCCAACAAGAGATGGAAACAATATTTTCTGATATTTATTGAAGATAATACAAAATATTGTTACGTATATTTGCTTAAAAGTAAAGATGAGACTACAGAAAAAAAATGTCATGTACAAAGCTTAAATTGAAAATCAGTTTAGTAAGAAAATTAAAATGGTAAGAAGTGACAGCGAAGGTGAATATGTTGAACCATCTTCTACCTTTTGTGTCTAATACTGAATTATTCATGCGGTTACACCGCCATAATCTCCTCAATGTAATGGTGTTGTTGAAGGAAAAAAAGAATCACATTCTAAAGCAGATGATGAATACAATACTTATAAGTTCTAGGTTACCACAAAACATGTGAGGAAGCTATTTATCAGCAAATTATCTTTTAAATAAGGTACCTCAAAAAGAAGTTGATAAGACTTCATATGAGCTATTTAAAGGTAGGAAACCTTCTTACAACTACTTGAAAGTGTGGAGGTGCTTAGCTAAAGTTATGTCTCCAACTCCAAAGAAACTGAAGATAGGATCTAAGACAGTTGATTGTATCTTCATTGGATAAGCACAAAATAGTAGTGCATATAAATTTCTTGTGTATGATTTGAAAAACCTTCATATTCACAACACTATAATGGAGTCTAAAAATGCTACGTGACGCACGGAAAAACACGTCCCCTCGTGAGGACCCGCTCTCATCCCGTGCACGTGGTAGTGCACCAGTTGAGTATTAATATAGGGACGTAAGATTGTGAGATCAAATTATCGATCGCACAAGGAGGTAGTACCTAGTGGGCACTAATCTACAATAACTAGCACTATCAGGCCCGAGCAGAATAAGATAAGATGGTTTAAAAAATATCTAAACTAAGCTACTCTAACCACACACACACAACAATGCAAATCAAATAATAAAGCACAAATCACAAACGTGTCAAGAATGCGAAAATTGATCGGGAATGCATTGAAATCTGGAGAAATCAAGGATAAGGTTCTAATTCAAATTTTATGCAATTAAGGTGTCGACTATTTTATCTTAAGGTATTGTCGAATTCCGGTCTTACCTAACATCCTCCATAATAGGCAATGAAAGGCCTAACTACCTGAAATAATCATAGGCTCGTCACTCCTAAGTCAATTCGTAAAATAATTATTTCTTAAAAACCAATTGGGACCGGCTCACTTTCGGGTTGATACCCTATGGTCATTACGTGTACCCGTAGCAACACGAGCTATGTAAGTTCACGCACTAATTTTTTTGATCCATCTAGGTCGATTGTTATCGCATCTCTTCCTAAATTAGATCACCACCAATCCTACCCTGGAGGAGGAGCACTGAGTTACACAGTTAAGGTTCTCAATCCAAAATACCCAATCAATGGTTTGTGATATTAGCTTTACACCCTTTCAATCCCCATCATTCTATTCCCAATCAAGTGCCTAGCTACTCAATTCTATTACCATGCTTTCAACCATCCAAAATATATAAAAAAAATTTAATACTATGAAATTAGACATTCAACATATTATCAACAATATAACTATCATTTCAACAAAAATACAATATTCAATAATCCACTAATCTCTACTCAATAATTCTCACAAAAAATATATTCAATCTCAATTCTTCATTAGCAATTCTAGTTCATAAATAATACCAAATCTAATACACTAAACTAAATTAAATACTAACATAGAGCGAGAAAAAAATAGGAAAAACATCCACTGAATGTGTTCGTTGACGCCCAGATTCTCCTTCTTCGTTCTTCTCTTCTCTCTAGCTTCTCTCCACGCCTAATTTGATGAAAAATTTCCATTTTCACAACCCTAGGCAGAATTTTATAGGAAAACACTAAGCGGGGCAAAAAAGAAATTTTAACACTTAAAACTGCCTAGAATCAGCACAACACCGCCATGTTTTGAAGCTAATAAATCCCAAACTAAGACTCCAATGAAAAATATTTATTCATGAAAGTTCTAGCTCTCTCTGTTCTCTTCAACTTCGATCCATAAATTTCTTGATTTTGATGCCTTATGGGAAGGTTATAACGCTTTCAAGATCAGTCACCAGAATCGATCTCACCTTTCGGGTTAAGGCCGACATGTTTGCCTTAATCCGACAGGCAGAACCTATATTCTAAAATCTAGTATGTATAAATTTTTATCCCTTTGAGTCTTCTTTAATTTGGTGCAAGTTTCTCCTCATTCTGACTTCAGACAAAAAAAGTTATGCCTCGCGCAAGATCAGTCAACGGTGTTGTAAACAGGATGCGAGGTTGCTCGGGTTGAGTTGTGGAGGGTGCCCAAGTGAGGTTTGCGAAGCTGCCGGGTAAGGTTGTCGGGGTAACCCGGCAGGTTTCATTTTCCCAAAAATTCATCATTCGATATGTTGGGTTAAGAGTCCGGCAGATTTACCTTCTTGGCATTTGAGTCAACTTTTGCTCGTTTTCACCCTATTTTTACCTAAAATGCACTCGAAACTCTCAGGAGGTAAAAGAGAGATAAATTATACTAAAACCATAAAATTCGGGACAAAATGAAGTTAACATGAGGATATTTGACTCGGGAAGCCAATGAAATTCCGACCACATCGGTACGTTTTGTGAACATGTATTTACTTACAAGCCTAAACTAGATGAATCAATATGATTTACAAGAATTCATGAGGATTATTAGGAAATACAGCGTGTTCAAGATGAAATTCTGAAGACGGCGATGAGCTAGCAGAGCCTAGATGAACCAAAAGGCAATGGTGAAAAAGTCATTTGGCCCTAACTTTCTAACTCGTATGCTAGAAGCTGAATCTCAAATTATAAATAGGTTGTAAACTTTGATGAGTGACCTTTATGACAAGATGCCATAAAAGGTGAAATTGATTTTATCATGCAAAACCACATTCCAGAGTTGGTGGATCTCCCACATGAAAGTAAAACATTTGGTTCTAAGTGGATATACAAATGAAAAATGAAAGTTGATTAAACAATTGATAAATATAAGGCAAGACTTGTAATCAAAGGTCATAGGCAACGTGAAGGTCTGGACTACTTTGATACTATTCTTCTGTAACAAGAATAGGTTATATAAGATTAATAGTAGCAATTTAGTTTTGCGGAATCTTAAAATTCATCAGATGGATGTCAATACCGTATTTCTTAATGGAGATCTCCATGAAGAGATATACATGGAGCAACTTTAGGATTGTATCGCACCTGGACGAAGAAAGAAAAGTGTGCAAATTGGGGAAACTCTTATATGGACTTAAACAAGCACCTAGATAGTGGAACAAAAAATTTGATAGTGTCATGTTGTCAAATAGATTCAAAATTAATGAATGTACATATGTTAAAAATACAAAACATGGTTATTCTATTATGTGCTTGTACGTTGATGATATACTTATTATAAGAAGTAACGAATGCATGATCAAATCAACAAAAAACATGTTGAAATAAAGATTTGAGGTGAAAGATATGAGTCTTGCTAATGTAATTTTAAGGATAAAATTTACAAGAACTATAGAAGGGCTTATTTTAAGTCAAACACATTATGTTGATGAAATTCTTTACAAGTTCAACAAGGGCGATGTTGGTTTTGCCAGAATGTCTATTGATGTAACCCAACAATTTTCAAAGCATAAAGAAGAAAGTATTGCTCAGAATGAGTATGCAAAAGTGATAGGTAGTCTTATATACTTAATGACATGTACAAGATTTGATATTGCCTTCACTTTAAGTAGACTTGCAAAATATACAAGTAATACATGAGCGAACACTGGAATGGTATCGAAAGAATACTGAGGTATTTACGATTTACTCGTGATTATGGTCTAAATTATACAAGATATCTGGAAGTCGTGGACAGATACACCGATGCAAGTTGGATAGTTGTCATACAAGACTCAAGGGTCACTAGTGGCTATGTGTTTACTTTTGGAGGTGCAGTTGTAACATGGAAATCCTCAAAACAAAATGTTATAACTAGATTCACAATGAAATCTGAGTTTGTTGCATTAGATGCATGTGAAGAAAAGGTTGAATGGCTATGATACTTCTTAGAGGATATTCCTAACTAGTTGAAATCAATGCATGCAATTTATATATGTTGTGACAATCAATCAACTATTAGCAGAGCAAATGATATAATGTACAACGATAAGTCTTGACATATACGTCGAAGACATAAGACCGTTAAACAACTTCTCAAAAATGGAGTCATAAATATTGGCTACATTAGCTCAAAGGAAAATATTGTGGATCGTTAACAAAAGAGTTACTTAGAGACCTAGTTAAAAATGCATCTAGAGGAATTAGTCTTAAACCCATAAAATTATAAAGTTGAGATAAAAGAAACTCAATCATATTGGCTAGAGATCATAAGATCATGGTTTAAAAGTACAACCTAATTGCTAAGACCGGGTAAGGTTACTGTGGGGGTTCCCCAGTCTTATTTCTGTGATGCAAACAGTGACACCCGTAGGAAAAAAGGTTAAGCATTTGAGCTTTTAATAATTCTTATGCGTCGAAACTATTGACAGTTCGAGCAGAGTAAAGGTCACTGTGATCTATTTGCATGCAAACAACTAGGCCGAGGAAGACCGGCGAAGAAGCACGTTGCCAGAACTTGCAAGGACAAATATATGGAGATGCACGCCAATGACCATAAATTTGAAGTTTTTTGTTCATTATTTTTTGTTATTGAGGAAGTATTTTGGTTATTTTGGAGAAATTGGAGGTCAGGTACTCCTCACATGACTTATTAACAAAATATTTTGCACTTTCATCCACTTTTACGGTTAGTTTAATGAAAGGAAAGTTAGGAGATAAAAATCGTGTCACTTAAAAGTTAAGGGTCGTAATACCACTTTTATACTTTGGTACCCTAATTTTTTTCTTTTGGAAAAATCTCACTTACCTCCTTCGTACTTTGCACGATTTTCACTTACGTCTCCCAAAAACAAATGGCGTTTTGTGGAGTCCTTTAAGTTACTAACGTTTCAGTTAGCCCCAACGGCGTTCATTTTTGGTCATGTGACCATCACATAAAGGATATTTTTTATGGAAAAGGCGGAAACACCCTCCTATAAAAATATGGCTTTCACTAAATCCCCCAAATCAGATCTGGTCGCGCAGACTTCGATCTCTGTCCATCATCGTCTCCTCTCTTGTCACCGTTCGATGCCCCAAAATGCACAAATCATATAAACTGACCAAAAAAGATGTGTGTGTTTTCTTATTTGTATTTTCTAATGTCATAACATTATCAAGACAATTTTGCAATTCTTCATTTTCTTGTCCAGTGAGCAAGTTGATAGTTAGGGTTCGTAATTGTGTTAATTAAATTGGTTCAACGAGTCTCTAAAAATTGATTTCACTTGAAGTTTGGTCCATGTGCGTCGATTCCTTCGTCTGGGTGAGCTCGCCAGGAATTATGGCTTAGATTCGCCGGAGAATGGAGCCGTCAACGCCATTGCCAAAACTAGATCCGTCTGTAGGAATTGGAGAAACATCGTCTTCACCCGAGGTTTCTTGCCTAAGATGGTCGTGTCAGATCTGGAGGGACATGTCGATGCCGAAGAGAAGGTGGGAGATGTTGGTGGTGGCAGAATTTTCCTCACCGGACCAGTGCGTCCATGTCAGCTCGCAGAGCGACGAAGTTGAGAGATCTAGAGCCAAATTGGGCGACAATGCCGACTTTGGAAATAGGGTATGAATAATCGATTTTGAGCATATCGAGTTCAGTGCGAATGAGAGCGCTCGTGTTGTGCTCTTCAAATCTGAGTTCTGAGTTTTCGTGGATTTGCCTTCTTATGGAGACCAGGCAGTTCTTGTCTTGGTGGACCGAGCTCAGAAGCTCTTCTTTGTAGCTCCGGTCATCGACTTCTGTCTCCTTCTTCTCCTCCACCTCTACCACCATCCCCTCATTTAGGTATTGCAATACCTTTCCTCAATTTATTATTTGTTTCTCGTCATTACACCTTTTTTTTGCATATTGCATATTATTGTTTGATCGAGCAATATGTGTTTACAATTTATTGATTTGTAACCTGTTGTAGTGTGAATTTTCTTTTTCATCGATGTTAACGGTAAGATCGATATTGGTTTTTGCTAATTTGTGAATCTGTTGCAAGGAATGTTTGAAAATATGAACATGATTTTGGGAATGAATGACAAAGTTTTGAAATTTTAATGGTTAGTTGAGGGCATTTTTGACTTTTCACCAGCAAACTAACACCGTTGGGATGAAGTGAAACTTTAGTAAAGTTGAGGGGGTCTACAAAACGCCTTTTATTTTCGGGGTAGATAAGTGTAGATCGGCCAAATTATGAGGGAGGTAAGTGACATTTTCCCTTCTTCTTTTTCTTCTTCATTTTAGTACCGTAACTATCAGTTTAAGACAACCTACTCCTAAAATACCTACAATAAATGGTTGAAAAACAAAAAACAATTATAAATTATAAAAAAGAAGAAGAAAAGAAAACCTGATCTGGACCACACCTCCGTCAAGTTCTTTCACACTTTTAACTTTTTTAATCTTTTTCTAATTTTTTTTGTTTTTTTCAACCAAAGGTATTTTAGGGGTAGGTTGTCACATGTTGATAGTTATTATAGTAATAAAAAGAGAGAAAATTAGTTAAGGTACCAAAATGTGAAAATGATATAGTTAGGTGTAATAAATTGTCAATTCCTCTATTTTTGTTATTTCAAAAAAATATATCTTTATTAAATTTAGGAAAAACGTCACGTAACTACACCTAGAATTAAGTGATTTGCACGTCAAATGACCATGAAATCAAATTCGCATCAACAATTTGAAATTGAAATCATCGACTAATCTTAAAAACCAAAATGAGCAACCTCCGATTGACAGGTGTATAAAAATTAGAAAACATGAACAACAAAAACCCAAATTTGTTAGAGGGACAATGTGTTGCTCTACATAATTCTAATGTTTTCAAACTCTCTACTCTTAGAGTTTATGTCCTATCCGCCTAGATCCATGGTCACTTCTATCATCTTCTTTATACATGCTCATTTTCTGATTATCTAGGCATTTTTACTCCTTTAGTTTTTTGTTCTTTTCCTCACTGTTATGTCTTTTGTCTTACTTTTAATCTTTTCTGTAATTACAGATCAGTACACTCGCCGAAACCTCATTTCAAGATCAGTACCTCAAGTTTGAAATTTTTTTTCTCGGTACCTCAACTTTAGTTACGTTACACTTAAGTTCAATTATGTTAGATTTAACTGATGTGCATTGTAAAAAGTCTAAAATGTCCTTGGTGTGTAATTTTCAATTTTATGTAACTATTGTGATAATTATGAAATAACCATTTTTCCCTTAAATGAATATCCAAATGAATTAATGGTAGAGGGCACATTTGTCTTTTCAAGTGAAGAAGTGAAACAATTAAAAAAATTAAAAAATAACTTATGAAATGTCCATTTTACCCCTAATTGAACAATAAATTTAAATGATACATTGAGGGCAAGATGGTCTTTCCATGTAAACAAATAAAAGAATTAATTTATTTAAATAACTTATGAAATACCAATTATACCCCTCTTATAACCCTACACACACTCTTCTCTAACTCTAACCTAATGAATCAGACTTCTCTAACTCTCCATCAGTCCATCTCCATCTCACCTCCACCTCCATCTCAACACAGAGTTCTCACCGCCGCTGGTAGTCGCCATTAGTCCTCTTCGTTGTCATCAACAAGAGCCTCCGGCTATGGATCTGAGCGCGGGCTCGCCGTTTCCCTCGCTCTCCCGGCGCAGGTCCTCATCCTCGTCGTCTCCACCTCGGGAGAGGTCTTCGTCGGCGCGGGGAGACAAAGGGTTCTGGCTCATCGACGCCTCCGACCGCGACGACCTCCCCAGATCTGGGCTTCTTTCTTCTGCAACATCCCAACCCACGACCACATCTTCACCGCCACCACTGGGGCTTCAGCGAGTCCAGAACGTCGCCGGCGTGTGCGGCCCGAACCCAGATCTAGGCTTCTCCCTCACGCGCTTGTTCGAGCGAGTGCTTGGACCCGAAATGGCGCCGGATCCGAAAATCTTCATCGTCTCCGAGCAACTCGAAGAAGAACAGAAATTACAAACCCTCCTCCCCTCCATCCCTCTTCTTTGTCTTCTCTTTGTCATATGCAACGTTCCTCAGAATCTCCACAACTCCAAGAACAGAAATGAGTGTTGCAGTGAGGAATTGGGATGGGAAGTTCTTCCGAAAAGGGATTAACAGCTGGATTTCTTGGGTGCGGGTGGTTTATGGGGCTTTGATTGGAATTGTAAACTGATATGTTAATTTTGATTGAAATTGTAAACTAAAATGTTAATTTTGATTGGAATTGTAAACTTGTATGTTTATTTTGATTGAAATTGATGAAAATGGGTATGCTTTGATGAACCAGAGTGAGAGGGAGTGAGGGAGATGAGAGGTTGAAGAAGGGGGGCAGGGGCACCATAGTCATTTCACTTGTATTTAATTAAAAATTTTATTTTGTTATTTGAAAGTACTAATTTACCCTGGACCTAAGTTAAGTTTGTCATGCAAATGAGGGTAAAATGGTGATTTCACATTTATAATATCATTATTACCTATATAAATTATACCAGGGGCATTATGGGTATTAAAAAAATATGAACAGTATTAATGTTAGATTTAACATAATTTGAACTGAAGTGTTAAACGTTTTAAACTTGGGGGACTGACAAAAAAAATTTCAAACTTGGGGTACTGATCCTGAAATGAGGTTTCGGCGGGTGTACTGAGCTGTAATTACCCCTAAAAACAATTTAATGCTTTCAAAAAAAAAAAATTTGGTTGATTTTTTGCTGCAAGTTTAAACTCAAATTTGAGAGATATGAATTGATGAACTAATCGGAGGTGAGAGGAGAAAGAGGTCGCAAACGAAGTGTTTGAAATTTTAAATTAAATGCAGGGGTAATTTGGTCTTTTCAACATAATTAAAATTTTAAAATTAACGGATGTTAACAGAATGAGTCTGTGAAAAATTTGCAATTATGGGGAAACCATCAACTGGAAAAAAAAAATCTAAATGTAGTTTTCTGAAAATCATTTAATTCTAAGTGTAGGTGTATGACATTTCCTCTTAAATTTATGATAATTTAACAGATGGGTGTCCAAGAAAAATTGGAAATGTCAGTATTTCAGAAAAACTTGATCAAGATTGAGACTCTTGATGTTGTTATCTCCTAACAGAAGCTGAGAAAATAGGTTCATGGACGGTACGGGTGAACACTTTAGACTTGGAACCGGTCCCAAAACGGAAACCGGAAAATTAAAACAGTTGGGGCTGGTTCAATTTTAGGTTTGAATTTAAAGAAAATCATTCAATTTCAATTCAGTTATGATTTTTAAAATTCATAATCGCTGAGTACCCAATATGAACCGAACCAATTTGCATGGCCACGTGTCAATTTCTCATTTACCTACACATTAGTTATCTTTTATTATTGTTATTTTGTTTGCAAACTTTATATTTTGATTTTATCGTAACAACTAAGTCTTAACATTCGATTTTAATTGGTATTTTATATAATAAGAAATTTAATGTTTTTACTATAAATCAAGCTCAAAGTCAGTCTATAAATTGGGCATGAGGTGAAGATCGAAAACTAATCAATTCTAATCGGGTAACACCGAAACCGAACCAAACCAAAAATTAAACTGTTTCTCGTATAGTGGTTCAAGATTTGGTTCCCTTACATTGAGAACTGAGAGGTTCAATTCTGTTCTTACCGGTTCGGTTTCAGTTCTAAACCGCTCACCACTAATGGACGATATGGACACGCCCCCCTGACACCCAATAATTTAGTGACCTCCCAAATCCTTCCTATCAGAACAATATATACTAATTAACATAATGCTTTAAATTAACAAACTGATTTCCCACCAAAAATATGATTTGGCGAATTTAATATTCAATTCAAGGCATAAACTTTTCCGGTGAATTCTTCTACAAACACTAAATTTTCAATATAACATGCAGTTGATGAATAGTTATCAAAATAAATAAATGCATGTTAGCATTTAAAGCCCAGTGAGGGGGAACTTTATCCAGGTCAAAATAAATAAGATTCTGAATGTTTCTTACACAGTTAACTTTGACAGTGAAAAGAGAGAAGAAGCATAATGAATTAATTATCACTCACTCATTCGAAAGTCAAAAACCTACAAGTTTGAGCATGTTGCTGCAGTTGACTGCTATACATTGTTATACAACACTTATGCTCAGATTTCATTTACGCCCCGTAGTCCATGTTGTGAAACGTGTCTTCTGCATAATAATCCGCGCTCACTACATTGCCTCCAAATTTTCTTCCACTCAACGCGTGCTTTGCATTGGCGCTGCCACTAGTGTCCGAATACTCCAAGAACACCTGCAAAGGACTCCATCTAAGTTTATTCTCCTTAATTCATAACCCTACTACTGTAAAGGCACGTTGCAAAACAAAAAAATAAGTAGAAAACATAAAACATTGACGAAAGACTGTTATTGGGTGCCTGACTATGTGGGAATGGCATTCAGCAAAACAAGGCACAACACAAGTGGAGGACCGTACAGCACTTTAATTACTATACACTGAGTGCTCGTTTTGTATATGGACATTTCCAAAAGAGAATACAGATATACATACTCTATGAAAACAAAAGGCCAATCAGAAACAAAGCTAAGTATGCAGCCAATTGAGAGTGTTTACCTTTCCAAGACCCGGGACATGCTCTCCATTGGGAGATGGGCGGGGAATAACGACATTTATCAAGGTTCCTTGTCACCAGCCAAGTAAAAGAAAATTTGTCATTTACATCCATTAATGGAACTAATTTATACAAAAAATAATAATCAACACATAAGAAAACAGTATTACTAAGAACCATAATCCCACTAAATATGGATTACTGAGTAGCAACTATAAAGTGAGAAAAGAAAACTTAAAAGGTCAATAAACACATTTAAATAGTAGCAGCAAAAAACTAAGGTTATAACCAGAAAGGGAGTTTCCAGTCCATGTAAGAGTCTCCACGACAGCTTTTCTTCCTTGAGAGAAGAAAGGCTTGGAAAAAGAAATTTTCCTGTTTCAAAATGAACTCTTACAAATAGTTCTATAGCTTTTATATGTGGGATTAAACTAATTGAAGCTGGAAAGCCACGAAGTTCACACTTCAGTTCGGGTACTTAAACCAACTTAACCTAGTACCTATGACTCCACAGAGATGGCTTGATTTTTTTGTTTTAAACAAACAATTAGTTCAGAAGATACAGCATATAACATTTAATACCGAATTTACTGCATTCTTCTCGCATGTCTTCTAATATTTCTTGATATTCTTCATCATCCCCAAGTTCATCAGCAGAAATTGCCTTCATCATACAGGAAAAAACTATCATAAGCAACCACTTAAAAAATATCCATCAAAAACAAATGAAATATATAGTTATATCCCAAAGATGTTTCAACCCAGAACCAAATAAAAAAGAATGGGTAAGACGACTAAAGTAGGAAGCCAATTAAATACAAACAACCCCCCCCCCCACCACCAGAATATGTAAATACTAAATACTAATTGTAACTATAGGTAGCCAAAGCTCACTAGTTATAAGACATTTTGGCAAACCAACTATAATTTGTATTCATAGCCAAATGGAGTATATAGATAGCAAATGTAAGGCCAACAATACCTCAGCCAAGCATAAAACTTTTGTTGGAGTTTCAGCATTTGCCACCATTCCCATCCCTAATCCAGGAAGATTGATGCCACTAGCTTGCATGACCATTTTCTACACATCAAAACTTACACATAAGGTGGACAATTGAGAAAACACCATAAATGAACAGATGAAGCTTGTTTAACCTGCATAGCTATATGCTGTTGTGCATGTGCCAATATGTTGTCCTGCTCTGACTTAGACTGCCCACTGCTGTAAATCCATATCAAGAAGGGCCCAGCAGAGCACATCAGTTATAGAAGATTCAAAATTGCAGAATAAAAGTTCTGAACTTTACAGATTGACCATATATAAGCACTCCCATTCATACACTATAGTCGGGAAAGAAGCTAAAGGTGGGAAAGTATAAAACATTAGAAACACATTATTTGTTAACTCTTATTATTTTGTACTGGAAGAGCAGAGAAACTAAAACCCAACCTGGCACTTGCACGTCGGACAGTTAGAGTTTTGTCACCCATTTTCAAGCCATTAAGAGCAGCACAAGCAATGTCTGCCACAGATGGATCCTGAAGTAGTCACACATTAGCTTCACAGTTTTCAGAAGAACAGCACTAGATATGGTGGTGCTTTGTGTGGAAAGCAAGTATTATTGTTAACCGGGAAAAAGCTGGAATGTCATTTCAATACGCAACATTCCAGGTATATTCTACTTCAAATTGAGCATCTGAGACTAAGTCAATGTAGCTCAACTCAGCATCTACAGATTCTAAATGTTATCTTCACTTACCTGATAGACACAGAAACCATAACCTTTTGAGTTGCCAGTGTCTCTATCCTTGACGAGATCAAACCCACATAGTGGTCTGCAATAGGTAAGACCAACCATTATAACATATTAATACTGTAACACACCATACACATTAGATTTATAAGCATAAGAAAGAGAAGGATATATGCCAAACAAACTGGATGAAATGATGAATAGCTAGTAATTGTGCATGTACCCAAAGGACTCTAGCAATTCTCTTATCTGCGCTTCAGTAAAGTAGTATGGTAGCCCCCCCACAAAGATACGATCTGGTCCCTCTGCTCCACCGATTGTGCTGTCAATCAAATCCAGAATTAACCCATTAAGTGAATATGAATTTTCTACTGCATTGCAACATAACTACACAGCGCAGCACTTAGAGATGTCAGATAGTGCATTAACTGTTAGTATCTATGAACAGTAGATGTATCCAAGCAAAAACTAAACAATAAATTCAGATTAGTTGGTGGATTGTGTGTTTGTGCGTCAGAGAGAGGCTTCTAACAAATGAACCAAAAATTGTGCATTATAAGAAATATGTGCATTTCAATATGATTGGAACTTTGTACTTCCTGGATATACTCTCAGGTGTCCCCAGATTTACCTTGTCTTTCTGGACTTTTATGTCTCTCGGTGTTGTTTGTACATAAATGTGTTAAAGATATAATTTAGCTCGAGTGAAGTTACATCCAGGGTTTCACAATTTGGATATTCCTCCTAATAAGATGTCCTTTCCAAGAGAAGATCTTTTCCACATAGTTCATGGAAAACAATGCACTTACATTATTATCCACTGTATTGGTGTTGCCTTTTGTTTCAGCTATTGAAGTCAAGGGGGATATCTGTTCCTATGTGCTAATAGTTATACTTATCATACCATACTTTCAGTTAATCAAGGACTGTCTAATTATTTTATATTTTCTAGAATTAGTTTGTTTCTCATTCCTATTTCTAGTTCATCCTCTTCCTAGTGTAGGTCAGCTGTTATTATGCATTATAAGGAAAATTCTACTGTACATCTATCAATAAGTTTCATCACTATCCAGTCCATGACAAATTAATCTCTTCACATCATTCAAGATTACCTGAAATTTTTAAACATTGGATGAGTTGATTTATTCGTAATGTCTCACATCAACACATATAGAAGTTGGTATTCCCCCTTTTTACTCGAACAGTTTAAAATAGGTTAGGATGATAATAGACAGGTATGGAACACAAATATTGTACCCCTGTTTCATACTCTTTCATTCATATTGCATTTTCTCATGAAACTAGTCACCATGTAATTAAAGCTCAAAACTATAGTAAGTTGCACTTAGACTCCTCTGAACAGCCTGTAAGTCTGTAACAATATGATACGGTCCCGAACTTTTGGATCCGCGTTATGGGTCCGACATAACTGCTAGATGGCTCGCGGGAGAGCAGCCCGAGCTCCTTCCCGTGTGCAATGGTTAAAAGGTAAGCTAGTTAAGAGAGAGAGCTTTGATCTCTGGGTTCGTTGGAGAGAACACCGACCTCCAATGTAACCTTTTGACTCAAATATTTGATTCCCTTCAATTGAAAGCATCTCGGGTATTTATAGCTTAGATTCCCAAACTAAGCCAAAGGAACTACAAATGCAAATGCCCAATCTAATCCTATTATGTTAACTACCATTCAAATGCCCAATCTAAGGATTTAAATAACAAATAATAATTCCAATGTAAAAATTCAAGATTCCTATCACAATATTCCGGTTTGACAGAGTTGACATCATACCAACAGTATCTCTTAGCCTGATTTGTGAATTAATATAACAATTTTCTCAACTCACCCAGGTGTGAGTCCAACGACAGCCAAGTTAAGGTCTGGACTTGGTTGGCTGGGACCAAGTGTTGCAGCTAAAGCAGGGTTATAGTCTGTTGGTCTCCGTACTCTCACCGCAACCCCCTGTTAAGACCAAAAAAATGAATCAAACCACGAACAAGTATTTTGCACCATCGGATTCTCCAAGTGCATTACTCAAGCATTCTAGACAGAATTCAAACTTTTCACAAAAAAAAAAATATATATATATATATGATTTAAATCACATACAAACTTTTGCTTATTTACAAACTAAAGGTAAGTGTCCAAACCAATAACCAACCAATCACAAATGTTGCTTTATGAAAATCCGCACGCACGCTTTCCCACTGTGCGACACGTGTCCATGCGCGTGCACGAAGGCTGGCACGCAGTGACTTTTTGAGTCGCAAAAAAATCACTCAGCGCATAAGTTCTAGATGAGTTTTGGTTGTGTGGAACTGTTTCACTGGAGGTGGAACTTTTGGGTATTGTTTGCACTAGAAATGTAACTTTTGGGTGCATGTTGAACTTTTGCGTTGAGTGTGGAACTTTTTGCGACTCCAAAAGTCACTGCGTGACAGCTGTTATGGACACACTAGGAAAGCGTGCACGCAGCTTCCATAAATCAACGATTGTGATTGGTTGGTGATTGGTTTGGACACTTACCTTTAGTTTGTAAAAAGCCACTAGTTTGTAGTGGAATGCATCACTATATATATATAAACTAAGATCTACTCAGCAACTTGTGTACTGTGAAGAGGATTACTTCTGAACAAGTAGTTTATTCTCGTACTAAACCAGAATAATACATAAGCCAAGTTTGTATCTCTAAACGTCAACAACAATCATGAAATATTCATGGGCTCAAGGTAGACCCCAAAAAAACATACGCAATAGCATACACAATGATAATATTCTCGCAAATAAGCTGATAAAAATAAATCTTCTCGCAAATAAATCTACAAGAAAATTCTTGAACATAACAGATCCATCCATGCTTAAACTGTACTCATGTACCGAGTATTTTCAACCTTACAAACATAACAAAGGATATCATTTCTAGTGCCTCTAGCAAAGCTCTTCAAAATCACTAAATGAAGAGAAATAAAACAGAGATAAAATAAGAGTTCAAGATTGACTTGCCTCAAATTGAATCCCATCTAAAGCCATTGCATTGCTTGCTTCTTCAACAGTTCTCATCTCCACAAATGCAAATTTCTTTTCATGATTGATGTATACATTGACAACTGCATCACCTAGAAGTATAAACTACGTGTTAAAATCAATGAAACAAATCACAAATAGGAGCCTGCTAGTTATATGTCTTAACTTGGCTAATATAATTGATGCATTTACCTATAGTAGTGCAAAGAAGGGTATAAAATTAAATAGTTACCTGGACCAGCAGAATTTCCTCCAATTGCAGCCATTATACCACTAAAGAATGTTGCAATTGTCTGTTAAAAAATGGGCATCCTCTTAAAATCCTAGGCCAGTTTAAAGTGGCTAGCAAAATAAAGCCAGCATTTAAATTATTTAAGTAAGCACTTCAGGCACAACGGTAACTAATAGATTGCGTTCAAACAAAGAACAAACTATTTAACACAAACAAATAAACCATCGATCCTTGAAATGGACTCAAATTTGAGCCGCAAGCATCTTCAAGTTAATTAAAAATATTCATACAAAATATACTCCATTTTCTTTCTATTTCAGATGTAGTTTGAGAAAATGGCATAGTATATACCCCTTTTTACCTCTGAATAGTTTCTAATAGTATATATTATCTATAAAAAAAATACTGCCAAATTTTATTATATTTGCCATTCATGTCTGGAAATGCATCGTGCACATACAATACAATGATATTTCCCTGAAACAAATTATAAATCATTAGTCAAATCTAATTCTAGAGTATCATTGACAACAGTATGTTACATGAGATAATATCACTTTCATATAACTATTTATGTTAATGTAGTTGGTCATTGATAAGAGTATGATTCAAATTGTAAAACATACACGCATATACAAGTGTTACAATTAGCATGCAATATCAACAAATATGGCAATGACTGAATCAGCAAACTCAGATCCATCTACCTTGCTGGAAAAGTAGAAAATAAGAATGTGCTGCAAATAATAACTTAAAGGAGATTGTAAGAACAATGGTATTGAAACCAGGTGAACCAAAAAAATTCTTAATTCTAAGGTAAAACTGAAGAACAAGGCATTTTCTAGGTTATAACCTGTTCATTGGCCAAGGGAGGAAGGCCACCAACATACACCCGTCGTGCATGCCTTGTAGCCTGAAAGAGAGAAACAAACATATTAAATAAGCCCGTCCTAAATTCATATAATTATACATCACAACATGACAAAAGTCCCTGATTCAGAAGTATGGTGTCTACCTGCTGAGTCATAGCTTGAGCTGGCATTAAGGAGTGGGCTCCAAACTGTCACGGACAAGAAATGCAGTTTTAGCTTACATGGACATGCAAGAATCCAACACAAAATTCATAATAGAAAGTCGTAGAGAACACAGACTTGTGCTGTCCCAAATGATAACATGTTAGGTAACATTCCTGGCATTGTTGGCGGAACAGCTTGCAGTTGTCCTGAACAAATAATATAAATGAAATATAGATAAATGAGTTGCATATAAAATTTTAATACATTTTTCTTCAATTTTGAGAAATTGCACATCTAGAAGCCTAGAACACTTAACATTAACTGGAAAAATATAATCTGAATACAAATGGATAAGAAACCTATTTCATACCTAAATATTTTCAAATAATAAAATAAGAAATGAATTCCACCACTGCAGACGCTAGAGAAATATTTGTAAGTCTACCAAAATGCAACTGTTGCCGGTTGAAGGCGAACAAGATCCAGCTAACCGATGCATTGATTCTCCGTTGGATATAAATTCTACAGTGATCACGCCGATGGGTAGCAGTGGGACATGTAACCCAACATTGCCTTCTAACCCAAATGATCGACACAACACAAACAAACAACCACACACAACAGCCAAACAACACAACAATGGTTTTCAGTTTCCATAATAAACCATTAGATAAAAGTTAAAAAGTAATACAAAGCCATAAGAACAACTAATAAAATGCACGCTGAGTGCAACAGATATTGCAGAATGAAAATGCTTTCACTTTTTTCAGGATAACCCATGCAACTAGTTGGGTTTGGTAAGTCATTGTGTACATAATGAAGAGACTAGATGCAAACCTGGAATGGCAGCACCAGGTAGCATGGCTGCAGCAGGAGGTGCCATGTCAAAACCACTGGTACGCTTGCTGTATACAAATATACATTAAGCAAGGGAATAGTGAACTGGCTAAACTTGCATGACTGATATATAGATTGTACCATTTCCAAGTTCTACAAAATTAGGGATTGAAAGTAGTCTATCATATGGAAAAGTCAAATACTCATGCCAGGAGATAACAAAAGAGAGCTAAAAACTGTAAAACAAGACTCAACAAATAGTAAAGCGAGAAGGTAGCAGCAGCACATGTAGCAAGCATCAGATATGACCTCCAAAATTTGTTTCTAAATTTGATCAATCAGTAGTCTCATGGGCAGTTTCTCAAGTAATGTTCGTCATCAAAAGGTGTAGATTATGTGTCAATGGTTGTTCTAATTTAATTGCACTGCACTTTAAGAGGCCCAATTTTCTCGAAAACTTGGAAGCAGATCTGTTAAATGCACACAAAACAATTGACACAAATATCAAAATACTGTGTGGTCTGAACTCAAGTAAATTCATGTTCTAATTCTTCATGAACATTGCATTGCTCACTAGGACCTTCAGCTTGTTCTTTGGATGAAAATACAGATCTAAAAACATATACAAGTATGGGCATTTGACACCATCAATATTATTATTTCCACAGATAGTCATAATCTTGTACCCTCTTACGACAACTCATGAGTTGGCTGATGATAACATTTTTTAAATAATATTTATTTCTGATAAAAAAACATTTTTGAAATAATATCAATTTACAGAAAGCTCACGCTCTTTAGCACTTGAGCCAGATTTGAGAGCTGAAAAGTAGCGACTAAAGGAAGAAAATATAGATTACTTATTCACAATCATCCTAATAGGGATACAATGAACCTGCCCATGAGGCACTTACATTACATTGGCTTTTTTAATACATTTATGGTGTGCTAAATCATATTCATTTTAGAAATGTTCACATGTATGTGTTATTACAATTAATAATATGACATCCTCCTTTCTCAAACAATAGAAGAAATCAGAATCTTGGTATAAAAATAAAAACTCAGTAATAGTAGCTGCAAGCCTGCAAATTGGAAGAGGAGAATCTGGAGGTGGTCTATCTGCTTAGACGTTCATGGCTTTTTTGAATCCTTTATATCATAATTCCTTTTTAACATCGTGAATACGAGAATCTTTTCCTTCCATGCAACCCCATTAATGTCATTTTTAGTTTTCTTTTATTGGTTTACATTTGTGTTTTGGTAAAGTAAAAATATGTATTCATATGCTCTATGTACAAGTGGCCAGGGACTAGCTGATCACTTTTTTGCTAACACACATAATATGCTGCTAGTGATTTGAGCTTTTAAGGTATAGGGTTTGAACATACTAATATATGATTTGTATTTGAAGCTGGATTTAATGTTTTGAACTATATGTGTTGATACAACACTTGCACCTTTGATAACTATGACCAGGCTACACTTAACTGGTGCATTGACCAATTTGAAAATCACATTTCAAGCTGTTCGTAGCATTTCCTTTTCTAAAAATGAAAAGCGGAGAAAAAATCAAGCTCTGGCATAAGTGTTACACGTGTGCATGTTTTCCTTATACGTGTAAACGTAAAATACGAAACAAATGAATGATTGGAAATAATAAAAAACAGTGAAGAAAAATTAGAAGAAATTTGAACCTATAAAATCAAATCATGAATAAATATATTCGTTTAAACTTGGTACCTCACAGTCAACTCACACTTATAGCAGCATGATGTTATAGATGTTCACCATGGTTTTCCACTCTCCTAATCTTCAAATTATCCATCATCTAAGGTTTTCAACTAACATCTCCAAGGAATAAATTAAGGTTCTACACTTCTATGTAGCAACCAGTGTTCTAAAAGCCCCTGATACTCCCCGTGAACTCAGTATAACCGAATCACAAAGAACAATAAGTGAAAATTGAACAAAATCCAGTTCAATTTGGTCAACCCCAATCAAAGTCAATCAATTTTCATCTTTATTTTATATATATATATTTTTAAACTGTCTTGATTGTCTGCAAGTAGTCTACGTCTCCTCCGTGTGGAGTAGTCAAATATGAAATTGTTTTAACTTGTTATCTATATCTATCGTTCTTTGAACTTCTTTCTCATGTTATTTTTGTTTGAACTACGGTTTATGCTTTTGTTTTAACTTTATGAAGTTGTTTGAAACCATCTTATTTTATTAAAATAATGTTATTTTTGTCATTAATACATGTATTATATATTGATACATATTAATACCAATGCTCTAAAACTCCCGAGAACTCAGTAAAATCGTTGTCTTTGTCATTCAAATAAATTGATTGAGGAGATCATAATATTTATTTTAAACACGTATGTAGAAGAATTTAAGCAGGGAAAAGTAAAATAACCCCACTTGAACAAGAAAACATCTGTAGACAAAGGAATAACAAAACAAAAGAAAATGAAGCTTAAATGGATAAACAGACTTGCAGCATAATTACAATGCAATAGGAACTATATCATGGGCATGTATTAGTAGCAAATAAAGAAATTGGGTAAATATAGATTTTAAGTTAATTCTCCTTCTCACCATATAGAAAGGGGAAGAAAAACGACAAGCCAGCCAGCCAGCCAACCAATTAATAGAAATAGCACACGAGTCAAATTTATATTGCTATGTATAGGCAATTCAAGATATCACATACCTTCTTGACTGAGAAGGAGAAGGTGATCTAGATTTCTTCCTAAATCTGTCCCTTGAACGGGATGGTGATCTTTGCCTATGTCTACTTTCTGTATCTTGGTCACTGTCACGATGCCTGCAAGAACATGATAATTATCTGAATAATCTTGTTATATGCAAACAAAAAGAATGTGGTAAAATTAATGTGTGGAAAGAAAATCTCTAATTTTTCAGTTTGAAATAGTAACTAAGCAAGAACACCAAATATCAATATAATGGAGCAATTTGAACTGACAAGCCAGTGAGAGCATACATAAGTTACATCAGAAGGCAAATTATAACCTGTCATGATTGCGACTACGACGTCGGTCATGATCGTCATACTTATCCCTTCCTCTATCACCTCTTCCACTTCTATCCTTGTAGTCTCTGTGATGTCGTTCTCGACCCTCCTCCCTATCACGACCCCAATCTTTAGCCCTAGACCTTTCTCGATCTGATCCGCGAGAATTGCGCTAAGATAGTTGCTTTTGTTAGTCATTTGGGAACAAATAAAACCAAAAACTAGTCATCTGAATTTGTTAGCCATCATAAAACTGATCATTTCATCTAGCTATGCACCAGAAATCTCAAGTATTGATGACATAGGCTAAGGGTACAGTTCAAATAAGGAAACTGTTTTCATCTATCCTGTGCTGCCATTAGAGAAAGTAAGGATACCCAAATCAATATTTTCAGGTATCTAGAGTTAGCTACTTAAACCCCGGCATCTCCAGCCCTGGTCATTATCAAATTTTCAAAAAGGGAATTTGTTCCTTAATCCCTCATAGAAAAAAAAAGGGTAAAACAATATAATACAACAATTTGTCATCAAGCTAGCCAGAAGAAATGAAAACAAATTCCAAATACAAAACCAATTGAACAAATATGTAAAGAGAGTTACTCAATTCAATTAATTTCCAGGGTATTGAGCTCCAAAATGGAGCGATAATGATAAAATTACAGCTAAAAACAATGCAAGATGTAAACACAGAAGTGTATATAAAAATGAAACGGGGGCAAAGATACCTTGGGAGAAGAAGCAGGTCTAGTCTGATAGTCGTCTCCATTACTGTTGTTGTCCGCCATACCTGAATTCCAAAGCAAAACCCTAACCCTAATTCAGAGGACACGAAGCAATTTGAGGGAAGAAGAAGAAGGTGTTGCCCGAATTTGAGCTGCTTCACTGTAATTTCCGTTAAACTGGCAGAGCGGGTTGTGGGCTGGGCTTCTTTTAGGTTGGGCTTTTTCTATTATTATACTTTGTTGATATATTGACGAAGGAAAATAACAGTAGTTTTATTTTTTTTCGAGGAAAAACAAATTTTATTAATTAAATAGCAATTAACCCGGCATCAAGCCAGACAACTGAAGTTACATATGGTGGGACAGAACCCTCACCATAATTCCATCTACCGTTAATTAAAACAAACATGACCAATTCGTGAGCCGTTTGATTACGAGGAAAACAAAGAACAAAAGTTATGATAATGGATAGTACGCAACCTCGTTCGCTAATGGTTTCTCCAAAGTTGTTCAGCTCGACCCGTTTAGCATCATGTAGGGTCACGGCCTCCAACTCATACGGATGAAGAAACTCTGTGATCTTGCTGCGGAATGCTTTATTCAGGCATCTCTGATAACCTAGAAGACCAATCGACTCAAACCGATTACCATCATGCAGAGTCACGGCCTCCAACTCATACGGATGGAGAAACCTCGTGATCTTGCTGCAAATCGAATTAAACCAGCTTCCTCGATCAACCCTGCGAAAAATATGGGCATCACGAAATTTAAATCCTCCCAGTTCATTGGGTTTTACCGGATCAACCCATCGACACCAAGGACCCCCCGTTTCCTTCCATTACCAATCCCAATAAGATACGTATTGAATTTTGAGCAAGCCGAGACTCCCTAGTTCGGTATGCTTGCATGAGTCTTCCCACCGACGCCAGATAACTCGGATTCCCTCCCAGTATCGGCCTACCAACCAACCAAAAGCAAAACCCCCCAACCCTCCAAGCTCCGTCGTCGCAACCCAGGCGCGATCCATCTGCAACTCCAGCCTCATCCGTCTCAGCTCATCCACAAACCACCTAACCTCGCCTCCATCAAAACCCAATCTACCATCCGACCATGCCTCCATCAGACTACAGATCTACCTCCACAGGAGCTCTGCTCCTACCGCCGCACCACGCTGACGTCGCCGCCAGTACCACGCAGACGTCGACACCCGTAGGAGATCGGTGCCGCGAGACTTCGCCCAATTATGAAAAACAAACCATAAAAGTAGGGTACATGTCGCCGCTTCCGAGCAGAAAATAACAGTAGTTTAGTACACCTAAATAACAACGATTTTCACTTTAGTAATTTAAATTTTATTTTAATTTATATCGTGTCTTGAATATTATTTTTTTCATTTTAATAAACTTTATTTTTTTTGGATATTTCGTTAGCATTTTCCAAAAATACCCCTCACTACAAATCAAACAAAACTCAGTTAATCATCTAATGTGAAATGTCAATTATATCCCTATTATGAAATGAAATATAAAGGTTATAATGGTCATTTAACAAGTTAAATAACGAAATAAAAATATGAAGAAATCTTGAGCTTATTCAATCAGTTAGGGATCGATCTCTGACGAGAGAATCAGATTGGGCTCCGACAACTCAGTTTTGAAACCAGAAAATCAAAAATTAGCAACCAACAGAGCAAATCGAGCTTCCTCATAATTGTTTCATAGACTCTCGGAATCGACGGAGCAAATCACCGTTCATGGGACCGTTCATGGAGAGATGGACGTTTGGACATTTTCCCCTGATTTGTATTTGATACCTACTATATATTTTCCTGATTTCAATTTCTAACCTGATTCAGAATTGAAAATAGGGAAATATTGTACACGAAATTATGGGAAAATTATGAATTGGAAATTCCCAATTATGTAGGATTTTATTAGGAATAAAATCTCTACTCCCCATATATATATATATAGTTAATTGGGAATTTCCAATTCAGAATTTTCCCATAATTTCGTGTACAATATTTCCCTATTTCCAATTCCGAATCAGGTAAGAAATTTGAAATCGGGAAAGGAATTTGCAACAACGTCAAAGACCCCGTCACGGGGCTGTGATCGATTAGCCGCCCCGTGACCAACTTGTTTGGTCACAGGTCCGCCACGGGGCCGTGGCCACTTGAGCAGTTCGTAATCAACACTTGGTCACGGGCTCATGACCTCTTGTGGTCAGGTGTCCTATTCTCCACTTGTTCTTCAAGTGTTTCGGGCTTGCTCTCTGTGTGTGACCCTGTATGCTCATAAGTCATTGCAGAATGGCCCCAAATCCTCATTTAGTCCTTTAATCATAAGTGGCCTCTAGTAAGACATTATGATTACCCAATGATCACGATGATCGGTGATTCGACTTAACGTTTTGGTGTAACTATCATAATCTCTTTGTCACCAGATATCTTGTTTGAACATAAGGCATAGAGTCGTCACCCTTATTTATTCAAACTTGTTTCTTGATCTCAAGATGAATGAGTATGATAACTCTTTATCAATAGTGCGGCCACACATTCCTTCTCAATCATTCTCATCAAGAGACCTAAACAAATATCATTCCCACTAGCACATGAGGGGCAAATCTAATGATTGTCATCTACATCCCTCATATGACCCGTCGCACAACCAATCACACACATCTGGTGATTATAACAATGTTAAAATAGGAAATTGAGGCATGTCAAAAGCTATTGGCATATGAGACGTGCGATTGGAGATGAAAAACGGTACAATTCTTATTCTACAAAATGTTAAGCATATTCCCGACATTCGTTTGAATTTGATATCAGTAGGCAAGCTAGATGATGAAGGTTTTCATCATACCTTTTGTGGTTGCTTATGGAAGCTCACTAAAGGTGCTATGGTTGTGGCTAGAGGTGAAAAGTGTGCTTCGTTGTATGTGACACAAACTAGAGTTTGTGGTGGCATTATTAATGCAATTGAGAAAGAGAGTACAACTGAATTGTGGCACAAGAGACTTAGTCACATGAGCGAGAAGGGAATGATGGTTTTGGGAAAGAAGAATCTCCTACCGGGAATGAAAGGTGAACCATTAGATTAGTGTGAGCATTGCTAGGCCGACAAGCAAACTAGAGTATTTTTCAAATCATCCCCTCCCTCGAGAAATGCCAGAGATGTTTGATTTAGTATACTCTGATGTGTGTGGTTCTATAAAAACCAAGACACTTGGGTAGTAGTCTCTATTTTGTGACTTTTATAGATGATCATTCAAGAAAGGTGTGGGCCTATATCTTGAAGACTACAAATCGAGTGTGTGGTGTCTTCAAATAGTTTCATGCCCTAGTTGAAAAACAGACTGGGAAGAAGTTAAAGTGCATGCGAACCGATAATTGAGGTGAGTATTGTGGTTATTTTGATAATTATTGCAATGATCAAGGCATTCAACATGAAATGACACCTCCAAAGACGCCTCAGCTAAATGGGTTAGTTGAGAAGATGAATAGAACGCTTATTGAAAGGACGAGATGTTTACTTTCACAAGCAGGGTTACCAAGATGCTTTTGGGGTGAGGCTTTGAATACAGTGGTTCATGTGTTGAATCACACACCGTGTGTGCCTCTTGAGTTTGATGTTCCAAATGGAGTTTGGACAGGTAAAGAAGTCTCATATAATCACTTGAGCTTATTTAGATGCAAGGCATTTGTGCATATTCCAAAGGATGAAAGATCTAAGGTTGATATGAAGACTAGACCGTTCATATTCATCGGTTATGACGAGGATGAGTTTGGATACAGATTTTATGATCCAGTGCAGAAGAAACTTATCAGAAGCCGCGATGTAGTATTTATAGAGAATCAGGACATCAAAGATATTGTGAAATTTGAAGAAAGTGCTCCGCAATTTATAACTGACTTGATTGACTTTAATATAGTTCCTCTGACAGTTGTGCCAAGTCAAGTTGAAGATGAGATTCGTGATGGTCAATATAGTCTAGGTGATGTTGATGCTCCTGTAGAGGTAGAGATGGATAATGAAGTCCATGAGCAGTTGCTCGTACCATATGTTCTACTAGTTGTTCCACTCAAGAGATCTTCCAGAGATCGACAACCTTCTTCAAGGTACTCAGCTGATAAGTATGTGTTAGTATCTAACGGGGGAGAGCCCGAAAGTTACAGTGAAGCCCTTGAAGATGAGAATAAGAAGGAGTGGGTTGAAGCCATACAAGATGAGATGATATCATTGCATGAGAATCATACTTATGAGTTGGTGAAGTTGCCGAAAGGAAAAAGAGCTTTGAAGAACAAGTGGTTTACAGAATGAAGCAAGAAGAAAATACTTCATGTCCACTATACAAAGCTAGATTGGTCGTCAAGGGTTTCAGCCAGAGGAAAGGTATTGATTTTGATAAAATATTTTCTCCTGTTGTTAAGATGTCATCTATTTGGGTGGTTCTTGGTTTACCCGCTAGTCTTGATTTGGAGGTTGAGCAGATGAATGTGAAGACTGCATTTCTCCATGGTGACTTATATAAGGAGATTTATATGAAGCAACTAGAAGGTTTCAAAGTAAAGGGAAAAGAAGACTATGTGTGCATGCTTCAGAAAAGCATGTACGGTTTGAAACAAGCACCAAGGCAGTGGTACAAGAAGTTTGAGTCAGTTATTGGTGAGCAAGGCTACCAGAAGACGAAACTGACCACTGTGTTTTTGTGCGGAAATTCTCTGATGATGATTTTATCATACTATTGCTATATGTTGATGATATGCTGATTGTTGACAATAATGTCTCCAGAGTTGAGAGATTGAAGAATCAGTTGAGTCAGGTTTATTCAATGAATGACTTGGGTCTTGCGAAGACTATTCTTGGCATCAGAACTACTCGCGATAGAATTGTGAATAAGTTGAAAGATGTTGTAAAGGTTCAATATGGACAAGACTAAAGTGGTGAGCTCTTCTCTTGCTACTCACTTTAAGTTAAGCACGCGACAGAGCCATTCTACGGAGAAGGAGATGGAAGACATGGATAGAGTTGTGTATGCCTCAGCATTAGGAAGTTCGATGTACGCAATGGTGTGTACAAAGCCTGACATAGCTCATGCAGTTGGTGTTGTGAGCCGTTTTCTGTCAAATCCGGGTTAAGAAAACATTGGGATGCAGTCAAATGGATTATGAGATATCTCCGAGGTATCTCTAATTACAGACTCACTTTTGGAAGTGGAGAACTAGTGCTGGTTAGCTACTCTGATTCAGATATGACAGGAGATGTTGTTAGCAGAAAATCCACCTCAAGTTATTTAATGACATTTGTAGGTGGAGCAGTTTCTTGGCAGTCAAGACTACAAAAGTGTGTTGCACTTTCTTCTACAGAAGCTGAATATATTGCAACAATTGAAGCATGTAAAGAGTTGTTGTGGATGAGAAGATTCATAGGGGAGCTCGGTTTCAAGCAGCAACGCTATGCGGTTTATTGTGATAACCAAAGCGCGATTCACTTGAGTAAGAAATTTATGTTTCATGCAAAGTCGAAACATATTGATGTGAGATACCATTGGCTTAGAGATGCACTTGAAGACAAGTTGTTTGAGATTGAGAAAATCCACACATATGATAATGGTTCCAATATGTTCACAAATTCATTTCCAAGGGAGAAGCTTGATGTTTGTCGTAAGATATTCGGGATGGCGATGCCCTCCACTTAGTTGAATAAAGGGGAGATTTGTTGGGTCTTTATTTAATAAATGGAGGCCCAAATCCCATGTGGTTAATATCCCACATGAAGAAGGAAACCTTAATTGCTTGCATATATATATATAGGAGGTAATATAGAGAAGGAAACAAGGCAATTCAAGAGAGAAATAGAGTGAAATTCATGCAGAATTTTCTGCTACTTTCAATGTCGACTAGCAAGGTTCTAGAGTCTGATCGGAGGTTGATCCACCGTTGGATCACGATAAATTCGGAACCAGTGATAGTCGATCAGCATGGACATGCCCCAAACGTCGATGTCACAATTGTGTGTCATTATTCCCTTGAGCCATTAAGGTCTTGCCTGCTGTCATTGGTTCCAAATAGTATAATCCGCTTCGCATCCGTCCATACCAATCAGCGTTCTCGAGAGCAAATCCTGTATCACACAGCATCCCGAATAAAACATTAGTGCACAGTTAAGATCCCGAGTAATCTTACTGACTAACATCGAATTGAAACAGAATTGTGGAACAACCAGAACTTCTTCGAGACATAATCTTGAGTCAAGTGTTACTTGGCCCACTACTTCGATAGGGGAGCTCTCTCCATTTGGCATTCTGACTGATGGTGAGTACGATTTAGGCCATACATGAGATAATTCACGTGGAATGAATTTTACCAGAGTGGTCAGATGATGATTTATTGATAGATGTATCGGCAAAAAGTAGACTCGTTGATGAATTAGGTCGTCTAAGCAAATCAATAAGGTGTGCCTTTTGAGATGTGTTAAGTTGACTTGCAAAGTGCTCCAAATTTACATCATTCGTTAAGGTAAGAGACTAATCTGAGCAACAAGACATGTGTTAAATATTGGATCAAGATTGTTGTTGTTGAGGATAGATAGGCCCAATAAAGTGAGCTAACCCATTTTTCTTCTCATCAATTGCAAGCCTATTAAAGTTATACTCCTCACGTGACACAGGCCTGAAGTAGTGGGCTTGTCTACTTAGTTTCTCATGAACACCATGCTTGTTAGGGTGCATTAGAACACACTCAGAAGAGCTCCTCCCGCCACCAAACGTAGCTATGCATCCATCTTTCCACGCACGAGTCTCGCCGACACGTTCTCGGTTTGGACTGTTGTCACCGTCCTTTTGCTGCAAACGGTCATCAATGATAGAAAACTCGTTGGATCTGTGGTGCTTCTCGGATTCGTGCGAGGTCTGACCAATGATATGGTTGGTCGTCGGTCTCCTAGCGGTGCAATCGGAGGGGCGCGTACATAGAGCCATCCGGCTTTATTTACCGTCCTTCTGCTGCAAACGGTCATAAAGGATAGTACACTCGTTGGATCTGTGGTGCTTCTCGGATCCGTGCGAGGTCTGACCAATGATATGGTTGGTCGTCGGTCTCCTGGCGGTGCAATCGGAGGGGCGCGTACATAGAGCCATCGGGCTTTCGTCGTTTCTTCTCGATGCGAAGCCAGATCTCATCTCCCGAGCAAAGAACAATATCGAAAATAGTCTAATATTTAACTCGAAAGAATTCCGGCCCAAGGAGGTGCTCGAACACATTCGTGGTTGTTTCATGGACGCCAAAAAGGGTCTCGTCTTGAGACTTGACTTTATGTTAATATTACAACGACTTGAAGAATGAATCATGTTGACGGCAACCGGTGACAAGTTATGGTCTACCATGGTTGCTATGAGAAAAAAAAGTCAGATTGGTTCTCTGATACCATGAAAGAAATGATTGTTTGTCCTAACTTGATTTTTCATTAATCCAATAACGTGTACATATAGTAGTTTACATAAACAGTAAAAGGAAACAAATCAACAATAAACTTATTTACATATTTACGGAAACATAATATTTTCCAAGAAGTCATGGTTGATTTTTTGCACCAGTCAACATAGTTAGACACACATAGCCTTTTCTTAGCTTGCTAGCTCATCTAAAAGAATTATTTTCGTCAAAAGCTCGATCTTGATTAAAACAAGGTGAGATTAAATATTTAATGAACTGAGCCCAGATGGCTTGTTAAAATCTTGACCCATTTACAAGTTAGAAGAAAGAATCTAAGGATATCAACGTATATACTTCTCGTGTTACGATATTATTTATATTTATATACGTGAAATGATAGGTAATTATTTGCTTACAGAACAAATGGACGGAGGAGAGTGAGAAAAAAATAGTAAATATCTAATTTTATTGTACCCTAAATAAAGATATTGTTGTTAAATTTCGAACTATATATGAACATAAATATTACCGTTTCTTATCCACATTCATTCTCAAGTTTGAGGTAGAGAGAGAAACAAGCGTTAGAGAGAAGAGAGATGTTGCCGAACCAATGGACTTCACCTTGTAGCAGTCAATGTACCCAAAAATATGCTGCCCTCACCCAAATTCCATGTAACATTCCTCCCTCAACAGTACTCACAGATCTAATGTTTATTGGAATTCGAATGTGAATTTCAACTTGTTTCTGCAATTTCGGCATGCTTTTCACCAACCCTTTTATTTGTGTTTAATGTAGGTTTGAAGCTACATTCATTTTTCAGATTCAATGTTTCTTACATAGTTCTTTGCTTATGTTCTTGAATTTGAATTTGATATTCCACTTGTTTCTGTATTTATGTTTTTGTACTTACCATTTTATTTGTATTTGATGATTTTTGTCACCCACAAACGTTAAATACAATGCCAATTGTATGAACTTTGTTTAACATTTTATATCAATGCACACACACATCGATCAGGAGTTAAAGCTTTTGGGGATTGGGTTTGAAAAATCAAATCCTAAAATGTGACTTCTTAATTTTGTTTTGTGATGGCCTTTGTCTGTTGTATTAATGTTATGTAAACCATGATGCTACCGAGGATGCTCGGGTAATTCTGGTTTTCATAAATTTTCTATATATACACAATTGAAGTGGGTCATTATGCTTATATTTTGTAACACTATGTTATGTGCATAATAAATAGCATCAGACAATGAATTACTGAATCCTTATTTTGATAGTCAACTCAACTGTGAGTCAAGGCAAATATCATTGGTTCTTTTGGTGTAGTGAACCCGTTTATGACTTTTAGATGATTGATTTCTTTTTCTTACCCTTTCTTCTTTCTATTTTCCATTATGAACTAAAAAGGCGTGATACTATAATTGTTGTTTCTCAATATTTCCTCACTTCCCTCACACAACAACCATGTCATTTGCTCAATTAATTTTTTGATGACTAGTCCATCTACGATCATGATATTTTAAGTTCTAATTTTACTGTTTCCATTAGGTGGAAATGAACCTTAGGTTTTTCAATTGTCAAGATTATAGTGAAAGTCTATAATCTACATTCTTGTTGCTTTCAAGTGTCATTCATGTTAATCTACTGATAACTATTCATATGTAGGGAGAGTATTTTGCAAGAAGGGGTGCAATTCTGATGGGGAATCATGGGAAGAATGTGAGTATCTCGATTTTTTGAATCCTAAATTATTCAAACTAAAGTTGGGAACCAGGTGAATTGAATATTATGCTTCTTGTAACTTACAAGTTCAACCACATGGATTTTTTTCACTTTTTTTGTATAGATTTACGTCATCTATACTTTATTGTTTAATCTTTAGATATTGTAAATCTATCAACAATATAGAACATGATCTAATTTCTTACGTAACTGGTGACAATATCTGGTTGAGGTTATAATTTTTCGTTTTGTTTTCTTATTCAAAAGAAAAATCGATTATGAAAATAAAGTGCAAAAGATTTTTTCTTGCGAAATGGTTATCAACATCTTACGCATATATCTATAAGTATATAAAACGGATTTATTAGGAGAAAACGGAATAGGTCGTATTTGTTTTTAGAAATGATTTTCTTGAAGTTTTTTTCTTGGTACTTTTAGAATAACCTCAAAGCATTAGTTTTTCAAAGTCATACTTTGAATAACTAGTTTACAGAAATTGATTACCTTATAGGGTTATGAGTTATAATTTCACATGTTGATTTTAATTTTAATTGACTGAAGTACTAAATTTCCAGGCTTGGAGGGATGCGATGAGATGTGTTATAAAGACCCTGTGCTAAAAGACCATGAATGGAGTGCTTACATTGATCGCTCTCCAGGACTTTCAAATTATTCCGAGGTTTTTGTTTTCCTTCTTTTTTTCCATATTAATTATTCTGTCACCCTTGTGCTGTGATGAACTTAGTAGTTGTCCAATAGTTATGGTCAAATGATTTATATAAGCCTACCGAGAAGAATTGTTGACAAAAAAAGTGCAACTTTATATCATTTCTTCATGAAATTCAAATTTTCTTTTGTTATTTTTTTTCTTGAATTACCTTATAATATTTGTGCATAAAGAATGCAATTTTTCAACTATGCCTCTTGGTAGAATTACCGGTTACCAAAAGCTAGTGGTACATTTATTAGTGTCATGACTCGTGAGAATTTGAGTGTTTGGATAACTAATTAGAGCTCAAGACCGTTGTGCAATGGATTATTGACCGATGAAGTGCATTTTTCTATGACTAGGAATGCTTCCATTCATGTGTTGCTGGGTGCGGTTACAAGGTTAGTTGTTACTGAATTGCATCAACTCAATATGCCTTAATGTTAATGTATATTTCCTATAGATTGGTAATTTTATTTTACGGTGAAGAAAAAACATAATTCCACTAAATTATTACATGAGATTGCTCGTGTGAGATGTAATGATGAGATTTCAATGTAATTGTTATGCATGTGATTTGCATTCCCAAAACATAACAAATTTCAGTATGGCATATTATGCAGTTTGATGTTCAACCTGAAACAATTGATCAAACTCATCCTAACAGGCCACAAAAGCCTCCATCGTCTCCCAAGGCGCCTTGCAAACCTGCTTCTTCTGCGGACGTACCCGGCACTAGTTCCCCATAAACATACCTTCATCTATATGTAATTATAATATACATTATTTTTGTTAAACTTCACTCAAGAAAGTTTGTGACATGGTTACATGCTGTATCAGACCAGTAATCAAGCTGGAGCTTTTTCTTCCCTTTCTATTGCTGTTGGGGGACCATAAGCATTAGGCACATAACAGTTAATTCTTTTCCATTTTTGCGTGTTGTAGATCAATGAACAACTTCACTGTAATTCTGTTGAGGCACACAAGAAGTTTGTTAGATTGTTTTGGAGGAAATGGTTATGAAATGCCCTAATTATGCGTAACATGTATGATTTGATATGAGAACACTGCATTAGTGCATGATAGAGAATTTTTCTACTGGCTATATTTATACTTATGGACATGCTTGTATGGGTTAATTACAAGTCACTGCTCTAAATTATTTATGATTATCATGTCACTGTTTTGCAAGGTTTTAAAACTCAGGATTGACACTTTGTGAGGCAACAAATACAAATTGTTAGGGTGTGTGTAGCTATATTATAGAATAGGGATAATTTCAGATACCACCTCCTGAAATATATCAAATCTCACTCAACACCCCTCAAAACTATTATTCTCACTAGCACCCCCTTAAAATGGGCAAAATTCTCAGTTGTCAAAAATTTATTGAAAAAAGAAAAATATATCCCTCTCCCTCACCTCTCCTCCCTCCCTCCACCGTCGCCGGCGAGCCTCCCTCCGACCAATTCCCTCCACCACCACCACTCCTGGCGCCACCTCGAACACCTCCGCTGCCACCATCAGCCTCCCCTTCCTCCCCTCCTCCGCCCCCTCCATCCTCACCTTGAACTCCTTCTCCCTCCAAACCCTCAACCTTACCTCCCTCCCCATCAACTCAATCTTCACCATTATCGCCGTCGTCGAGCACCGCGACTTGAACATCGACGCCGCCCTCCGCTTACTCTCAAACAGGCTCGAGAGGTCGAACTCCGATGACATCAAGGAGATGAACATGAACGCGTTCAAGAATTTAGGTGATTTCGAATCCGATTTCGATTCCGGTTCCGATTCTTCGATCGAGGGCGAGATCTGGCGAGAGAGGTCCTTCCTGAACTAGGGGACGCGCATGATCGCCGGGATCGAGATCTGTCTCGCCGGATCTAGAACCAGGAACTTCGAGACGAGTATCCTCGACTTCTGGCGAGAACCATGGCGGAAAATCGAACTCGGCCTTGAAGATCTTTCCATACTCTTGTGTTAGAAGGTCAGGACGGTGGACACGCGGCAGGTGGGGATTGGCCGGAGGGAGACTCGCCGGCGACGTTAGGGAGGGTCCGATGGGGCAATTTCGTTTCTGGAGAGGGAGGGAGGAGAGACAAAGGGTATGGTGAGGGAGAGGGGTATTTTTGTCTTTTTACAATGAAATTTTGACAACTGAAATTTTTGCCCATTTTAAGGGGGTGCTGGTGAGAATAATGATTTTAGGGGGTGTTGGGTGAGAATTGACATATTTTAGGGGGTTGTATCTGGAATTATCCCTGTAGAATATAATGAGTGCAAAAAGACCAAATATTCATTGTCCTTCTCTCTCCAGTATCGTCTCCTCCATCCTTGTTCTAAAAAGAAGTCATGGCCAGATGCTCCCAGCAAGAGAAAAAGAAGTCGATAGCTTGGGCACTGGAGTTGTGCCCAGAATCAGAGAATCTAAAGCTTGTCCTTGCCGATTTGGCCTTGGCCTTGAAAACCCCAAAATCCATATGTCAGTTCTCCGACTCCGACCATCCACATCCACCCGTCAAATCATGCCGCGAGCTTAGATCTTGATTCAATATCAATATCAATCTTTATGGGTTTTTGAATCGGGTCCAAATCGAATGATCTTGAACCAAAAAATTTGTCTGATCAAAATTCAATTGTTTTTGTTAACAAGCAAGCAAATCAATTTTGGCTTATGCCGCAGATGGTAGGTAGCCCGCCTGTATCTATGTGTCGTCACCAAATAATTTTATATAATGACATGGTTTTAAGTTACCATAAAGAGGGCATTCATTTTAGAAAAAATTAACAACATGAGTATAAAATTAGACGAAAAAGAGCAACAAGTAACAATTTTTGACATTATAAGTTTAAGTTTAGTGTTGTTTTTCTAAATGTGTATAGTAAAAGTATAGTGAATAACTCTAAATTTAATAATCGATCCACCACTCTTAATTGATACGGAAGAAATTTAAGCGGTGTTGCATTATCCTCGAGAGTTTGGAAGATCATAACCGAGTGAAAAGGGGCAACACTTGTTTGGTTTTCCTTTTAGGGAAAATGTCACTTACCTCTACCTAGTTTTCCCTTACCTCCCCCTTTTGTACAATACGTTATATGAAGTCCCCAAAATATACCATATTTTCAGTCAGCCGCGTTAGCTTTTGTCAAAATGATGAAAATGTCCATGTATTTAAAAAGATTAAAAAATATTTTCTGAAAACATATTCTTTTATAAAATAAATGATGAAAACTGATTCTAATATTATTTTTTTTAAAAGCTTTTTTAAAAAATATTAAAAAAGAAAAACAATTTTTAAACATCATTTTTATGTTTTATCATGTTTTTACTATTTATTTTATAAAAAATTATATTTTATAAAAAATTTGAATTTTTTTTTAATTTTTTTTAAATACACAAGCATTTTTGTCATTTTCAAAAGGAAAAAAAATTATACATAATTTTCAAAAATCGAACGCTGTTGGGGCTAACTGAAAAAGTGGTATACTTTGAAGACTCCACATATCGCATTCTATAAACGGGGAGGCAAGTTAAAACCAGACATAGCGCAAAAGAGGCAAGTGCCATTTTCACTTTCCTTTTATTTTGAAAAAAAGGTGTCGTGTCACATTTTGCCATTCTCACTTGTCTGGGTTGGATGACTTTGTTTCGGCCTTGACTTATAAGGGAACAGAGCAATGGTGAGCCAAAATACAATATTCAATCAGACAACCCTAAAACAAGAAAAGAATAGAAAAAAAACACTCCGAAATAGCACAAAACCATCAGCCAACCACGGCTTCGTAACACTACAACCTGCAAAAGCATTATCCTTGGTAGGGGAAGATCAAAACGATGCACTTGGCTACCACAAGACCAAACAAAATGGCAACAGTTTCAACAGCGCAACTTCCACACCCAATTCTTCAGTTTGATATCATTAGCTCAACAGATGAATCAGTGACCTTAGACTAGATAGTTAAATGGTGCGGGATTCAGAAACTAAAAAGTTCATTCCAAATCCACAAATATCTGCAATGAGCCCACAGAGAAAGGTCAGTGTTCCGTCAAGACAAATACGAGATCTGGATAACGTAATGGTCAACTCTAAGTTTGTTTTTTGTCACAAACACCACCATATGGTCAATGTATTCTAAAATATCACAACCATCTAAGAAGATAACATAACATCCCCTACAACGTATTTAGGGATTTAGATTGACCCTTATCCTAGTGAACAGGCACACACCATCCTTCTGAAAGAACTTACGTCCTGAAATATGAAAACTATCTAAATATTGGGTGTGATTCTGTAAGGTCCCTCCCTAATCAGTCTTAACATCTCTTATAGCCTTCATTGCACTTTTTCACTTTATAAAACACCGGAATTATTGCAACCTTCTGCTTCCCCAAAGAAAATTGAAATGTTAAAGCATTCCATAACAGAAATGGAGTAAAGCTAAACAAAAGGACTGCTTAAACCAAACCTATATTGATGACAACTGTGATCACATAATGCTTAGTTTGTAATTTCACACACTCAAAGAACAATATATTTTCTTTTGTAATCCTTCTCGACGAACCTGGTTATTCCTATAGTTTTGAAGATCTTCTGAATATGGACGCTGTATAAAAGCTTAATTATACAGAAGAAATCTTCATACAAGTGACCTTAAAAAGGCAGAAAGGTGTGGAAAAGAGACATCAGTGGCACTGAGAACTTTCAGCAGCATGGTTGAGAGAGGACTGGACTGACAACAACATGTGCATAACCATACACATAGTATTTCACTTTAAAAACTGATGAAACCTACGGGACTGACCTATATAAACATACAGGTTAAATCGATCATGCTTAACAGGCTTGTAGATCCTAATCCCGATTCACCATATACAACTTCTGATGTAAGAGTGGGAATTGTCACCTCTTACAAACCTCGATCAAATCATATTTTAGAACATCAGGATGATGGTCACACTCAATAGGAGCATTTTGGTATTCCTTTTTACCTTCAATTGCAAACAAGGCATCCACACATTCCAAATTTACAGTATGATGATAAGATTAATTCATTTACTGATAATCACAAGAGAAACCCAAAAATAGCATTGCTTGAGAAAAAGTAATGCAGATAACTAACCTCCAAATCTGGCAAAGGGTCATAAGTTATCTTCTCCCGGATGTTGAACAATGTTATGCCTGAGATTCTCTGGACTCCAAGTTTGGTAGCAATCAGATTCTGCACAGGCGGAATCAATATGATGAGATTGCACAGAGAATATGAAATAATCATACAAATAAATGTTCAACAAATTATCATCAGTGTTAATGAAATTAAAAAAATATCATGGCATGGTAGTATGTTATTGTCAATGATCAGTATATGAAAGGATTCAATTATTTAAGTATTCAAGTATATAGTGTGTGTGGCACGCCTCTGTTACTGTCTTTTTCTATCAGCGATTTTTTATTTTAAATAAGTCAAATTAGATTTCCTATAGGGAAAAAGATTTGGGAACAAGCAAAACATTATAAAAAATGAAAGAGGGAAGAATAATTCGCATTAACTTAAATGAACCCCTAGAGTCCATCTTGAAAAGTTGAAAGCTGAATAACAACCTACTCGTATATCAAGTGGTCACTAAAAACACATTCTTTCGATGTGGAACACTAGAAGCAGAAGCAAACAACTGGTCATATAAGGTTTCAATCTACCTCACCATGTATAGAAAATAAGAGTAAAAAAAATATAGTTTGGAATGGAAGCAAGGATGACTAATTATGTCAATTTTTTATTACTGATGCATTTTTACCATAATTTTTTTTTCTTTTGGGGGGGTAGACTATTGATCCTCCAACTACTCATTTCAAAAATGATCCTTTAAGTATTTTTAAATCAACAATAATTACTTAATACATGTTTGAAGATGGTCCTCCGTCCTCCAACTATTTTAAAATCATCATCATTCCCAAAATATTCAAAATAGCCACACTATTCAACAAAGGTGAGCTTCACCCGCTATTAGGCCATAGTTATTAAAATCATCCAATTCCTGATTTGATTCAGTTTAAAATTACCCCTAATTAGGACAAAATTAAGTCTTGTGCCTGAATCACTAGATTCACTCACCTTCCAATGCACGATTCATAAACTCGTCTTCCAATTCATGATTTAACCATGATCATATCAATATACTCTCTCTCAACCAAAAATCTTAGCAAATGAGTTCAGCAAGTCTATCAGTTCTCAACTTCATCATATCACTATTAAGTAAATGGCATAAGGGAAGTGACAATACTGAATACTGAATAGTTAGGGAATCGACAATGAGTCAATAAAAAGTTGGAGAATCTATTTTCAGCCACTTTCATTAGTTAGAAGATCAACGATAATTTAACAGAATACTATATGAAAAAAGATAAAGAAATATTTAAGATATAAAAAAATAAATATTTTAATATTCACTACATTCATATTCTTTAAAAATAATAGAAGTATCTATCAGTATAAATTATTTGAGTTTTTGGTATTTTTATTACTTTTAAAATCAAATTTAAAAAATGCTTAAACCCGCCCAAATCCCCCTGGCTTGACTTACGCCGCCTGATTATATGAAATTGAGTTAGTGTTCTAAAAATTCCCTGATCTAGCTTAAATGTAGGTAGCATGATTGAAATAACAAATTAAAAATGGCTCCTTACACTAATATCAATGCAAATCACTCTCTACATTAGATTAAATTAAAGGAGAAATTGCAGGTCACTAACATGTACTATGCAACTTTTATATGTCGCTACCATGTACTTATTTTAGTTGCATGTCACCACTGTAAGGTTTCATTTAATTGCACCATCTATCACAGAGTTAAATTTAATGTAAAAAGTCTATAATACCCCTATATTAAAAAAATATCTTTTGAAAATTTTTTTTCAAATTTTTTTTTATCAGATAAATAATAAAATACAAATTTCAAAATTATTTTTTACAAAAAAATATTAAAAATTAAAAACCACTTTTAACAACATTTTTGTATTTTTAATATTTTTTAAAAAAAATATTATTTAAAAAAAATATTCAAATCAGTTTTTTATTATTTATTCCACAAAAAAATAAAAATAATAAGTTAAACAAATGATTTTCATTTCATTTTTTTAAATATAAGGGTATTTTAGTCATTTAATAAAATTTGAAACTGAAATATTTGAATGACTAAAATACTCTTGTATTTAAAAAATGAAAAAAAATATCATTTGGTTAACTTATTTTTTTTAAATAAATTTTTGTGGAATAAATAGTAAAAAACTGATTTGAATATTATTTTTTTTTTAAATTTCTAAAAATAAAAAAACGTTGTTAAAAGTGGTTTTTTGTTTATAATGTTTTTTTGAAAAAACCATTTTTAGAAAAAAAATAAATTTTGAAATCAGTGTTTTACTATTTATATGACTAAAAATATTTTTAAAAAAAAACAAATTCACAAGATATTTTGTTTAATTGTTGATTTTTTTAATATAGAGGTATTATGGACTTTTTACATCAAACTTAACTCTGTGATGGACGGTGCAACTAAACAAAACCTTACATTGGTGACATTCAACTAAAAAAAGTAGAGGGTAGTGACATGAAAACGTTGTATAGTACATGGTAGTGACCTGCAATTTCCCCTAAATTAATTGTAGAGTGTGATTGGAGATGCTTTGAGTGAAAAAATCTAGCATGCCTAGGTAATCATAGCTTAAGATAAGATGGTGATACCCATGAACCAACTGCTCCACATCAAGATCTTACACATCATGCCCACAAAAATAAATAAATAAATAAATAAACTATACATAGGATATAGCCTCAAAGCATGTTAAGGAGAGGATAAGAAATTTTCTTCATACCAGGTTAAAATTTGTAGAACTAAAGGCCTCCACCTGTGGTAAAGCCTAAACAAAAGTATTACATCCACAAATCAGTACTGAAAAGAACTAAAATGCATGGAATGTGTAAAAAAAAGTACAAATAATTATAAAAGAAATGTTTTTTTATTCCCAGCAGCCAGTGCCAACAGTGTTTCATTTAATCAAGACCAAATAATGTATGAAACATGTCTGCACTTGAAAGCACAAAAAGTTAGATGCACACTATTATCAATGTTTAAAAAGGCGGAATGAGCCTCGAGGCGTTTGTCCTTAGCACCGAGAGGCGTTTGTCCTTAGCACCGAGAGGCGTAAGCCTCACTGTAAGACTGAAATATAATAAAATATTATTCATGTATACAAATATATTAATCAATTTTATGTCAAATGACCCATAATATTATAATAAAGGCAAAGGGTTCAATTTTAACAAGTCTTCGAACATATTCCAAATTCCACAAAAGAAAACATATTCCTAGGAGTTCAATTTTAAAGTCTTCAAACACATTTCACAAAAGAAAGTATATTCCAGTTCTAAAAGTCGGTTCCAACTTCCATCTTCAACATCATCATTTAATTGCATAACCCGATCATCATATCGATCTTCATTCTCATAACCACTTCCTGTGGCGGCAGCTTCGGCCGGAGATGGTGGCGCCGTCGGCGGGAAAAGACGGCAGCGTCAGCGAAAGGATACGGCGTCGTCGGCGGAAAGAGTATGGAGGGATAGATTTAGGGTTTTTAAGAGCTGAATGAGTTTTTTTTATGTTTATATCATTTATTGTTATGGCCCAACATGAAAAGCCCATAAATTATTAAAATGATGGGTTTTTAAATGTGTGGGCTTTAAAATTAGGCCAATCTGAATACAATTTCAGAGGCGTAAGCCTCATGCCTTGAGGCGCATGAGGCGAGGCGTACGCCTCACAGGAATCGAGGCGTAAACCTTGCCGTACACGAGAGAGGCGTAAGCCTCAACAACTTTTTTGACCGCCTCGAGGCGAGGCGTAAGCCTCACGAACGCCTTTTTAAACAGTGACTATTATACTGAGCTTTCATACAGAAAATCAGCTTTAGAGCAATTAAAATGTTACAGAGAAAAATATTCATCTCCAGTCAGCATATAATGTTATAACTAACAATAAATACTTAAACGATGACAAGTACTAGCATATATTATGGTGAATAAAAACACTAGAAGTCAATGTCATACCATTTTGTGGAGACCATTAACCATAACAGCCTTCTCCTCGTGTGAATCAGTATGCGATAACCCAACTTCAAAGGGGCCTAGTTCCCTATCTGTCTGGTTCGTGAGATTCAAGTGCACCTGTATAAATCACTAATCATCTTCAATTCCAGATAGATAGTTATTCCAGTTTCTATGAAAATGCTTCCGCTGTAACAATTTAATAAGCAAAGGAAATAAATCCATAAGATGCATATGCACAATATTACAAGAAAATTGGCGTACAAACAATATAACTGATGAATAATAACTAGTATGTGGAACACTGCTCGAAATTTTCTGATATTCAGTAAGAGATGCATATGGAATAGATAATTACCATAAAGGATTTATCCAAGCTGATAAATGATGGAACCTCCACAACACGCAACTCAATGTCCTTTCTTGAAATGGGCTGTTGGTAATTTTTGAGCACTGATTAGAGCATTCACTCACATTGATACTTTTAACACTGAATCTCAAAACCTTAAAATCAGTAATCCAATTGATTGTATTTGGAAAGCAACTTACTGAAGTTGGAATCAGTTCTATACCGAAAATTTGGATTTCTATACAAAGTTCAGTTCATGCTGACTTCTTTAAGGCATCCTTTTGGACATAAGCATCAACCAGTTTCTAAGTTGTGCCTTATATTGTTGATGAGCTGATAATATGCCTAAGAGGTTTGAATTGAAATGGGGAAAATGAAAACTTTTGGTTTTAAAGAGATTAATATATCTGATCTACATGTGAACTCATCAAATTTGCTAGCTGTAGTAATTAGTTTCAACTATAATTGAAGTATGAAGAGAGGTTTAGTTACGGGTAATAAAGAAGGAAGAAATAGAGAGTACTAGGGGAAATTAACTGAATTCCCCTTTTCTTTATTTCAAAGAATGAAACCCTTTTGAACTTGATAGTATAAAAAGGCTATTGAGGCTTACGCCTTGAGGCTCGCCTCAAGGTGAGGCGGTCGAAAATAGCCTTTGAGGCTACGCCTCTCATCCGTGTATTGAGGCTAACGCCTCAGCTATGTCGAGGCTTACGCCTCACGCCTTAGGTATCGAGGCGGTTGAGGCTTACACCTCAAATTGTAGGCTAAATTTTAATTTTTTTTTAGCCAACTATGGCATTTTATGAAAGTTATATATCTGGATTTTTTTCAAAATGTTGTTATTGAGCCTTTTATGTTGGGAAGAAACTAAAGTTAATCTAATAAATCTATGGAATACAAAATTAAAACATAAACTAGAAGAGAAATCGACAGCAACTCTTCCTTCGACATCCATCCACAACTTCTTTTCTAGCCAACTACGCTTCTCCCTCCCTATCAATCTTTGTTAAATTTTAACTAAATCTTTGATGATTTTTATTTTAGTTTTTTGTTTATTTTGCTAACTTGATTTTTGTTTTTTTTGCTGATTTTCTTAATTTATATTGCTTATTTAATTTTTGTTAATTATTTGATGATTTCTATTTTTTGTTTATTTTTCTTTCTATTTTATCTTAATATATGATTTATTTTTTCTCATTTTTATCACATTATACGAACTTATTGGTCTTATTATTGAGGCAGCGCCTTGAGGCTTACGCCTCGCGGAGCTATGGGAAAACGCCTCAACTCCCGATTTGGCCTTTTTAAACTGTTGAATTTCTAAAATAGAATTCTATTATTGAGAATAACTTGATTATGAATTACAATAGAAGGTTCCTTCATATAAGGAACAATAGGAAATAAACCAAACTAGGAAACATAATACGAATAGGAAACCCTAATTAATTAACTATTCTAACATAAACTTTGCTTGATATTTTATATGCTTTTCAAACAATGAACTCAACTCATTATTATGATAGAGTAGAATTCAGTTTGATCATGGAACTACTTAATTCAAAGATGAATGATCTCAGTAAATAGCAATAATGTTATGCTGAGTCCCCTTCATTTGTTTGTCTACAAGGAGCTTGTACGAGTAACTAGACTGGCTGTTCACACACACACCACTAACCTTAAGCACTTGAATACACATACATAACAGATTTATTTCTAGAGCTCCATGTCATAAATATGTTAACGCTAAGAAAACTAAAATTATACAGATGATGGTTTAAATGGCCTGGGAGTATAGAAAGCAAGATAAACAGAGTGCACATCATCCCAAAAAATGAATGAAAGGAAAGACAGCATTGTTTCATCAACAGAAAAAAAAAAAGAGAGGAAATTTTCAGTCGTATTATCATGAAAAAATGGCAAGCTTACATTGCCAAGAATCTGCTGTGTCTGAAGGCGACCAGGTTCGCCCAAATTTGTGCGCCATGTTATCTGAAGTTTACCTAGAATATTGCTTCCCTCAACTTTCATTTGCTCAGAGCCTTCCGAGGATAATCTTAATTGGTACAGATAATATCGTATTCCTCCACCAGATCTGATGAGGACTGGTGGCTTAAACACCTCTCTGTCAATTTGAATCACAGTATGAACAATAATTGAGGGTAGTTGGATAAGACTAGAATTAATTAATAGGGACAAAATAACAGACAAGGAGGAAGTTTATATTGGAAGTTCGGAACTAAAATGAGGCTTATTAATTTATCGAATATGGAGTACTTCATTATGGGTTATTTGTCTCGCACCTTGCTGGAGAATCAGTCTTCGTGCACACATCAGCCTGTAATATTGTTGCACTCCAATGCTTCGAAGGCTCAAATTCAACTTGATCCATAAAAAGGTTTGCTTTTGTATGATTCTCAATGCAAGCTTCTAAGAATGTAATTTCCTGCAAGAAAAAGATGCAGCTATAGGAAAGTAGGAATTAAAAAAGGCACATAAATTCCTGATTCGTTTGATAATTGATCATTAGGACGTGTTATACAATACCTGAAATTTTTACTAGTAAGGCGACATACTTAGTTTATAAATTGATATAGAAGAAGAAACAAAGACAGAGTCAGTCAGTTAGGGAAACAAAGACAGAGCATGCTCATGTCAAGTCTAAAGTACAATAACCTATTGTGGGTCATAAAACAATTATAATTTGGGCCTACAAGATATTTTCCCTAAGAGCTTTACACTTTTTGGAATTGTACAAATTTCAGGGGTCCTTATGTTTTCGAACAAAATACAGAAAAGTAGTTCGGATTAATTTATTATGTCCTTTTGGGGTTCTCTACTCCAATCAGATTGAGGTGTGTTTGACAAGAATACGAATCAGATTTTGAGGGGTCTTTACAAATATAATAAAGAAAAGGGCCACTGGATTGATTTATTAGTCACTTTGGGATTCTCTACTCTTGTCAGAAAAATGAAGGATGTTTGCCTAGAGGGGAAAGCCTTCCATATCGATTAGTCAATCCAAACATCACTAATAGTTGATAGGCACCAAGAAAATTAAGACAGTGATAACAGTGACAAGTGACAGTAAGATGGTGCTGAAAGGAACATTAGTGGTGGTGAAAGTAGAGATTGTTCCACACAGATTGTTATGATAACTATCACATCATGCTAAGAAGGTGCCACTATGCTGGGCGGAGGTGATAGTCTGGCCAGCAGTAACGGTGGTGGCAACATTGTTGTGGTAGTTGTAGCAGCGAAGGAGTATCATCTTGGTGGTCAGAACATGATTGATGGTTACTCTGGTGAAAACAGCAATGGTGTTGCAATGATGTTGGGAAATATGTGGTTCCGGGGAGTAACAAAAATGTGGGGGTGATGATGGTACAACATTTTTTGCTGCTTCAAGTCAGCTTCATAAGCAGAATTTGTATTGCGTGGACAGTGGATATCCTAAGTAGTTTTCCTAATTGTAAACAAGACATGGGAATTTAAATTTGAAATTCTTAAATCCCAATATGGAGGGGACTCAAGTATAAAACTCCTATATCCAAATGCAGCTATTGCCTTTGAGAATCGGAGCAGCTGCTAGCTGGAATACATTTCCACTTGTTTTCATATTGGTGCGTGAAATAAAACTCATTATTAAACAGCAGTGGATCTATAAGAGCTATTTAAATTAAACACACCAGATTTGAAATTTAATAACAGTGATGCATAGCTAGACAGTATTTATGTACTTACAGCCAAGTAACATAGCCCAAACCTACCTTGATAACTCGGACCTGCAGAATAAAAGTGAACATAATTAAAATTAAAAAAGTGCGGTCTATAAACAAGCAAACAGAAATGCCAGGGTGTGTCTGATGCCTCTAGGTAATAAGTACCATTGCATTTTATAATATGCACGACATGTGGATCATCACCTTTGTCCTAACTGAAAGTGGATTGGCAACAATGAACTTGAAAAACTGAGGAAGATATTTCCGCTCACTATCACTATCATTGTATAATGCAGTGCAGACCAGGCTGACAGCAAAGTAAAGTAAGATTGTCAGCTTCTACTACGGACATAAGAAATCAATAATGCTTATTTACTCACGTGTGAGCTCCAAGTTCCTTCACATCATGCTCCACAATGAAATCATAACGCCCTCCTGCACGTATAGATTCAACTGGCGATTTAGATGTGTCCAAGAGCAAAATCCTCTGCCTCTCTGTTTGTATCTCTGCCTGCAACAAATCACATAATTTCTTCTGTAAGGTGCAGACTTGTCAAAGAATAAAATGCATTAATAAGTATTCCAATCTAACCCATCCACAATAACGAATTAGGGGGGGGAGGGGATTGCTAATTCTAATTTCGAGTATAACTATTAGAAGATTTCCTATGATTGGCACATTATAACAAGACACCACAATGACTTCAAAAATTAGGAAGATCTTACAGATCACATTAGGAATGAGGTCAATTTTACCTTTGTAATTTGATCATACTATTATATATCACATGAATTCCAAAGATGATGGTTAAGAAGTGTAAGAAGATGAACAAATTGAACAAGAAAAGGATAGAAACCTTAATAATGACGTCCCTAACTTCAAAACTAGAGCTGTTGTTGATACTGATGTAGCTACAGAAAGTCTCTCCCAAATAGATGGCCCTGCAAAACGAAATAAAAAGAGAGTGACATCGAGATGATGATGGTAGAGAGAGAGAGAGAGAGAGAGAGAGAGAGAGAGAAGAGAGCGACCCGAATGATTGTGGGAGGACGAGGAAGCCGGAGAGGCCGATGGCGTCGGAGAGGTGGTTGAGGAGGAATCGGCCGCGGTAGCTTGGATCGGAGGAGTCGGTGGCGGAGGCAGAGAGGTGGCTGTCGATGAGAGGAGGGAGCTGGAAGGCGGCGAGGGGGTCGTCGAAGATGTCCTCTCCGGCCACCAGATCGGCGAGGTCCACGCGGAGGGATGTGTCCACGTGGAAGGAGGGCCTGCACAGCCTCATCACCCTGAACGCCAGCGAGTGAGATCCTTGCGTCGCGCTCATCTCTGCTTCGATGCTGATGCTCCGATTCAAATCTCTTCTCTTTCAATTTTAGTTTCTTTATCCAAAAATTACATACAGATACCATACTACTACTACGCGTGTAACTTACTGTCTTTTGCGGTATACCCATCCCAAGCCCAACCATACGCTAGGAAACGAATGAGTGAAAAGGTCAAATTCAATTTTTGCATGCTGCTATCCTCTATTATTTTAGTTTGGTTACTGTACTGAAGTTTCATTTAGTTGAAACATTCAGCATAAAGTTAAGTTTCATATAAAATGTTAATAATACTTAAATATTAAAAAAATCAAAAATTATAAATATATATATATATTGATGTATTTTTCATCAAATAAATAATAATACATTGATTTCAAAATTATTTTTTCACACAAAATAATTTAATTTATATATATATTAAAAATAAAAAAATAATGTTCAAAGTGGTTTTTTATTTTAAATATTTTTTGAGAAAAAACCATTTTTTAGAAAAAATAATTTTGAAATCAGTGTTTTATTATTTATCTGATAAAAGTATTTTTTTTTAAAGTTCAAAAAATATTTATTTTTAATTTTGAATTTTTTTAATATAGGGGTATTATGAACATTTTACATCAAACTTAACTCCGTGATGGATGATGCAACTAAATGAAACCTTACAGTTGTGACATTCAACTAAAAAGTAGAGGGTAGTGACATGCAAAAGTTGTATAGTAGAGAGTAGTGATCAACGATTTTCCCTAAAAGAAAATGAGTATCAATTTCTAATCATTTTTTTCTTGCAGAAATTTGATGGTGTTAAAAATTATCATATCTCGATCTAATGATTTTTTTTTATTTTCTTCGTTTCTTTTTAACTTTGTCAAGCTCTTTGATAAAAAATTGTTTTTAAAGGAATAAAAAATTTGTAAGAAATAGAATCTAAAGTTGGGAATTGTGATGTGTAATTATCTTTTTAACTTATTCAACTAAAATTACAAAGGTAATTAAAGAGATAATTACACATCACTAATCCCAACTATATGTTTTACACATTACAATCCCAGCTAAACAATGTATTTTTCATTCACTCAAGTTTTGTTTCGTCTCACGGAGATACACGTCATCAGTAATTAGGATTGGGAGATTCATGAAGACACGTGGGGTATAGGGAAAGACTGTAATACTCTTTGGTGGTGTTTTTCCTTAAAATATTGAGAGAATAGTGTTCATTGACGAACTTACGCGGGAGATCGTGTTTATGATGAGGATGCGGCGAACTGAGAGCGAATATGGTCTAACTATGGCGATTTGGACCATGACGACGATATAATATTTGGGCATAAGGCTTCTAGGTTGTGGTAGATTCTCGATAAGTTCCTCAATTCCATCCATCTTGAATTTCTAAAATTTGTAGCTAGGGTTGTATCGAAATGGAATTAGAGGAAAATTTTATTGTATTCAAATTTAGATTTGACTAATTTTGATTTTATGAAAAAATAAAGTTAGAGCTTGTTTATGCAATAGACGTGACCTTCATATGTCATGTGACTATAATACTTATATTTTTTTTCTTTCATATTTAACATAATACTTACGAATGAGAGCATTTGTTAGAAGCACAACCTACCTAAAAACTCAAGCTTATAGGTGGAGGCACATATTGTTATATAAACTGGTGAAGAGATTCACATCTTTCAGATGTGAGATTCCAGCACCCACATTCACGTGCAATCAGGGTTGGAATACACGTGGAAACAGATGATCGGGTTGGCGGTACAGAGCTTGGTTATGTCTTTGACGTGACCTCCATACGCCATCTGTTTCGGGCTTAAAGTCCATGGATCGGAGGGCGGCCATTCTGTATCTGCCCCTCCCTCATCTGTATCCACGTGCATTTCAAACCGGCTTGCACATGAGTAGTGGTGTTAGAGTCCCACATCTAAAAGATGTGAATATATTCACCAGCTTATATAACAATATGGGCCTCCACTTATATAAGCTTGAGCTTTTAAGTGGGTTAGACTTTTGACATGGTATTAGAGCTTGTTTCTGTCTAGGACGTGACCTCCATATGCCATCGGGCCTAAAAGCCCATAGATCATGCCAGCTATTTCAGGCCTAAAAAGCTCATGGATTGGAGGGCGTCCATTATGTACCGGTTCCCACTCGTCTATTTTCATGTTCATTCCAACCCGAATTTCATGTGAGTAGGGGTGTTGGAATTCTTCATCTAAAAGATGTGAATCTTTTCACCAGCTTATATAACAATTAGAGCCTCCATCTATAAGCTGAGCTTTTAGGTGGAGGCATGATGCGCCCGAAACGCGACACATAAAAAGTGTATCAAACCTCATACTCTTGGCAGTGTACCGGTCACAAGTAACACAAGAAAATAAGATTACATCCCCGAGTTTATTGAACCCAAAGGACAATTAGTTAACCAATTTTAAGCACTCGAATTTAATTCTATAATTAATCTTAGTCGATCGAGATTTTTTGTAGAAAATATGGCAAAGTGCACACATACAAGATTATAAAAATTAGTTAAAATATTCTATAATCGAGATGAAAAAGTTGAGGCGATGAACAATAAATAATAAAGTCGAGAAATACTAAAAATTAATAATTATGCTTGTCTGGTGTTTCTGCCCTTAGAAGGTAACGAGAACTTCAAGATACCTTAAACCCCCGTTTAATTAGATAAAGTGTCTTAAACTAATTTACGGTAATGACCCTACTTAAAAGAATGATTTAATCGGCTAGCCATCATTAAGTTTTGTAAGTCTAGGAATCTTTCGATTTTGGGAACCTATGGATATTACTACCGTGTCAACCAACCATCTTACTGTCTATTTAAACTCTACTTTCATTAATCATATACATTTAATAACTCATTTTTACATTTTATTAATAAACTTGATCAATTTATTCGCAATTAAGGGAACGAAGCATTAAACATATATTTAATGGAATCTCCCTACTCGGCGCTGCAAGCATATAAAATTAATTATTATTCAGTCCATGCCTCAATTTCTGATTTAATTTAGTCTAACACGTTTCTAATTAAGTTCAATGAATACATGATGGAATTTTTAATTGGCTTATGACTCTTTTGGGAACTCTTGACACGAAATGAGATTTTTCTCTAATTTTAAATCCTGAAATTGGGTGATGATTCTTTCAAATGCGTCGACACCCTTTTATAGTTGATTTTCCCGAAGGGCCACGGACTGTGGGCCCTTAGTGCTTCATTTTTCTTGCTCCACGATTCATCCACGAAGGCTTGTGCTTTGACTGATAGTACTCAAATTGGACGAAAAAATGTAAAAATGTGTGAATTCGGTATTGAAAAGTGGTATAAAATACCCTTATCAAGGCCCAAATTCCAACACCCCCACTCACGTACAATCCGGGTTGAAATGCACGTGGAAATAGACGAGCGGGAGGAGGGGTACAAAATGGACGCTCTCCGATTCATGAAATTTTAGCCCCGATGACATATGAAGGTCACGTCCAAGACATAACCAAACTCTAATACCATGTCAGAAGTGCAACTTCACCTAAAAGCTCAAACTTATAGGTGGAGGCCCAAATTATTATATAAGCTGGTGAATAGATCACGTCTTTTAGGTGTGTGGTTCCAATAATATTTTTAATGTTTTGATCTTGAAACATGTTTATGAGAAAAGAATTTTACCTGATTTATATGAAAAGGGTAAGTGAATGAAAGAAACAATTCGAGTTGTTGGTGAACAAAATGTGAGTAGGTTACAAGAGAATGATGTCATTAAAATTCAACACAAATTGGTGAATTGAAGAAGTGAAAAACAAGGTTGTATATGGTTATAACAAGACTAGTGTTAGGATTCTTTTAGTATGCAATTAAGTATTGTCTTTCAGTAGATGATGATGTTGGTCTATTTTTATAAGAATACTTAATTTTGTTTTAATATGAGATTGAATTTTGATGTTAGTTGATTAATTGTTTGTGAGGATGCTAAAGTTATTGGTTAAGTTGGGACAGTTGCAGCTTATAGATCATCAAATAGCATTATTGAACCAACGATAATTTATCACACAAACTCATGCATATGTTGAACTCACATTTTAAAGCAGCAATGACTGAACCCAATAGAAAATAAATTAAAAATCGATAATAATTGAACTTAGAAGCTATTAAACCTGTGAGCAATCCATTGCATATAGACACGTGAACAACCCAACAAAACTTCAAATAAAACACATTCAAACATAAAATTAATTTGAATTCACATCCCAAAGCAATGAGATTCCAAAACAATAATATGTTTTGTATCCAAAAGTAAACTAATCTCCAAAAGCATATGAAGTGCTTTGAGATGCATAATTTAACAAATAATAAGAGGTTAACATCTCTCCAACATATTCAATTGGTTGGGTGCTACTAGTTTGTGAAATTAAATTACAAGGTGTTGTCACATGAGTTGGTTGGTTGCGCGTGAAATGAGATCAAGATCTCTTTGGAACTACATTTGTTCTTCCTCTCCATCTTCATCCTCGGCATTTGGAGTTCTTGATGCAAATCTATCTCTTGTAAACCTAGCTTCTTGTAGTAATTTTGAAGCGCTGCAATCCATTATTTACTTCCCTATTTGTTGTTCATTTGCTCGGGTTCCAGTTTGCAGGGGGATGAATGTTTACTTGAATTTAAAAATTATGGTTAGTAAAATAATAATGAACTCCTATAGCACAATATAACTTACATGTTGATTTCATAGGTTGTTGAGCCTATTTTAAGCTGCGCAATTTTTTGGACCTTGTTGGATTTTTTAGGTAGATCCACATTTTGTATTAATGCACGAAAAGTTGACGACACAAATGTCACACCTTTTCGCTCACCCGGCAGTGAATTGATCTCAAGTAATAATAGGTAATAAAAATTATGATCCGGAGTATTGTTGGGCCAGCGTGAGACGTGAAAACGTCGCGCGGCCGTGCAAGAGAACACGGTCATAAGTAATATAATTTATGTTCGGCAAGTACCGGGTCGATCCACATGGACTAATTCAGGTGTTCGGTCGCTTTTGTGTTCGTGCGAGTAGAATTGCTAGACTACTATATTTTTTGTGTTTTCTATTAATGAAATCAAACGACTATTACGAGATTTACGATATGGTAAGGGAGGCTAGGGTGCTAAACATGCATAGCTCGAAATTGCTTACCAAAATACTAGTTACATTGGTTTCGTGGATGATGATTATTGTCTTAATTACCAAGCTCGCCTCTCGGCATTGAGCTTGACCTAGTCCCGATTCACTTCTTGCCCTCTCGGATTTGTAGTGAACTCGAAACCGCATTTGCACGACAATCCTAAGCTAAACGCCACGTCGAGGAGTCAAAACCCGGTTTTAACCTATAACCCTTGGTGGATCCTAGGTCCAAGACTATATGTCCCTCTCATGATCGGCTTAGCCTCCTAAACATGCAATATAAGTGGCCAACAAACATTGCAAGCATTCAAACAAGGAAACCACACATCATCCATCTTAAACCTAGAACTAATACCTCAATAAACAATAAACTCAAGTTATACAATGTTTAGCACCCATGGATAAAAGTTTTTGTTAGATTTGTGCCCTAACCCAATGTAATAACTTATCTACATGTAATGTTAATCATCTTTCAGAATAAATAAAACGGCATTATATTACTAATGTGTTGTAGTAATATATTAAATATGGTTTGACCTGCATCATTATGTGTGTCATCACTAATAGTAGAACTGCGGATCTTAACGAATCATATTTAATGCGTCCATGGTCAGTTAAGCTTCATTAGAAGTGATCAGTATGATGGTAACTCTTTATGATCACGCTCTACTGATCGTGGCAAGGCGAGTGCCGAAGTTAGATCATAGATATCATCAAGGGAGTGATATTGGACGACCTGATGGTGAGTATGTAGCATAGATTCTGTCATAAGCATACTCACATATCATAGTTTGTCATTGTATCCTTAGACCGATGAGTCTTTGTGATCACTATGTAATAAGTATCTAAGTTTGACCTAGTCTAACGTTACCTGTAAAAGAGTAGCCATAAGGGCTCTGATTGGCTTAGGTATAAGTTACATGAGTGAACTCGAAAGACGGCTAAAGAATTTATCCCTCACGCTCCGGTATAGATGACTGAAAGAAATTGCATGGCCATGCGAGAGATACATAGTAACAATTTTCAGTCATCTCGGACATCGAGAAACAGTGATTGATTAAATATGGATGATGGTTCTATACCTTATGATCAATCAAGATATCGGGTGATAAAATGATAGTGACATGGACGATACCATGTTAAATCGAATAATTGATAATCTTGGACGTTGGGTAATTTTAGTGTCTTGCTAGAGCTAGGGATGTAAACGAGCCGAGATTTTAACGAGTCGCTCGAGCTCGGCTCGTTATAATCGAGGTCGAGCCAAATTTGAGCTCGAGATTGGGCTCGTTTAATTACCGAGCCGAGCTCGAGCCTCATCTTTTAAAGCTCGATAGGTTCGCGAGGCGGCTCGTTTAATATTTATTGAATTATATATTTCTAAAATACTTATAATACAATTAGACAAGCCGAATCAAGTCGAACTAATTTCAAGTTGGCTCATTTATTATTGGGAAAATTCCACTTAGCCACTCCTAATTTTGGCTGAGTTTCACTTAACCCCTCTTAAGTTTAAAATCCACTTGTAGAGTCCCCAAAGTTTGCAAAATTCTCACTTTACCCATTTTCAGTTAACTTTTTTGAAAATTATGTTAACTTTTTTGTGAAATGATGAAAATACCCTTTTATTAAAAATTAACAATAATAAATAAAAATGATTTTGAACCTTTTGTTTTCTTAATTTTTTTAAAAAAAAGAATAAAAAAATATTTTAGAATTACTTTTTTTTTTAAATTCATTAAAAATTTAAAAATAAAAAAACGAAATTTTAAAATCATTTAATTTTTTTAAAAACAAATTATAAGAAATTATTTTTTTAAAGTTTTTTACTAGTAACGGAATTTTATTCTTTATTTTATACAATGAAAACATTATATAAAAAAGTTCAAAAATCATTTTTAGTAATTTATTATAACTTTGCAATAAAAGGGTATTTTCGTCATTTTGCAAAAAAGTTAACGGAAAAGGGTAAAGTGAAACTTTTTCAAACTTGAGGGACTTCACAAGTTGATTTTGAAGTTAAGGGGAGTTAAGTGAAACTCGGCCAAACTTAACAGTATCTAAGTGGAATTTTCCCTTTATTATTTAATGAATTATTTGTCATTTATTTAATTTTTAATTAATATTTGTATTTAAATTTAAGCGAACCAAATCAAGCCGAGCTGAGCTCGAGCTCGTCTATTTTATTTCGAGCCGAACTCGAGCTTAGTTGTATAAGCTCGTTCGAGCCCGAGCCACGCTCGAGGCGAACACTTTTTTCACAAGCCGAGTCGAGCCCTGCCAAAATGAGGCTCGGCTCGGCTTGGTTACACCCCTAACTAGAGCCCACTTATGATGGAAAGACCAAAATGGTAATTTTGCGCCGATCTGTTAACGGGTCGTGAGCCTAAAGGGTCACACACTTTAAGCAAGGTATATAGCAAAATGACTTGTAAAGTCAATATACGAGAAGTTTGAGAATTGGGAAAATTCACTTTCCGGTTTAGTTAAATCGGAGCGGATTAGACAATTTCCGGCCTAGGTTATAAACCAGATGATTGAGAAAATTGGTCTAAGTGAATTTGAGCCGGTCTAGCTAAATCATTTAAGCCAAAGTCTTAATGAACTTGAATGATTTAATTAAATGAATTTTCAAGATTGGGCCTTAAGCCCATTTGGTTTATATTTTAGAAAATAATAAAACAAATAAATAAAGGGAAGTTATTTGATTTTTTTCAAAGATACAATTTTTCCACCAACTCCCCTCAATTGTGGCCGACACCTTCCCTCTCTCTCACACAATTAGTTTTTCTTCTTCTTCCATTGATTACTAGCTAAAATATTAGAAAAAACTTTGAACAAAAGTGTCTTGCTTGTGTGGACCATTTAAAGAACACAATACTCTTTTGTGTTTGGTGATTTCGATCAAAGAAAAGGTATAGCTTTCAGCTTTAATTCTTCCCATCTTGCTGAAATTTTACATAACATGATGATCTCTAGCTTAGTTCATGAATTCCTCGGATAATTTACGCTTCCACTTGCATGAAATTAATTGTATGGAACCCGAGGATTTCTATCACCGGTATCAGAGCTTTTGGTTGATATGTTGATGTTGAATTTGAGCATGTTAGGGCTTGAATTAATTGCTATAAATATTCATATGTGTTCTTCGGTATATGAATAAAATGAATATGGAAAAATATGATTTTCTTGGAGTTGATTTTGATGCTGAAAAATAATTAATTTTTGGAGCTGTTTTGGGTTAACTAGGGACGAGCCATGGTTAACCATCGTCGAGCCATTTGGTGGACCATGGAGAGCCCTCGGGGCCTCGGGCCGACCATGGTCAGCACCAAAGACCGACCAGGTCACCTCGGGCATACCTTGGCAGGCCGCGGGCCAACCATGGTTGTGTCGCGGGCGACCAAGGCCGAGCCCTAAGCCAGTTCAATTTCAACTAACCTATTTAAACCGTTCGGTTTCGATAAATCAGATTTTTCCCACATTTAAGCAAGATAAAAATTTGGAATTAATTTAGTTGTTTGATAACATATTGTTTGACAATATGATTGATTTCAACATGATGTGTAGCCAGGCCCGTCTAGATTTCGGTTTATTTCGCAACATGCATAGTTTCTTTTAGTTTGTAATTTAAATTACGGTCTGCGTGTCGGTGTATTTTTGTAATTTCATTTTATTTATGTAATTACGAAGGCCGACACAAGAAAGAAGTCAAGACAAAGTTGGTGGAGTTCTTAAGGAGGCTCGAAGCCAGTGGGAGTCCACGAGGAAGAAGCGAGCACAAAACTGTAGATTTAGTCTTTAGGTTTTGTTTTTCGTTTTTCCATAGAATGTATGTCGGACTATGCTATACATGCTTATTTACATTTATATTGAATATATTAATGTATGTTTAGTTTAAATGCATGAGTTTATGTAGTTTAAACTATCACCCACATGCGGAAGATTAAAACCGAAATTTAATCAGATTTGCATGTAAATTGACTTAGAATCATCTTTGCATTGATATGTAGTTGATGATTCCAATTAAAATTGTATCGATATACAATCAGAGAGCTCTAAACACTTAATTCGCAAATAATCACAAGTCAAGCGAGATACCACCCAATCCTCAACATTCAGAAGCATTCGAACCTGTGAGTGGGTGCGCCTACGCGTAGCATTCATAGGGGAGAAGGGTCGGATGAGTTGGACAGTTTAATACGGATATGTGCGTCTACGCATAGTAGCCATATTAAACTGGGTCATAGTTGAGTTTTGGTAGACTTGTCTACGATTGTCAGCTAGGGTTGACCTAGGGTATCAAGGTATGGTATGTCGTGTACATTTTATGTACAAACCATAGCCAGGAGTTACATGGGATTGTAACTAGATGAGTTATCCTACCTTGGTACCATCGGTTGGAGCGGTGAGCTTATGTTCACTTCAATCGAGGGCATGCGAGGGTCCTGTTTCAGATTCTAAAGTTTTAAAATCAGAAAAGTGTTTTAAAGCTCAAATCTCCAACTTTAATTTTAATTAATACTGATTAAAATGTCTTTTAAGGTGTAGATATAATGGCAATTACAATACACTCTGGCAACAACGCACTAAGGTCCCTAATCGAGCATGATAAGTTTAACGACATTAACTTTCTCGATTGGGACAGGAACTTGAGACTTGTTCTCAAGCATAAACGTGAAGATTGCATCCTTACCCAAGACCCACCTGATGAGCCAACACTGAACGCCGTTAGGGCGGTAAGAGATGCTTACCAAAAATTTCTTAGCGACCAGATCGACGTTCAGTGCATCATGATGGACAACATGGTGTCTGACTTGCAAAAGCAGTTCATGGACATTTCAGATGATCCTAAGGTCTTAATGGCAGAGGTCAAGGAAATGTTCAAGGAGAAGACGTGTGTTGAAAGATACGACACTTTCACTGAAGTGATGTCCTGCAAGCTCAAGGTTGGAGCTCATATCAGTCATCATGTCATGAGATGAAATGTCTTATGTAGCACCTGACCAGACTCGGTCTTGTTGTTCAGAAGGAAATGGATGCAGACTTTGTGCTGCATTTACTTCCAGATACATATCGTGATTTCATTGTAAATTACAATATGCATGACATGGATTAGACTTTGATAGAGCTCCATGGGATGCTCGTGACCGCTGAGAAGAGCCTCAAAGGAAAGTCTAAGGAGGTTCTTATGGTCAACAAGCAAGTCAGCTTCAAGAAAGCTGGAACGGGTAAGGGTAAGGCTCCCATGCATCTGGCAGGAAAAATCAGGCGCCCTAAGGGTCCAAAGATTCAAGCAGCTCCTAAGGTTGCAATGAATGCTAAGGACATACATGTTGTTTGTTATTATTTCCAGGAGACGGGGCACTAGAAAAGGGATTGTAAAAGGCACAAGGAGTATCTGAAGAAGGGTGAGGCTTCCACGTATTCAGAACCAGGTATTTATGTTATTGAGCTTAATCTCAGTCTTTCTACTTCAGATTCTTGGGTACTTGATACTGGTGTAGAGTCTCACATTTGTGTTAATGTTCATGTTCTGGGAAGTAGAAGAGATATGAGGATAGGCGAAGCAGACCTACGAGTTGGTGATGGCTATCAAATCTCAATAATTGTTGTAGGAACTATTAGTCTCATTTTTCCCACAGGGCTTGTTTTACATTTAAACAACGTTCATTGTGTACCTGCGTTTCGCATAAACATTATTTCTATATCCTTGCTTGACAAGGAAGGATATTGTTTTTCTATTTCTGATGGATTATTCAATATTTATAAAAGTAATGTTTATTATGGCAATACTTCGTTGGTTGGTGGTTTGTATATTTTAAATACTCAAAACACTAACGCAAGTTCTATTTATAACATAAATAATAAAAGGATTAAATCCGATGATTTAAACCTGACTGTGATATGGTATTGTCCTTTAGGGCACATAGGCGAGAAACGCATTTCAACACTGCACAAGTGTGGACTTTTAAGTTCATTCGAATTCACTTCAATTGAGAGATGTGAATCTTGCCTAATAGGCAAAATGACAAAGGCACATTTCACATGTTTAGGTGAAAGGGCGAGCGACTTATTAGGTCTTATACATTCCGATGTATGTGGACCTATGATTACTCAGGCCATAAGGGGTTTTAATTACATTCCGATGTATGTGGAGAGTTTGTTCCAAAAGGACTTTGGACTAAAGTCAAAGCACTAAAAGACGGGATGTTTGGACGAAATGGTGACCATATATTTAGTATAATGGGTCGATCATATATGTCATGACATGAACATGACCATATGTCTTGATTACTTTGGCATGTACCAGTAAATGCTAGTCTAACCCTTGTGAGAAACACTAGAAAGTAGTAGACTAGATACTCATGTACTTTAGTAGCACTGAGGATATCTTAGTGTTGTGTTAAGGGTATAGATAAATAGTAAGTCGTTAGAATACGACGATGCTAGTTTCTAGACTGATGATTTTAGATCATAGTCAGGTTATGTGTTTTGTTATTGAGTGGTGGCATTTACTAGCTGGAACGATTACAGGGTAGCTACAATTACTAATTTTACAAACGGAAGCTGAGTATTTAGCTGCCTCAGAAGCAGCTAAGTGGGCTGTATGGATCAGAAGTTCGGAGCTAGGTTAGATGTAATGCCAAACCCATCTAAATCTAGTGAACTTCGCTTGTGATAACACCAATAGCCATAACATGGACTTATGAGCCAAGATCACGAAAGTCCAAACAAATACTCAGCAGACATTGTCTCTATTGAGACACGAGGAAGATCTGTAATGTTGCTACTGATGATAATACAGCCGACCCCTTGACGAAGGTTTTCTCACAACCTAAACATGCAGGACATGTAAAGTCTATGGGGATAGACTGAAACTTAGATTAGAACTAGGGGCAAGTGGGAGACTGTAAGATTTATGCCTTAGTCCAACACGAAGTAAGTCTGTAATAGTTTTATCATCGTATGCAACGAAATAAAATCGGCATTATATTACTATTGTGTTGTAGTAATACGTTAAGTATACATCAATCTATATCATTGAGTGTGTCATCACTAATAGTAGAGCTATAGATCTGTATGATTTATACTTAACTAGTCCCTGGTCAGTCAAGCTTCATCAGAAGCGACCAGTATGAGGACGACTCTTTATGATCACGCTCTACTGATCATGACAATAGGTTTTGCCGGATTCAGATCATAGATATCATTGTGGAAATGATATTGGACGACCCGACTTGAATATGTTATATAGATGTTGTCATGAACATATTCAGAGATCGTAGCTTGTCATTGTATCTTTAGACCAAAGAGTCTCTGTGATCACAATATAGTCAATATCCGAGTTTGACTCAGACCTAACGTTATCTGTGAAAGGGTAACCATAACGGTTGTGATTGGCTCGAGGATGGGTTATAGGTGTGATACGAGAGATGTCTAAGGGGTTTATCTCTCATACTATGGTATGAAATAGGTACCAGTTTAGGCCACTTGATTAGAATGACTGAAAGGAAACACATTGGTGCAGCAGAAGAGTGCTTCGAAACGAAGCAAAGATAAACCCTAACTTTAGGGAGGAAGCGGAATAAATCCAAGTAACTCAAATTGATAATTATGATAATGATAATAATCTCTACACAAGATAAGACTTATATAGGACTACTTCTCCAAAACTAACTCAAACTAGTAAACCCAAAACCAAAGAACTAACCAACCAAAACTAACTATAATTAGGAATAATATGAGTCCTAAATTAATAGGAATCCTAAACTAATACTACTTAGAAGATGGTCCTGCATCAATCTCCTTTGCTTGAAAAAAACTCGACCTCGAGTTTGCAGGATCCAAAGAGAACTCATTTGGCGGGTGGTATTTGAATATATCGGCAATGTTGAAAGTGTTTGAGATATTCATGTGCGCGGGGAGGTCCACTTTATAGGCATTATCACCAATTTTCTGAAGAATGCGGTAAGGGCCTAACTTCTTGTCTTTGAGCTTGCCATACGTGCCCACAGGAAACCTATGTTTGCGTAAATGTACCATCACTAGTTCCCCTTCTTTAAATATTTGTTCACGTCGGTGTTTGTCCGCAGCTGTTTTGTAGTGAGAGTTGGCATCTTCTAGGTTTTTCTTAACTTCATTGTGAATTCTGTGTACGTTCTGCAAATTCTTTGGCGTCCTCACTAAAATCTGTAGTGGGTGGGAGACGGACCAAGTCTAATGTGTGCATTGGGGGACTAGTATACACGATTTCAAAAGGTGTCTTCTTTGTAGAACGATTAGGGACGCTATTGAAAGCAAATTCGATTTGTGGCAAAACTATATCCCATTGTTTTGGCTTATCACCGGACACAGCCCGAATCATGTTTCCAAGAGAACGATTGGCAACCTCTGTCTGTCCATCAGTTTGTGGGTGGCTAGTGCTGCTATATTTTAAGGATGTGTCGAATAACTTCCACAAGGTTCTCCAAAAATGACTAAGAAACTTTACGTCCCTATCAGAAGTTATCGATCGAGGAACCCCATGTAGACGAACAACTTCTCGAAAGAATAAATGAGCCACATATGATGCATCAGAGGCTTTCTTACAAGGGAGGAAGTGAACCATCTTAGAGAATCGATCAACCACGACAAAAACAGAATCATTACCTCGTTGAGTTCGAGGAAGACCCAAAACGAAGTCCATGGTTAAATCCTGCCAAATTGTCTCAGGGATAGGCAATGGTGTATAGAGACCTGTATTTTGAGCTTGTCCTTTTGCCCTTTGACAAACTGGGCAGCGTTGTACAAATCGACCAACATCTCTTTTCAATTGAGGCCAATAATATCTCTCCTCGACCAGATTAATTGTCTTGTCTCTGCCGACATGACCACCTAATCCTCCAGCATGTAACTCTCGAATTAAGTATGCACGTAAGGATGATCGAGGAATGCAGAGTCGTGTACCGTAGAACATAAATCCATCCTGGATGAGAAAGTCGGCAACAAACTCATTATTGTGACACTTGTGCCATATACTACCAAAGTCTTCATCATCTGCATAAGTATCTTTTAGAGATTCAAATGCCACTATTTCGGTGCTTATAGTAGCTAGTAAAGAGGCTCGTCGACTTAATGCATCAGCTACTCGATTAGTTTTCCCAGATTGATGTTTGATAACATAATTAAATCTTTGTAGAAAAGCGACCCATCGAGCATGCATTCGATTAGTAGATTTCTGGGAGTCAATATAGCGTAAAGCTTGATGATCGGTGAGTAAGACAAATTCTCTTTGGAACAGGTAGTGTTCCCAATGCTTTAAGGCACGATAGATAGCATAAAACTCGAGCTCGTAGGTGGTCCATTTACGCCGTGGTTCAGCAACCTTTTCGCTAAAATACTCTATTGGCCTACCTTCTTGGGACAATATTGCTCCAATACCGATAATTGAAGCATCACAAGTGACTTCAAATACCTTTTCGAAACTTGGAAGTGCTAGAACCGGTGCTGAGCACAACTTTTCTTTGATTAACTTGAAACTTTCATCCTGACGCTCTCCCCATAGGAACTTTCCTCTTTTCATACAATCGGTAATGGGTGCCATTATAGTGCTGAACCCATGAATGAATCGTCGATAGAATGTAGCCAACCCGTGAAAACTTTGAACCTCTCGCACTGTCTTTGGAACCGGCCAGTCTTTAATTGCTCTTACCTTTGATTCATCAACCCGAATTCCGTCCTTGCCTACTATGAATCCAAGAAATAGGAGTTGTGGAGTCATGAAACTACACTTTTTGAGATTTAGGTATAATTTGTTAGTGCGTAGAGCAAGTAAGACCTTTCTAAGGTGGTCTAGGTGTTGTTCTTCGCTGCGACTATAGATAAGGATATCATCAAAGTAGACTACCACAAATTTCCCTATGAAGGGTTGAAGAGTTTGATTCATCAACCGCATGAACGTGCTAGGGGCATTAGACATCCCAAATGGCATAACTAACCATTCATAAAGGTCATCTTTAGTCTTGAATGCCGTTTTCCACTCGTCCCTAGGACGGATACGAATTTGGTGGTAACCACTACGCAAGTCGAGCTTTGTGAATACTTTTGCTCCCTCTAGATTATCGAGCATTTCGTTAAGCCGAGGTATAGGAAATCGATACTTAACGGTAATTTTGTTGATAGCTCGACTATCGATACACATCCTCCAAGTGCCGTCTTTCTTAGGTGTAAGTAGGGCGGGAACCGCACATGGACTCATGCTATCTTGGATTAACCCCTTCTCAAGCAAATCGTTAACTTGCCTTTGTAATTCAGAATGTTCAGTCGGGCTCATACGATAATGTGGTAAATTGGGTAAGCTAGCCCCAGGTGCTAAATCAATGTGATGTTGTATATTGCGCATAGGTGGTAATTCGTTAGGTAATTCAGTGGGAGATAAATCAGGAAAGTCAGCTAATACCTGTTGAGCTAGTGGAGGCATTGCCACTTTTGTTTCAGATTGTCCCTTTACCACTAATGCCATCATAAGGTCATGGTCTTCAACCTCAGCACAAAAATCTGACCCGACAATGGTAGAGAACACCGGTTTGCCCTCATTAATAGCAGAGTTGGAGTCAAGTGAGCTTGACTGAGGGAGTAGTACAATCTTGTTGTTCGCCCACCAAAAGGTAAAGGTATTGGCACGACCCTTGTGAGTAGCATCAACGTCATAATACCATGGTCGCCCCAACAAAACGTGGCAAGCATCCATATCCACCACATCGCATAAGATCTCATCTTGATAATATTTTCCAATTGATAAAGGAACACGACAAATTTCATCTACCTTGATTCCAGGTCCACGCTTGATCCATTCAATCTTGTAAGGTGTATGATGCGGTTCTGCTTTTAGGTTGAGTGTCTTCACCAATGCTCTGGAGACCACATTCTCGCTGCTACCATTATCAATAATTACTTTACACACCTTATTTTTTATAGTGCACCGAGTTCGAAATATTTTGTGTCGTTGAGAGTCGTCTTGACTTTTGGGGGCTAGCAAAAGACGTTGCACAATGCACGCTACTTCTTCCCCTTTGTCCCCTTCTTCAAATTTAGCATCGTTATTCACATATTCTTCTTGTGAATATTCTTCGTTATCCGTCTCACCTTCTGCCAAGTTTATCGTGTGTCGAGGTTTGGTACAAGTGTTTGAGAGGTGTCCAGGTTGGCCGCAACGAAAACACTTTCGAAGGTTTGGCCGAGCATAAGGGTCGCCTGCATTTTGTTCTGTCGGTTGATTTCTACCCTGATAGTTTGGCCTACTTGAAGTTGTAACTTCTTTTTGAGCTTGTGTTGAGATTTGAGGGCCCTGAATACCTTTGTGGCTAGCATCTCGACTGGTCGAAGCTGTTGACCCCTTAGATTGGTAAGTATCAGATCGTCTAAAGTTACTTGGTGTGCGAAAGGAAACTCGATTTATTTGATTCTCTACTTTTAATGCTAAGTTGACTGCCTCACTTAGAGTCCATACTCCTTGAAGAGCCAATTTGTCTTGGATAGCTAAGTTCAAACCCCCAATGTATCGGGCAGTTAATTGGTCTTCTGTTTCTGGTAAGTTAACCCGAGCATTTAATCGGTAGAATTCCTCTGTGTATTCGTTGACTACACGATTTGCCTGTCGACAGTTTTGGTATTGCTGATACAAGAATTGTTCATAGTCGGGGGGTAGAAAACGTTGATGTAATAGTTTTTTCATTTTGTGCCAAGTGCAGATGCGTTGCTTGCCTTGCCGGCATCGATTGTTTTGAAATTGTTCCCACTAGGCAGAAGCTCCTCCTTTTAACTTATAAGCAACTAGCTTCACTTTCCGGTCTTCCACGATATCCAGATAATCAAAAAAATTCTCAATGTTATGAATCCAATCAAGAAAGTCTTCGACATGTAAGCGTCCGTCAAAAGTTGGTAAATCCATCTTCATCTTGAATTCATGATTATTTTGTCCTCTATTATTTCCCTGGACGTTGGCCCGAAAATTATCTTCTTCCTCGGATGAATCATCCCATTCGCGTTGTTTCCATTGAGGAGTATTCCTCCGATTTTGTTGACGAACATGTGAAAGTTCACTTATGCCGCTGACGTTTGTCGTAGCTAGAGGTTTGTGTTGGATGTCATCTTGTTGTTCATGTACACCCTGCTTTCCTTGTTTGGTGAATTCTAGTTGGCGAGTCACACCTTTATTTGTTGTGTTGATGCATGGTCGAATGTTTTCCCAAGAACCATTGTCTTTCTCCTTTTTTCCATCACGTTGTCCATTCCATCCGCCAATTGTGAATGCAACAATTTGATTCTTCAATTCGGTAAGTGCTTGTGTCATATTACGATTTGATTCTTCGATATTGTCGAGCCGTTGCTCGATTTGTCCCATCCGTTGTTCGTTGTCGGCGGCTTGGGCTCTACTTGTGCCATCGTTAGTCATCACGTCCGGTCAAATCCGGGCTCTGATACCACTTTGGTGCAGCAGAAGAGTGCTTCGAAACGAAGCAAAGATAAACCCTAACTTTAGGGAGGAAGCGGAATAAATCCAAGTAACTCAAATTGATAATTATGATAATGATAATAATCTCTACACAAGATAAGACTTATATAGGACTACTTCTCCAAAACTAACTCAAACTAGTAAACCCAAAACCAAAGAACTAACCAACCAAAACTAACTATAATTAGGAATAATATGAGTCCTAAATTAATAGGAATCCTAAACTAATACTACTTAGAAGATGGTCCTGCATCACACATGGCCATGCAGGTGATACAGAGTATCATTTTCAGTCATCTCGGATATCAAAAAATGGTGATTAATTAAATAAGGATGACGGCTTTATGCCTTATGATTAATCAAGATATCTAGTGATAAAAGGATAGTGACATGGACGACATGAGATTAAATCAGATCACCGATAATCATGAACTTTAGGTAATCATAATGCCTTACTAGAGGTCACTTATGATGGAAAGGGTAAAATGGTAATTTTACGCCGATCTGCCAACAAGCCATGAGCCTAAAGGGTCACACGCATAGGGTGCACATCTTAGGAAATCCGGGCAGAATTAATTGTGGATTGGTTAAATCGGGCCGTGGCCAAAACTGTAGGGTTTTGGTCACGGGCCCATCAGCTCACGTGCCATGGATTGGGCCGAAACCCTAGGGTTTTGGGCGCCGGCCATGATGAGGAATGAGGCCGCAACCCATGAGTTTGGAATACCTCATGGGCTGTCAAATTGGGCAAGGCCAAGACCTCATGGCCGAAACCCTAATAGGTTCGGACTTTGAGGCCCAAGCCGCCCTAGGTGACTGGCGACTAGGTTTTGGAGGGAGCCAAACCTAGCCGGTTCATGCTCCCAAAATCCTAGCCAACCTCTATAAATAGAGGCCTTATGAGCTGAAAAATCATAACTTGATTTTTCCATACCGTTACTCTGCCGGATTTACTAACTGAACTTATTTTCTTTTTAGTAGGGGAATATGAGTTTAGATATGGTGGCCTTGTGCACTCGTGTGTGCCGGATAAAGGGAAAGATCGATTCGGGGTTTTCAGGCGGCTGATCCGATTCAAACCTCTAGGTAAATCACTTAGTTACACGTTTTTGGGGTAGAAACATGAGATCTAGGTTTGCAACGATTCGAGGGCTGTTTCGGGGGAATTTTAATTTGATTTTCCATTGCATACTCTGTATTTTGAATCCTCTGAAACCCAACACAAGCCAGAATGAGTTTTAATTACTTCGTCACATTTATCAATGATTTCAGTAGATATTGATATGTCTACCTAATGAGACATAGTCTGAAACCTTTGACAAGTTCAAAGAATCCGTCTGGAACGCCTCAGTTAAATGGTGTTTCTGTGAGGAGGAACCAAACCTTACTAGATATGGTTTGATCAATGATGAGTCATGTTGATCTCCCAATCTCATTCTGAGGTTATGCCCTGGAAACGGTCGCATTCATTTTAAATCGAGTTCCGACAAAGGTAGTGAAAAGTACACCATACGAAGTATAGAGTGGGAAGAAACCCATGTTGTCTTTCCTAAAGATTTGGGGATGCGAAACTTATGTCAAGCGTTTGCAAGGCGGCTGATCCGGGTTAGATGTAATGTCGCGAGCGTCTGATCCGGTAAGCTTGTTGTGTGACAACACGGAGGCCATAACGCTAGCTCAGGAGCCTAGATTCCAGACCAGAACCAAACACATACATAGAAAGTATCACATTATTAGAGAGTACGTTGATAATGGTGACATGGAGATTATATATGTTTCGACTAATGATAATATGGTCGATCCCATGACGAAAGCTCTATCGCAGCCTAAGCATGAGAGGCATATGAAGTATATGGGAGTAGATTGGAACTAGGGGCAAGTGGGAGATTGTTAGAGTTGTGCACTAGCCCAATGTAATAACTTATCTACATGTAATGTTTTATCATCTTTCAGAATAAATCAAACGACATTATACTACTAATGTGTTTTAGTAATATATTAAATATGGTTTAACCTGTATCATTATGTGTGTCATTACTAATAGTAGAACTGTGGATCTTAACGAATCATATTTAATGCGTCCCTGGTCAATTAAGCTTCATTAGAAGTGACCAGTATGGTGCTAACTCTTTATGATCACGCTCTACTGATCGTGGCAAGGCGAGTGCCGGATTTAGATTATAGATATCATCAAGGGAGTGATATTGGACGACCTGATGGTGAGTATGTAGCATAGATTCTGTCATAAGCATACTCACATATCATAGTTTGTCATTGTATCCTTAGACCGGTGAGTTTTTGTGATCACTATACAATAAGTATCTAAGTTTGACCTAGTCTAACGTTACCTGTAAAAGGGTAGCCATAAGGGCTCTGATTGGCTTATGTATAAGTTACATGAGTGAACTCGAAAGACGGCTAAGGGATTTATCCCTCATACTCCGGTATAGGAATGACATCTGTTTAGGCCACTTGATATGTATGACTGAAAGAAATTGCATGGCCATGCGGGAGATACATAGTATCAGTTTTCAGACATCGAGAAACAGTGATTGATTAAATAATGATGACGGTTTGATGCCTTATGATCAATCAAGATATCAGGTGATAAAAGTATAGTGACATGGACGATAAGATGTTAAATTGAATCATCGATAATCATGGACGTTGTGTAATCATAATGTCTTGCTAGATCTCAATCATGAGGGAAAGGGCAAAATGGTAATTTTGTGTCGATCTGCCAACAGGTCGTGAGCCTAGAGGGTCACACACTTTAAGCAAGGTATATAGTAAAAGGACTTGTAAAGTCCGTATACGAGAAGTTTGAGAATTGAGAAAATTTACTTTCCGGTTTAGTTAAATTGGAGCGGATTGGACAATTTCCGGCCTAGGTTATAAACCAGATGATTGAGGAAATTTGTCTAAGTGAATTTGAGCCAGTCTAGTTAAACCATTTAATTGAAACCAAAGTCTTAATGGACTTGAATTGTTTAATTAAATGAATTTGCAAGATTTGGCCTTAAGCCCACGTGGTTTATTATTTTAGAAAATAATAAAACAAATGAATAAAGGGAAGTTATTTGGTTTTTTTCAAAAATATAATGTTTTCACCAACTCCCCCTCAATTGTGGCCGACACCTTCCCTCCCTCTCTCTCTCAATTAGTTTTTCTTCTTCTTCCATTGATTCCTAGTTAGAACATTAGAAGAAACATTGAAGAAAAGTGTCTTGCTTGTGTGGACCATTTAAAGAACATAATACTCTTTTGTGTTTGGTGATTTCGATCAAAGAAAAGGTATAACTTTCAGCTTTAATTCTTCCCATCTTGCTGGAATTTTACATAACATGATGATTTCTAGCTTAGTTCATGAATTGCTCGGTTAATTTATGCTTCCGCTTGCATGAAATTAATTGTATGGTACTGAGGATTTTTATAAGTTTTAGCCCTCAATCATGGTGTTCAAGTCAAACATCATCATACAAATATCAAAAGAAAGCATTAACATAAAAGTAAACATGAAAATAGGGATATGAAATGCTTTTGGGTGATCTTGAGTGGAAGAGTCCTTCTAGCTTGAGATGAATGATGAACTTCTTATCTCCTTGTAAATTTGACGGTGGAAAATGCCTTCCTAGATCCTTTCTTGGCTTTGAAAGTGGACTATTGTAGAGAAATCCACTTCAAATTCTTGACATTTGTTCGCCATTTCCTGCATATGTTCTTCTAAACACGACCAATCATCAAATTGTCCCTATTTGTCTCTAAATAGCCGCTACGAGGCATATGAGCACCTAAATGTGAGGTTGTTCGAGATATAACGGAGACCGTTTAACCCCACATCAAGGATCAAACCAAAGGAAAACGAAAACATTAATCACTCAAGTGGAGATTCTTGACTAATCTCAGTCAGTCGATAATTTTTTTAAAATAGAAATATGTTAACATAATGAAAAATTAAGCCAAAGTAAAACGAAATGATTGATCACGTAGGTAAACCTGGAGATTCATAATCATCATGTCGGTACACCTAAAGTATTTTTTAACTTTGTAGGTCACCTAAATGAAAAAAATTATCAGTGTTAGAAACTCAGTTTCAAAAAATATAAAATGACAATTTTGCCCCTTTGTTATTAAATGGAGTAATTACAGATCACTATACCCCCCAAACCTCATTCTCATATCACTATACCCAACTTTCAGTTTTTTTTTCTAGGTCCTTCAAGTTTAAAACGTTAACACTTAAGGTAATTTTCTGTTAAATCTAACTGAGGTGGTTAGTAAAATGTCCAAAATGTCCCTCTATTTAAGCTTTAAGTGATATAATTCTAATAAAAACGTGAAAATACTAGTTTACCCTCGCTTAAATAAGAATTTAAACTTGTAGATCAAGGGCATAATTGTCTTTTAACCAAACATAATATAAAAAACTAAAAAATCAAATAAAATGTAAGTGAAATGACAATACTACCCCCTTCTTCAACCTCTCACCTCCCATCTCACACTCTCCCCTCTCTCTGGTTTTGTTGATGGCCATTACTTGTTCTCACTTGGCGGCCTCTGAGCAATCGGCCGCTTGCCCGATGGGTTCTCAATCGTCGGTGATTCTGACTCAGGACGAGCTCAAGAAGATCGCTGTTGGGCCAAAATGTGACGTGATAACATCGCACAATGGTTTCCACGTGCAAGTGCACACGGGTCGCAAGTAATAATATTTATATGATCCGGTAAGATACCGAGTCGGTCCACAGGGATTAATATGGGGTTTACGATTAGTTAATAAACGTGTTTGCAATTATGACAACGATAGCAAAGCGCGATAGTGAATACGTAGAGATTCAAACGCCTAGGGTGCTAAACAATCATCAAGTGAATAAGTTCGAGAGATAAGCAAGCTATCGATTAAACGGTTGGTCGAGCCTATGTCTTAAATGCCGACCTCGCCTTTCGGTAATGAGGTTGGCCTAATCCCGAGTGTTCCCGTGCCCTTTCGGTATTGAGAAAACTCGAGATCGCATACAATCGACAATAAACGGCTAAGGGTTAAGAGAAGGTGCCAAGACACGGTCTTGAGCCTTCAACCCTCGGTGGTTGCTAAGTCCGGGTTCTAATCCTTCCCTTTCGGTATCGGATAGAACACCTCAATCACATATTGTAAAACGTCACTTAAACAACACATGCATTCAAACAACAATCCACACAACACATTTGTTCATCAATAAATCACTAATCTCATTAAACGTTACATTCACATTATATATTGTCTAGCACCCATGGCTAAGGGGTTTAGCCCATAACCATGGTGCTCAAGCTTAGCATCAACATGGTGGTTACACTAATACAAATGAAGAACATGAAGAACATAAAATAAAAGGATAGGAAATGCTCTTGGAATCCCGAGCAAGGTGTGTCTTCAATGCGCGATGAAGAACGGTGGAACTAACGATGCCTTTGGTGTCGAGGAAGATGAAGAACGGTCGAGAAACCACGAAGAACGCTTGAAGAAATGGCTCAAAAGCTCCTTGGTTCGTTTTCTCTCTCTATGTTTCTTCCTCCTCTCAAAAAGTGTCTCTACCCCTTTTATACTTTTCTGATTTTGATGGAAGGCACGATCGTGGGTAGCAAGGCACGATCGTGCCTCTGTCTGGGTCACGATCGTGGCTTGGTCGCGGCACGGTCGTGACTTGGTCTTGGTGGCGATCGTGACTCCTTCAGGCACGATCGTGGCTGGGGTAGGTAAGATATTTTGAATCTCCTCGATCCTGTCCCCGTGTAAAGCCACGATCGTGCCTCCCTGGGGCACGATCGTGACTCCCCCGTGACTGAGATCGGGGGAGCCCACTGTAAGTTGGATTTAATTCGGCAATATACTTCAAAGGGGGGCCACGATCGTGACTGGCTGAGTCACAATCGTGCCTAATGGAGGCACGATCGTGACTAAAGCTCTCTGCCCGGCTGTTTGGTCAACACCCTTTGACTTTTTGCGCGGTGCCTCGTTTTTGGCCCTTTTTCCTCCCGAACCTGCGTACGCACCTCAAAACACCAAAAAGCATAAAATATGCATTCCCGGGCCTTACTCGGCCACTAACGGACGCAATTGCACCGAATTGTGAGGTTAAACGGTCTCGAAACGAGACCTTTTGACCCCACAACAAACACACCCCACTTAAACACTTATCGTCCCGATAAGTCAACAAGTGTACTACAAAATTCACCGAGTTAAGAATCCTGAGTCAACTCAATAGGAGGAGCTCGGCATCTCCTAGGGGTTTTAGGCAAACACCCCCGAACCGAAACAAGTAAAACAAACGGGACAACTTACCACTATCCTACAACGACAAAACACGACACTACTAGACTCAAGACAACACTATTCCTAACACACACATTGAGACTCCATAAGCACAGTTCATAATGACAATCAAGTATTCATGTGAACTCGAAATACTCATGCAAAGGACACCGTGCACGAAGGGTATCATTTTCACTCCGCATACATGTTAAGCTACACTTGCCCTTACACAACATGCATCACATAAATCCCTTTTCCTCAATACTTTGGTGATCAAACCTGAATGGTTCGAACCGATCCCGATGATTTCTAGACCATAGCCAAAAGTGAATCCATACGGTAGGGCTTATTTGGCTTGTAGTGTAGGTTAGACTCGGGTGGGTGTTTAAGAGGGAAAAATCAGGAAGATCAATGATGCTCAATTCCTAAGTTGCCTCAACCTCACAAACCCCATTACACTTCAATCTCTCCCCAAGACTCGTTGTCAATCACTTGTTACCCCTTTGTACCCCAAATCATCCTTTCCCATCTTTTCTGCTTTGATCACCGACACTTTCTTCTGTTTTTGGTTTGCTCCACAATGCTAAATTTCGACCACTTTGGCGATTTTTATTTGGGCTTTCGTCCGGGTTTGGTTTGTTGGTTTTCCTTTCATAGTGCTTTTCTTTCCTTCGGCATTTTTGCTCTCCTTCTTAGGATCTTCCGGCATGCCAAGTACTTCAATTACACTATTCCATTTCCTTTTGTTGTCCTCAAACCCGAAACGTAGCAGTTTCTGAAGTTTCACATTTGGTGTCTTCCTAACAGTAATTTTTCTCTCCCAATGGCCCTTCTATCTTTTCATTTCCCCAAAACCCCATGTCACCGTCTTCATCCCTATACAATTGACTACCCCTTCCCCCCCCCCCCCCCCCTCCCCACTCGTTGAAGCAACTAAGCAATGAGAGACTCGAGTTCGTGTCACAGTTAGGCAATTGAGTTAGGTTTCAACATGCATGGTTCATAAACAAGACTTTTTGGCAAGAGAGGGTACTATGGATGGCGGGTAATGCCTACGAATCTTTTCCCTTGGTCTATGATCTCTTTGGCTGAGGCCACATGGTCAATCCATTAATCATATAATCACGAAGCATTGATGAGGATGCACATAGTGTAAATAGAAAGCATGGCATTCACACACAACGTGTTATAATGTGTCCATACCCTTTGGCCCACAATGGCCTTTTCCACACTAATCCCAAATTCGACATTTACACTATCATGCCATCACTTCATCATGCTCACAACAATCTCAACTTGGGCAAATGCCCCACATACTCGAAGTCAAACAACCATCAATTTTTAGCAAAGTAAACTAACATGTCAAATGCAATGAAACTAAACATGTAAAGTCATACATCACCAAAATAAAAGGGTCATCCAAACCGACCCAAAATACACAAATCCAACAAAAATCTCTAAAGTCAACAAGTTTCAACAATAAACAAGGTCTAAAAACCGACAACAGCAGATGATACCTCTCAATATGTCGGGTCGTCGAAGAGGAAATCACCTGCTCCTCCATCTGCCTGGTCATGTGCACCGCTCGGGCCTGCTCCTCCTGGGTCCGCTCCGCTCGGGTCTGGGTAGTGGAAGTGCACGTACGGGCCGGCGGGGGCCGGGAACGCAGCTCCCTGCAAGGCTGGATTCTCCTGGAATCGGGACTGGTAGAAGCTAGCGAGGCCCCTCACATCATGGTGCTGCTGGTACAATGTCTGGTCCACATGCCCCTGGAAGGCATGCATCCTCGCCCACTCGTACCTGGACCGCTCGGAGTCCTCCTGCTGCTGGATGCGCATCGCCCTCATCATGGCGAGCACATCCTCATCATGTCCCGGCATCCTCTCGTGCTCCGGCTCAGGCTGTGGCTCCTGCTCAGCTCCCGCTCCTGCTCCTCCTGCCTGGGCCCTATCTGCTCGTGCTGCAGCTGCTCGGGCTCTCGCTCTGTCCTCCGGTGCCATCCTCGTCAGCAATGGTTGCCTGTTCTAGATCTTCACCCGGATCCGCTCTAAGCGAGGGTAAGTCTCCTTCACGATCTCCTCGAAGGTTGACCCCCTGATCTCCTGGCCCCTCACTGCGTCCTTCTCGAAGATCGGAGGGCCCGTGGGGTGGTTCACCCCACTAACAAGCCCCCAGACGATCGTAGTGACTAAACAGCCCGCTCCTATGCCCCCCGGCTGTCTCGAAGGCATCTCGAGCAGCTGGTCCCAGATAGTCCGCTCCCACGGCGCCCTCGTGTCAGTGCGATAGGCGTTTAGAATCCATAATTCCTTGAGAGTAACGTCATACTGACCGTTCTCTCTACAGAATATGGTTCCCGCGAGGAACCGCTGTAGCATGAGCATCCCTGGTTGGTCCTCGGGGATGTCCTTCGCCTTGTTGGTCTTTTCCCAATACGGGTTCAGTGTGATGTGATGCCACATCTCACTGTTGGACATACCAAACTCAGGCGCTTCTCCCTCCGAGAAGCCAAACATAGCCGTGAGGTCACCCCTCGTGATCTTACACTTCCTCCCACAAACCCGGAAGCTGATCTCGGTCTTCTCTTTGTTCACCGGCTCGACAGTGGCAAAGAACTCCTGGGTCAAATCCTCGAAGACCGGGGGTCTCCAAGTCATCATCCCGGGCCATCCTAGCCGGATGGCCTTCTCATGAAGTTCTTCCCAAATGCCTAAGCTTCGGCATAGGAATTCGTTGAAGAACCGGCCGGTCATCACCACCCGGTCTTGAAAAGCCTCGTACCGTCGTCTATACGGGCCCGTGCACACAAATCGAAGGCATGCCATATTGGGCGTCTCGGTCGGGAGACGGGTACCTTGTGGGGCCGGTGGTGCTCGTGACCCCGAGGTGCCGGCTCCGGTTCGAGCCTTCTTGCTCATAAGTTGAGCACGGGTTTGGTCCGCGGGTTTCTTAGGTGCCATTAGAGTGAGTGAGCGTGAGTGTGAGAATGCAAGTGAGCAACTAAGGTTACCGGCCAAAGTCGCCGGAAAATGTCACCGGAAAATGTCACCAGACAAGAACAAGGTAAGCTTTGTGTGGAGGTGTGGGTAGTGCGTGGGTTAGGGTAGTGTAGTTGGTCTCGTCAATAAATTCCGGCGAGAAGTGGCCGGAATCTATGGTGGAAGTGGTTTTTGTGGATGGAAAATGATGATAATAGCAAATAAAGGCTAAAAAAGGAGTGGGGAGTGAGGGAAATACCTTGTTTTGGTGATTGGCGACAAGACACGGCGAGATTTGGACGTTTTCCGGCGACAAACGGCGGCGGCGCCGTGCTGAAATTCTAGGGTTCGCGAAAAGTGAAGAAGAAGAGGGTCTGAAATCCTTTTACACGCGCAGAGGCACGATCGTGCCTGATGAGGCACGATCGTGACTCTCCAAATATTCTTGGGTCACGATCGTGACTCCCCCGTGACTGAGATCGGGGGAGCCCACGGTAAGTTGGAATTAATTCGAATATATTCAGCCACGATCGTCCCTAGGGAAGGCACGATCGTGACTCGACTTATTTCCCAGGTCACGATCGTCCCTGAATGGGGCACGATCATGCCTTAGCGCGTTTTCCCAACCCACGATCGTGCCTCCATGGTCACGATCGTGCCTAGACCCATTTTCTTGCCTTTTTCACTCTTTTCTTCTTCTTCTTCATTCTTGGAACACTCGAACCTATACCTGCACTTGGACTTGTTTTGAAACTTGTTAAATGACTCGATTGTGGTGTGTGAGACACACACCACACTTAACTCCGAACACGGGGTTACGACATACAAAAGACTCCATAATTCGAAACTACACACATATGTACAAACAATTGGTGTTACCTTCTCCCTTCTTACCTGGCCGCTGGCGGCCTCATAGTTCTTCTGTGCAATGTCGCAGCCAAGTTGCTAATCATTTCCATGATGTCAGTCAACTGTTGTTGCACGTCCTCCTTAAAGTCCTTGATATCTTCTCTCACCGTCATGATGTCCACGATGATCTCCTCAAACCGGCTCTCAATATGAATCATAGGATCCTCCGGCGGGGTGGGACTATCTTCGGATACCGGCGAGTTCACCGGCCACCTTGGCGCCGGCGAGTTTCCCTCATCGTCATCCGATGAGGATGAGGCATTGAGGCCAATTTCCCACTGATTCATGTTGGCTTAGAGAAATATGAAGTTGGTTCTCGGAGGATTCTGTAACTTGCAAAAATTCTAAAACAATGACAATGAGAGAAAGAGAAAGAGAAAGGGGTCCTTTTATTGACCAAAGGGTGATGGGTGGGACCCTTGCTTTTCCCCCCTAAACTCTCCCGTGACTCTCCTCTCAAGTCTTGCTTTGTACATCTTTTCCATAATGAAGGCACATCCAATCACCTGCACAAAAAGTAACACACACAAACTCTACAAATCCTAGACTCAATAGTGGTGTGTGGGACACACACCACACTTAGGGTATTACTATACCCAAATTTAACTAAACCCGACAGTGGTGTGTACCCCGTACACACCACACTTAAGACTCAACTGCGCCTAACTTTCACGGCGACACCCTTATATAAAATAAACCCGACAATACTACTAATCAAAGCACAACAACCCACATAGAGGGGCAAACCATTCAAGGTTCCAAGGCGATCACAAGCCTTAAGCAAGATCAACTCAACTTAATAATCATAGGAGAAAGTACATACTACCTTTCTCGAAATAAAATGGTTGACTTGGCGTGATGGTTTGACCCGGGTGTTGACTTGTTCGTTTTGCGAAGGAGAGGTGTACGCCATAGGCGTCGTGATTGCACCGGTTCCTTCATGCGAAAAACAAACAAAGATTAGTGCATTGCTTAGACCCAAATAGCTAAATTACGAGAATGTACAAAGATGAGATAAGAAACTTGAGTTGCCTCCCAATAGCGCGTTTGTTTAATGTCGTTAGCCCGACGAATCTGGGGTAGTCCACACACTACCCTTGACCTAGGCCGCCTTCTTCGGGCAACTCTCCTCCTTCTTCTTTTCCGAACCCCCTTACCTCTTCTTCCATATCCGGCTCAATGTCCTTGCCGTCAATGCCATGATATAGCTTCAAATAAAGCCCATTTGCGAAGAACGTTGTCTTGTCCTTTGGGTCCAAGATTTCCATCACTCCATGGTTCAAACATGTGATGATTTTGAACGGACCCGACCACTTGGACTTGAGTTTGCCGACATGGAGTTTTAGCTTGGCGTTATAGAGCAACACCAATTGTCCCGGCTCGAAGCTCCTCTTGATGATATGCTTGTCGTGCCAACGCTTCGTCTTTTCTTTATAGATGGCGTTGCTCTCATACGCCTCTCTTCTCCATTCCTCAAGCTCCTCAATGTGAAGCACCCTCTTCTTCCCCGCTTTTCCCAAATCCATGTTGCACCTCATTATCGCCCACCTTGCCATATACTCAATCTCCACCGGCAAGTGGCACGCTTTCCCATATACCATCCGATACGGTGACATGTTTAGAGGGGTTTTGTAGGCGGTGCGATAGGCCCAGAGGGCTTTATCAAGGCGCTCCGACCAATCTTTTCGGTTTGGGCCGACCATCTTTTCCAATACCCCTTTGATTTCTTTGTTGGCGCTTTCCGCTTGGCCATTACATTGGGGGTGGTAGGCGAGGGCCATTTTGTGTTTCATGCCAAATTTCTTGGCAAGAGCCTTGAAGAGCTTGTTCCGGAAATGGGCACCTCGGTCGCTTATGATAGCTCGGGGGGTTCCGAAGCGTGCTATGATGTTTCGCTTGACGAACTTGATAACCGTCCTAGCATCCGCTGCAATGCATGCTTCCGCCTCAACCCACTTGGTCACATAGTCCACTGCGACGATAATATATAGCTTCCCGTAAGACGATGGGAAAGGTCCCATGAAATCCATGCCCCACACATCGAACACTTCCACTTCTAAAATGCCGGTAAGAGGCATCTCGTGCCTCCGGGAGACATTTCCCACCCTCTAACACCTATCACACTGTTTGATGTGCTCGTGACAGTCCTTGAAGAGGGTTGGCCAATAGAAGCCCGATTGCAATACCTTTCTCGCAGTCCTATCACCCGCGAAGTGACCTCCATATGGGGAATTGTGACATGCCTCCAAAATTCCCGGGATCTCGCTCTCCGCTACACATCGGCGGAAGATTTGGTCATTCCCTTGGTTGAAGAGATACGGCTCGTCCCAATAGTACTTGTTACACGAGTGTAAGAACCTCTTCTTTTGTTGCGAAGTAATTCCCAAGGGCACGATCCCACATGAAACATAGTTCGCGATATCGGCATACCAAGGTGATGCGCTCTCTATCGCCAAAACATGCTCGTCGGGAAATGCGTCCTTGATTTCCTCCTCGCACTTCTTCTCGCCATTTGTCACTCGAGATAAGTGATCGGCCACTTGATTTTTTATGCCCTTCCGATCCATGATCTCAAGCTCGAACTCTTGCAACAATAGCACCCATCGAATCAACCGAGCTTTAGCCTCCTTCTTGGCTAGCAAATACTTCAAGGCCGCGTGATCCGTGTGCACTATGGTTTTCGACCCGATCACATATTGCCGAAACTTCTCGAAAGCAAAAATCACTGCCAAGAACTCCTTCTCAGTGACTGTGTAGTTTTCTTGAGCATCGTTCAGTGTTCGGCTCACATAGGCTATGAATCGGAATATCTTATCATGTTTCTGGCCTAAAACTGCTCCCAAAGCGTAGTCGCTCGCATCACACATGATCTCGAATGGTCGATCCCAATCTAGAGCCGCTACTATTGGAGCCTTTACCAACCTCGCTCTCAACTCGTCAAAAGCAACCTTACACTCCCTTGTGAACTCAAAGTTTTTCTCCTTCTCGAGCAATTTGCATAATGGCTTAGCCACTTTTGAGAAGTCTTGGATGAAGCGCCTGTAAAATCCCGCATGTCCAAGAAAGCTTCTCACCAATCTCACAGAAGACGGATAGGGAAGAGTCTCAATGACACTAACCTTGGCCCGATCCACCTCAATGCCTTCTTTTGAGATCTTGTGGCCTAGAACAATGCCTTCCCGCACCATAAAGTGGCATTTCTCCCAGTTAAGCACCAGGTTAGTCTCCTCGCATCTCTTCAAAACATTCCCCAGATGCTCAAGACATTCATCAAATGACCTACCGAAAACTGAGAAGTCATCCATGAAAACTTCTACATAATTCTCAGCCATATCAGAGAAGATGGCCATCATACACCTTTGGAAGGTCGTCGGGGCATTGCAAAGCCCAAAAGGCATTCGTCGGAAGGCAAAAGTTCCATATGGGCACGTGAAGGTTGTTTTCTCTTGATCTTCTACGGCAATGTGGATTTGATTATAACCACTGTAGCCGTCTAGGAAACAATAGAACTCATTCCCGGCCAACCGATCCAACATTTGATCGATGAAGGGTAGCGGGAAATGGTCCTTCCTTGTCGCCTTGTTCAACTTTCGGTAGTCCATGCATATACGCCACCCGGTAACGGTGCGTTGAGGAATCAATTCATTGTTCGCGTTTGCGACTACCGTCAAGCCTCCCTTCTTCGGAACACATTGAACCGGGCTAACCCACTTGCTATCTGAAATGGGATATATCACCCCGGCGTCTAGCCATTTCAAGATCTCCTTCTTCACTACCTCCTTCATGGCCGGATTTAGCCGCCTCTGATGCTCAACTGAACCTCTGCACTCTTGCTCAAGAATAATTTTGTGTGTGCAATAAGCTGGATCTATTCCCTTGATGTCGGCAATAGTCCATCCTAGTGCACCCTTGTGTTTCTGCAGCAAACTCATCAACCTCGCTTCCTGATCTGGGCCTAAAGCCGAAGAAATAACAACTGGAAGCGTCGAGTCCGGTCCCAAATATTCATACTTCAAGTGCTCGGAAAGCACTTTCAGTTCAAGCCTCGGAGCTTCCTCAAGCGATGGCTTGGTGTGGGGAACAACTCTATCTCCCGTGAATAATGGTTCAGAGCCCCTATACCCTTCTCGTCTCTCAACAAACCCGAGTGCACATAATTCCCTTTGCTCAACCATTTCCTCTTCTTCTTCACGTTCTAATTGTTCAAAGAAAGCACTAGAAAAATCATTAGTACTTAAACAAATAGAAGGGAGAACGTGTTGTACCTCTTGATCAATTACGGAGATGGCCGCTATTTCCGAATAATCCATATCGGGTGCTTTAAGCCCTTTTAGAATATCGAAGATAATAATTTTCCCTACCACCGTCATCTCCAATACGCCTTGCTTAACACGGATTACCGTGTCGGCGGTCGCGAGAAAAGGTCGCCCTAGAATTAGTGGAATCGCATGATCAACCGGGAAGTCGAGAATAATAAAGTCGGCTGGCAAAATGAATTTCCCAATGCGTACTAGCACATCTTCAACTACCCCCTCGGGGTATACCACTTGTCAGTTAGCCAAGTGCAAATAAACCGACGTCTTCTTCATGTGGCCAATTTGAAGTGATTTGAAGACGGAAAGCGGCATAAGATTAATACCGGCACCTAGATCGCATAAGGACATCATTTCCTTCGCCCTCCCTATCCCGACGGGGACTGTGAAGCTTCCCGAATCTTTCTCCTTTGGAGGCAACTTGTTCAACACCAATGCACTACACTCCTCATTTAATGCAAATTTTGAGCACTCTTGCAAGCGTTGACGGTTGGAGAGAATTTCCTTGAAGAACTTGTGATATTTAGGCATTTCGTCCAACGCCTCGATAAGAGGAATGTTGATGGAAATTTGCCTAAGAACATCAAGGCATCGGGCAAATTGGACATCGTTGCACTTAGCTTTTCTTTTCACCCGTTGAGGGAACGGGGGTCTAAGAACGGGAGCATGAGGTTTTGCTCGAGGGGCTTCAACTTGGGGTCCCTCTTGGGACTCATCTTGCCTTCCTTGAGGTGCTTCTTGTTCTCCCTCCTCATTCCCGAGCTCTTCATCCTCAAACCCCAAATCCTCAACAACGGCTTCCTCTATTTCCGGTTCATAATCAACCGGGATCGATGGCCCTGGTAGTGTGCTTCCGCTTCTCAAGGTGATTGCCTTGACATGTTCTTTGCCATGATTTTTCGGCACCTCGGTGTTTGAAGGGAGAGTTCCCATGTGTCGTGGCGCACTGTTTTGCTCCCATCAAGCGTCGTTGTTCCTCTGATTTCTCCTTAGCTCGTTTGTCACTGCTGTTTGGCTTTTGATGAAAGCCTCAAGAACGTCCCTTAGCGATTCATCGCTCTTAGAATTCGAATGTCGCCCTTTATCATAGCTAGACAGACGGTAGCTACTTGCATTAGCTTGTGGTCTTGGTTGGTAGTTACTCCCATACCCTTGGGGATGACTTTTCACCGGTCGATCTTGATATCCCCGTGCATTTCCATGTCCCCCAAAGTTACCCTTGTTGTTGTGATTGTTATGGTTGTTGTTGTTGTTGTAATCCATGCGATTCACCCCGGTTTGAGCCCGCAAATTCCTTCCTTGGTCTTGTAAGGACCGCTCCCGGTCAATTTGGGTCAATTTGGGTCAATTTTGTGAAAAATGGATGAAAATTTAATAATTCGCGATTTGACCAAATTTTGACCCGAGAGTCACCGAGGACTACTATTTGAGCCATTTTAAGTTGGAATTGTAATATTATGGATATTAGGTTCATATGGAAGCTAAAATTTAGCGAAACATCACGGTTCCGACGGTTTCGAAAAACGTGTCCGTTTCGGACGATTTCGGGTCCGAAATGACAAAAGTGGCTTGTGGGACCCCTCTACTTTACACTTGTCATGTATCTAGAGGGGGGGAGACTTTTGAGTGATTAAAAAAATTAATTGTTTTAATTTAGATTTAAAAGAAAATGGAAAATAGGTTTATTTTATTAGTTTAATGTTTAAATAATTATATTTAAGTTATAAGAGAGGGGGAGGGAGTTGATTCTCGGCAGAACACAAGGAAAGAGAAAGAGAAAGAGAAAGAGAAAGAGAAAGAAGAAAGAAGGAAGAAGAAGAGAAAAGATTGTGGCGATTTCACGACGTTCCGACCGTCCAAACGTCTTGATTTTTGCGTATTCGGGTTCTCCTCGTCGTGGGCTACAAGAGGTATGTTTTGGATTCTCATTTCCTTGAGTTTGGATTTATGGAGTTGTGGAATATGGTTTGATTGAGGTTGGATTAGTGTTAAGGGGGTAATTTGGAGCGTTTTGAGACAAACGGGAGGTTTGTCCGGTGACCGGGAGCTCGCCGGAGCTCCGGCCGGTCACCGGAGGTGGGGCCCGCGTGCCCGGAGTTCGGGTTTTTACGTGTTATGCAATCCCGGAAAATCCCTAGAACACTAATTCGTGACTTTGGAAGAAATTGGAATTAATTTGGCTAAAATGTGTTTGTTTCGCTAAACTTTAAAGTCGAGATTAAATCCCCCGGAAGTCGGAACGTAATTCCGTCAATTTTATTGGTGATCTCGAATTTAATTATGCGCGTAGAATAAATTTGAGAATTGTTGGAATTGAATTGTGGGAAAAGATTATTTATTATTTGAGGAACCTTAATGACGGGATTGAGTCGCTCGGGCGTCGGAATTTGGTTCCGTCGATTGCGTTGGACCCCTTGAATATAATTATGATTTGTTGATGCGAAAATGGAATTTTTCGGGGTCCCGAGGTCATTTTAGCGTTTCCGGGCAGATTCGGGAAAGTGCGCGAATTGGGCCGTTCCGGGTCCTTTTTGGCAACTCGGTGTAATTAGGAAGTATTGGAGTGATCGGGACTCATTGGGGTGTACTTGGGCGTTAGTTTCGTTAGAATCGGACTTCGATCAATTGCTAAAGTTTGTGCGTTTGTCGTTATTAGATTCTTCCATCGCTCGTGGAAAGGGAAGGATTTAGACGTGGTGTCGCGAGAGACTTGGAGCTAACGTTGGATAATTATCGAGGTAGGGAAAAGTAGCCGTATATCCGTACATGACTTGGGAAAGTTACTAGTAATTGCATGTGGGCACCTTCTGTGTTCTTAGTATATGTATGTGTAGAATTGCATGTGGGCACCTGGTTGTGTCTATAGGTTGATTATACTACAGCGACGTGCCATTCCGCTGTATGCTTTGTTGGGGGTGTTACCGCTTTACTCGTTGCGTTTGGTTTGAATGTGTTATGCTTGTTCAATTGTGAGTAATGGTAAATTGTGATTTGACGTGTTTGAAGATGTCGTGCCTTAACATGTAAATTGAAATGATTTGAGTTGAGTATATTCTTCATTATGGTTGAACTGTATTGTGAGTAAATGGTAAATGCGATTTGATGTGTTTGAAGATGTTGTGCCTTAACATGTAAATCGAAATGACTTGAGTTGATTATTTCTCTCCTGTGGTTGAAATGTTTTGTGGATGATGGTTACGGGCGGGAGCCCAGTGTGTGTGGATGTTGGTTACGGGCGGGAGCCCAGTGTGCGTGGTGGTTTGTGTTTGTTGCTGGTTGACGCCCAGGTGGGAAAGATACGTCCGTGATCTCCGTTCGGGTGGGGTAGATTTGCGCTCTTACCGCGCTTCTCCATCCATGCCGCGAAGAGGCGTCCACGCCTTTCGATTAGCAATCGAAGAAGTGGGGGGCAGACCAGGCCCAGACAGCTAGCCACTGTAAACTGGCGGCCGCGAAGAGGTTTCACGCCTACGACTAGCTATCGAAAAGTGGGAGGCAGACCAGGCCCAGACAGCTTGTGACTGTAAACTGGCGTGTTATAGGTTGCATCACCTGGTCGTGTAGACCTTGTCCAACACCGTGCGTGTTTGGCAAGATGGACTCGACGAAGTACCCGGATTGTTGCCTTTCCTTGAGTGAAAGGTTTGTTTGATTGATGTTGCTTGGTTGATTGTGTGATGATTTGAGTATTGAGAATGAGATGAAATGTTTGGATAATGGTTGAGTTTTACTATTGATCTTTTTCGAACTGTGCTTATGTATCACCCTGTCAATTACTTGTATGCCGTTGTCAGTCGGGTATCCGTTGCGGTGAGCGTAAATGCTCACCCCCTGCTACTTTTCCTGCAGACAGGCGAGGATCGTGATTGTGGATAGGAGGATATCTCGAAGCTGGAGGAGCTGGAGAGTCCGGGTTGTTTTGGGCGTGTTAGTTGACGTACAATTTAGTGTCGACGTTTTGTTGTTTCCTGATCATACTTTGAGTCTCTGACTCGTGTTGTATATTCTTTTGAGCAGTTATAAAATTCGCGGTTCATTGTATTTGTGTTCTTTTTATTTGGTTACTATTATTGTTTCAGTTGTTTCGGACACTGATTCCTCGTTCGCGTTCCGGGCTCGGTCTCTACCGAATTTGGGGCGTGACAGGTCTCCTTGTGCCATGTTCAATAACCGGTTCATCTTGTCGGAGAGACTTTTGAGTGTCTCTTGGTCTTCTCCTCGTCGTGCCGGCGGGGGTCTTTGGTTATTCTGGACCGCTTCGGGTTCATTGTACTCATAACTTTGGAGCGCAACTTGCTCCACCACATCAAACACTGCGCCCGGGGCTATTGAGAGAAGTGACCCTCCCGAACCGGCATTCACCGCCATTTGAGACGCTTGATTCAGACCCCAGTCAGAACGTCTTGTTCAAGACCTCATCACAGATTTGGTGGTCCGGACACTTCCTCAGCAACTGCTTAAATCTCTCCCACGTCTCTCCAAGAGTTTCCCCCCGGAATTGGGTGTAGTTGTTGATGTCCTTCCGAAGCAAACCCTCCTTTCGAGGTGGCACATATTTCGACAAGAATGCTTTCTCGAGACTCACCCAATCTCGCTTCTCACGAAGTGGTAGCGTCATGTACCATGCTTTTGCCGCCCCTCCCAAAGAGATGGGAAGTAGCTTGGTCTTGACTAGATCCTCAGGATAACCACTGGCCGTAGTCTCCACGACGTCTTCTAGAAGCTTGAGATGATTGTGGGCATCGGTGTTGTTGCCCATAAACTGTGGATTTGTCCTCAGTAGACTCAGCATTACTGATGTGAGCTCGAAGTCCGGAGCTTGGTGGTATTGATCTACTCTTCTTCTATGTCTAGGTTGACGAGGCCGTGGCGTTCCTCTTCCCCTCCTCCCTCGCGGTCCTCTAGGGGGAAGCGGAGATAACGGAGGCATGTCGTCATCCTCGGCATAGTAGTCTTCGTGATCCTCGGATCCAAAGTACGACCTTTCATTGTTATTTACCTCAGCGGGAACTTCTTCCCGATCCCGTCCCAAAATGGGAGGTCTTTGCTCCACTCTGGCGGGAGTATCGTCCATACTTCTTGATTGAGCCATACTTCCACTAATACGTTTCCTCAAAGCGTTGTTTCTCTGGCACAAAGCTTCGATTTCTGGGTTGAAATTAAACTCTGACACTCCCGAGCTTCGGGTCATGTACCAAATAAGTACCTTCAATTAAACTAAACAATATCAATATCACAACAACACATACACAAGCATTTACCAATCGTAGATCGATTAATCCCCGGCAACGGCGCCAAAAACTTGTTGGGCCAAAATGTGACGTGATAACGTCGCACAATGGTTTCCACGTGCAAGTGCACACGGGTCGCAAGTAATAATATTTAAGGTAATTTTCTGTTAAATCTAACTGAGGTGGTTAGTAAAATGTCCAAAATGTCCCTCTATTTAAGCTTTAAGTGATATAATTCTAATAAAAACGTGAAAATACTAGTTTACCCTCGCTTAAATAAGAATTTAAACTTGTAGATCAAGGGCATAATTGTCTTTTAACCAAACATAATATAAAAAACTAAAAAATCAAATAAAATGTAAGTGAAATGACAATACTACCCCCTTCTTCAACCTCTCACCTCCCATCTCACACTCTCCCCTCTCTCTGGTTTTGTTGATGGCCATTACTTGTTCTCACTTGGCTGCCTCTAAGCAATCGGCCGCTTGCCCGATGGGTTCTCAATCGCCGGTGATTCTGACTCAGGACGAGCTCAAGAAGATCGCTGTTGGGCCAAAATGTGACGTGATAACGTCGCACAATGGTTTCCACGTGCAAGTGCACACGGGTCGCAAGTAATAATATTTATATGATCCGGTAAGATACCGAGTCGGTCCACAGGGATTAATATGGGGTTTACGATTAGTTAATAAACGTGTTTGCAACTATGACAACGATAGCAAAGCGCGATAGTGAATACGTAGAGATTCAAACACCTAGGGTGTTAAACAATCATCAAGTGAATAAGTTCGAGAGATAAGCAAGCTATCGATTAAACGGTTGGTCGAGCCTATGTCTTAAATGCCGACCTCGCCTTTCGGTAATGAGGTTGGCCTAATCCCGAGTGTTCCCGTGCCCTTTCGGTATTGAGAAAACTCGAGATCGCATACAATCGACAATAAACGGCTAAGGGTTAAGAGAAGGTGCCAAGACACGGTCTTGAGCCTTCAACCCTCGGTGGTTGCTAAGTCCGGGTTCTAATCCTTCCCTTTCGGTATCGGATAGAACACCTCAATCACATATTGTAAAACGTCACTTAAACAACACATGCATTCAAACAACAATCCACACAACACATTTGTTCATCAATAAATCACTAATCTCATTAAACGTTACATTCACATTATATATTGTCTAGCACCCATGGCTAAGGGGTTTAGCCCATAACCATGGTGCTCAAGCTTAGCATCAACATGGTGGTTACACTAATACAAATGAAGAACATGAAGAACATAAAATAAAAGGATAGGAAATGCTCTTGGAATCCCGAGCAAGGTGTGTCTTCAATGCGCGATGAAGAACGGTGGAACTAACGATGCCTTTGGTGTCGAGGAAGATGAAGAACGGTCGAGAAACCACGAAGAACGCTTGAAGAAATGGCTCAAAAGCTCCTTGGTTCGTTTTCTCTCTCTATGTTTCTTCCTCCTCTCAAAAAGTGTCTCTACCCCTTTTATACTTTTCTGATTTTGATGGAAGGCACGATCGTGGGTAGCAAGGCACGATCGTGCCTCTGTCTGGGTCACGATCGTGGCTTGGTCGCGGCACGGTCGTGACTTGGTCTTGGTGGCGATCGTGACTCCTTCAGGCACGATCGTGGCTGGGGTAGGTAAGATATTTTGAATCTCCTCGATCCTGTCCCCGTGTAAAGCCACGATCGTGCCTCCCTGGGGCACGATCGTGACTCCCCCGTGACTGAGATCGGGGGAGCCCACTGTAAGTTGGATTTAATTCGGCAATATACTTCAAAGGGGGGCCACGATCGTGACTGGCTGAGTCACAATCGTGCCTAATGGAGGCACGATCGTGACTAAAGCTCTCTGCCCGGCTGTTTGGTCAACACCCTTTGACTTTTTGCTCGGTGCCTCGTTTTTGGCCCTTTTTCCTCCCGAACCTGCGTACGCACCTCAAAACACCAAAAAGCATAAAATATGCATTCCCGGGCCTTACTCGGCCACTAACGGACGCAATTGCACCGAATTGTGAGGTTAAACGGTCTCGAAACGAGACCTTTTGACCCCACAACAATCGCCGCCTACAAGGCGGTGGAGTACGTCGAGTCTGGGATGGTCCTGGGTCTCGGGACCAGCTCAACCGCGAAGCACGCCGTGAGCCGGATCGGCGAGCTTCTCCGGCAAGGGAAGCTCAAAGACATTTGGGGATACCCACCTTGACGATGACCCACGAGCTGGCCGTCTCCGCCGGAATCCCCCTGGTCGACCTCGATTCGCACCCTGTCCTCGACCTCGCCGTCGACGGCGCCGACGAGGTTGACCCTTTTCACAACCTTGTCAAGGGTCGTGGTGGGTCGCTCCTAAGGGAGAAGATGGTAGAGGGCGCTTGCAAGAGGTTTGTGGTCATAGTAGATGAGTCGAAGATGGTTAAGCATCTGGGAGGCAGTGGATTGGCCATGCCGGTCGAGATCTGGGAGAGTGTGAGATGCCCAAAACGATGGCCAAAACCAGAGAGAGGGGAGAGTATGAGATGGGAGGTGAAAGGTTGAAGAAGGGGGTAGTATTGTCATTTCACTTACATTTTATTTGATTTTCTAGTTTTTTTATATTATGTTTGGTTAAAAGACAATTATGCCCTTGATCTACAAGTTTAAATTCTTATTTAAGCGAGGGTAAACTAGTATTTTCACGTTTTTATTAGAATTATATCACTTAAAGCTTAAATAGAGGGGCATTTTTGACATTTTACCAACCACCTCAGTTAGATTTAACAGAAAATTACTTTAAGTGTTAACGTTTTAAACTTGAGGGACCTAGAAAAAAAACTGAAAATTGGGTATAGTGATATGAGAATGAGGTTTGAGGGGTATAGTGATCTGTAATTACCCCCTTATTAAATTTCCAAAATTGTGCCACAATTTAAACCTAATCGGATTGAACAGATCCAATTAGCTTATCCCTAATCCAATCCGGTCTAGTCAAACGAGCCAGACCAAGTTAGCATGTATGGCCATAAACCATCGCGGCCTCTGGAAATTTAGTTGGTTGGTTTGTTCACAGAAACAACTTCTTTGCACAAGATGCAGTAAATGTAATTTATTGGATTAATATTACAACATTCGACTTCCAAATATTAAATTAAATTGCACATTCATTTGCAAACCATGCTTTTGTTTTGTTCAGGTTATTATATGTAGGACCGTTTAGAAAAATAGAGTTGCCATCATCAAGAGAGGAGACCTAAATCATGAAGGGGATCAAGTAAATTAACGAGGGGATTACAGTTTATAAAGTTTATTTCTTCAATTCTCTTCTCAACAGTGAGTAAGAACCATTTTGTTTTGCAAATGGAGACATTTTTCCAGTTGGCTGGTATGTATGAATACCTCCACCTTCATTTCTCGATCTGCCCGAGCTGTTGCTCTCTAGGACGGATCAGGACATGCATCTCTTCTTCGACGTTGAATTGCACCATCTTCGTGCTTCTAATCCGACTGAGTTTCAAATATGAGCTGGTGGAGGATTGATGGGGACCGAGTTTCAGATTCGACCGAGTTTCAATCTAAAAATGCTTTGTTTTCTCCACCAAACAGCCCTCTAGTGCTGGTGTTGATCTCCGACGGCAAGGGACGTGGGGACTCCATCACCGGTGGGCTCGTGCCTCGTCAAAACCAAATATGGTTCTGGCTCTGATATGGTCTTCACCCGGCCTGGTCTTTTAATTAGACCATTTCGATCAAAGTAGACCGGGCCAATCTGGCCCAGTCTAAATATGAGGGAAGGTAAAACCGTATTTTCAAAAAATGATTATGCAAAAAAAAATTAATATGCCCTTGACCATTAACGTAATCATTTACTTAAAGGAGGGGTAAACACGTCGTTTCACAATTTCAAATAATGATATATATATATATATATATATATATATATATATATATATATATATATTTCATTTAGATTATATAAAGAGCTAAAAATACTTTAATTACATGATATTATTTTTTTTGAACAACTTTATAAGAAATAAATTCCATAGGGTAAAAGACACTAAACCACACCAAACAATCCCCAAAACACACATAACTACTCAAAATTTTAAAATTGGCAGTGAGCTACACCCAGAGATTATAAATTGACACTTAGCACCAACCGTTAAAATTTTGGATGAAATCTATTAAAAATTAAAGTGAAAAGACGAAAATGCCCCTGGTCAAACTTTAAAATTTCAAAATCATGCCATTGTGAAGATTTTGGTTGTTTCTTGGCTCAACCTTCATCTCCGACCTCAAAACAACTTTGCCGGTCGTCCTCGCCTCCTCGCCACTGACCAGAGATGCTCGCCGTGGTCGATTTCAGAGATGTTCGCCGGAGAAATTGGACCGTCGCGGGAGATGAGCGAGGTTGAAATGTTAAAAATTTCAATTTGCTTTGTGTTGATGTCCATTTCTTGCTAATTTGGTAATATAGCTTGTGTTGATAATAATATACCAGAGGAAATAATGTGAAATCTCGATATAAATAGTGTAAGAGATGCAATATGATGTTGCAACAGTGAAGAAACTTATGTTGCCCATAAGAACATTACAGAAAACTAAATTTGTCAAAGGCATGGTGCATACTTCGTGCCTGAATGATTAATTGATTGATTTGAACATAATAAATAATTTAAACTACTGGAACAATGAGGAATATAATACAATAGTGTAGATCTTGATGTTGGGGTTTGTCCTTTTGTACTCTTCTATGCACAATCTCAAATTTGTGTTTTTAGCATAAATGAGTAAGTCTTTTCTTTGGTTCATACATTGCCCCTTTTGAGTATGATGGTTTCCACAAGTCAAAACCTTATGTGGGTATAAGAATCTGGGGATGTTATAGTTTTTCGATTGTAATGAACTTGTATTGTTAATGTTCTAATATTTTTCTTGCCACTTGTTAAGTATTGTTCTTTTTCATGTTGTCTTGTAGTGACGATCTTTTTTCGGATGAGCATCTCCGGCGACGGTTCAATTTCTCCAGTGAGCATCTCCGGTGACGACCACAGCGAGTATCTCAGTCAATGGCAAGTAGGAGAGGACGACCGGCGAAATTGTTCCGAGATCGGAGATGAGGTCGGTGAAGGTTGAGCCAAAAAACAATCAAAATCTTCACAATGACATGATTTTGAAAATTTAAAGTCTGATTAAGGGTATTTTTGTTTTTTTACTTTAAATTTTAACATATTTTATCCAAAATTCTAACGGTTTGTGATAAGTGTATAGTTATGATCTCTGGGTAGTTCACTGTCTATTTCGAAAAATGGGATAAATACATGTCTTTTGGGGATTGTTAGGTGTGGTTTAATATCTTTTACCCAATGACATGTTAAATCTAGGGATAATTCCATATACCACCCCGTAGAATATACCAAATCTCACCCAACACTCCCTAAAACCATTAATCTCACTAGCACCCCCTTAAAATGTGCAAAAATCTCAGTTGCCAAAAATTGATTGAAAAAAGACAAAAATACCCCTCTCTCTCACCACCCCTCACCTCTCCTTCACCATACCCTCTGTCTCTCCTCCCTCCCTCCACCGTCGCCGGCGGCCTCCCTCCGGCCGATCCCCTCCCGCCGCGTGTCCACAATCCTGGTGATAATGGCGAAGATTGAGTTGATGGGGAGGGAGGCGAGGTTGAGGGTTTGGAAGGAGAATAAGTTTAAGGTGAGGATGAAGGGGCAGAGGAAGGAAGGAAGGGGAGGCTGATGGTGGCGGCAGAGGTGTTCGAGGTGGCGACATGAGTGGCGGTGGTGGAGGGAATTAGTCGGAGGGAGGCTCGCCGGCGACGATGGAGGGAGGGAGGAGAGACATAGGTATGGTGAGGGAAGGGGTATTTTTGTCTTTTTTAATAAATTTTTGACAACTGAGATTTTTGCCCATTTTAAGAGGGTGCTAGTGAGATTAATGATTTTAAGGAGTATTGAGTGAGATTTGATATATTTTAGGGAGTGGTGTATGAAATTATCCCTTAAATCTAATATGAGTTGTTTCACAAGGTGTCAACTTAGCACTGGATTTTCGAAACCCTTGAAAAGAGATTCCACGGCAACACAGAAGCGAAAAAGAAAACGAAAGCAAAGGCAGTGAGAGAAAGAAAAAGAAGGAAGCAAAGAAGTCGTCACTCACAGTGAGACAGTCACGCGAACCCCACTCAAAATCTCTCTCTAAAATCTTTCTTTGTTTCTCTCTCTACAGTGATTCCTGTCGCCCTCAATCGCGACTTTCTCACCACTTGCACTTCTCTGTCTCTCCCTCTCCCTTTGCCTCTCTCTATATATTGATTCTAGGGCTTTCTCTTGCCTTTTGCGATGAGTCAAGTCTCTGCTCCTCCCATAGACTCCGAGCTCGACGATCCTGCTGCTCCTAATCCTGTTCCTGCTCAGCCCCTTGAAGCTCCCGAGAAATTGGAGCCCACGGCGGAGGTGGAGGCGGAACCTGTGGCGGCGGATAAGCCCGACGATCTCATGGAGGAGGACTCGGTTGGCCCGGCCACCGTCTTCTGCATTCGCCTTACGCAGCCTCGATCCAATTTGAAGCACAAAATGAGCGTCCCCGAACTGTGTCGCAATTTCAGGTGCTCATTTCTTCATACTCGTCCTCAATTTCTCAACCTGAATTTGCAATTTCAGATAATCAAGCATGGTGATTAGGACTGATTTTCACTCAATTATACTTGATAGCTAATTCAGTTAAGCTAAATTGTGTTGGACCTCATTCTGCTAGTTTGTTTGTTGCTCAATCTGGCATTTCTGAGTTGCTGTTATCTCTATTTTACATTTTCACTATATTATATTTGATGAGGTCAAAAACTCTTGTTATAATGTGGTGCAGCTGGAAATCTAATGCCTTAATTTTGCACCATAACTTGGCGATCAATCTAGAATTTGAGCCATTTATAAATGATTATAAAAACATCTATACTTGGGCTTAGTTTAACTTAGGAAGATAAGTTCCTGGAAGATGCTTCCAGAGAATTTTGCTGTTTAGTGGACCAGCAACCAGTAATGAAAAACCTCTCTCTGTGAATGAGGGAGTCTCGTTTTAATTTCCAGAAAATGACATCCATAAAAAGAGACAGTCCAAATGCAAACCGGTGCCTATCTGTCAACTAAGAAGTGTTAGACAATGTGCAAAGAAATTATACTATGGGCATCCTGAAAAATGAAACCAACTACTGAAGTTTAAATGCTACTGGACTTTAACTAAGAAAGCATGATTTATTTTGTAATTTGCAGATACAATAATATTAACTTTGCAAGTTATTCTACATATTTATGGTATTGTGTAATTTGAAAGGAGCTTGTCCAATGCTCTTGATTCCAACTATTTTTTTGCGTGTTTTGCATTCCTGCTGCCACATAATTGTACACAGTTCATTAATACAACCATGCGTATATGTGCGGCTGACCACTTCAACAAAGTACAATTATTAAAGCAATGCTATTCCTTATTTTTGCAAAACTCCGTATCCATTTTTTCTTGTTTTGCACTTTATGTGGAGCATGGGCTTTGTTCTTCACACAAATGCTTGATTCACTGGCACTATGCTTTGATAGTAATTTTTTTATTGGGTGGTGTTTCCGTACATACTAAGCTTTAAATTCGATGAAGTGCACATTTGGAATTCTGAATTTGTATCAATTTAAGTTCATTTTATCCTCAACTTTATTGTCATTCCAATTCTTCTATTGATCGCTTCTTCAGTGCTGTTGCTTGGTGTGGGAAGCTGAATGCTATTGCTTGTGCTTCAGAAACTTGTGCCAGAATTCCAAGGTAAGCGTATGTTGTTCAATAGCATATTTTCAATATGTAGGTATGTGCGAGAAGAATGACCTTTACCATCAAACAATTGTATGATTAAGAATTGCCAATCAATTGTTTCCTTGGATGGTATATCAAATGAAACTTTACTGTATCCATAACTACTTGTGCACATACTTTCCATAAATGTCTGTATTTAGCTTCTGAATGGAGCCAAAATACAATATTACTTCCTTGAAGGGTAAATCTTTTACAGTAATGACTTAATCTTCTGAACTTACTTTATTCGTTATTTTGTTTGCTATTGTCTAGCTTTCTGTTTAAGTAAAAAAGGGATAAAAGTGCAACTGCAAATTGTGAGAGGTGTATTACCGTTTGTGTTTGTATGGAATGATCATGCTTCACTTTCTATACTCCAATCTACAAAAGTAAAGAAGAAGTTAATAGAATGTAAGAGAGTGAGAACTCATTGATTCAACTTTTACAAAATTATGCACAATCAATGGCTTTCAAGGGATGAAGAAATGAGTGTTTCTTCATTAGCTAAGTATGATCTCACTCAAGTTGAAATAAACCAAGTCAATCTTTATTTTTCTCATGTTGCCTATTTCCCAATTTTACACGAATAAGAAATGCCTGAAAGAAATAATCTAGCATATAGTTATAATTTTTGTATGGTAAAAGGTACATTGGTTTTGTATTTTCCAATAATATAGGATCTGTTTTGTTAATTCATATGCTTCATACAGCATACTTGTGAGATATTTTTTTTCTCGTATCTTAGAGCTCTATTTGATTATGTTATGTGCAAGTTGTATTGTACTTCAATTCGAGGCCTTGTTTCCTTTCAACCAGTGAATATTGTTATATTAATACTATGTGACTATAATGGTTATATATAATTCCTTTGTATTTGTAGCTCTAATGCCAATCCACCTTTTTGGATCCCCATACATATTGTGATCCCCGAGCGACCTACTGAGTGCGCAGTTTTCAATGTTATTGCAGGTACTTTTATGCATCTAACTACACTTATATTATCGCCTTTTTGTGCAATATTGAATCAATTGGTGATACACAAAAAATATTGTTGTTGTTTGCATTTATGTTTGTGAGTTTTTTTTTGCAATTACTCTTTGGATCTCACAAAAAGCCCTAGAATGGATGTCTCAAAATAAGTATCCAAGTTCTATTTTAGTTACATGATAAAACATGGATTACTGATTATATTCCTCCATGAGTTATTTTGAGGAAACTTACCAAACTCTCTAAAGAAATCAAGCAAACAAATTAACGAATTGAATCAATGGAACTGCACCAAACTAGAAGACTCAAGAAGAGAAAATAACAGTCTCTAAAAAACAGTGACGTGAACAGTGACATGACCATTGACGTAAACAATACCCCGTGAATAGTGTCGCGTTGTGAATAGTAGTAGCTGTGAACAGTAAATTCTCTCAGGAGTTTTTGCCAAGCAAAAACTAAAACACTAGTAATAACATTGGTAAGAAAAATCAGAACAATAGTGTCTTGCTCGCCGGCTAAACCATAACTAAATGAAAGTTGAATCAAGATCGAACCTAACCCTCTATACCATGTAAAATTCAAAAGCTTTATTGACGATTCTTCTTGTTCTAATACAATGAGAGCACCCTCTTATATACTTAGAAGATATTACCACAATACAGTACATATCTTCAGTAGAACGCAATTCTATAACCTGTATTATCAACAACTTGCTAAAATCTTGCAACCATGAAGATTGTGTCAGCAAAAGTAAATGGATTAAAATTAGTTATTTTTATTAGATTTGATCCGATCTGTTGTGGTTATACCTGTTGTGTTGTGATTGTTATATTTACTATATCAATATGCATTACTATTGTCCAATTCATTCAAGGAATTGATGATTTACTTACAGTGTTAATGAGAGAATGGTCTTTATACACTCGTCTATAGGAACTAGAAATGATTTAGATCTGTATGCATTTTTCTAGGACAAGTGTTTTCGTCATCATCACACAGTTATGTGCTTTCAGTCCAATGATACACTTTGCATGATACACTATTATTCTTATAAAATGCTTCATCTTAATTCTGCAAGCTGTGACAGATTGCATTGCTTTCATTTTCAGATTCTCCTCGTGATTCAGTTCAGTTTATTGAATGGTCCCCAACGTCTTGTCCACGTGCTTTACTAATAGCAAATTTTCATGGGAGGGTAACCATATGGACTCAACCTTCACAAGTAAGCCGTTGGACTGGTTTGTCCAAACTCTAAAGTAGATTCCTTTTTGTTCCCTTGCAAGCTTGTATGTTTTCAGTGTTCATCAAGTTATAATATTTCTGGTAAATTATTTTTCTCTTTTTTCCCTTTTCTGCTTGCATTCTTTGCTATAGAATGCTTCCTCTTATACATTGTTTGGGATTCTTATCTAGTTTTTTTTTGTTTAGGAGCCAGCTAATCGTGTTCGTGATGCTAGCAGCTGGCAACGTGATCACGAATGGAGGCAGGATATTGCAGTAGTCACGAAGTGGTTATCAGGGGTGTCTCCGGTATACAATTACTTTTCTCTTGCAAATATGATAATTTTATATTACATATATGGTGTGCATTCGATTAGGTTAGTGTTTTTGATAATCAATAATTTAAATTAGGTTACAAAAACCGCTAATAATCGATTGACTATTCGTCCACACACCTTTAGGATGGGGATCCCTAATTGAGTTATGGGCGACCATGCCCCACCTTGTATTTTATATATACAAATAATATTGTAATCTATTTATTTAATTAAGTTTAATCAAAAAAATGTTTTTAATTATATATTAGTATTTAAAAAAAAATACATTTCAGGCATGTTTTGAAGAAAGGGGATTCCTACTCCCTGAGGGGTGAATTACTTTTTTTTGGTTCGAGGTCAGGATGGGGATCCATATCCCCTGTTCTACAAAATGAGCTCATCTTCTGATGTCCTTGTATATGTCTATTGATGGATGGATATGCTTTTGCAGTTGTGTTGGTTGCTTAATTCACTAGTGTCCCTTGTGTAATGATGACTTGGCCTTTCTATATGTAAAGATATGGATGTGTTTAAGGTTTTTTTTTTAATATCACGTGATATCGATATTCTCAACACTTCATTTTTACTTGTTTTAAAAAACCAGTATAGGTGGCTTTCCTCAAAATCAAGTACTACCACAAATAAGTCAACTTTTGAGGAAAAGTTCCTTTCACAGCAGTCTCAAGCTTCAGGTTGGTTTTACTCTGGCATTTTTCCTTGATATGGAGTGCATAAAAAGTAAAAGCATATATATAACATGCATACAAATTGATTCATGCCTCTTAGTGATCTCTTACTGATAACTTCTATAATGCTGATAAAAAACTATCAACATCTATAATCTTGGTGCTAATACATTTTCAAGTAAATGTTCGATTTTCTATTTGGTAGAATGTCTAGAAGGTGAAGTTATTATTCTTTCCCTCTTTTCTGATCAAAGTTCTATGTGGTGAGGCACTTGACCTTGTTTTTAATCGAATATATATTTAAGAACTGAGAAATTGAGTATGGCCTTTTGAGAATATTGGTTTGAATAATTGATGCTAACTTTGGCCCAGTCTATTTTCTTATTCATTAATACTTGGCTTGGCCTTCTAGTTTTAGATATGAAACCATGTTTCTGCTGTTCTCTCTCTCTCTCTCCAGCTAGGTGGCCCAACTTTCTCTGCGTGTGTTCCGTTTTCTCATCTGGCTCTGTTCAATTACATTGGTCTAAGAGCACTGTGGCGCCAAAGTGGTTTTGCACAAGTAAAGGACTCTTGGGTGCTGGGCCTAGTGGAATCATGGCAGCTGATGCCATAATTACCGACAAGGGTGCCATGCATGTGGCTGGTGTTCCAATTGTTAATCCATCTACTGTTGTTGTTTGGGAAGTCACTCCTGGTCCTGGAAATGGATTTCAAGCAACTCCAAAGACAATTACTAGCAACGGTGTTCCACCTTCAGTTAATCCTCCCAGCTGGGCTGGTTTTGCCCCTTTGGCTGCATATTTGTTTAGCTGGCAAGAATATTTGTCTGAAGCAAAGCAAGGGAGAAAACATGCAGATCAAGATCTCAGAGATTCTATTTCACTTCATTGTTCACCAGTTTCAAACTTTTCTGCATATGTAAGTCCTGAAGCTGCTGCTCAATCTGCAGCAACCACTACATGGGGCTCTGGAGTTACTGCTGTTGCATTTGATCCAACTCGTGGTGGTTCTGTGATTGCTGTTGTGATTGTTGAAGGTACTTCTACTTATGCTAATTATAATAGCTGTTGCTGGCTATTATGAGTCATTTTTCATTGAGAATTTCTGTTGTGCATATGGTCACAATCTTGATTAAACAAGCTTCTTTGCATGTCAGTCTCTGGTATTGAATCTTCAAATACTTGCTTTTTGGCATGGGATTCAAGTAATTAAGCATTTTTTGTTCTAATGTGCATAATATGAAAAAAACCTTAAAGTGCAGTATATCGCAGCTGAAATTTATTGGTAATTCATGTAACTGTTGTGTAATCACATGCAAACTTTTTGCATATAACAAAAAGCATTTTTGCTGAAGCATGAGCTTCACTTTATTTATTACTCACTCCATTCCCGAAAAAAGTGTCCTGTCTATTTGCAAAGATTAAGGGCTCAATTTAACTTACTAAAATCAAAATGGGACATATATTGTGGTACTGAGGGAGTAATTACTATTTTACGTAACACATTCCATTCTTTTTTTCGTCAAGTCTGGTTCAGCATATAAGGTGATGGTGTTTCTTTGGTTGCACTGGTGGTGTTTTTTTTATTGATGATGATTGATATGTACACATCTAATGACACAGTCGGTTCCATGTGTCCTTTGTTATTCTGTCTATCATGTTTGCTTCAAGTTGCCCATAGTACACACAACATGCAACCTTTTCTTGAATACAAATTATGTTCAGCATTCTTTAAGTTTCTTTTTAATGTATGTATATGTATTATTTCCGTATAATAGTTATTTTGCGATTAAAGTTCTTTGCTCTTCATATAAGTGCACTTACATACCAAGGTTTAAGTATATTGTTTGGAAATGGTCCTTATCGAATGTGCATTTGACCAATAATATCATTGCAATTACCCTCATTCTGTGTAGGGCAGTACATGTCGCCCTATGATCCAGATGAGGGTCCTTCAATCACAGGATGGAGAGTTCAACGATGGGAGTCATCTCTTAAGCCTGTTGTTCTTCACCAAATATTTGGAAATCCAACTTCCAGTTTTGGTGGGCAGGCACCTATGCAAACAGTTTGGCAATCCAAGGTTGATAGAAGCATACCACCAACGAATGATTTTAAAAGTCATCAAGCAAGTGCAGCAGGACCAACCTCTGATTTGCAAATGGCATCTGATTGTTCTGGCGAGAAAGCAAAAAGAGTCACTTTTGATCCCTTTGACCTTCCGAGTGATGTTAGGACACTTGCTCGGATTGTTTATTCTGCTCATGGGGGTGAGATTGCTATTGCATTTCTTCGGGGTGGGGTTCACATTTTCTCTGGTCCAATCTTTGCACCTGTGGACAATTACCAGATCAATGTGGGCTCTGCAATAGCTGCTCCTGCTTTCTCATCTACAAGCTGCTGTTCAGCTTCCGTCTGGCATGACACAAGCAAGGACCGTACCATATTGAAGATAATTCGTGTTCTTCCTTCAGCTGTTCCAAGCAGCCAAGTGAAGACAAACTCATCAACCTGGGAGCGAGCAATCGCTGAGAGGTTCTGTTTAATATCTGTCATGTGTAGTACGAGATTGAATACCTGCCTATTAAATCTTTTGTTTTATCGGAGCAGATTTTGGTGGAGTCTTTTGGTTGGAGTAGATTGGTGGGATGCTGTTGGCTGTACGCAGAGTGCTGCTGAGGATGGCATAGGTAACCTAAACATTTTGGACTATTCTGTTACTTATATGAAATAATGTTGTAAGATAAATATTTTAGAAACTTCTTTAACTTGTACAAAATTACATAACCAATTATATCGAAACTAGCAAATACTATCAGTTTTTTCATTAATGACGGCGTATGTAGAAAGTGTGTGCTGTTACAAGACATGCAATTTATGATTTTCCTGCTTTCAATTATGAATTGGATACTTGGTCTAAATTATTTAAGAAAGATATGGTAAGCAGTGCTCTAAAAAACGCTAAGCGCAAGTCGTGTGGAGAGGGCATTCTGGGGACTAATTGGAAATTAATCGAATTAAAGGATTAATCAGGGATTAACAAAGGGGACTAACTGGACAAGTCAGGGATTTTAGAACACTAATGTTAAGAAACCCCCAGTATAAGGTTGAATCAAAGAGGGAATAAAGCACTAACTAATCTTCAATTCATTCAAATCACTACCTCCTTAGTTTCACTCTTCATACATGTTTATCTAGTAACCATAATGTAATAGCTCTCTGCCCCTATACTACTACCATACTCTCCGTTCAGATTTCCTGACTGCATCATTTTCCTCTAGCTTAGGAAAGCTCTCTTTTCCTCTCGCCCGAACAATTCTCTCTAAAAAACAGCTTTCTTGACCTTGCTTTCAGGTCGTTGGCGGTGCTCTTTATGCCTCTGGCGACCATCCTTTTCCCTTTTTCATCTCCCTCTCACCTTCCTACCTTCCTTTTCAAGCTCCTCTCGATTTTCTGAACCTAACTCATTTCCCTCTCTCGCAGACATCGCATCTTCAAGTTTTGTAAGGATTTGGGATTGACTCAGATCTGTTCCTGATCTGGTGGGTTTTGTGGCGGTTTGATGGAGCTCATGGGGTTGTCGTTGGGTTGTTGCCGGACCGGCTGGGGCTGTTCGGTGTTGTGTGGTGGTGACATGTCTTCTTTCGGCACTCTCGCCAGTGATCTCTGTCGGTGTTGGCCGACAACGTCAATCCTCGCCTGCCGGTGGTGCTTCGCTGCGATCTCGTCGGTTCTTGGATGGGGGTGCGGGCTGGAGCCACTGGTGGTGAAGTCAGGAGGTGTTGGTCTCGCTTTGCCGGTGTTTCGCCGGAGATGGTATGGCAGCTCGCGGGTTCTGGCGTCAAAATCTTGGTTCGTTGCCGCCGTTCGCATCTCCCCCTCGGTTCTGGTCATTTCTCCTTCCGGCGACGTTGCTTCACCGTCCTGAATCGTGCTCGGCGGCGTCCTGGAGTGGCCGTTTTGGGGCATGCGGCCTCGCTGCCTGTACTCTCGAGTGGCTCTGCATTTCTTGTGGCACCTTTACAACTTCCCAACTTCCCATTGGTGAGCATGCGCACAGGTCCCAAATTCTGATGTGGCATTCTAATCTTCTTTTTTTGGGCCGGTTCTTTGGGCCCTATCACTTCCATGCCCAAGACCATTTTCTACCCACAAGATTATCATGGAACACTCTCATGCTTTCTTGATTCTCATCTTTCAACTATCTCAATTTCAATGTATCAATGCTTCAATTTTCTCAACTGTATTGTATTTGTAATTGTGGCTTTGCCCTCTCTCCCGTCTTGGGAGTGATTGTTCTGATACAATATACCCTTTGCTGAGCAAAAAAAGACAGAGGTTCTAGGCAGGACTTCTCCCTACATGCGTTTTTCTACAACTGTTTACATTTCGATTGATGGTTCTTTTAGTTGATAAGAAACATTTTGTTTCAGTTTCACTGAACAGTGTGATTGCGGTACTGGATGCGGATTTTCATTCCCTTCCTTCAACTGAGCATAGACAACTGTATGGCCCAGTAAGTTTATTTGAGCAATATTCTATCTCAGAATTTCATAGTGATTACTGTTGATAAATATCTGTTTATTTATGTGAATATCCAAGCTAAGATCTGCAATCACAGACTTGGTATCTCTTCAACTTGGTTTGCTTTGGTTATCTGCTTTTCCCTGGGTTGTTACTTGCCTTCTGAGCAAAGTCTCATTTTAGAATTTTTGTTTGTCTTGTAGTTGACTACCATGATTAATTGGTGGCCCTTATGGTTCATGTATAGTATTTGAGACTACATCCTTGCCCCTCCTCCTAATAGCTTAAGCTGTAGTGTCATACATGGATTATCTGATGTTCGAACAATGTATATAGTACATGCCATATACTAGTTGAGCCCCTCTACCTAATAGCTTTGTATTCTGATGGTAAGTGAAAATGTTTAATAATATGATTAAGCAATAGCGTGTCAGGCCCTGGATAGTTACTTCTGTGAGTTTTGATGTCAGAGTGGGCGTGGTGTCAGCTATTGGAGGTTATTCTCCCGCTATTATAGCTTAAAAGGAGTAATTTTTTGCTTAGGCAAGTGTGATGAATGCCGTTTCTCTCAGGTTGTGGTATCCTTCTAGTCCAGGGCTATTCTTAGCCGATGGTAACCTTATCTAAAATAATGATTGTAGAAAACACAATGCTGTTTTCTCATTGCCTTGCATAATTTGGATGGAAATCTAATCATCTTAAACCCAAGCCTGTCCTATTTCATTGTGGTCCCCTTAAAGTTACCATTGTATACCGTTAACTTATTGTCTCATGGCCCTGTCTGACCTTTATATTTTTCCTTTGGTAGCATGTTTCTGTTGACTCATTTGGATTTGGACTTCAGTTACTATTTTTTTGTGTGCAATGCAGAGTCTAGACAGGATCAAATGCAGGCTGTTGGAAGGTACAACTGCTCAAGAGGTCAGGGCAATGGTTCTAGATATGCAAGCTAGGCTGCTCCTAGATATGCTGGGGAAAGGAATTGAATCAGCTTTGATAAATCCTTCAGCTTTAGTAGCTGAGCCTTGGCAAGCATCTGGTGAAACATTATCGAGCATTGATCTTGAAGCAATGGCTGTTGATTCAGCTCTTGTTCCAAGTATCCAGGTCACATTTTAACCTTTTGTTTATGGATTATGGCCCTCCAATCATGGTTAGGAAAAATCTGCTGGACCTACTTATAGTTGTGATGTCTGGAAACTTAAGGTGGTAGATATATTATGTTTTCTGAAATATTTTTCTCCTTTATCTATATTATCTAAGACACCTGGAAATCATAGAGAAAAGAAACTGAAACTATATGTCTTGCTTTTAGTGAATAGTTATAATCATTGATTTTATAAAGTGATTATTATTAGTCTATCCTCGGTCTCTAGCTAGACTCAAATGTTAGCCTATTCGACTTTAACCATTTGTCATGACGAGGTTCGTCTTATCACGTCTCCTCGTTCTTGTATTGCATTTCCTATTCTCAATAATCAAGTAATAGTCATAAAATTAGGAATGAGATTATTAGAGTAAGGTTTGGGGTAGTCTCAAATTAATTGAGGAAGATGGGAGAAAATTGTTTAGGTGGTCTACGCTTGTGCAAACATTAGGAGGACACTGATTCGGTAAAGGATGGATAAAAAATTTGAGTTATAACTTTAGATAAGGAGTGGAAGAGGAAAATACAGATTGAGAACCCAAGGAGTCTTACTAAAGGCTGATGAGACAACCCCAATAGTGTTTGGGAACATGGCTTTGTCATTGTTTTTAGGGTAAATTTCACATGACCCCCCTTAACTATAAGCGTGTCTCACATGCACCCCCTTAACTACAAAATCAATCTGTGAGGTGCCTTAACTATCCAAAAATCCCACTTTACCTTCTTCTGTTGACTTTTTTCAAAATTCTGTTAAGTTTTTTGTGAAATGACGAAAATACCCTTGTATCTGAAAAATTAAAATAAATAAATAAAAATGATTTTGAACTTTTTTTTTTAATTTTCTCGTTCTACAAAATAAAGAATAAAATTTTGTTAATAGTAAAAATAATTTTTATAAAGTTTTTTTTATAAAAAAAATTTAAAAATAAAAAGTTACTTTTAAACATCGTTTTTTATTTTTATTAATTTTCATAATTAATTTTTTTAAATAAAAAATTAATACTAAAATATTATTTTTATTCTTTATTTTGTACAACGAGAAAATAGAAAAAAAGTTCAAAATCATTTTTATTTATTTATTTTAATTTTTCAGATACAAGGGTATTTTCGTCATTTCACAAAAAACTTAACAGAATTTTGAAAAAAGTCAACAAAAAAAGGTAAAGTGGGATTTTTAGATAGTTAAGGCACCTCAGATTGATTTTGTAGTTAAGGGGGGCATGTGAGACACGCTTATAGTTAAGGGGGGTCATGTGGAATTTACCCTTGTTTTTAATACTCAGGTATGGGCCGATGAGAAATCCCCGTAATCAGAGTGATATTGTAGCTTTACAGCCTTGAAATTTAATATCGGGGTACATATACCGGGTCATGCTCCACAACTAAAAAGAAAATCTTGTTAATTGAGTGAGTCTTGCTTTTGTATGCATTTTTTCTACTTATGTTCGGTGAAAGATTTAGGTATTAACATATTCCTTCACGTGTAGGACTAGAATTCCTACACGTGGGCCATAACAATCAATTCATTTGCTTATGGACCCGAGTTCATAAGTGGGGCTACAATCATGCCACATGGCCAATCCTCAGTAAGCTCAAATCAACCGGATTCTGATACCGTTTGGATAAAAAATTTACATAATCAATTCATCCATCATAATTTGATATCTAAGTGCAATTAGCAATCACTTAATATAGGGAATCGTCCTACCCCTAAAGTGAAAGGAAAAGCGAACAGAGAACTGTAGGAAGTTCTATAGATCCTAATTTTACTTGGACTAATCTTACAATAGCTATTGCTTCCGTGCCTCCTGCTGTAATGTGCCATTTGTCTATTCACGTCCTTTCTGTTCGCGTGTTATCCTTTTTTCAAACAAAGTAATTTATTGACCCATTCTTACGGAACGATGCAGGCTTATGTTGATGCAATTCTTGACCTAGCTTCACATTTCATAACTCGCTTGCGACGCTATGCAAGCTTTTGCCGTACATTAGCAAGTCATGCTGTTACTGCAGGCACAGGCAGCAATCGTAATATGGTGGTGGCTAGTCCAACCCAAAGTGCAACATCTCCTGCGACAAGTCAAGGTCTGTACTGCACCGTTCTTAATATTTTAATCTCGTACTTATGAGGGAGATTTTTATGCAATTTTCTGTTCATTCGCTAAAAACTAGTGACTCCTTTAATTTGTATCTTTGCTGTTGATTATAAAAATACTATGCTAATTCAGGAGGTCAAAATGGTGCTACGAGTTCCACCGGAAATACTCAGATGCAAGCTTGGGTGCAAGGTGCTATTGCTAAGATTAGTAGCACCACAGAAGGAGTTTCCACTTCAACTCCGAACCCAATTACTGGCCCAACTGCCTTTATGCCAATTAGCATAAATACAGGAACTTTTCCTGGAACACCAGCTGTTAGGCTGATTGGGGACTGCCATTTCCTTCACAGATTATGCCAACTTTTGCTCTTCTGTTTTTTCTTTCGGAGAACACAACTACCTCGTTATATGGGAGCTGCACAGAGAAATGCTGATACAAATACGCAAAAACCTCAGCCTGGTGCTCCTGGCAAGGTGGAAGAGGTCAATAGTGGCTCTACCAAACCAATATCAGCTGATGGCCAGGTAGCTCGGCCTGGCCAGATCATCCCTGCTGCCAAAGGTGCTGAAGAAGGACCAGCTAGCCGTTCAAGATTAGGTTCTGGAAATGCCGGTCAAGGATACACATTTGAGGAGGTAGAAACTTACGTTCTATTGTTGATTCAAGTCTTCATTCTTTTCCACGCGTACTTAACTCCTAAGACTATCACTATCAGTGAGAAAAGCCTTTAGAAAGGAAACTGTTTTGTCATGTAATTTTTTTTCCCATTTTGCTGAATACGCATCCAAACAGACTTTAAAGATCTTAGATTTGAGTTTTTGACTAATAATTTAATGCTGTATTTCATACAGGTGAAAGTGCTTTTTCTTATACTCATGGATCTTTGTCGACGAACAGCAGGCCTGGCTCACCCTCTACCTGTTTCTGTAGTGGGTAGCAGCAACATTCAAGTGCGGTTGCACTATATTGATGGGAATTATACTGTGCTACCCGAGGTTGTTGAGGCATCACTGGGCCCACACATGCAGGTATCACATGCTTTATTTTATGTGTGAAATTGAGCTCATTCTTCTTATTTTATCCATACAAGTACATCACTACTTATACACATGTATAATTAACCCTCTTCTCTCATCAATCTCTAATTGATCTTAATTTATTCTAATTTCTACACATTAATTAAGGATTCCCTAATGTACATCTACAGTCATTACACTCTCCCTCAGGTGCATGTTAATCATGCTACATAGATAATCATAATCCACATAGTATGTTATGGAGATTAAGTTTTGCACATAGTATGTTGATCCTTCCCAAATTGCATCTAGAAAAAAACTCTGTATGTGATTAGGGTCCTTATGTAGTAAACCAAGTCTTGGAGCTCCTTTCAGGTAACTCAAAATGTGTTGTAGAGCAGGACAATAATTGACTGTTGGAGATGACACATGAACTAACTTACAATACTCATTGAATATGCAATATTTGGCTGTGGTACCATAAAATAGTTTAGTTTTCCAACCAACCTTTTTTACCGTTCAGAATTTTCAAACAAATCTTCTTTTGTGAATTGCATGTTTGGTGGCGTTGGGGAAAAATGGTTTAGCATCTATTTTTCAGTCAAGGTTAGTAGATTAAGCACATATTTTCTCTTAGATAAGAAGATTTCCTTCTTGCTTCCTGTCACCTCAACCCCCATAAGAATTTTAAAGTCCCCAAGTCTTTGTATGGAACTGACCCTGAAGAAGAATTTAGGGATGAAATACCCAGATCGTTGTTGTCTATGATAACAATGTCATTTACATATACAAATTGAATGGTACGATTTACTCTTTCTCATGCCTAGTTTCTCAGTAGCTTGACTAAACTTTCCAAACCAAGCACCAGAGCTCTGCTACAGCCCATATAAAGATTTCTTGAGATGACAAAAGAGCCCATACTCCCCCCTAAGCAACAAAACCAAATGGTTGCTTAAGATATACTCTCTTGTAGATCACCATATTAAAAGGCATTTTTAATATCTAATTGATTTAAAATTTAATAACCAATCATAAGTGGCTGCCAGAGGTATAAGTATTCAAACACAGGTTAATTTAGCCACGTGAGAAAATGTATACTAGTAGTCCACACTATATGTTTGAGCAAAGCCCTTAACAACGAGGTGTGGTTTAAGATGAGCCACAACCCTGAGTGTTGAATTTGACAGTGAAGGCCCATTTGCTATTGATAGCCTTCTTTTCGGGAGGCAACGAGACCAACCGCCCAATATTATTCACATCCAAAGCATTCATTTCATCTATCATTGATACACGTGTAACACGTCAACTAAGATGGAATAAGGCTTCATGAACATTCTTGTGATTAGAGATTGGATTAAGGGATGCAACGAACGAACATGATGAAGTCGATAATTGATCATATGACAAAGGATAAAATAGGATACATGCATTTATCGTTTACCTTTACAGAGAACAATTGGAAGGCTGCCATCAAGATTTGGTGGCGAAGGAGAAACCGATATAGGACATGCAACATGATTAGCCTGGCAACGCGAGTAAACATAGTGGATAGGTAGCAGTTGTGGTGGTGGCGCCGGTGGAGACGAACCATCTTATGGTGTTGTAGCAACAGGTTATGGGTAATGAGGGTGGTGTGGTAGTAACAAGAGGTGACTAATAGTAGGTGAACAGACTAACCAATCATCATGCTCTTTTTTTTTATCAACGAAAAGAGAGAATTTTATTGATGAAAACTTACAAAAGCTTCCAAGAGGGAAGCAAAAGAAGCCATAAACATCAACAAAAAAACAAAGAAAAGAGAAAAAACAAGAGAAAAGAAGAGAGATACAACTAAGACGGAAGGAAGAAAAAAGAGAAAAGCCTAGACGGGCTCACGAAGCCTGTTTTTGGCCTCTACTTCTTCGAGAGCGGAAAGCATATGAGCATCAGGTATGTTCCAAGTGGCGCCCAAGGGTTTGCAAATATCCAAAGTTCGAACAGCACGGGCCCGGTTGTCAGTGAAGTCTTGAATGTTTGGAATGATAGATTCTGGAGTCGGGTCATTAGAAACCAGCGGTGTCTCAGCGGGAAGAGGATTCGGGGGCACCGGTTGATGTCCAATTGTGTCTGATTGAGAGATGGGAGGAGTCGTGCTTCCGAGAAAGGGTGGAGCCTCGTCGATTGAAGGACCAACAGAGGGCACTTGAAAAGATCTCAGGCGACGAGAGGATTTAAGCTTCTTACGGATCTGTCGGCGGCGGTAAACCAAGGGCTCCAGAGATCTCTAGCGCCGACGTTGTTTGGACTTGATCTTTGATTTGCCAAATAATTTCATCAGAGGAACATTAAGCTCATCTGTGACAGAACCCACAGGAGGCCTACTATCCATCACAAGCCCAATTGGAGAACAAGAAACCAAACCAGGCCCAACACCAACAATAGAGGTAGGGCACTCCTTTTCACCATATTTCACGTGCGAGACCAGCTTTACTTCATCAACCGAGGCACCGATTTTCGAGGCAACAGATTCTCCAACCGTGGCATAGAATTTCGAGGCCTTGGGCACACCATTTGAAACCCTAACTGGGGAATCCGAAGCAACAGAGGGGGAAGCCGAGGCGACACCTCGTGGGAAGCAACCTCGGAATTGACCGACTCGCCGTCGCGAGTCGGCACCAGAAATCGCAACGGCGAGGACGGAAAAAATTCAACGTCTTCTAGTGATGCTCCCGAGTAAGATTTTTCTAATGAATCCCCGATAGCAGAGCAAGAACATTTTAATTCTGAAGAGGTAGAGATGAAGGCGAGTCTGGATGAGTCCGGCAATGACGACTCATAGAGTTGTGGCATAGTAGTGACGGGAACTATTGATGAAGAGGTAACAGAGGCCAATATAGTAAAAAGGATCTGTCAAGCACCTGCAATTCGATTGATAAGTTGGATGGTGGTACCGAAGATGAGTGGACAAGAATCAAGGCTCGATCAAATGCACCTCCAGAGATGGATTCTACGTGTACAAGCAGGATTTCCCCAAATTTTGAAGCAATGCTCGTGAAAGATTCCTCAGACCATGCCAAGATCGGGACTTCAGAGATGGCCACCCATCTGAAGAACCCACCCAATTCAAGCAAATTTGGTTTGTTGAGGAAAGCAACAAACCAACAACGAAACCAATCCCAATTTGAAGCTTCAAGTTCCGAGAAGAAGAGTTGATTGGAGGAGGAGATGATGAATACCCTATCTCCAAGAAGGAGACATCAACATCCAGGACTCCCTCATGGATTATTTCTCCCAAAATATACTCGGCACTCCAGTTGAAATGAGCAACACCCCAAGACAGAGTATTTGTATTTTGAAACAAGAAGGTTGTTGATGTGGCCGGGGCAAGATTCTGTGGGTGGAGCTACATTGCAGACTGGAGCAGAAGAAGGAAGGTGTGCAGTCACTGGTAAGGCTGATCCAGTCAATGCTTCTTTGAAAGATTTGGGTGTGGTATTATGTGAAGGGGTATGGGTGGGAGATTTGGAAACAGGGGAGGTGGAGAAGCTACTATAACGGGAAACGGTGACGAAAAGATGAGTGCCACGAATAAAAATTCCATTGAATTCTTTGATCGCAAGAGAGACATCTTCCTTGCTGCAATAGTGGATGAAAGCGAAGAATCTGCCATTTTTGTTTGGTTTGGAGGGGATATCAACACCACTAAGAGTGCCGACAGTACCAAATAATGGGTGGTGTGTTTAGGAAGGTTGCAAACAAAGACGGAGAAGAGAGACTTTGGTTTACCGGAGAGAGGTTGGTTGGGGGTAGGAGGTTTGGGCAGTGAAGATTTGGGAGGTGGAGGTTTGGGCAGAGGAGGTTTCATGGAAACAGATGCGTTGAAGAAAGATTCATCTTGCACCTATTGATGTAGAGCATTATTGAAGGGAGAGGAAAATAAAGGGGAATTCTCCAAAAGTGACATCAATAGATAGGAGGTACTTGTGGAGCCTAGGACGATAACAATGATATCCCTTCTGTAAACGAGAGTAGCTCAAGAAAACACACTTGACAAACTTAGCATCTAGTTTCGTACGGTGGGGACAAACATCTCGAACAAAACAAGTGCTGCCGAAAATATGAGTAGTAATGTGAAATAGAGGTTTAGTGTTAAATAAGACATTGGAATGTCACGCTGAAGGATCAAAGGCAACATGCAATTAATGAGAAAACAGGTTATGGAAACAACATCTACCCAAAAGGACTTAAGGACATGGGTTTGAAATGCGAGCGCCCTTGCAATTTCTAGAAGACTTACATTTTTCCTTTTAATTATTTAGTGGACTAATAATGACAGCAATATATATCATTATTTTGTTTATAGTATACTAGTATTTTTACCAAGACAAATTTTGGACAAAAAACAAAATTACCATAAAATGCTAATTATACCGCGATCTGTGTTCCGGAGCTGACGTTTCAAAACATGGAATGCTGGCGTTATTCATGAAAAATAAATTTTGTGAGAAGAAGCAGATTACGGCTGCATGAAAGAAGGATGTGTATGAAAAAGAGGAGAGCTTGAGAGTGAAGATGAGGAGGTGCTGAACATTGAACTCTGAAGTAAAAGAAGACTAAGAGAGTGCGATTTAAGGGAAGCACGAGGCTTTAAGATGAGTGTGGATAGTAGACTTATTTCCCTTGGTTTTCTATAATCTACAATGCATTCAGTTAGACATAGAATCATGTTGCATGTCTGTCCCGTAGTGAGCTTCAACTACAGGTGCTATTTTTTAAAAAAGAAGAAGCTTACCCATGGTCCCTTTATTTTGAAGAATTGAATGTAAATTAGTATTAACAAGCAACTTTGTCAAAAGTCCCATGTTACGAAAAATTCTCAACTTAATGCCTACTTATGTTACGAAAAATTCTCAACTTAATGCCTACTTTTGATTCCTTATATCTGCTGAAATTTCATAAATTGTAAACGCATACAACGGTGTGTTGATTTGATGGAGTTTCTCTTTTGCATTGCTGATGACAGAATATGCCTCGGCCTAGAGGGGCAGATGCTGCTGGTTTGTTGCTCCGTGAGCTAGAACTTCATCCTCCAGCTGAAGAATGGCACAGGCGGAATATGTTCGGTGGGCCTTGGTCTGATCCAGAGGATATGGGTCCTCCAGATGATACACCCAAACTAAGTACTTCTGCAGACCTACTGGAGCATAGCTCGTCGGAAAATTGTGATGTTTATTATGGAGCCTATGGCTTGTGGCCAAAGAAGCGCAGGATGTCTGAGAGAGATGCAGCTTTCGGATTGAACACATCTGTGGGTCTCGGTGCATATCTTGGTATAATGGGTTCTCGAAGAGATGTGGTTACTGCTGTCTGGAAGACTGGCCTTGAAGGAGTTTGGTACAAGGTCAAGTATCCCTTACAAACTTACATGCATTTATAATCTGTCTTCTGTTTTATATTCTTAATGTTTTAGAAGAGATGCATTAAGATCCTTCGGAGCTTATACGGGCTTTTATGAAATATATAATTTTAAACAAAAAAATAGAATCATCTTCAAAATAAATTAATAAATGTTGAGAATCAACTATATGCTGTGTATTTCGTGAAGAATAAGTTTGTGATGCAAAGAGTTATATAGTACCTAACATTTGCTGTCCTTGACTGGACTTGTTGTGATGCAGTGCATAAGATGTTTGAGGCAAACCTCAGCCTTCACTTCTCCAGGTGCTGCCAATGGGTCCAGTCAAAGTGATCGGGAAATGTGGTGGATCAGCCGCTGGGCTTATGGTTGTCCGATGTGCGGTGGGACCTGGGTTCGGGTTGTATAGATGATTGGATTTGGCGGGCACGGATCAGTATTATTAACATAGCTTAACATAGGATCAGAAAGAGAACATTTCATTTCCATTGTTCCTTGTAATATTCCAGATTGATGTTTGAGGCAAGATAATCATATGTAGGACAAGAATTTCTCCACTTTCGGATTTTTGATAGTTAGTTACGGAATTGGGCATCTCCATGTTGATGTGATAATAATATTTTGATTTTGATTTTTTTTAAAATTACGTGAACTTCCTCCATTCCTTAAGCAGAAACGTATTTTTGAGGTGTATATGAGCACCCCTAGTTGGGTGTGCTCATTTTTTAGGTGTTAACCACCTTTGTCCTTTGCTAATGGATCATTAGTAGTTGACATCTTAAACTATGTACTTCATTTATTTATGTGTTTATTATTCTTTAAAATTTTGTTGTAATTTAATAAAATTTTATAATATAAATAGGGATAATTCCAGTTGGCTACACCTAGATTTTGCTGTTTTTCACTTGGGTACACCTAGAATTTGTTTTTTCCAGCTGACTACGCCTAGAATGTGCAAAATTTTCACTTTGCACTTTCCGTCCAATTCTGTTAGTTTTTAACGTTTTTTCATGTGAAATGATTAAAATGCCCTTAACTATTCATTTAATTTTCAAACTATGCCACCCTCACCTCTTCTCTCACTCATGATTGAAAAAAAATTGATTTATTTTAAAATCAAAACCATCTTCATTTCTGCAATTTTCACTCATCACCTTCGTTACCATGGGTGCGTGAGAAGAGCATCGTCGGTGTGCCGGAATCCACGATGAAGTTGGAGCGATTTCAACCTCCGTCGATAAGAAGCTCATTGCCGAGAAGCGCCGAGAGGCCAAGACGGTTGCCATGTCTGGCGGAGAGTCCAAGAAAGCGTGGCGGGCCGAAGAGTGAAGAAGCTCGGTCATGGACGGCTCACTTGCTGCCCGGAGGTGCTGGATGGAGTTGGAAAAAAGCGACGGAGGTGGGCGCGTGAGGCAGCGCGTGGAGGAATGCGGCGGAGCGTGGAGGCCACACGCAGAGGAGGAGGATGACCAGATTTACCGGGTCGATCCCGCCGGAGCTCTCGAAGCTCCCGAACCTCACCAATGGCATGTGCCTCGACCGGAACATGCTCACTAGGCCGATTCCGGAGTCGTTCGGGAGGTTCGCCGGAGCTTAGGCGCCATGGATCCATCTCTCCGACAACCGGATCACCGGAAAAATCCCGACCTCGCTCGGGAACAACATGGACCTTTACTAAGAAGAGAGAGAGAGAGAGAGAGAGAGAGAGAGGGCATATGTTTGAAAATTAGATGAATAGGTGAGGGCATTTTAGTCTTTTCAATCCAATCATAATAACTCTTTAAACCTTAAGGGCATTTTAGTCATTTCACATGAAAACGTTAAAAACTAACAGAATTGGACGGAAAGTGCAAAATGAAAATTTTACACATTCTAGGTGTAGTCAGCTGAAAAAAAAAAATTCTAAGTGTACCTAGGTGAAAAACAGCAAAATCTAGGTGTAGCCACCTGAAATTATCCCTATAAATTATATAACTGGAATAAGAAATTTTATAAAAAAAAATATAGTCACAAACTCAATTACAAAATAATAACCCTAAATATTGAGTCGATCATAACGATGAACTGAAATTTGAGTCAATACTAGACTGTTCATTATTTTAATTATACTTTTTTTATAATTTAATAAGGTTTTAATAATTTATAATATAAATTATATAACTAAAATAAATGATTTAATTAAAACAATATGGTTCACAAACTCAAATACAAAATAGTAATCATCAATATTTAGTCCTATGTTATTAGTGGATTGAAACACATTGTGGCGATGGTAGTGACATATGTGGTTTTTGTATGACTCAATATTTATGATTGTTATTTTATAAATGAGTGTGTGTATTACACATTTTATCCAATCCGATAAATCTTGATCACACATATATTTCATATACAAATTATCTTAATATGTAACAAATTTATGTTTGGGTGAGTACAAAATAAATCTTTTAAATTATGTGTAGTTAATTGTAAAACACGTCAAACTAAATGCAATTAAGTGTAATTGTATTATTTCTTTAATATTGTAATTCATGATTGACCCATCTAAGTCGTGGTTGATTCGAACTGCTATTCGTAAATTTACTTACTTTTAAGTGTTGATTTCAATTTGGGACATAGCCTAAAAAGAAGTCCATAGAAATCGGTAAGTGCTCAGGTGAGAAGGAACAATCCATTGTGTGATGGATAATCACAGTCATAGATGTTGCTGGACCCAACCAAGTATAGGAGTTCGTATAGAAAATTAATTAATTTAATTACATTGTTTTGAAGAAAAACCCAAAAAGCTGATGAACTTATGAAACTTCAATAAACTTCTATAGATATGCGGGATAATTTTACACAACACTCCTTAGAATAAGCATAAGCTCATATAGCACCCCCTAAAATTATTTTCTTTAGAGGCACCCCCTACTTTGGTAATTTATCTCACTTATAACTTTCCGTTAACTTCCGTTAGGATATGTTAAAAATTGATGTTAAAAAGACTAAAATGCTTATGAATGTGTTTTAAATTTTTAAATCATGCCCTTTTGACCCTCACTCCCTCCATCACCACTTTCTCTTTCATGGGTTTCCATCGTCCAAAGGTACGCGTAGCGTATTTCTCGTGACCTCTCTTTACTTCATCTTTATCATTTTCGATATGGGTTCTCCTCCTCCTCCTCCTCCTCCTCCTCCTCCTCCTCATTCTTCTTCTTTTTCCTCCTCCTCCTCTTACTCCTCCTCCTCCTTCTCTATGCTCCGCAATTGGGAATTCAAATTCCTCACCACCGTCTGAATTATTTATCAAATCTTTCTTCTCTCTCAAATTCAAATCCAACATCTCCTAAATCTCTCAAACCCTCCTCTTTAAATCTCTCAAGCCTCTCGAAACACACTGAACTAGATCTGCATTTGATCGGTATCGCTATGTTGGTCTCACGCACGCATGTCCGGATCTCCTTCTCTATTCGCTCCTTTGTTATTATTATGGTTCATTAGTTAGGGTTCTTTAAGGGGTTGTTGTTTCTTACATGTCTTGCATTATGATTTTTTGATTTTTCATCGCCTTTATTTGATTTTTTTTATTCTGAATCAATTCTGTTTCTAGGATTTTGCTTTCATTTTTGTTGATAAATCTGTTTCTGATCCAACTCACTAGAGATAAAAATATGTTGGAACTATTGTTATGTTTAAGCAAATATCTCTAACACGATCTCCACTCTCATTCTCTCATTTGTTATTATTAGGGTTCATTGGTTTGAGTTTTAACATGGTTGATGTTTTTACATGTCTTGCAACTTGTTTATATACATTTTAGGGTTTAGATCTGAATCATTTGGTATTTATTTGGATACGAAGCCTTTTTTTGATTTTTTTTTCTTTTTGTTGATAAATTTTGTTTCAGATCCAATTCACAAGAGATAAATTTTGTTGGACATAATGTTATGTTCGAGCAAGATGTGTCAATAACTCAAATTTTCTGTGCAAGGGAAATATTGTAGAATTTGGTTGAAGCATTAGTTAAGGTCCCTTTTCCTTAAGGGTTTGTTGTTTAGTACCGATTTTAGATCATTTTGGTAGTCTCATAGATAGTCCATATAATAATGTATCATGTAATTTAGATGAAATATTATATTATTGCAGTTTTTAGATGTTATAGTAATATTAAGGATTGAAAACATTAGGTCATGTCTTATTTGATACCTTCAAGGTTGTGGATTAATAAATTATTTAAAGGGATAATTCCAGGTGGCTACACTTAGATTTTGCTGTTTTTCACCTGACTACACTTAGAATTTTTTTTTCCAGCTGACTACACCTAGAATGTGCAAAATTTTCACTTTTTCATTTTCGTCCAATTCTGTTAGTTTTTACCGTTTTCTTCATGTGAAACTGACTAAAATGCCTTAAGGTTTAAAGAGTTATTATAATTAGATTGAAAAGACTAAAATGCCCTTAAGTTTAAAGAGTTATTATAATTAGATTGAAAAGACTAAAATGCCTCACCTATTCATCTAATTTTCAAAGACATGCCACCCTCTCTCTTCTCTCTCTCTCTCTCTCCTCTCTCTCTCTCTCTCTCTCTCTCTCTCTCTCTCTCTCTCTCTCTAGCCATTCAAGGTTTTGGCCTCCTCATGTTACATTTCAATCCCCACCACCGCCTCTCCGGCGGTGGCGCCGCCGCCGGACGATTCTCGAAGCACGCATCTCCTCCTCCGCCAAAACCCACATCCCCGGTGATAAAATAAGATGTTGACCTGTTTATCACGCGGAGCCCAAACAAGTCACCCCCTAAATACCGAAAATACCCTCAGCATACATCATTATCTACGTCAAGAAACCAAATAGCGCTACATAAGCAACCTCAAAACCCAATTTGTGCACGTCTCAGAGATTTTATTTTTTTGCTTCTTCTTCAATTTATGGGCAATTTCTCAAATTTGAGGAAGCTTTGCAGTATCGAGTGGCGGAGAAGAAGATCGATCCTGGGAATTGCGTTCCTCTTTGAAAGGTACTCACTCGATTTCATTTTCTCGAACCCTGATTTCGTTTTTTTCTGGGATTTTTGCTTTAATTCCCATTTTTTTTTGTTCAATTTGGTGCTTTTTTGTGTTTCTTATTCGTTTTGAGGTTTGATTTTGGTTACTGGGTTCTTGTGTTTTTGCTGTGATCGAGGAATTGGGTATTTGGGGATTTTTCTGTCAGTGATTTTTAGGGTTTGAAGTTGAGAGGACTGAATTGGGTGTTTCGGTTGTGTTTAGCTTCAGTATTTGGGTTGTGAAGTTTGAATATCTTGGTATAGTCAATAATATAAAAATGTTAAATTTGTGTGAAAATGGTGTAATCATTGGATTGGTGGTGTAATGTCAATCTGTTGTAGTTTCATGTTATATCTTCTTATGATTTGAATGTATGGAGTGATTATCGTGTTCGTGGGCCGAGGCTTGTTAAGGATCTAGATTCTGAGTAGAAACTAATATGTAGTAGATAGTCATAGAGAGATAGATTTGGTCATATGGGTTGATAGATCGTGTTATTGCAGAAATGAGAGGAGTTGCGCTGCCAAGAGATCGTTTGCAGCTAAGAACATCCTCTGCCAGCAGTGACAGCTCAACCACTTTCTTTGCCATAAACAATACAAAGCATGCTTTTATTTGTTTAGTTTCAAATTATGAGAGAGAGAGAGAGAGAGAGAGAGAGAGAGAGAGAGAGAGAGAGAGAGAGAGAGAGAGAGAGAGAGAGAGAGAGAGAGAGAGAGAGAGAGAGAGAGAGAGAGAGAGAGAGAGAGAGAGAGAGAGAGAGAGAGAGAAAGAGAGAGAGAGAGGGTGGCATGTCTTTGAAAATTAGATGAATAGGTGAGGGCATTTTAGTCTTTTCAATCCAATTATAATAACTCTTTAAACCTGAAGGGCATTTTAGTCATTTCACATGAAGAAAACGGTAAAAACTAATAGAATTGGACGGAAAATGAAAAGTGAAAATTTTGCACATTCTAGGCGTAGTCAGCTGGAAAAAAAAATTCTAGGTGTAGTCAGGTGAAAAACAGCAAAATCTAAGTGTAGCCACCTGGAATTATCCCTTATTTAAATTCTTTAGGTGACATGGTTATGTTTTGGTTATATGGATAGATGATATCTTGTTTTCGGCCATGTTCATCAAAGTTAAATTTTTGTTTCTTTGATTGGACTGGAGTACATTCAATATTTATGCGAGTTTCTTCACAATAAGCTAATCAATCAAGACTTCTAATATTATTTTGACTTTTTGGGCACTCGATTCATTCTGCTTTCTGTTTGCCTTCATCTAATTTTGTAACTCACTTGTTTTTTGGCCCTTTTGTTTGCCAAGGTTGAGTTACTTGTCCAAAGGGTTCAAGCTAGATTTATGAGCAATGTTGGACAAGAAAAAGAACAAGAGATTTATGAAATATAGGTAAACTTTATCATAGAGTAAAATCGTATTGTTTATATGATGATTATGAGGAAGTCATGGTCCGAGTGTTTGAGTTAAGTTTTTTTTACGGGCATGATCTTATTTTTGGGTTGCTATTTTTCTTGTACCATTTTTTTCAAGTAGTAATGCCTAAATTTTGTCTTGCTTTTAGCACAAGATGTAGTGTTAATTAGATTGTTGATAAATCACGACTCACAATTTCATGAACTAAATTGAACATGTGCATCTCAGTATTTGTTAAATTGTGTGAATTTTAGTTTATGCACTCGTATTTGTAAACAATAAGTCTCGTCTAACAAACATGCACTCATGTTGTTATATTTGTTTATTGATTGTCTGTACTCATGTTGTACCATTTTAATAATCTTGATGTCATGTTCTTTGTTTTCAACTAGAAACTCGATTTACTCGAAAGACATTGTCATTACCTGGTGAGCACACTATTAGAGAACATATCCTAGCCAATGAGAGTTTGAAAGAACTCGCCGAAAGAAATATAACCATCCCGAAAGAAAGTCTCACCGGCTCATCAGTCCCGACGACTTTTAGAACTCGCTGGGTAGACGACATAATTACTGGCGAGAACAAAGATGTATCTCATCGGTTAGGTGGTCAATGAGAATCGAAATTGACCACCAACGAGGATAATTGATTGCAAACAACGGTAACATACCATTCCCGACGAGATACTGTTCAAAGTCTTGATGGGAAATGTATATGCCAAATCATATTTTTGTATATAAAATTCAATTGTCACGTGATCTCGTCGAGACTTTGAATAGTATCTCCTAGCATGTGACCACCAGAAAAAAGTTCCTATATATTTGTAAGGAAACTGATAATCAAAGACACAATTAATGGAAACGATAGTATTTTTCTTGTAAATTTTGGTATAAATTTCAAATAGGGGCTGAAACCTGGATGAGTCAATGACATAAGGCCAATTACACAAATGACCTTACTACATCTTACTATTTATATACACAAATGACCGTTGGACGTGGCCTTACCAATGAACGGGACCACAAGGTTGTGAGGAAGAAGAAGACCTACTCATCTCCCATGAATAGAACATACCAATTGGAACCATAAACATAGACAACCAGCCCACCAATCCATATGTGACAACTCACTTGATTCACTAATCCACCTTGTCAATTCCAATTGACCCAAATCCACACCGCTTCATTTAATTAGGTGAAAGGATAATTTTGACCCTTTGTCATCTTCCCTTTCATGACAATATTCGGCGTTTTCCCCACATTCCCTCTCTTTGCCGATTTTGAACCTAACACTCACCTTCACTCTCATCTTCGTCGATCTCCCCGTTGTCCCTAGCTAGTCCGGTCGTTGCTCTCCGTCGAACTCGAACTCCGAGTGGAGCTCGTCAATCAAGCACACATCGCTAGTTTCCGCCTCCGTTCTTCTTCGGCCCGTCCTTGTTGGATACCCGAATCTGCCCAGCTCCGAGTGGAGCTCGTCCCTGTCGCCATAGTCGGAACCTCGCCGTCCTCCCGAACCTCATGTTAGTGAAAGTTTCAGATTTGAATGTTATTAGGGTTAAGTTTTTATTTTTAATTTGTTCAATTCTAGGTTTAATTTGTGAAATGATGGTTCTATCTGTTCAATTTGGTGAAATTAGGGTTTAATCTCAATATCTGTAATTGTGAAATTAGGGTTTGTCAGTTTCAAATCATAGATCATAAATGTTCTTCATATAGTCATATCTATAAGATTATAAGTTCATATTTTTCGAACTATTAGCATAATACAGTTTTGTTATTTTTGAAATTCTTCTCATCAGTGTACAAAATTACTCTAAATGTCATGCAAAGGACTAAAATTAAGTATGGAAAGTTTAGCATGAAACTTACTTACTTTTGATACAACTTACTATACAAAAAACAATTTTAAATGATCAAGTTGATAACTAACAAGGCACAAGCCAAATAAACCTTTCTTTCTTTATTCCTTGTTAATCTCTGAAATATCAAACCAATTTTGCATTAAAGATGGCCTAGTATTATATTAGATTTGTAAACAAGAAAAAAACATCATTTGCAGTGAGTGCACTTAAACTCAAGAAATGCAGGGAAATGACCTATATCCATTTCTATACTTGTTCAATAATACTACTATCAACTGCAAAAATATTGATGCTAAATCTGATTGTAGTATGACATTATATGCGGTCGAAACTAACGCTACAGTTGTTTTAGGTCACCTGGGTTGGCAATCGACTGTTAACGATGCAATAGTTTGTGCAATTGACTAACTAGTACTTGTGACAACAAGCTATATGCAAAGTTACTATGAGTTAGTTACAAATTTGCATTTCTACTTTGCTCTATATTCTCAAGAGATATATTCTTACATTTGCAGGCCTAAACATAAGACATAATGTTGCAATATTTATTTTGCTTTTTATTCACTATTTATGTTGGTAGTCTCTGTTTGGATATTACTTATCTAAATGAGCAGATTTAAAGAAAAAGGGGATGCCACATGGTTCTCTTTGAAAGACTGATCATTTACAGGGCATTGTTGTTATGTTTGGTGTTATACCGGTGTTTCTTTAGGGGTGTCCTTTTCCCCCACGTTTTATTAATTATTTTATGTTGTTATGCAGAGATCCTAGGTTTAACAAACTAAGTGGACAAAACCCAAGCTGTCTATGTAGTTAATCAAATGTGGGTTACAACTTACAAGTAAGTACTATGATTTAACTACATGCCGGTTTTTTTAGTTGATTTATTCTAATTAATCGACTAGAATATTTTTAACTTTTCTAGTCCTTATTTTGTTTTTATTATTTAATTATCTTATTGAGTTTTTGATCTGGTTTTTGTTGCCATAAGTTCATAAATGAATAACATTTAAAATTAATTTATAACCCAAAATTCATGCCAAATTGAAAACTACTTCATTGTGAATTCATGTCCAATGAAAAACTAATGTCATTCCACTATTGTACTATATGTGATTATTATGTCACTATTAGGGGAGAGCTTGGGCGGTTACTGCCAAAGCCCAATACGAGATTGGCACTAGAACACAATAGAGTTGTTTGCATTCATTATACCTCATGCTTATTGTTCAGAAATCGTGTTTTATAATATCCTTTACAAAGAGAAACATAAATGAACTTTTCTAATAACATACTACTAGATTAGAAGAGATTAGTTTAAAACCTACATTAGGGAAGCTATCAGCACTTGTCATTCTCTGATATGATGAGTTATATTTAATCAAAGTCGCTTTAATGTGTGTTTGAATTCAGGTGATGGCTCGATGGTTGGTGCTTTTGTTAAGTCAAAGAGAGCCTCTGGTTGTGGGGAAGCCTTCAACATTCATGATGGACTATTGTTGTGGGCCCGATGTGACCTTGCATTTACACTTCGGTCCCACATTTGAGTACTGAATTGTCTTTTTAGAGCCATTATTTGGTACTTTTGATTTTTGGTGGAATTTTGACATTTTGTAGGTGAAAAGCACAATTGAAGCTGAAAATCTGTTAAGAAAATTCTACACAACAGCTGAAACTTCCCGGTGGTGTAGATTTCTCATCCGAAGTCTGATTGGGGCCCATAATATGTTGATTTGAATGGATTGTGTTGATCATAACCACTGAAGATGATTTGAATGTGTCACGATCGTGAAAAAACTCGTCACGGTCGTGACAAATTAAATTTTTGGCAATCAACCCCTAGCGAGAGACGACGAGCGTCACAGAGATGTCACGAACGTGACTAGGGGTGTCACAATCGTGACATACCCCATCATGATTATGACAAAGTCGCAAAACGACATTTTAAAGTGCAGAAAACCCTAAAACTTGATATCCAACACTGACTTTTTAGCCTCCACACTTAGATTGGAGAGGGTTTTCGCCTCCCAAGGGTTCCTAGAGGAAAATGGCTCCAAGAACTTCCATTGGAGGCCATTTTTGGTGCTCCAAGGGAGAGTTTCCACCACCACCACCATGGGAAGAAGAAGAGGAGGCAAGAAGATGCTTGAAGAAGCTAGATTGGAAGGTTTTGAGCTTCCCAACACCCATGTTTTTGGGTTTGGGTTTGTAATTCTCTTTCCATTTCTTGAATCTAGCTTATTCTTGTTTATGAATGCTTGAGAACCATGATTTGGGGCTAAAATCCCTAGGTCATGAGAGCTAGACTTTTTTATGAATTGATTTTGATTGATATTGGAGTATTAGTTTTGGGTTGAAGATTATGATGTGTGTTTGCCTTATTTGGATACTTTTATCTTGACTTAACTACTTAGAATACATGTTTAATTGACTAAGCCAAGCCCGAGAGGGACGGATAGTCACAGATCTAGGCATCATAAAGTGCTAGGGGCTCGAAGCCGTGCATAGACGCCCCAGATTAGCACTTAGCCTAAGATTGTCGGGCGAATGCGGTCTCGACTTTGGTTCGAACCCGATAGGGTAAGAATTGACTCGGAACCAGGCCAATCTCAATGCCGAGAGGCGATGTTGGTATTTAGGGCATATGTTCTTCACTTGAGTCACCAAAAGAACTAGTATTTCGATAATATTGTATAATGACCATGCATGTCTTGTAATTGATTGGGTTTTGATATGTTGTGTACATGTTTGTTAAGTCTACTATATTAGACTTGAGAGGTCGGTTGCCTAACGCTCACTTCTCGGTTCGAAGATTGTTGGTACTAATGCGGTTAGCTAAGGGTCTTCGGTTTACGGGGTGAACACACATTTGCATTGAGTGACATTGTGTAAGTGTGGTAGCCCTCATAAGTGCGCAAGACTCGGTTTAATTAGGCCGTTCCCAATGTCGAGAGACGTGTTCGGTATTTAGAACATAGGCCAATGAAATGCATGCTTATTATCGATGTCTCATTTGGTTGCTTGATTGCCTTGATCATAATGTCTAGTTTCTTAGGTTCTCGAATCCTCAACTTCTAACCAACTATCTACCATCCGCCTCCCCCATTTAATTTCTTGCATTAGTTGTAGTGTAGTTGTAGTTGTGTGCTTAGTGTAGTTTAATATCTCTTCTTGTGCAATTTATTTTATCGAGTCGTGTCGGGAAAGAGAGCACGTAATGTCCAATTGAGAGACTCCAAATTTGGTCCCTTAGGATTCGACCCGGACTTAGGCCGGAATATAAATGTACTTGTTCGACTGCGTGTTGTTGCGCGTGTGGGGAAAGGCGTGAGGCGAAGAGAACCCGCTCTAGATTGGTGCGCCTTTTACCCCCAACAACTATGTATCAAAGAAGTAAAGCTATTAAATTGGTCTGTTCTTTTTAGTTGATTTGTTTCTTCAATCAACACATGAAAAATTACCAAAACTTTTTGGTTTTTACATCTGCATGCCTTATCCCTCGGGCTATTTGTTTTCTCTTTCCATTTTTTTTACATATGTCAAAACTATGGAGTCTTTAGAGCACTAGCACAAAAATTTGATATTTGAATGATGTTAAATTATATTCCATATTGGAGATAATTTTGTTATTTGTAATATCTCATCACTATTTAAATAACGGGTTTTGGAATATAATTCCAAAACTCGTGTTTTAAAAAATAAGCATTTTACATTCCCGGCGAATCTTTGCAAAGACTCGTTGGCTAGGTAAAAAACTAATTCTCAACTAGACTTTGCAAAGACTCGTCGGCCAGGTAAAAAACTAATTCTCAACTAGATTTTGCAAAGACTCGCTGGCTATGTAAAACCTATTGAGATTTTGAAGCAAAGTCTCGTTGGTGAAAACCTTTTCGGCGAGCGCCTTCCTAGTGAGATATCCGCCGGCTTGACATTTCCAGCGAGTTTTTTTTTAAAAAAAACTTACGGCGAGATCAATATCTTGTCGGATGTTCGCTATTCATCAGTGGTGGCAATAACTTCATCTGCAAGACATTGTCATATTTTAACCCAATTTCCTCAACTTCCTTGAATTTGAGACTTTTGTCTTATTTTTCACGGGACTGATAGTTTTGGCATCATTTTGGCAAGGAAAGCTTGTGGACAAAATAAATTCAGCATCTTTTTTGAGCCTCATTGCTTATTTGAGCTCCATGTACACTGCACTTAGCATTGTTGCTGCAAAATCTTTCACTAGCGAGGTATGCAAGTAAATGCTCTGAATCAACTTCGTTCTATACTTAAAGTTGTAAAAATAATTTTTTTTGTTCTTGCAACATATCACTACACTATTTGGTCTTGGAGAGTTCAATCCAAGAGGGCAAGACCTATTTGCCACTACTGAAATAGCTACTGCTCTAAAACTGAGAGTGCTTAATAACTTGTTAACCAAACTAGGGAAATTGTTGCTAATTTTTTGAAGTCTTTGCGCGCGTATCTGGGATGAACTGGTACGACTTGTTAACTGCAATTACCGGTATTGATCTAAGCTGCATTATCGTTACACGTGAAAGATTAGCTTACATTTGTACTGATGCTGACTATAATGTTTGAAACAATTATTTTTTTGATAAATATAAGTATATTTTTATAAAGATACAATAAGTTTTCACAAATACCGCGGTGCCCTACTAGTTATTAATTAAGGGTAATAAATATGAAGAAAAGCGTATGTTCTTTACTACCAAAAAAATTGCAAAGAAACCCAAAAAGAAGAATATTATTATATTCTTTTTTGAGTAAATATATGATGATTGTTATTTAAATTGTATTTTCATGTTGGTGGGGATAAGAAAAAAATGTTAAACAAACTTGATTTAATGGAATATAAAATCGATTTAATAATCAAAATCTTCTAATTTAAAACCATAAGTTCTTCGTAACCACATTCAATTACATTTCATAACATCTTTGACTTTAACACAATTAAGGTGTAAACAACCACAAAACACTGTATTATTGATTTTCAATACAGTATCATGTTAGCGTTAGTTGGTAAACACCAAAATCCTGTAACCCATTTTTAAAAATTATTTATTTACATGCACCGACCCTTAGGATTTTACTGAGAATGTTTGTTGTTTTATTTGGTGTTAAGTAAGAAATTTGGTGTTGCTGAATTGTTATTATCATTATGTCGCAGACACATTCTTGCAGTTGGAGTATTAATGGTTCTTTTTCTTGCTGGATTTATGCATGGACTACTCTTTTCAAGGGTTATGGTATGAAGGTCTTCTTCCAAAATCCCTTTTCTTCCACTTCATATTACAATCTAACTTCATTGCTTATTTACAAAATGTATAAAGGTGTGTTGCCGTGTGATACCACCTCCCTGGCTTTTGTCATATGTATAAGGTGTGTTGTCGTGTGATACAAGTCTTAATGTGATGAGGAATAATATTCCAAGTGATATTTTAATTATTATATTAGTTTTGGATTAGAGTTGAAATTAGTTTGAATTAGTTTGTGATTAGTATTTCTAGACGTATTAGGTTATTAGTTGGAATTAAGGTTCAAGTAGGCTATAAATACATTAAGTATTGAGAAAATTATTAGTAAAGTGTTTCATTGAAGATCGGTGTTCCCTCGAATGAACCCAGAGATTAGTGTTCTCTTTGACGAACCAAACTATCAATACAAGACCTATAACTGGATCCAAAGTACAGGATGTTGGGTTTTTGTGCCCTATCACAATGTTTTTTCAATCTAATCATGTAATGAAGATTATATGTTGAAATAAAATCGGCATTCATATTACTAAGTGTTGTAGTAATATCTTAAGTATGATTTGATTTGTTTCATTGATGTGTCAACACATAATAGTAGATCTACAGATTAGATAAAATCTTACTTAAGTAGTCCCCGATCAGAATAGCTTCATAAGAAGCGATCAGTATGAGGCTAACTCTAAATGATCACGCTCTACTGATCATGGCCAGAAGGGGGCCAGAGTTAGGTCATAGTATCACCAGACAGGGGTGATATAGGACGACCCGATCATGAGTATGTTACATAGACACAGTCATGAACATGATCATATGTTGGCACATGAAATCACATCCTCAGACAGAAGGATCATTCGAGAAGATAAGAGGATCAGCCTACAGAGAAGACACAGATCAGCCTACAGAGGATATAGAGGTACCCGATGAGGTAAATGATCCAAGTCCTATTCCAACAGAAACTCCTGTAGGACCAAGGAGGTCTGAAAGATCTCGTCAAAACCCAGTCAGATATGGCTTCTTAGCCATAGAGGGTAATGACTTGATTTTTGTGGATTAGGATGATCCCGCAACAGTTCAGCAAGCCTTGTCCAGTCCCAACTCCAAAGAATGGCAGAATGCCATGAATGAGGAAATGAAGTCCATGAAAGACAATCAGGTCTGGAACTTAGTAGACAGCACACATGGGATAAAATCCATAGGGTGCAAGTAGATATTTAAGTTAAAGACAGATATGGACGGAAAGCCTCAGACTTACAAAGCAAGACTAGTTGCAAAAGGTTATCGTCAAGTCCAAGGCATGGATTATGATGAGACTTTTTCGCCAGTAGATATGATTAAGTCAATTCGGATGATGTTAGCCATTGCAACATATTTCGATTACGAGATATGGCGAATGGACGTCAAAACCGCATTCTTTAACGGGAATTTGTAGGAGGATATCTATATGACCCAACCAGAAGGTTTTATCGATCTAGAACATCCCGAAAAGGTGTGTAAGCTGCAACGATCCATTTATGGGTTGAAGCAAGCTTCCAGGAGTTGGAACTTACGGTTTGATGAAGCCGTAAAAGAATTCGGGTTTATCAGGAATCCAGATGAACCTTGTATCTACAAGAAGAGCAGTGAGAGTAACATAGTGTTTCTGGTGATGTATGTCGGCGAGATACTGATCATGGGAAATAACGTCCCAACCTTGCTTGAGACCAAAGCTTTGTTAGGGAAGTGTTTTTTTTGAAGGACTTAGGAGAGGTCGCTTACATTCAAGGGATCAGGATATATGGAGATCGATCCAAGAGAATATTAGGCCTAAGTCAGAGCACCTACATAGATAAAGTGTTGAGAAGATTCTCAATGCTTGACTCTAAGAAAGGGAACCTCTCAGTAAGACATGACATCAAGCTCAGCAAGAATCAGTGTCCTAAAACACCTGATGAGCTAAAGAAGATGGAGGGAATCTCATATGCTTCGGCAGTGGGATCCATCATGTATGCTATGATCTGTACGAGGCCTGACGTCACTGGATATGTTGACGCTAGTCGGTGTGGGTCAGAAGCTTCTTGAGTGGATTAGATGTACTGCCGCGAACGTCTTATCCCGTGAGCTTATCTTGTGACAACACGGGGGCCGTAACACTTGCTAAAGAGCCCAGATTTCACAACAGAACCAAACACGTCGAGAGAAAGTATCACATCATCAGAGAGATGGTTGATAAAGGCGAAGTAGAGATAAACTACATTTCAAAGCACGATAATTTAGCTGACCCCTTAACTAAGGCACTACCGCAGCCTAAGCATGAGGAGCATGTCAGGGGAATGGGTTTAGATTGGATTACCAATTGTGTCTAGGGCAAGTAGGAGACTGTTGGGTTTTTGTGCCCTATCACAATGTATTTTCAATCTAATCATGTAATAAAGATTATATGTTGAAATAAGATCGGCATTCAAATTACTAAATGTTGTAGTAATATCTTAAGTATGATTTGATTTGTTTCATTGATGTGTCAACACATAATAGTAGATCTACAGATCAGATAAAATCTTACTTAAGCAGTCCTCGATCAGAATACCTTCATAAGAAGCGATCAGTACGAGGCTAACTCTAAATGATCACGCTCTACTGATCATGGCCAGAAGGGGGCCAGAGTTAGGTCATAGTATCACCAGACAAGGGTGATATAGGACGACCCGATCATGAGTATGTTATATAGACACAGTTATGAACATGATCATATGTTGGCACATGAAATCACATCCTCAGACAGAAGGATCATTGAGGTCAGTATGTAATTAGTGACGAGTTTGACTCGGTCTAACGTTTATTGTAAAAGGGTTACAATAACGACTGTGATTGACTCGATCACGAGTTACATGAGTTGACTCAATAGATCGCTGAAGGATTTATACCTCATATGGATGTGTGAGCAGATATCAGTTTAGGCCATTTGATGAGTACAACTGAAATACAATAGCATGGCCATGCAGTCGATACGAAATATCAGTTACAATTCAGTGAACTCAGAATCAAGAAACAGGACAATTGAACGAGGATGACTTGTCTATGCCTCGTGTTTGTCATAGATATCAAGAGGATAAAAGGATAGATTCATGTACGACAATATTAAATCGAAATCTCGATAATCACAAGCGTTGGGTAATCATGATGTCTTGCTAGAGGCCATTCATGATGGAAAGGGTAAAATGATAATTTTACCAGTCCGTCGACGTGTCGTGAGCCTAGAGGGTCACACACTAAAGGTTGAGTAAAATGCATGGAATCATATGGAGGAATCATGAGAGAGACAAAATCCGGTTTTGGATTAAACCGGATTAGACCGATTTCGGTTTAGGACTAAACCGGAAATCAAGAACGGTTTAGCTGGACTAATTAAGTATAATCTAATTAAATAGATTTAATTAATATAATTAAACTGGGCCTAGCCAGAATGGGTTAAACCAGAACGAGCTTCTCTACACAATTAATTAAAAGTTTTGAGCTTTAAGCCCATTAAGACCTTTAATTAATTATTACCTAAAAGGGGTTATAAAAGAGAAATTTTCAGATCCTGAAAATTAAAGAATTTTATTTTACAAAATTCTAGCCACTCTCCTCTCTCTCTCTCTCTCTCTCTCTCTAGCCGACCGGCCACCTTCCTCCCTCCCTCTCCGCCCGTTTTGCTTGCTTCGATCTTCTAGTAAGGATCGTTGTGAGTATCACCAGATTGCTCTTCCTGTGTGGACGATCTTTAGAGGTTACTAAATCTTATTTAGTAACAAAGATATTTTAATCAAAGGTAATATTCAAGTTTTATTCTAGTCTAGATCTCATGATCAATTCATGATCATGCAAGATCCTTATTAATTTGGATATTTGAGGTTAATTTCTTGTATGGGCATGAAATTAATTGATTGGAACCCTCAAATATGTCCTTCAGTGGTATCAGAGCCTTGGTTACGCATGATTTTGTATTCGAGCATGATAGACTAGATTTGATTTTCCAATTTATTTCGGTGTTGTAAATTTAAAATTGCAAATTATATGCTTTTGGTTAATGAATTAACTACTGGAATTTTTTTTATTGTTGCTGAAAAATTAAAATTGATCGATTTAGATCGACATCTAGTCCCGCGAGAGGCCGAGGCTAGCCGAGAGGCTAACCCAGGCCGTGCCACGGGCCGATCGGCCGGAACGAGGAAGCCGACCAGATCTGCCTGTGGCAGATCTGGCCGAGTCTCTCGGCTCCGGCCAGGGGACGGCCACAGCCTGACCGGCCAGGCGGCCCGCCACGGCCAGCCCTCACGGGCTAGTCGGTCACGGCGCGGCCAGCCTTGGCGGCTAGGGTTCGGCCGAACCTAAAATTGGCCCTCGGTTCAATTTTAGTTCGGTCAAACCGGAATGGATTCGGGTCAGAACCAACCCAGAAAAATCCAGAATTTTAAGCAATAATTAATTAAAATTTCAGACTGGTTCGGTTTCAATAAACCAGAGCGTAAACTGATTTAATTCAGAAATTAACCGGTTCAAGAAAACGGTTTCGATAAACCGTATTTTATGATTTAAATCAAGATAAAATTGGAATTAATATAATTACTTGATAAAATGCTTGTTTGAAAACATGATTGTTTGATAACACGGTGTTTGCAATATGGTTGCTAAGTTAGCCCGAATTTAGAATTTAATTTCGGTTTGCAACATGCGAGTTGCTTTTGGATTGTAATTTAATTGTGACCTGCGTATCACATCATTTATTTTATTTAAATTAAATGTAATTACGAAGTCCCAAGAAGAGAAGAACCGAAGAGAATGACAGTAATCCCGAGGAGGCGTGGAGCCAGTGGGAGTCCAGGAGAATAAGGAAAGACAAGACCTAGAATAGGTTCTAGTTTATTCCAGTAGGGTTCGCGGACTACCTAAAGCAAATATACATTTATGTTTATGAATGTATGATTTAATTTTCATAAGTTCATGTTAATTAGATCATCACCCACATGTGTAGAGATTAATAATAATAAGTTAATCACGCACATGTAAACCAGAATTTAAAGTATCTCTACATGGATTTGTAGATGATAATTTCAAATTGAGATCAAATAATGATCAGTGATAGTGGACATTTAAAAAGGCAAGTAATTTCAAGTCAAGCTAGATACCGCCCACTTTTCATCACTTTGATTAGTTCTCAGACTAATGGGTGGATACGATTAACGTGGATCCATGAGAATGGGTTCTAATAGAAGATGGACTATTTTGCATGTGTACGTGCGCATTAGTGTAGTAACCATGCAGATTGGTCCATGCGTTGAAAGATGGTTGACTTGGCTGCGATTCTCAGATAATCTGAGCCAGGATATCAGATATAGGGCAATGTCGTATACATATAATGTATAAGCCCTAGCCAAGAATCACATGGAATTGTGATAGGACTGGACTGTCCTACTCCAATGTCCAAAACTAGGGCGATGAGATTAACTCACTTCAGTTTTGGGTATGCGGAGATCTTGGTTTAGATTCAGACACAAGAATCATAAATGTTCATAATCAAGTATCTCTCAGTTCAACTTAAATTAAGAATCTGATTGAATTTAATTTCATGTGTAGATTAAATTAAAGTCTCTTCTGTCGAGTGACAGGCTGTCAGGGACCAACTTCCTGGTTTGGGAGAAGAACCTGAAGCTTGCCCTTTAGTATGACAGAGAAGCGTATATCCTTACGGATAAGCCTATAAAAGAGCATGCGGTTGATGCCAGCGAGGTCGATAAGAACGCTTATGACAAGTACATAAGTGATCGACAAGATGTTGGCATCCTCATGGTCGGGTCCATGGAAAATGACACTCAGGACCAGTTCATGCATCTCATGGACAATCCACAAGAGATGATGGAGGAAATAAAAGTATACTACCAGAAGAATGCTCGTGTCGAAAGATACGACACTCTTAGGGAATTGCTCTATAGCATGCTGAATGCTGGTGAGGCAGTGAGCCCACATGTCCTCAAGATGAAGCGACTCTTTGATCGCTTGGCTAGTCTAGGTCACAGCTTCATAGAGCAGCTGAAAATCAGACATAGGCAGTGGATAAGAAATTCGAGAAGATAAGAGGATCAGCCTACAAAGAAGACACAGATCAGCCTGCAGAGGATATAGAGTTACCCGATGAGGTAAATGATCCAAGTCCTATTCCAACAGAAACTCCTGTAGGACCAAGGAGGTCTGAAAGATCTCGTCAAAACCCAGTCAGATATGGCTTCTTAGCCATAGAGGGTAATGACTTGATTTTTGTGGATTAGGATGATCCCGCAACAGTTCAGCAAGCCTTGTCCAGTCCCAACTCCAAAGAATGGCAGAATGCCATGAATGAGGAAATGAAGTCCATGAAAGACAATCAGGTCTGGAACTTAGTAGACAGCACACATGGGATAAAATCCATAGGGTGCAAGTAGATATTTAAGTTAAAGACAGATATGGACGGAAAGCCTCAGACTTACAAAGCAAGACTAGTTGCAAAAGGTTATCGTCAAGTCCAAGGCATGGACTATGATGAGACTTTTTTGCCAGTAGATATGATTAAGTCAATTCGGATGATGTTAGCCATTGCAACATATTTCGATTACGAGATATGGCAAATGGACGTCAAAACCGCATTCTTTAACGGGAATTTGTAGGAGGATATCTATATGACCCAACCAGAAGGTTTTGTCGATCCAGAACATCCCGAAAAGGTGTGTAAGCTCAACGATCCATTTATGGGTTGAAGCAAGCTTCCAGGAGTTGGAACTTACGGTTTGATGAAGCCGTAAAAGAATTCGGGTTTATCAGGAATCCAGATGAACCCTGTATCTACAAGAAGAGCAGTGGGAGTAACATAGTGTTCCTGGTGCTGTATGTCGACGACATACTGATCATGGGAAATGACGTCCCAACCTTGCTTGAGACCAAAGCTTTGTTAGGGAAGTGTTTTTCCTGAAGGACTTAGAAGAGGTCGCTTATATTCTAGGGATCAGGATCTATGGAGATCGATCCAAGAGAATTTTAGGCGTAAGTTAGAGCACCTACATAGATAAAGTGTTGAGAAGATTCTCAATGCTTGACTATAAGAAAGGGAACCTCCCAGTAAGACATGGCATCAAGCTCAGCAAGAATCAGTGTCCTAAAACACTTGATGAGCTTAAGAAGATGGAGGGAATCTCGTATGTTTCGGCAGTGGGATCCATCATGTATGCTATGATCTGTACGAGGCCTGACGTATCATTTTCCCTCAGTTGTGCCAGCAGATTTAACTCTAACCCATGCCAAGATCACTGGACTGCCGTCAAGTGTATCCTCAAGTACCCGAGGAGAACAAAGGACGCCTTCTTAGTGTATGGCGGGATAGAAAGAGAACTGAGCGTCACTGGATATGTTGGCGCTAGTCGGTGTGGGTCAGAAGCTTCTTGAGTGGATTAGATGTATTGCCGCGAACGTCTTATCCCTTGAGCTTATGTTGTGACAACACGGGGGCCGTAGCACTTGCTAAAGAGCTCAGATTTCACAACAGGACCAAGCACGTCGAGAGAAAGTATCACATCATTAGAGAGATGGTTGATAAAGGCGAAATAGAGATAAACTACATTTCAAAGCACGATAATTTAGCTGACCCCTTAACTAAGGCACTACCGCAGCCTAAGCATGAGGAGCATGTCAGGGGAATGAGTTTAGATTGGATTACCAATTGTGTCTAGGGCAAGTGGGAGACTGTTGGGTTTTTGTGCCCTAGCACAATGTATTTTCAATCTAATCATGTAATAACGATTATCAGTTGAAATAAAATCGTCATTCATATTAATAAGTGTTGTAGTAATATCTTAAGTATGATTTGATTTGTTTCATTGATGTGTCAACACATAATAATAGATCTACAAATCAGATAAAATCTTACTTAAGCAGTCCTCGATCAGAATAGATTCATAAGAAGCGATCAGTATGAGGCTAACTCTAAATGATCACGCTCTACTGATCATGGCCAGAAGGGGGCCAGAGTTAGGTCATAGTATCACCAGACATGGGTGATATAAGACGACCTGATCATGAGTATGTTACATAGACACAGTCATGAACATGATCATATGTTGGCACATGAAATCACATCCTCAGACAGAAGGATCATTGAGGTCACTATGTAATGAGTGACGAGTTTGACTCAGTCTAACGTCTATTGTAAAAGGGTTACAATAACGACTGTGATTGACTCGATCACGAGTTACATGAGTTGACTCAATAGATCGCTGAAGGATTTATCCCTTATACGGACGTGTGAGCATATATCAGTTTAGGCCACTTGATGAGTACAACTGAAATACAATAGCATGGCCATGCAGTCGATACGAAATATCAGTTACAATTCAGTGAACTCAGAATCAAGAAACAGGACAATTGAACGAGGATGACTTGTCTATGCCTCGTGTTTGTCATAGATATCAAGAGGATAAAAGGATAGATTCATGTACGACAAGGTTAAGTCGAAATCTCGATAATCACAAGCGGTGGGTAATCATGATGTCTTGCTAGAGGCCACTCATGATGGAAAGGGTAAAATGGTAATTTTACCAGTCCACCGACGTGTCGTGAGCCTAGAGGGTCACACACTAAAGGTTGAGTAAAATGCATGGAATCATATGGAGGAATCATGAGAGAGACAAAATCTGGTTTTGGATTAAACCAGATTAGACCGATTTTGGTTTAGGACTAAACCGGAAATCAAGAACGGTTTAGCTGGACTAACTAATTATAATCTAATTAAATAGATTTAATTAATATAATTAAACTAGGCCTAGCCAGAATGGGTTAAGCCTGAATGGGCTTCTCTACACAATTAATTAAAAGTTTTGGGCCTTAAGCCCATTAAGACCTTTAATTAATTATTGCCTAAAAAGGGTTATAAAACGAAAATTTTCAGATCTGAAAACTGAGGAATTTTATTTTTCCAAAACCCTAGCCACTCTCCTCTCTCTCTCTCTAGCCGACCGACCACCTTCCTCCCTCCCTCTCCGCCCGTTTTGCTTGCTTCGATCTTCTAGTAAGGATCGTTGTGAGTATCCCCGGATTGCTCTTCCTGTGTGGACGATCTTTAGAGGTTACTAAATCCTATTTAGTAACAAAGAGATTTTAATCAAATGTAATATTCAAGTTTTATTCTAGCCTAGATCTCATGATCAATTCATGATCATGCAAGATCCTTATTAATTCGGATATTTGAGGTTAATTTCTTGTATGGGCATGAAATTAATTGAATGGAACCCTCAAATAATTCTTTCACATGACCGTATCACCGTCTCTTTGTTATGAATTGTTAATTAGGTGTATTTACTTTTCTCTTCTCTATCTAGTTAGTGCATGTATATGGAGTGTGAGACACTAGTAATTTTGGAGTCTTATTTTAAATGTTATTTTTGTGTCCAGTTTGATGACGGTGCCTTGTGATATATGCTCTTTGTAATTTGAAATATTTAGATTTTGGAATTCATGATCAATTCATGATCATGCAAGATCTTTATTAATTCGGATATTTGAGGTTAATTTCTTGTATGGGCATGAAATTAATTGATTGGAACCCTCAAGTAATTCCTTCACGGGACCGTATCACCGTCTCTTTGTTATGAATTGTTAATTAGGTGTATTTACTTTTCTCTTCTCTATCTAGTTAGTGCATGTACATGGAGTGAGAGACACTAGTAATTTTGGAGTCTTATTTTAAATGTTATTTTTGTGTCCAGTTTGATGACGGTGCCTTGTGATATATGCTCTTTGTAATTTGAAGTATTTAGATTTTGGAATGAGTATGGCAGTGATGAAGCAATTGACTAGTGTACTTAATTGGGCATGTGAATTTGAGCATTCCTATTATTCTAATGTCACATTAGATCAGGTGAGATTCTACTACACTTCTGCAGAAGTTGGAGTCACTACACTTTTCTATCTTGGCTTCCGACATACTTTAGGTATATCTTGGCCCCCTCGGTCCGGGAATTCGAAAAAAAAATCATATAAATTTTTTGACGTCATATAAAAATCATATAAAAAATCAAAATGCCCCTGAGAGTTATTCAAAGGGATAATCTCAACTAACTACAGCTAGTTTGACGTCATTCTCACATAACTACAGCTTGTTTATTTTTGAGTTAATTACAGTTTGCCCATACTAGTCTGGCGTGATTTGCAGTTTGCCCATGCTATGATAAAAAGGTCAAAATAAGATACGCTAATTACATTTTTCTTGCAAAATTAATGGTTCCGTCCAAATTTTGACGGAAACCTAAATTTTTTTTCAAAAAGACGAAAATACCCCTTCAACTGGTTCTACTTGGACTAGAAATAAACTAGAATTGATTTCTGGTTTATTTAATTGAACCGGTTCTGTATTAAATTATATAATAATAATAATAATGATTAATTAAAATAATATTAATAATATATTGAAACTTTCGAATATCATAACTCTTTCATACGAGCTCTATTTCGGGCTCGTAGTATATCAAATCGAAGAGAATCAGAAGATCAACAACTTTGAAATTTTTTTTCATATATTATTAATAATTAGACCCGACTGACATTAATAACTATACATTCGAAATAAAAAATAAAACAATTAAAATAATATTAATAATATACTTACTTTCGAATGAAATAACTCTTTCATACGAGCTCCGTTTCGGGGTCGTAGTATATCAAATGAAAGAGAATCGGAGTTATGACATTCAAAAGTTTCAGTATATTATTAATATTATTTTTACTTATTTTATTTTTTTTATTTCTAATGTATAGTTATTAATGTCATCCGGGTCTAATTATTAATAATATATAAACAAAATTTTAACCCAAAAATAAACTAGTTGAAGTTATGTGAGAATGACGTCAAACTAGCTGTAGCTAGCTAAGATTATCCCTTTGCATAACTCTCAGGGGCATTTTGGTCATTTTGCAACAAAAACTGACGGTGTTAAGTTAAAACTGACGAAAAATGTAGCTAGGTGATATTTACCAAAACTAGCTGGGTTTCCAAATGAAAAAATAAACTAGCTGTAGTTATGTGAGAATGGCGTCAAACTAGCTGTAGCTAGCTGAGATTATCCCTAGTTACAATGATATTTTACTAATTATTGACTTATTGTATTTTTAAATTGTTTTTTCATTTTTCATTAAACTTTTTGTTTGGACTATTATATTTACTAATTATTAAAAATTGTCAATTTTCTAAGTAGATTTATGCATATATTAAGTACAATAGTGGATCGTTTGATAAACGAATTGAACTCGAAACCAAATTATTAGAGTTAAAAAGGCTCGCGAACCGACTCACTTTGTATTTATATATACATGAAAGTTAAATTCAAACTCAATTAAAAAATAAATAATCAAGCTCGAATTAATTTTTGTTATATGCATTTAGTAATTATTTTATTAATTAAATTTTTAGTGTAAAATTTTGCCCCCCCTTAAAAAAATTTATGGATCCGCCACTGGGTGACACACACATAAATGCCATATACATATGCATACGACATACACACATACATGCAATATACATACGCATACGTGTACATACACACATGCATGCAATATACATATACATACGCATGCGTACATATAACATGCATGCAAGCAATGTACATATGCATACATACATACACACACTACTGGAGAATAGTTCATAGCCAGCGAGTGTTTGGAAGAAGTCGCTGGAAAAGATATCACTATCCCAGCGAAATATTGAACTCGCCGGTTAGGTTCATCAGTCCCAGAGAATTTTGGAACTCGCCGTGTATATTATATCTTTCCCGGCGAGATATTGCTCAAACTCTCGCCGGGAAAGATATAGATTAAAATAATAAAATAATATAATAAAATATTATTTTTTTAGCCAGCTAGATACTGATCAAATTCTCACCGATAAAGATATGAATTAAAATAATATAATAAATTATTAATTTTTTTAGCCGGTGAGATATTGCTCAAACCCTCGACGGGAAAGATATAAATTAAAATACTAATTTTTTGATCGAGGTCCATACTTTCTCATAGTTGACTAAAATTTAAGCACATCTAGTATATAAATCGAGTGCATGTGCTCCCATCCATACGGTTAGATTAGAACATCACTTTCAACATAAATCACTTCCAGTAAAAACACGAGTTTAAGGTTTAGTAAGGTAAACCATAACCTAAACTCTAAACACATTGATAATTATTGAACGTTCGAATGATACAAATAATTTTTATCAAATCCAAACCATTCAATATGTTCTAAATAACTTGTAAGTCATATATTATAAATTTCATTACAATCAAACCACTGGAACATATGTGATCGATAAAAATTAGTTAAAAATTATTATTTTAATCTATATCTTTCCCGGCGAGATATTGCTCAAACCCTCGCTGTGAAAGATATAGATTAAAATACTAATTTTTAACTACATTTTTGATGGAGGTCTATATGTTCTCAGAATTGACTAAAATTTAAGCACATCTAGTATATAAATCGAGTGCGCTCCCATCCATACAGTTAGATTAAAATATCATTTTCAACATAGATCACTTTCGGTAAAAGCGTGAGTTTAAGGTTTAGTGAGGTAAACCATAACCTAAACCCTAAACACATTGATAATTATTGAACGTTCGAATGATGCCAATAATTTTTATCAAATCCAAACCGTTCAATGTGTTCCAAATAACATGTACGTCATATTGTATAAATTCCCTCACAATCAAACCACGAGAATATGGGTGATCGATAAAAGTTAGTTAAAAATTATTATTTTAATCTATCTCTTTCCCGGCGAGATATTGCTCAAACCCTAGCCGGGAAAGATATAGATTAAAATAATATTTTTTAAAATTTTTAACACATCTAAAATTTACTAAATTTTTACTCGGGAAGTTATCGCTCAGACTCTTGCCGAGAAAAATATAGATTAAAATAATAATTTTTGATAATTTTAACACATCTAAAATTTACTAATTTCTTACTCAACGAGATATTGTTCAAACACTTGTCGGGAAAACTCCTTTATGCATACTCAACACTTTGCGTCAAAATTTCATTATTTCAACACAAATAAGTTTTGCCCGAGAGACCTCCCGAAGCTCCCTATCCCTATCTAGGGGTGTTCATGGGCGGTTGACCCGCCCATATAAATTTTTTCTCACCCACCCGTAAGGGTGCGGGTTGAGAAAGTAAAATCCATCAACCATCCGTAAGGGTGCGGGTCACAGAAGATGCAAACCGCATAGGTCTGCAGTTGGTTACGGTTAGACCCGCACAACCCGCATGATTTAAATCTCTTTTAGAAATCATTTTTGAATCACATTAGTTTGTGTTAATATTTTATCATTACTTATAAAAACTCAATTATTTATTATTATTATTAATACATTTGTATTGTATTAGTTTTTAATCAATTTTTTGTTGATGCTCACAAATTGCAATCACAAACATTTTCTCCTCAATTATTGTCAAACACAAATAACTCAAAATTCAAAATACAATTAATAACCAAAACACAAAAAACCTCAATATTGAAGAGATTGAAATATAATAAATAATTGATAATAAAACCACTAATTCTTATGATATAGTTTGTGTTTATCATAAAATTGAAGAGATATTCTTACTAATGGATTAGACTAAGGTGCGGGTGGGTTTGGTTAACCGCGGGTTGCTTGTCCTAAATCCGCAAATCGCCCAATATTTTGCGGGTGTAAATTTTATCATCCGCGCCCCAACCCGCAACCCGCAAGTGAGGCCCAATAGGTCGCGGGCCAATACGGTTGGGCGGGTTGATCGGTTAGTGGTTGATATTTGAACACCCCTATCCCTATCCCTCCCCCGCTCTCCAGATCCTTGCCGTGTCTCCCGAAGCGAGCTCCCTCTCCTCTTGCCAGATACATCCTCGCCGCCGTCCACCACTGCAGAACTGCCGAAGCTCACCTCACCGTCCAGGTCGCGCTCGAGCCCAAGCCCAAGGTCGTCTCAGCCGAGGTCTCCGACCTAGCTTCGCCGTCGTCCTCATCTCCAGTAAGTTTTCTGATTTAGGGTTTATTTTAATTTGATTTAGGGTCTAATTCGATTTAGGGTTTAATTCCAATTCGGTTTGGGCGCTGAGATGATATGGGAAACTAGAAAAGGAAATGGAAGGACTCACCTTTACCAATTAATTTTAGTTCCCAGATGACTTTACAGATTGGGTCTAGTGGTGTTTCTAAAACCCAGATGGATTTGTGTTTAAAGGGATTATTTTTAGAATGCCCGGTTTTTTATGTTTTAGCCCGAGACCAGTTTGGAGCTATGAGTCCGGTCTGAATTGTGATTTTCTATGTTGCGAGCTTACTTTATTGTTACTGCTCTTGTATTTTATGTTCACCCTGCCACTTTAGGTTCAATGACATTTGATTGAATTTCTTTTGTAGATATAAGGAACTATTTGATGCATTTTATGTTTGCTGGGTGAAACAGGTGAAACTGTTACTATTGTTGGTGATCACGATCCTTCACTGTTGAAGTATTTTTGATTGCACAAGTGCAGGGCCTCGTTCGGCCTTTGATTGCAATGTTGTTTTTCAGTTCGTGATAATGGAATATGTAAGCTTATCATAGTATTTGCACCTATCTTTTTTTATTTATGTTGAAAAGCTTGTAATGAGTTTTGCACTCTTCAGTTACTGTTTTTTGCCTTTGGGGCATGTTTATGATGATGTTTCTCACACTGTATATTATAATGGATAATCTCTTGTTGTGCGATGATCGCAATTACTGTGCAAAAGAGAATAGAACAAAGAGTGTTAAGGACTAATTGATGTCATTGTTGTTTGCACCATCTAAGTCTGAACGGTTAATGAATATTGATGATATGCTTTTATAAGCTCAAACAAAACAATGTATTCTTAAGATAATTGATGAACGTTGGAGTTAGTTTGGTTATATTGAATAATAGCTCAAACTTCTGTCTTTCATTGGCAGATTCTTGATTTTGCCTTTGATCGTTTGGGTGCAAATGGACCTCAGGTACAAGGAATATTTCACAGTTATCTATTTTATTTTTGTGTATGCTACTTGAACGTGCATTATTATATGTTTTAAATAATTATAGAGCTATTTTGCAATCCCACTATGTTGTTTCTAAATCCTTTTTAGTTTTTAGTCTATTATATAACACAATTAATATATATTTTTAAACTGAACTATTCTCTGACAATTTTAGTGAGGTCTGTAGCCTGTGATTGCACCAGTAGGTTAATATGCATTTTTAGTCAAGTGGATGCCATTTGCATACTATCCATGTTAGCATTTCCACTCCTGTATGTTCTATTTTGATAGATGTGTCTTCCATTTATTTGTGGAACTTGATCAGCATGACAAACGACATAATAAGTTTGTGTTAATAGTTAGTACAACTCTGCTGATAACAGTTGCACTCATGTTTGTAAACAACAAGTCCCGTCTAACAAATCTGCACTCCTGTTGTTCTGTTTGTTTACTGATTCTCTGCACTCATGTTGTATCACTTTAATAATCTTGATGTTCTGTTATTGATTGTGATTTGTGAATTGATCAATATTTTACAAGATGTAACTAAATATGCACCATTTGAATTGATTTTACTAGGTTGCTGGAATAGTTCATCCCGAGTCAGAAGAGACGAGAGAGCTGATGAATAGGTTACATGTTAAGCTTCTTGTAATTAGTTCCATTTTATATAACAATTATAATAATATTGATTATTATGAAGTTTCTGGCGTATTTTTTTATTTATATATTAAGCTTATCCCAGCGAGTAAAATACTCGCTGGTAACTAGAAATTAGCATAGCCGGCGAGATTTTGCAAACACTATGGCTAGGTAAAATTTTAATTACCAACGAGTATTTTCTAATACACGCCGGCTAGGTAAAATTTTAATTCCCAGCGAGAGTTTACAAAGACTCGCCGGGTAAGTATAAACCTACCTAACGAGGTTTTGACTTTATCTAGCCGGCGAGTTTTTGAATCAAAAACTCGCTGGGAAAGACCTTTCCCGTTGAAACCTTCCCAGCGAGCTCATTTCCAGCGAGTAATTCGCTGGCTTGACAGTTCCAGCGAGTTTTTTTTTAATTTCTAGCAAGACCAATATCTCGTTGAAAATTCGATTCATACGTACGTATACACACACACATATGCATACGCACATAAAGACATATATATGCACACACACACTTAAATACCGGTTCTTGCACACTTGAGGCAAACTTCACGCTTATGTTGATGCATCTGTCCATGCGCATATGTTCATGGCGTATGTGAAGGTAAACATATTATTGATTTGTGTATATAAATTTAATTAAGTACATTTACGTTAAAATTTTACCAACTTAAGTGTGAATATCCCGAATGAAGAGTCCAAAAAGGGGAAGCCCATGTACGAGAAACTCCCGGACAAGTCTCAAAAGTCCTGAAACAGAATTGATGTCCCAGTAAAGAAGTCCTAGGACGTATAAGTCCCCAGACGGATAAGTCCCCGGACAAATAATTGCCTAGACCAATAAGTCCCCGGGCGGATTAGTCCTTGGAAGAATAAGTCCTCGGATCAAGAAGTCCCCATACGACATGACTCGAAAAACGAGATGGTTCGAAACAAAATTACCCGAAACGAGATCGTTTAAAAGAAATTGACCCGAAATAAGATAGTTCGAAAGAAAATGACCCGAAATGAGATGGTTCGAAAGAAATTGACCCGAAACGAGATGGTTCTAAAGAAAGTGACCTGAAACGAGATGGTTTGAAAGAAAGTGACCCAAAACGAGATGGTTTGAAAGAAAGTGGCCTGAATCGAGATGGTTCAAAAGAAAATGGCCTGAAACGAGATGGTTCGAAAGAAAATTATCCAAACGAGATGGTTCGAAAGAAAATGTCCAAAACGAGATAGTTCGGGACAAATAAGTCCTCGGACTGATAAGTATCCAGACGAATCAAATCTCGGACGATTAAGTCCTCGGACCGATACGACCCTGGATGAATCAATCCTCGGATGATTAATTCCCCCGACGGATAAGTCCTCGGAAAATTAAGTCCCTAGACCAGTAAGTCCCTGGACCGAGAAGTCTCCGGACGATTAAGTCCTCGGACTTATACCGGTAAGTCCCTGGACCGAGAAGTCCCCGGACAATTATGTCCTCGGATGATTTAGTCCCTGGACGACACGACCCGAAAAACGAGATGGTTCGAAGCAAAATGACCCGAAATGAGATGGTTTGAAAGAAAATGACCCGAAATGAGATAGTTCGAAAGAAAATGACGCGAAACGAGATGGTTCGAAAGAAATTGGCATGAAACGAGATGGATCGAAAGAAAATTGCCCGAAACGAGATGGTTCGAAAGAAAATAACCCAAACAAGATGGTTTGAAAGAAAATGTCCGAAACGAGATGGTTCGGGACGAATAAGTCCCCGGACCGATATGTCCCTGTACACTTAAGTCCTCGGTGGATAAGTCATGAGATCGATAAGTCCCTGGACGGATAAGTCCTTGGACGATTATATCCCCGGTGGGATAAGCCTCCGGATGATAAGTCCCCGGACGATTAACTCCCCAGACGATAAGTCCCAGGACAGATTAGTCCCCGGAAAAATAAGTCCCTGGACGGATAATTCTCCGGATGATTAAGTTCCCAGATCGAGAAGTCACCGGACGATAAGTCCCTGGAAGGATCAGTCCCTAGGCGGATAAGTCACCAGACTGATATGTCCCTGGACCAATAAGTCCTAGACGAATCAGTCCTCGGACGATTAAATCCCAGACCAATAAGTCCTTGGACTTATACTGATAAGTCACCAGACGGAATGACCTAAAAAACGAGATGGTTCAAAAAAAAATTATCGAAACGAGATAGTTCGAAAGGAAATGACCCGAAACGAGATAGTTCGAAAGGAAATGACCCGAAATGAGATGGTTCGAAAGAAAGTGACCCGAAACGAGATGGTTCTAAAGAAAGTGAAACGAAACGAGATGGCTAGAAAGAAGGTGACCCATACCGAGAAGTTCCCGGACGATTAAGTCCCCGGACGGATTAGTCCCCGGACAGATAAGTCCCCGAACAAAATGACCCGAGAAACGAGATAGCTTGAAAGAAAGTGACCTAAAACGAGATATTTCTAAAGAAAATGGCCCAAAACGAGATGGTTCGAAAGAAAATTGGTCGAAACGAGATAGTTCAGGATGAATAAGTCACCGGACCGATAAATTCCAAGCCGAATTAGTACTCGAACGATTAAGTCCTTGGGCGAATAAGTCCCCTGACGGATAAGTTCTGGGATGATTAAGTCCCTGGATTGATAAGTCCTTGGATGATAAGTCCACCCACGATCAGTCCCCGGACAATCGAGAAGTCCCCAGATCGATAAGATCCTGATCCAATAAGTCCCTGGACCGATAAATACCCGGACCGATACGTCCCCGGACGAAATAGTCCTCGGACGATTAAGTCCCCGGGCGGATAAGTCCCTGGACGGATAAGTCCTCGGACGATTAAATCCCCGGACGGATAAGTCTTCGGACTATAAGTCCCCGGGCGGATAAGTCCCTGGGCGGATTAGTCCTAGGACGGATAAGTCCTCGAACGACATGACCCGAAAAACGAGATGGTTCAAAACAAAATTACCCGAAACGAGATAGTTTGAAAGAAAATGACCCGAAACGAGATAGTTCGAAAGAAAGTGACCCGAAATGAGATGGTTCGAAAGAAAGTGACCCAAAACGAGTAAGTTCATGGGCGGATGAGTCCTCGGACGGATAAGTCTTCGAAAGATTAAGTCCCTAGACAATAAGTCCCCGGACGGATAAGTCCCTGGACAGATTAGTCCTCGGGCGGATTAGTCCCGGTCGAATAAGTCTCTGGACGACATGACCCGAAAAAAGAGATGGTTCGAAATAAATTACCTGAAACGAGATGGTTTGAAAGAAAATGACCCGAAACGAGATGGTTCAAAAGAAAATTGCCCGAACCGAGATGGTTCGAAAGAAAATGACCCAAACAAGATGGTTCGAGACGAATAAGTCCCTGAACGGATATGTCCTTGGACGATTAAGTCCCCGGACGGATAAGTCTCGGACGATAAGTCCCCGGACGATTAAGTCCCCCGGACAGATAAATCCCCAGACTAATAAGTCCCTGGACGACATGACCTAAAAAACGAGATTGTTCAAAATGATTCGAAATGAGATGGTTTGAATGAATGTGAACCAAACAAGATGGTTCGAAAGAAAATGTCCGAAATGTAATGGTTAGGGGCGAATAAGTCCGCGGACGACATCACCCGAAAAATAAGATGGTTTGAAACAAAATTGCCCAAAACGAGATGGTTTGAAAGAAAATGTCCTGAAACAAGATGGTTTGAAAGAAAATGACCTGAAATTAGATGGTTCTGGACGAATAAGTCCCCAGACTCTCGGACAATCAGTCCGGACGGATAAGTCCCGGACGATTACGTCTCTTTACCGAGAAGTCTCTGGACGACATGAACCAAAAAATGAGGTGGTTCGAAAAAAAATTGTCCGAAACGAAATGGTTCGAAAGAAAATGACCCGAAACGAGATTGTTCGAAAGAAAATGTTCGAAATGGGATGGTTCATGACGAATAAGTCTCTGGATTCTCGCACGATAAATACCTAGACAGATAAGTCTCTAGACGATTAAGTCCCCGGACTAATAAGTCCTTGAACTAGTACATCCCTAGACGACATGACTTGGAAAACGAGATGGTTCAAAATGACCCGAAATGAGATGGTTTGTAAGAAAGTGACCCGAAATGAGATGGTTCGAAAGAATATGGCCAAAAACGAGATGATTTGATAAAAAATTGCCCGAAACAAGGTGGTTTGAAAGAAAATGACCCTAACAAGATAGTTCGGGACGAATAAGTCCCCGGACTGATAAGTCTCCGGACGAATCAGATCTCAGGCGAATAAGTCCCCATGCGGATAAGTCCCTTAACGAATAAGTCATTGGATGATAAAGTCCCTGGACGGATAAGTCCCTGGATGATAAGTCCCCAGACGATGAGTCCCGGATCTTGAAGTCTCTGGACAATAAGTCCTCGGATCGAGAAGTCCGAGACGATTAAGTCCCTGGACGGATTAGTCACCTGACGGATAACTCCCCGGACCGATATGTCCTCGGATGATTAAGTCCCTGGACGGATAAGTCCTCGTACCCGAAAGTTCCCGGACGATTAAGTCCTCGAATTTATACCGATAAGTCCCAGGACCGAGAAGTCCCCAGACAATTAAGTCATCATGTGATTAACTCCCCGGACGAATAAGTCCCCCGACTATTAAGTCCTCGGGCGGATAAGTCCCCGGACGATTAAGTTCTCAAACAAGAAGTCCCTAGACAACATAACCCGAAAAATGAGACGGTTCAAAACAAAAATACCCGAAACGAGATGGTTCGAAAGAAAATGACCCGAAATGAGATAGTTCGAAAGAAAATGACTCGAAATGAGATGATTCGAAAGAAAGTGACCCGAAACGAGATGGTTCTAAAGAAAGTGACCCGAAATGAGATGGTTCGAAAGAAAATGTCCAAAATGAGATGGTTCGGGGTGAATAAGTCCTCGGGTGGATAAGTCCCTGGAAGGATAAGTCCCCGGACGGATAAGTTCTCAGACGGATAAGTTCTCAGACGATTAACTCCCCTAACCAAGAAGTCCCTAGACGACATGACCCGAAAAAACGAGATAGTTTGAAAGAAAATGACCCGAAATAAGATAGTTCGAAAGAAAGTGACCCGAAAGGAGATGGTTCGAAACAAAATTGCTCGAAACGAGATGGTTCAAAAGAAAATGGCCGAAACGAGATGGTCGGGACGAATAAGTCCCTGGACCAATAAGTCCAAGGACGGATAAGTCCTCGGACGATTGAGTCCCCAGAAGAAAAGTCCCCAGACGGATAAGTCCCGAGAAGATTAAGTCCACGGACGACATGACCTGAAAAACGAGTTTGTTCAAAATGATTCGAATTGAGATGGTTTGAAAGAAAGTGACCTAAACAAGATGGTTCGAAAGAAAATGTTCGAAACGAGATTGTTCGGGACGAATAAGTCCCCGGATCGAGAATTCCACCGACCGGTACGCCCCCGGACGATCAGTCCTCGGATGATTAAGTCCCTAGACCAATAAGTTCTCGGACGATTAAGTCCCTAGACCAATAAGTCCCTGGAACTATACTGATTAGTCCCCCGACCGGGAAGTCCCTGGACGATTAAGTCCTCGAACTTATACCGATAATTCTTCGGACCGAGAAGTCCTTGGAAAATTAAGTCCTCAGATGATTAAGTCCCTAGACAGATAAGTCTCCAGACGATTAAGTCCCGGGAGGACATGACCCGAAAAACGAGATGGTTTAAAACAAAATTACCCGAAACAAGATGGTTCGAAAGGAAATGACCCGAAATGAGATAGTTCGAAAGAAAATTACTTGTAATGATATAGTTCGAAAGAAAATTACTTGAAATGAGATGGTTCGAAAGAAAGTGACACGAACGAGATGATTATAAGGAAAGTGACTCGAAACGAGATGGTTCGAAAGAAAATGCCCTGAAACGAGATAATTCGAAATAAAATTTCATGAAACAAGATGGTTCGAAAAAAAATGACCCAAAGGAGATAGTTCGAAAAAAAATGTTCGAAATGAGAAAATTCGGGGAGAATAAATCCCCAGACGAATTAGTCCTCGGGTGGTTAAGTCCCCGGATGAATAAGTGTAAGGACGGATAAGTCCTCGAACGATTAAGTCCCCTGAGGATAAGTCCTCGGACGAAAAGTCCCCGGACAGAAGAGTCCCTGGACGAATAAGTCCCCGGACTAAGAAGTCCCCGGACGACATGACTTGAAAAACGAGATGGTTAAAAAATATTATTAAAACGAGATGGTTTGAAAGAAAATGACCCGAAACGTGATAGTTCGAAAGAAAAGTGCATGAAATGAGATAGCTCGAAAGAAAGTGACCCGGAACGAGATGGTTCTAGAGAAAGTGAAAAGAAACGAGATGGTTTGAAAGAAAGGGACTCGAAATGAGATGGTCGAAAGAAAATGGCCCAAAACGAAATGGTTCAAAAGAAAATTGCCCGAAACGAGATGGTTCGAAAGAAAATGACCCTAAAAATGGTTAGAAAGAAAATATCCGAAATGAGATAGTTTAGGACGAATAAGTCCCCTGACCAGAAGTCCCCGGACGAATCAGTCCTCGGACGATTAAGTCATCGGACGAATAAATCCCCTGACGGATAATTCCCTCGACGGATAAGTTTTCGAATGATTAATTCCCCTGACGATAAGTCCCCGGATCGAGAAGTCCCTGGACGATAAGTTCCAAGATGATAAGTCGCCGGATTGAGAATCCTAGACGGATAAGTCCCTAGACAGATATGTCCCCAGACCAATAAGTCCCTGGACCGATACTTCCCCGGACGAATCAATCCTCAGACGATTAAGTCCCTGGACGGATAAGTCCTCGGACGACATGACCCGAAAAGCGAGATGGTTCGAAACAAAATTACCCGAAACGAGATGGTTCAAAAGAAAATGACCCGAAACGAGATAGTTCGAAAGAAAATGACCCGAAACAAGATGGTTCGAAAGTGACCCGAAACGAGATGGTTTGAAAGAAAGTGACCCAAAACGAGATAGTTCGAAAGAAAATGCCCCTGAAACGAGATGTATCAAAAGAAAATTGCCCGAAACGAGATGGTTCGAAAGAAAATGAACCAAATGAGATAGATCGAAAGAAAGTTTCTGAAACAAGATGGTTTGAAAGAAAATGTTTGAAACGAGATAGTTCTGGACAAATAAGTCCCTGGATGAATTAGTCCTCAGTCGAATAAGTCCCCTAACGGATAAGTCCCTGGACGGATAAGATCTCGGATGATTAAGTCCCCAGACGAAATAGTTCGAAAGAAAATGGCCCAAAAAATGGCCTGAAACCAGATGGTTTGAAAGAAAATGTTCGAAACGAGATTGTTCGCTACGAATAAGTCCTCGGACGAATAAAGAGATGGTTTGAAAGAAATTGACCAAAAACGAGATATTTCAAAAGAAAATGGCCCAAAACGAGATGGTTAGAAAGAAAATGGCCCGAAACGAGATGGTTCAAAAGAAAATGTCCGAAACGAGAGTTCTGGACGAATAAGTCCTCGGACAATTAGGTCCTTGGGCGAATAAGTCCCTTGAACGGATAAGTTCTCGGATGATTGAGTCCCAGGACAGATAAGTCCCCGGTTAGATTCGTTCGAAAGAAAATGGACCAAAAAAATTGCCCGAAACGAGATGGTTTGAAATAATATGACCCTAATGAGATGGTTCGGGACGAATAAGTCTATGGGCTCTCAGACGATTAAGTCCCCGGATTGAGAAGTCCCTGGACGACATGACCAGAAACGAGATGGTTCGAAAGAAAGTGACCGGAAACGAGATGGTTCAAAAGAAAAGTACCCCGAAACAAGATGGTTCGAAAGAAAATAACCCGAAATGGTTCGCAAGAAAATGACCTGAAACGAGATAGTTCGAAAGAAACTGACCCGAAGCGAGATGGTTCAAAAGAAAGTGACCCGAAACGAGATGGTTTGAAAGAAAATGGAACGAATTGAGATGGTTAGAAAGAAAATATCCGAAACGAGATGGTTTGGGACGAATAAGTCCCCGGACTCTCAGACGATAAATCTCAAACAGATAAGTCCCGAACGACAAGTCCCCGAACGATTAAGTCCCATGACCAAGAAGTCCCCAATTGACATGACCCGAAACCAGATGGTGGGAAAGAAAATGACCCTAAATGACATGGTTCGAAAGAAAGTGATCTGAAACGAGGTAGTTCGAAAGAAAATGACTAGAAACGAGATGGGTTGTAAGAAAAAATGTCCTGAAAAGAGATGGTTCGAAAGAAAATAGTCCGAAATGAGATGGTTTGAATAAAAATAGCCCGAAAGGCGATGGTTCGAAAGTAAATGTTTGAAACGAGATGGTTCGGGACAAATAATCCCCTAGACGGACTAGTCCTCGGGCGGATAAGTCCCCGAACGATTAAGTTCCCGAACTCTCAGATGATAAGTCCCCGGACTAAAAAGTCCTCGGAAGACATGACCCAAAAAACGTGATGGTTCGAAACACCGAAGTGAGATGGATCGCAACGAGATGGTTCTAAAGAAAATTGCCCGAAAAGAGATGGTTTAGGACGAATAAGACCCTGGACGCTTAAGTCCACGGACCAAGAAGTCCCTAGACAAAATGACCTGAAAAAAGAGATGGTTCGTAACGAAATTTCACGAAACAAAATGATTCGAAAGAAAATGACCCGAAACGAGATGGTTCGAAACAAAATGTCCCGAGACGACGGTTCGAAAGAAACTGACCCGAAACGAGATGATTTGACAAGAAAATGTCATGAAACGAGATGATTCGACAGGAAAATGTCCCGAAATGAGATGGTTCGAAAGAAAATGGGCCAAATTAAGATGGTTATAAAGAAAATGTCTTAAATGAGATGATTCGAAAGTAAATGTCCGAAATGAGATGGTTCAGGACGAATAAGTCCCTAGACAATTAAGTCCTCAAACGAATAAGTCCCCGGAAGGATAATTCCCAGGATGATTAAGTCCCCGAACCAAGAAATCCCCAGAAAAAATGACCTGAAAATGAGATGGTTTGAAACTAAATTGCTCGAAACGAGATGGTTTAAAAAAGAATGACTCAAAACGAGATTGTTTGAAAGAAAATAACCCGAAATTAGATGGTTTGAAAGAAAATGACCCGAAACGAGATGGTTCGAAAGAAATTGTTCGGAACGAGATGGTTCGGGACGAATAAGTCCCCGAACAGATAAGTCTTCGGACAATTACGTCCCCTTACCGAGAAGTCCCTGGACGACATGATCTGAAGAACAAGATAGTGCGAAAGAAAATGACCCGAAACGAGTTGATTTGAAAGAAAATGACTGAAAATTAAATGGTTCGAAAAAAGTGACCCGTAACAAGATGGTTTGAAAGAAATAGACCTAAAATGAGATGGTTCGAAAGAAAGTGAACCGTAACGAGATGGTTTGAAAAAAAATGACTATCCAGGAACGAGATGGTTCGAAAGAAAATGGCCCGAAAGGAGATGATTCGAAAGAAAATGTCTGAAACAAGATGGTTCGGGACGAATATGTCCCCAGACGAATAAGTCCCCGTGTAAGCCCCTGGACGAATAAGTCCCTGGACTGTGAATAATTCCCCAGACCGAGGAGCCCCTACACGAATGACCCGAAAAACGAGATGGTTCAAAATTAAGTGACCCGAAACTAATTGGTTTGAAAGAAGATAACTCGAAACGAGATGGTTCGAAAGAAAAATGTCCTGAAACGAGTTGGTCTGAAAGAAAATGGCCCGAAACGAGATGGTTCGAAAGAAAATGACCGGAGAGGAGATGGTTCGAAAGTAAATGTTAGAAACGAGATGGTTTGGGACGAATAAGTCCATGTACAATTAAGTTCTCGGATGATTAAGTGCCCTGGCCGATAAGTCCTCGGATGATTAAGTGCCCGGGCGGATAAGTCCCCGGACGAATAAGTCCACGGAGACATAAGTCCCTAGACGATTATTTACTCGAAACGAGATGGTTCAAAAGAAAATGCTCGAAATGAGATAGTTTGAAAGAAAATGACCCGAAATGAGATGGTTCGAAAGAAAGTGACCCGAAACGGGGTGATTTTATAGAAAGTAACCCAAAATGAGATGGTTCAGGGCGAATAAGTCCCTAGAAAAATTTGTCCTCGGGCAGATAAGTCCCTGGACGGATAAGTCCCCGGACCAATAAGTTCCTAGACAAATCAGTCCTCGGAAGATTAAGTTCTCGGGTGGATAAATTCTTGGATCGACAAGTCCTTGGACGATTAAGATGGTTCGGGGCGAATAAATCCCAGACGAATATGTCCTTGGACGATTAAGTCTGCGGGTAGATAAGTCAACGACCCAATAAGTCCCCAGACAAATCAGTGTTTCAGACGATTAAGTCCTCGGGCGGATAAGTCCCCAGATTAAGAAGTCCCCGGAACGAGAAGTCTCCGGACAGATTAGTCCCCAGATGGATAAGTCCCCGGACTGAGAAGTCCTCGGACGACATTTGAAAGAAAATGACCCGAAACGAGATAGTTCAAAAGAAAATGATCTGAAATGAGATGGATCGAAAGAAAGTGACCTGAAACGAGATAGTTCTAAAGAAAGTCAAACGAAACGAGATGGTTTGAAACAAGATCGTTCGAAAGAAAATGGCTCAAAGCGAGATCGTTTGATAGAAAATTGCTCGAAACGAGATGATTCAGGATGACTAAGTCCTTGGACGAATAAGTTCCCGGACCGAGAAGTCCTAGGAAGACATGACCGGAAACGAGATGGTTCGAAAGAAAGTGACTCGAAACGAGATGGTTCGAAAGAAATCAACCTGAAATGGTTCGAAAAAAAATGACTGAAACGAGATAGTTCAAAAGAAACTAACTCGAAATGAGATGGTTCGAAAGAAAATGACCCGAAGCGAGATGGTTCGGGACGAATAAGTCCCAGGATGGATCAATCCTCGGACAATTAAATCCTCGGGCAGATAAGTCCCCGGACGATTAAGTCCCCGGACTAAGAAGTCTCCGGACCATGACTTGGAAAATGAGATGGTTTGAAAGACAATGACCGGGAACGAGATAGTTCGAAAGAAAATGACCCGAAATGAGATGGTTCGAAAGAAAGCGACTCGAAGTGAGTTGGTTCTAAAGAAAGTGAAACGAAACGAGATGATTTGAAAGAAAGTGAAACGAAACGAGATGGTTTGAAAGAAAGTGACCTGAAACGAGATGGTTCGAAAGAAAATTGCCGAAAACGAGATGGTTCGAAAGAAAATTGCCCGAAACGAGATGGTTCGAATTAAATTGGTCCTAACGAGATGGTTCGAAAAAAATGACATTAACGAAATGGTTCGAAAGAAAGAGTTCCGAAACAAGATGGTTCGAAAGAAAAAGTCACGAAACGAGATGGTAAGAAAGAAAATGTCCCGAAATGAGATGGTTCGAACGAAAATATCCCGAAACGAGACTATTTGAAAAAAAATGTACCGAAAAAAGATAGTTCGAAACAAAATATCAGAAACAAAACGACCTGGAACGTGATGAATCGAAAGAAATGACATTAACGAGATGGTTCGAAAGAAAATGACATGAAACAGGATGGTTTGAAAGAAAAAGACCCCAAACGAGAAGGTTCGAATGAAAACGAGATTGTTCAAAATAAAGAGTTTCGAAACGAAATAGGTCGAAAGACAAAGTCTTGAAACGAGATGGTTTGAAATAAAAATGACTCGAAACAAGATGGTTTGAATGAATGTGGTCTGAAACTAGATGGTTTGAAAGAAAATTTTCGAAACGAGATGGTTCGAAAGAAACTGTTCGAAACAAAATGACCCAAACGATATGGTTCGAAAGAAAATGACCTGAAACGAGGTGGTTCGAAAGAAAATGTCCTGAAACGGGACGTTTCGAAAGAAAACGACCCGGAACGCGATGGTTCGAAAGAAATGACATTAACGAGATGGTTCGAAAGAAAATTATTATAGTTATGCCCTAGTCTATTGTAATAAGTTCATCTGTGTGTAATGATTTATCATTTTTCTAATAAATAAAACGATATTATATTACTAATGTGTTGTAATAATATATTAGATGTAATTTGATCTATATCATTATGCGTGTCATCACTAACAGTACAACTGTATATCAGAAAGAATTACACTTAATGAGTTATTGATCAGTTAAGCTTCATTAAAAAGCGATCAGTATGAGGCTAACTACTTATGATCACACTCTACTGATCATGACAAGGTAGTGCCGGAGTTAGATCATAGATATCATCAATGTGATGATATTGGACAACCCGATGGTGAGTATGTAGCATAGATGCTGTCATGAGCATACTCACATATCGTAGTTTGTCATTATATCATTAGACCGATGAGTCTTTGTGATCACTGTGTAATAAATATCTAAGTTTGGCCTAGTCTAACGTTACCTGTAAAATGTGTATGAACTTTAGGGTTATCAAGAAATCATATGGCAGCAGAAGCAACATATATAAACCCCAAGAACTGTCCAAGAACATCAAACCATTAAATCCCAAGGCACAACCAAAATCACAAGTTTACCTTCGGTTTGTTCGAATCGATTTGAAGAACGCTTCGGATCTTCAACTCTAGGCAAGTCCACACGGATAGGATGATCACTTGAGGATACCACAATCCTCTACCTTGCTAGAATAGAAGAGTGAGCAAGAGAGAGCAAGAGGAGAAGAGGAAGGAGTTTCGGCTGAGAGGTATGAAGAGAGGAGAGAGAGCTCAAAACCAATTGTGTGATATTTTTGCTCTAAGTGTTGGTATATGTGTTGGTGAATTGATGTGTGTTGAGTTAAGAGAAAATGATGATGCTCATTGGGTGGCTACCTTTAATCTCACTTACCCAACATGGATTAGGTTTAGTGTGTATCTAGTCATCATCCACTTAACCAAAGTTAGTGGAGAAAGGGACCCACCCTTTGCTCCACTATTAGGCCTTGGTTGGGCCGACCACTAGGGCCCCGTGGCACGAAGCCCAATGCTTCGACCATGAGGTCCCGTGTCGCGTCCAACTTACCCCCGAACTTATCGTACAAAGTTCGACGCGACATCGACAAAAGACTTAGTCTTTTTCGAGTCGCGTGTCACATCCAATTACACATATCCATGGCCCACAATGTCCAGTTTTGCCCATGCCTCTCTCTCTCCAGTGTCTCCGACCTTACCTTGTCTCTCATTATCCATATCTTATGTGTGTGACCCTCTAGGCTCATCCCGACGTCGATGGATCGGCGTAAAATTCCGTTTAACCCGATCCATCATAAGTGGCCTCTAGTAAGACGATATGATTACCAGATGCACATGATGATCGATGATTCGATTCAACCTCATGTAGTACATGTCGCTATCCATTCATCGCCCGGTATCCAGATTAATCATAAGGCATAGAGACGTCAACCTTATTTAATCAATTTTTGTTTCTCGATCTGTGAGATTACTGAATACCGATACCCCGTATCGTTGGCATGCCAATGCTCTCCCTTCAGTTAATCTCTATCGAGTGGCCTAAACAGATACGGACCCGTGCCAATCTTGTCTGTTATGGTAGTCTTGTTAATTATAGGGAAAAAGACACTTTTGTGCACCTAAATATAAACTTTTGACACTTTCATACCCTAACTTTTTTTTCTTCTTTTTTTTCCATACGTTACTTTCATTTTGGGACAACTTTCTTCAGAAATTTCAAAATACCCAAAATACCCCTGAATTGAATCAAAGTTAAATCTGGTCCAATTAAAGAGTGTGAAAAGACGAAATTGCCCTCAACTATTCATCAAATTTTCAAAAGTATGCCACCCTTTCAACTATTCCTCTCCTCCTCCTCCGCCACCCCCTCCTCACCGGCGTTTCTCCAGCATCCATCGCCGGGGGTTTCTCCGGCATGTGGGGAGCACGGTGGACCGACGAGGCCTCCAGAACACCTCCGCCAAGGTGTCCCTCTCGACCTCGACCCCTCCTTCTCGTCTTCTCTTGTGATTCTTCGTCGGAGTCGGCCATGGATCTTCCTCTGCAGCCTCCACAACACATAATGGCGAGCATCGACAAGGTGGGCAGTGGGCAGCGAGCATCGACGAGGTGTGCAATGGGCAACGATCAAAAGTGTAGAATGCGGTGCTCCGAGGATCGTCTCCGGCACACAATGGTCGGAAAAGAAATAGAGGGAGAGAGGGAATAAAAAATGAGTTCAAGAATTTTAAATTTTCACTCGCCGGAAAGTGTGCCGGAACATATTTTCTGGCACACTTTCCGGCGAGGGAAAATTTTGGCACAACTTCGATCACCTCCACCAACTCCGGTCACCAAGTACGAAGCCCAGCAGGTAAGCTCCGGCGATCGACGATGGTCACGATGCTCCGGCGATCGACGAGGTGCTCACGATGCTCTGTTTTGATGAAGTATGAGGGTCCAATGGCATTCACTTGAAAGTTTGATGAATAGTTGAGGGCAATTTTGTCTTTTCACACTCTTTAAAAAGTTGGGTCAGTTCTCTCCATTAGACCATTGTAATTTCGGTATTTTGAGAATTTTAGGGGTAAATTGTCCAAAATGAAAAATCAGGTATGGGAAAAAAAGAAAAAAAATGTTAGGGTATGAAAATGTCAAAAGTGTATATTCAGGTGCACAGAAGTGTCCTTTTCCCTTAATTATATTGATAATGTTTTAAATTATGGAAATTAGTTTTTTGAAAAAAAAAAAACTAAAAATAGATTTTCAGTTAATTTTTTCCTCTTGTCGTCTATCTCTCTCCCTCTTGTCGTTTCCCTCTCTTCTTCTTCTCTCTTCCATTTTTGCTTCTTCTTCACTTTATTCCAGTAAATTGATTTGGAGAAACTTTGAGATTTGAAGAATCTTGCTTGTGTGTGGACTCAATAGAGGGCATAATACCTTTTGTGCCTTGGTGATTTGTTCATAAACAAAGGTAAATTACCAGATTTTTAGATTTCAAAGGTTATGATGATCTTTAATTGCTTGCTTGAGAATCTATGGTTAAATGCTTCCGCTATGCATGTAAATACTTGATTTGGACCCCATGGATTCTTACAAAAATGTCCCGAAACTGAATGGTTTGGAAGAAACAGACCCCAAACGAGATGGTTTGAAAGAAAATGACCTGAAACGAGATTGTTCGAAAGAAAGAGATTCGAAACGAGATGGTTCGAAAGAAAAAGTCTAGAAACGAGATGGTTTGTAAGAAAATGACCCAAAACGAGATGGTTGAAAATGAAAATGACTCGAAACGAGATGGTTCGAAAGAAACTGTCTGAAACAAAATGACCCAAACGAGATGGTTCGAAAGAAAATGACCATAAACGGGACGGTTCGAAATACAACGACCCGAAACGTATTGGTTCAAAAGAAATGACATTAACGAGATGGTTTGGAAGAAAAATACCCCAAACGAGATGGTTCGATAGAAAACGATCCGAAACGAGATTCTTCGAAAGAGAGATCCGAAACGAGATGGTCCAAAAGAAAAAGTCCCGAAACAAGATGGTTTGTAAGAAAATAACCCGAAACGAGATTGTTGGAAATGAAAATGGCCTGAAACAAGATGGTTCGAAAGAAAATTTTTGAAACGAGATGGTTCGAAAGAATCTGTCTGAAACAAAATGACCCAAATGAGATGGTTCGAAAGAAAATGTCCCAATCGTGACGGGTCGAAAGAAAATTTCCCAAAACAAGATAGTTCAAAATAAAATGTTCCGAAACGGTACGGTTCGAAAGAAAATTCTCTGAAAGGAGATGGTACGAAAGAAAATGACACTAAACGAGATGGTTCATAACAAATGACCCCAAACGAGAGGGTTCGAAAGAAAAAGATACGAAACGAGATGGTTCAGAAGAAAAAGTCCCGAAACAAGATGGTTTAAAAGAAAATACCCTGAAACGAGATGATTTGAAAGGAAAAGATACAAACGAGATGGTTCGAAGAAAAATTCGTGAAACAAGATGGTTGGAGAGAAAATGTCCGAAAAAAATGACCGAAAACGAGATGGGTTGAAAGAAAATGACCTGAAGCAAGATAAGAGAATGTCCCAAAATGAGATGGTTCGAAAGAAAATGTTCCGAAACGTATTGGTTCGAAGGAAAATGACCCGCAACAAGATGGTTCGAAGGCCAATGGCCCGATACGAGATGGTTCGACGGAAAGGACCAGAAACGAGATGGTTAGAAAGAAAATGTCTTGAACCGAGATGGTTTGAAAATGTCCCGAAACGAGATGGTTCAAGGGAAATTCAACCTGAAACGCGATGGTTCGAAATAAGTGACCCGAAACGAGATTAGAAAATGTCCCGAAACGAGATTGTTCATAAGAAAATGTCCCAAAACGAGTGGTTCGAAAGAAAATATCCCGAAACAAGATAAGAAAATATCCTGAAACGAGATGGTTAGAAAGAAAATGTCGCGAAACGAGATCGTTCGTATGAAATTATCCCGAAACGAGATGGATCGAAAGAGAATGGTTCGAAACGAGATGGTCAGAAAGAAAATGTCTTCAAACGAGATGGTTCGGAAGAAAATGTCCCAAAACGAGATGGTTAGAAAGAAAATGACTCGAAACGAGATAAGAAAATGTCCCGAAACGAGATGGTTTGAAAGAAAATGTCCTGAAACGAGATGTTCCGAAAGAAAATGACCTGAACGAGATAAGAAAATGTCCAAAAACGAGATGGTTTGAAAGAAAATGTCCGAAAGAAAAAGATCCGAAACAAGATGGTTCGAAAGAAAAAGGTCCCAAAACGAGGTGGTTTGAAAGAAAATGAACCGAAAAGAGATGGTTCGGAAGAAAAAGAAATGAAACAAGATGGGTCAGAAGAAAAAGTCCCAAAACGAGATAGTTCGAAAGAAAAAGAACCCAATAGAGATGGTTCGAAAGAAAATGACCCGAAACGAGATTGTTCGAAAGAAATGTTAGAGTTATGCCCCAGTCCAATATAAAAGTGATCTACAAATGTAATGTTTTATCATCTTTCCGAATAAATAAATTGGTATATAATACTAATGTGTTGTAGTAATATATCGTATGTAATTTGATCTATGTCATTATGTGTGTAACCACTAATAGTAGAACCGTATATCAGAAAGAATTACATTTGATGAGTCCATGATCAGCTAAACTTCTTTAAGAAGCGATCAGTCTGAGACCAACTCCTTGTGATCACGCTCTACTAATCATGGCAAAGTATGTGCCGGAGTTATATCATAGATATCATTAGGTCGATGATTTCGGACGACCCGATTGTGAGTATGCATCATAGATATTGTCATAAGATACTCACATATCGTAGCTTGTCATTATATCCTAAGACCAAGGAGTCTTTGTGTGCACTATGTAATGAATTCCTGAGTTTGACCTAGTCTAACGTTACCTGTAAAAGGGTATCCATAATTGATTTGATTGGCTTGGTTATTAATTGTATTAGTGAACTCGAAAGACGCCTCAGGGATTTATCACTCATACTCCGGTATGAGAAAGATATCCATTTAGGCCACTTGATGAGTATGACTGAAGGAATATCATGGCCATGCAGGTGATACCTTAATATTAGTTTTCAGTCATCTTAGATATCAAGAAACAGTGATTGATAAATTAGGATGACGGTTGTATGCCTATTGATCAATCTGGATATTGGTTTGATAAAATGACACTGACATGTACGATAATAGGTTAAGTTGAATAATCGATAATCACGGACGTTGGGTAATCATAATGTCTTGCTAGAGGCCACTTATGATGGAAAGGGTAAAATAGTAATTTTGCCAGTCTGCCAACGGGTCGCGAGCCTAGAGGGTCACACACTCTAAGAACAATATGTGACAAACAAGCTTGGATGGTAATTTAGAGAATTCGCTTTTCAATTTAGTCAAATTGAAAACGATTCGGTTGATTTATGGCCTAGGTTAATTAACCAGACGGTTGAAGAAATAAAATTAGAGAGATTGGACCAGTTTAGCTAAACCATATAATTAGAACTCACTTAAACAGGTTTTAATTAGGTTTTAACTAAGTGTGCTTAAAGCCCATTCTCGATTTTAATTAAGAATGGAGCTTAAGTGCAAATAAGGGTTTTAAGGGGTTTATTGTGTAATTATAAAGAAGTTTAAAAAATCAGATTTTTTTTTATTAATTACACGATTATTTTCCTAAAAACCCTAAGCCATAATTCGGCAATCCCCTCTCCTCTCTCTCTCCTTGGCCAATCCTCCCTCTCTCTACCTCCATTTTTGGTTTTGTTCGATTCTACACACAACGCTAGCAGGGGTGTGTGTAGAAATCTTTCCCAAGGTGTTGTGCTTGTGTGGACGGTCTAGAGAGCACAATATTTTGGTTTTGCTTTGTCAAATTCGAAATCCTCAAAGATGGAACAAATCGGGACAAACCGGAAAATCTGTCCAGCACTGACGAGTAAGATGTTTTGTTTCAAACAATGATCTTGCAGTCCGAAATGGGTTTTGTGCAAAACATGAAAGTCCTAGAGAACTGGATGAAATTTATTCTGCAAAAAGAATCGACTCATTTGGAGATATGTAGCTCGAGTTATGGCTTTTAGAAGTTACATTTTTTTGCAGGAAGATTCACTAAAGCTTCTTTGTGTTTGTGATTTGAAAAGGTATATTTTCAGATTCGAATGTTCATATTGCGTGCTAAAATTTTTTTCACATAAGATTCTATTCTAATTCCATGGTTATTTTCAAGTCCGCTGCATGATATTAATTGTTTGGAACCCATGAAATTCTTTCAAGAAAGAAATTTGAAACTAGATGGTTTGGAAGAAAAAGACCCGAAACGAGATGGTTAGAAAGAAATGTCCTGAAACGAGATGGTTTGAAAGAAAATCTTCTTAAAGGAGATGGTTTGAAAGAAAATGTATGAAATTCTTATTCGTAGCGGGGACAAGATGTCGAACACAATATTGTAACGATTGGTTCTATAACTTGTCTGATCGCAGATAATGGACAGTACCTACGCAATATGTTTACCCAGTTTGGTGACTCCGCACCTACGTCTGGGGGCACTCTGCCAGTGGAAAGGTTTTCACTATTTGGTAGTCAGTAGTAAAACTTCAAGCATAAATCAGATTAGATGCAACGCCGCGAGTGTCTGATCCGATGAGCTTGTTGTGGGACAACACAGGTGCCGTAGCTATTGCTCAAGAGCCCAAATTCCACAACAGATCCAAACATATACTCAGCAGGCATCACCTCGTGAGAGTTATCACATATAGAGGTGATGTGGAGATTAAACACTATTCGACTGATGATAATATGGCCGATCCTTTGACAAAGGTGTAGGGTTTTGGAGCGTTCTAGATCATCGAGATAGCGGAAGCATTTAACAAAAGCAACTCCAAACCTTGTCCAAGAACATGAACCATTAAATCTCAAAGCAAAATCCATTCCACAAGAAATTTACCTTTAGGTCTTTGTTGAATCAATAAAGAAGAACTATAAGGTCTTCTTCTCTAGAGCAAGTCCACACCAAGGAAATGATCTTCCAGATCCTACACTTAATGCCTACTAGAACAATTAAGTGAAGAACAAGAGAGCAAGAAGAGAGGAGAGCAAGGGGTGGCCGGCCAAGGAGAGAGAGAGAGAGCTTGTGAGAGTGTGTGTGAGTAATTAATCCTTTCTCTACTTCATCAACTCATAAGCATGGGTCTAAAAGGTGATGGTATGGGCTTAAAGGTGTCATTACCCATACCCCTTAAATCACTCACCTCTTAATCAACAATCACCAACTAAGCATGGTGTGTGTGGCCCCACCCTTGGACCCACCAAGGTGGCCGGCCATGTTGGGCTTATTGGGCCCTTGTTGGGCCGGTCACGTGACCTCATGGGCCGAGCCCAATGGGCTCGCCCATGTGGTTTCGTGCCGTGTCCAAAAGTCGCCCGACCCTATTTGTCGTTACTTATCAAACAAAGTCCGACGGGACATCGACGAAAAATCTCAGTTTTCTCGATTCGCTAATTATTATCTCAAACCGAACCCATGGCCCAAAACCTTCAGTTTTGTCCATGTATTGCTCCTCAAGAAACGTTAAGGTTTCCTTGTCTCAAGTTATCCGTCTTGTATGTGTGTGACCCTCCAGGCTCATGCCACCATTGGCAGATCAGCGCAAAAGATCTCTCTTGTCCGATCCATCATAAGTGGTCTCTAGTAAGACGTTATGATTACCCAAGGTTCATGATGATCGATGATTCGATTTAACCTTGTGCGTACAAGTCACTATCCTATTATCTCTAGACATCCTGATTGACCACAAGGCATAGAGTCGACATCCTTGTTTAATCAATCATTGTTACTTGATATGTGATATGGCTGAGAACTGATAACCTGTATCACTGGCATGGCCATGCTCTTTCTCTCAATCACTCTCGATCAAGAGGCCTTTAACGGACATCTTTCCCATATCATAGTACGAGGGATAAATCCCTTAGCCGTCTTTCGTGTCACTCATGCAATCCGTTCCGCCACCCAATCATGCCCGTTATTGCAATCCTGTTACGGAAAGCGTTAGGCGCAAGTTAAAGCCACACGTTCATTGCATAGCGATCACAAAGATTCCCTTGTCTAAGGATATCGTGACAAGCTATCGCATTTGAATATGTTCATGGCTTAATCTACGAAACACTATTCAAAGCGGGTCGTCCGATATCAATCACCTCATGATATCAATGATATGATTCCGGGATCCCTCATCCCTATGACAAGTAGAACTACGTCATTGAGAACCATCCTCACATTGGTAGCTTTTATTGAAGCGTATATTGACCAGGGACTCGTTAAGTGTGATCCGTACAGATTTATGGTTCTACTACTTTAGTGGTCATAAATCAGATCATGCTTAACATATTACTTCAACACATAAGTAATACAAAGTCGTTTTATTTATTACAGACGATGATAATTTTACATAGATATTTATAGAATAATAGCAATTGGACTAGGGCACAAAAATGCTATCAAATGCCTCTTTTATTGCTTAACAGAAGATGAAAGATTACATGGTAAAGACTTGGACAAGGGCACTGGATCCTACATCAAAGACTGTCTGTGGCAACATTGACAACGAGATCGTGACCAAGAAATTGGCCACAGGACCGTGGTGGAATGTCCACGGGTTGTGACGCCTTTGGAAGGGCCACGATGCAGCAAGGATTGGCCACGACCTAGTGGCGGGGTCCGTGGCGAGTCGAAGTGGGAAGAATTTGTGGAAACGATTTATGTAGAAAACCGCACAGTTTTATCCCATATAGCAATTAGTTTTTCTTTTTAAAAAACTGAACGTTCACGCATAAAATATTTAAAACCTTATAAACGTTTCTTCCTTCACCAGAGACTTACAGTGAGAAAGAAGGCTCTAGCAGGCTCTTCATTCTTTTAGCTTCGAAGCAAGGCACGTCTGTGTGGATACCGGTAGAGGACTGGTGACGTCTTGGGTTTGATTCTTCCATTGAAACCTTCGAAAATGTCAAATTAGAACTATTAGATGACATGTTGTATCTAGAGTTGCTTAGATCTTGTAGCTTGAAATGGAGTTATTGTGTTGATTTTTCTGCTGCGCATGATTCAATGGATCCTCCATTTCCCTTCAGTGGTATCAGAGGCAGGTTGCTCTAGATTGTTTGCATTTTTTTAGTTCATAGTATTGCATGATTTATTTTCTATGTTTATACGCAAAAATCTGGATTTTTTGAGCTTGCATGCGGTTTTTAGGTTTTGAATTTTTCTAAAATTTTTCCTGAAATTTTCGTTGAATCTGGAGAAGATGAAGACGGCGGGGTCGTGGCGCTGGCCAATGGCCTGTGGTACATCTAGAGACTTTGGGCGTGGCCACGGCCACGAATCGTGACCACTATGTGAACATGGGTCCTTGGTGCCGACACGGAGCGTGGCCAGTGAGTGGCCACGGGTCCGTGGCGAAACCCTTAGATCAGTGGCGTGACCAGTCCAGGTCGCGGGCCACGATGTGACCAAGATATGGACACGGGACTGTGGCCCAGCCCGTTGCGAATTTATTTGCCAGAATCAGATTCAATTCAAGTGTGGAGCTTGAATAAACCCTATTTTTTATAAAAACGGTTTTGATAACTTGATTTTTGAACCAGTTTTGGTTTTGAGAAACCATAACTTAAAATTTGGACAAGATAAAATCTAAATTTGCATCATGGATGATAACATGCTTGGTTGGTAACTTGTTTGAATGATGTGATGATTTGCATGGTGTATAGTTATACCCTTTAGATCGGTGATTGAATTTATTGCTTTATTTTGCGGTCTGCGGACCGCTGGTTTAGGGTTTTAAATTAATTTGTGGTCTGCGTAGTCGCTATTTAAATTTAAATATTATAATTTAAATTTATCCGGTCTGCGAATCGTGTATCTCTTGTAATTATTTACAAAGGCGAGAAGGATGGTGAACCGGATGGCAGTCTTGGTGAAAGACAACATAAATCTAGAGATTGGTGAGAGTCCAACAACCAGTGGGAGATCCCTATAGATAGAGGCCTAAGGGTTTCTTTTCTTTTCTTTTAGGGTGAACATCGGTTCTCATACATCGGTCCTATGAGAACCGAGTTAATTAAGGGTTATACTATGCACATTTATATTTCTATACATTAGATATGCATGAGTATGTTATATATAGTTTATTTTACTGTTCGATGTATGATAAACTATCACCCACACGCGAAGATTAAAAATGGAATTTAATCAGTTTTGCATGTAAACGGATTTGGAATCATCTTTGCATCGATATGTAGTTGATGATTCCAATTAATATTGTACCAATATACAATCAGTTAGCATTAAAACACTAAGTCGCAAATAATTTCAAGTCACGTGATATATCATCCAAACCTCAACACTCAGAAAGACTTTAAACCTGTGAGTGGGTGCGCCTACGCGTATCACTCATAGGGACAATGGTCGGATGAGTTAAACAATTTAATATGGATGTGTGCGCCTCCGCGTAATAGCCATATTAAACTAGTTAATAGTTGAGTTTTGGTAGACTAGACTATGATTGTCAGATAGGTATGACCTAGGGTATCATGATAGGGTATGCCATGTACATTTAATGTACAAACCCTAGCTAGGAATTAGATGGACTAGTAATTGGATTTATCCTACCTTGGTACCTTGATTGAAGCAGTGAGCCTACGTTCACTTCAATCGAGTGTATGCAAGGGTCCTGGTTCAGATTATTAAGTTTGGAATCAGACAAGTGTTTTAAAATTCAATCTCTAACTTTATTTTTAAGCAGTAATTGATTAAAATTCATTTTTCCGTGTAGATTTAAATGGCAAACACAACACTCTGGCAACAATGCAGTCAGGGTCCTAATCGAGCAAGATAAGCTTAACGACGTTAACTTCATCGATTGGGACAGAAATTTGAGACTTGTTCTCAAGTATGAAAGTAAGGAATATATCCTTACCCATGTCATACCTGTTGAGCCAACATTGAACGTCGGGAGGGCACTAAGGAAGACTTACCAAAAGTACCTTAGTGACCAAATTGACGTGACATGCATTATGATGTGCAGTATGGTGCCTGAGTTGCAGAAACAATTCATGGACATTTCAGGTGATCCTTGTGCCTTAATGACAGAGGTTAAGAAAATTTTCAAGGAGAAAGCTCGTGTCGAAAGATATGATATTTTCAGAGAACTTGCTTCCTGCAAGCTCAAGGCTGGAGCTCCTGTCAGTCCACGTGTCTTGAAGATGAAACATCTTTTAGAACACCTGACCAGACTCGGTCTTGATGTTTAGAAGGAAATGTCAGCAGATTTTGTGATGCAGTCACTTCCTGATGCATATTGTGATTTCGTAGTGAATTGCAATATGCATTACATGGACAAGTCTATGGCAGAGCTCCATGGCATGCTTGTGAACGCTAAGAAGAACCTCAAGGGCAAGACCAAGGAGGTGCTTATGGTCAACAAGAAGGTCAGTTTCAATAAAACTGACAAGGGTAAGGGTAAGGCTCACATGCACCTTGAAGGAATTTTTGAGGGTTCCAATCAATTAATTTCATGCCCATACAAGAAATTAACCTTAAAAGTCCATATAAACTAAAGGATCTTACATGATCATTGATTGATCATGAGATCTAGGCTAGAAAATAAATTACAAGATTACCTTGAATCGAAATCCCTTTGTCACTAAATTGGATTTAGTGACCTCTAAAGAACGTCCACACAGGAAGTGCAATCCGAAGATACTTACAACGATGCTTGCTAGAAGATCGAAGCAAGCAAAACGGGGAAAGAGAAGGAGGGGCCGAAATCGGCTAGAAGAGAGAGATAGAGGGGGGGCTAGGGCTTTTGGAAAAAATTTCTTATGGTTAAAAATCTGAAAATTTCCCTTTTATCTCTTTTCAAGAACTAATTAATTAAAAGCCTTAATGAGCTTAAAACTCAAAACTTATTAATTAATTAAGTAGAGAATCTCATTTTCGCTTAGCCCAAACTGGCTAGGCCTTGTTTAGATAAATTAATTAATTAAATCTGTTTGTTTAGATTCTAATTAATTGGTCCAGCTAAACCGTTTTTGATTTCCGATTTAATCTTAAACAAAAATCGGTCTAATCCGGTTTAATCTAAAACTAGAATTTTCTCTCTCATGATTACTTTACACGATTCCATCTGTTTTACTCAACCTTTAGTGTGTGACCCTCTAGGCTCACGACACGTTGGCGGACTGGTAAAATTACCATTTTACCCTTTCCATCATGAGTGGCCTCTAGCAAGACATCCTGATTACCCAACGCTTGTGATTATCGAGATTTCGACTTAACCTTGTCGTACATGAAACGATCTTTTTATCCTCTTGATATCTTGACAACCACGAGGTATAGATACGTCATCTTTATTCAATTGTCTTGTTTCTTGATCTTAGTTATCTGAATTGTGACTGATACTCCGTATCGACTATATAGCCATGCTATTGTATTTCAGTTGTACTCATCAAGTGGCCTAAACAGATATCTATTCATAGATCTCTGTATACATTTATTGAGTCAACTCATGTGACTCGTGATCGAGCCAATCACAGTCGTTATTGTAACCCTGTCACAGGAGACGTTAGACTGAGTCAAACTCGTCACTCATCACATAGTGACCTCTCAAAGATCCTTCCGTTTGAGGATGTGATTTCACGTACCGCATATGAGTATGTTCATGACTGTGTCTATGTAACATACTCACGATCGAGTTTCCCTATATCACCCCGTATGGCGATACTATGACCTAACTCCGACCCCCTTCTGGCCATGATCAGTAGAGCGTGATCATTTAGAGTTAGCCTCATACCGATCGCTTCTTATGAAGCTATTCTGATCGGGGACAACTTAATTATGATTTTATCTGATTTGTAGATCTACTATTATGTGTTGACACATCAAAGATACAAATCAAATCATACTTAAGATATTACTACAACACTTAGTAATATGAATGCCGATTTTATTTCAACTAATAATCTTATTACATCAGTAGATTGAAAATACATTGTGCTAGGGCACAAAATCCCAACAGTCTCCTACTTGCCCTAGACCTAATTGGTATTCCAATCTAAATCCATTTCACTGACATGCTCCTCATGCTTAGGTTGCGGAAGTGCCTTAGTTAAGGGGTCAGCTAGATTATCATGCGTTAAAACATAGCTTATCTCTACTTCACCTTTATCAACCATCTCTCTGATTATATGATAGTTTCTCTCGATGTGCTTGGTCCTGTGGTGAAATCTGGGCTCTTTAACGAGTGTCACGGCCCCCGTGTTGTCACACTTTAAGCTCACGGGATCAGATGTTCGCGGCAGTACATCCAATCCACTCAAGAAGCTCCTGACCCACACGGCCTCCTTAGCTGCCTCTGATGCAGCTATGTATTCCGCCTCCGTGGTGGAGTCGGCTATCGTCGCTTCCTTAAAGCTTTTCCAACTGAAGGCTCCCCCGTTCAACATGAACACATACCCTCCTTGAGACTTGAAGTCACCGGGGTCTGTCTAAAACCTAGCGTCAACATATCCAGTGACGCTCAGTTCTCCTTCTATCCGACCATACACTAAGAAGGCGACCTTTGTTCTCCTCAGATACTTGAGGATACACTTGAAGACAGTCTAGTGATCTTGGCATGGGTTAGACTGAAATCTGCTGGCACAGCTGAGGGAAAACGATACATCAGGCCTCGTACAGATCATGGCATACATAATGGATCCCACTGCCAAAGCATACGGGATTCCCTCCATCTTCTTCAACTCATCAGGTCTTCTAGGACACTGACTCTTGCTGAGCTTGATGCCATGTCTTACTTGGAGGTTCCCTTTCTTAGAGTCAAGCATTGAGAATCTTCTCAACACTTTATCTATGTAGGTGCTCTGACTTAGGACTAAAATTCTCTTGGATCGATCTCTGTAGATCCTAATCCCTAGAATGTAAGTGGTCTCTCCTAAGTTCTTCATGGAGAAACACTTCCCTAACAAATCTTTAGTCTCAAGCAAGGTTGGGATGTCATTTCCCATAACTAGTATGTCATCGACATACAACACTAGGAACACTATCTTACTCCCACTGCTCTTCTTGTAGATACAGGGTTCATCTAGATTTCTAATAAACCCGAACTCTTTTACGGCTTCATCGAACCGTAAGTTCCAACTCCTGGAAGCTTGCTCCAATTCATAAATGGATCGTTGCAGCTTACACACCTTTTCGGGATTATCCGGATCGACAAAACCATCTGGCTGAGTCATATAAACATCCTCCTGCAAATTCCCGTTAAGGAACACGGTTTTGACGTCCATTTGCCATATCTCGTAATCGAAATATGTTGTAATGGCCAACATCATCCAGATTAACTTAATCATGGCTACTGGCGAAAAGGTCTCATCATAGTCCATGCCTTGGACTTGACCATAACCTTTTGCAACCAGTCTTGCCTTGTAAGTCTGAGGCTTTCTGTCCATATTTGTCTTTAACTTAAATATCCACTTGCACCCTATAGGTTTTATCCTAGGTGTGCTGTCTACTATGTTCCATACCTGATTGTCTTTCATGGACTTCATTTCCTCATCCATGGCATTCCGCCATTCTTTGAAGTTGGGACTAGACAAGGCTTGCTGAACTGTTGCGAGATCATCCTGATCCACAATGATCAAGTCATTACCCTCTGTGGTTAAGAAGCCATATCTTAATGGGTTTTGACGAGATCTTTAGACCTCCTTTGTTCTACAGGAGTTGTTGTTAGAATAGGACTCTGATCATTTACCTCATCGGGTACTTCTACATCCTCCAAAGTTTGTTCTGTGTCTTCTCGAATTTCTTCAAGAAGCACATGACTCCCACTAGGACTCTTGGATAAGAATTCTCTTTCCAAGAAAACCCCAACTCGAGCAACAAAAACCTTGTTCTCTTCGGGTTTATAGAAGTAGTACCCCATAGTTCCTTTGGGGTACCCTAAAAAGACACACTTACCTGCCTTGGGTTCGAGTTTATCACCAAGCGTCCGCTTGACGTAAACGTCGCACCCCCAGATCTTGAGGAAAGACAACTTGGGAGCTTTCCCTTGCGAAACCTCAAATGGAGTGGTCTCCACTGCCTTTGTAGGTGCCCGATTCAAAATGAATGCGGCCGTTTCTAGGGCTTCACGCTAGAAAGATACTGGAAGGTCAGCATGACTCATCATGGAACGAACCATGTCAAGCAAGGTTTCTGTTCCTCCGTTCGGAAACACCATTCAACTGAGGGGTTCCTGGCGGAGTTAGCTCCGAGAGAATACCGTTATCCCTTAGGTGATTGAGAAAATCTTGGTCTAAATACTCGCCACCTCGATCAGACCAAAGTGCCTTGATACTTTTACCAAGCTGGTTTTGTACTTCAATATGAAATTCTTTGAATTTATCAAAGGATTCCGACTTATGTCTCATTAAATAGACATACCCATACCTACTGTAATCATCGTTAAAGGTTATGAAGTATCTGAAACCTCTCCTGTCTTGTGTACTCATGGGCCCACATACGTCTGAATGTATTAGGCCCAGGAGATCACTTTCCCTTTCACCTAAGCCACCAAAAGGCGCCTTTGTCATCTTTCCCATAATACAAGATTCGCATCTCTCGATTGGTCTTAATTCAAACGGACTTAATAACCCACACTTGCGAAGTGTCGAGACGCGTTTCTCGCCAGTATCGTCTGGTTGACATCCTTATTGACCATCAGAACCTCAAGGGTTTTGCCCTTGAGATTCTTCTCCGTTGTCACCAACATCCTATGCAGTTCATTGATGGTCTTTTCCATATTATGGAGATTGTAACTAGTAATCACATCTCCATAAATCTTAGGAAGCGACATCAGAACTATGTCCGATTTAAGCTGCTTTGTGAAGCTGTGACCTAGATTGGCCAAGTGATCAAAGAGGCGCTTCATCTTGAGGACATGTGGGCTTACTACCGCACCAACATTGTGCCTGCTGTAGAATAACTCCCTAAGAGTGTCATATCTTTCGACACGAGCATTCTTCTGGTAGTATACCTTGATCTCCTCCATCATTTCTTGTGGATTGTCCATGAGATGTATAAACTGGTCCTGGGTGTCATTTTCCATGGACCCAACCATGAGGATACCAACATCTGTCCGGTCGCCAAGATACTTGTCATAAGTATTCTTATCGGCCTCGCTGGCATCATCCGCAGGCACTTTCATTGGGTTATCCGTAAGGATATACTCTTGTCTGTCATACTGAAGGGCAAGCTTCAGGTTCCTTTCCCAAACCAGGAAGTTGGTCCATGAAAGCTTGTCATTCGACAGAAGAGACTTTAGCGCTTCATTGCCAGAACGTGTTGATTTAGGTTGAGACGGTGCCATTATATCTACACATGAAAATAAATTCAATCTGATTCTTAAATAAGTTAAAGTGAGAGATACTTGAGTATGCACATTTCTTATTCTCATTTCTGAATCTAAACCAAGATCTCCGCATACCAAAAAACTGAAGTGAGTTAATCTCATCGCCCCAGTTGTGGACATTGGAGTAGGACAGTCCAGTCATTTCACAAAACCATGTGATTCTTGGCTAGGGCTTATACATTGTATGTATACGGCATTGTCCTATATCTGATACCCTGACTCAGATCATCTGAGAATCGCTGCTAAGTCAACCACCTTTCAACGCATGATCCAATCTGCATGGTTACTCCACTAATGTGCACACACCTATGCAAGATTGTCCATCTTCTTTTAGAGCCCATTCCCATGTATCCACGTTAATCGTATCCACCCATGGGTCTGTGAACTAATCGAAGTGATGAAATGTGGGCGGTATCTAGCTTGACTTGAAATAACTTGCCGTTTTAAGTGTCCATTCTCACTGATCAATACTTGATCTTAACTTGAAATTATCATCTACAAATCCATGTAGAGATATTTTCATTCCGGTTTACATGTGCGTGATCAATTCATTATTATTAATCTTTACACATGTGGGTGATGATCTAATTAACATAAACTTATGAAAATTAAATCATACATACAACCATACATTCATGAACATAAATGTAAACTTGCTTTAGCTAGCCCGCTAACCCTACTAGAATAAATTAAAACATATACTAGTTCTTGTCTTTCCTCATTCCCTTGGACTCCCACTGGCTCCACCCTCCTCGGGATCACCGTCATTCTCTTCGGTTCTTCTCTTCTTGGGAATACGTAATTACATTTAATTTAAATAAAATTAATGTCGTGACACGCAGGTCACAATTAAATTACATCCCAACAGCAACTCGCAGGTTGCAAACCAAATTTAAATTCTAAATCGGGCCAACTTAGCAATCATGTTACAAACACCGTGTTATCAAACAATCATGTTGTCAGACAAGCATGTTATCAATCAAACATATTAGTTCCAATTTTATCTTGATTTAAATCATAAGATACGGTTTATCGAAACCGTTATTTTGAACCAGTTAATTTCTGAATTAAATTGGTTCATGCTCTAGTTTATCGAAACTGAACCGGTCTGAAATTTTAATTAATTATCGTTAAAAATTCTGGATTTTACTGGGTCGGTTCTGACCCGAATCCTTTCTAGTTTGACCGAACCAAAATTGACCCGAAGGCCAATTTGGGTTCGGCCAAACCCTAGCCGCCAGGGTTGGCCGCGCCATGACCGACCAGCCGGTGAGGGCTTGTCGTGGCGGGCCGCCTGCCCGGTTACGGTCAGGCCGTGGCCTTCCCCTGGCCGAAGCCGAGAGGCTCGGCCAGATCTGCCACAGGTAGATCTGGTCGGCCCTCCCGCTCCGGCCAGTCGGCCCGTGTCTTGGCCGGGGTTAGCCTCTCGGCTAGCCTCGGCCTCCCACGGGTCTCGACTCGATATCATATGATCAAAATTGATTTTTCAGCGATAAAAATTAAATTTCTAGCAATTAATTCATTAACCAAAACATAAAATTATTTTTCAATTTGAATCTCATAATACCGAAATAAATTGCAAAATTAAATCTAGCCTATCGTACTCGAATACAATAATCATATGTAACCAGCTTCTGATACCACTAAAGGAATTTTTAAGGGTTCCAATCAATTAATTTCATGCCCATCAAGAAATTAACCTCAAAAGTCCATATAAATTATCATGAGATCTAGGCTAACAAATAAATTACAAGATTACCTTTAATCGAAATCCCTTTGTCACTAAATTGGATTCAGTGACCTCTAAAGAACGTCCACACAGGAAGAGCAATCTGAAGATACTTACAACGATCCTTGCTAGAAGTTCGAAGCAAGCAAAACGGGGAAAGAGAGGGAGGGGCCGAAATCGGCCAGGAGAGAGAGAGAGAGAGGGGGGCTAGGGTTTTTGGAAAAAATTTCTTATGATTAAAAATCTGAAAATTTCCCTTTTATATCTCTTTTAGGAAATAATTAACTAAAAGCCTTAATGGGCTTAAAGCTCAAAGCTTATTAATTTATTAAGTAGAGAAGCCCATTCTAGCTTAGCCCAAACTGGCTAGGCCCTGTTTAGCTTAATTAATTAATTAAATCTATTTGTTTAGATTCTAATTAATTGGTCCAGCTAAACCGTTCTTGATTTCTGGCTTAATCCTAAATTGAAATTGGTTTAATCCAGTTTAATCCAAAACCGGAATTTTCTCTCTCATGATTCCTCTACATGATTCCATCCCTTTTACTCAATCTTTAGTGTGTGACCCTCTAGGCTCACGACACGTTGGCGGACTGGTAAAATTACCGTTTTACCCTTTCCATCATGAGTGACCTCTAGCAAGACATCATGATTATCCAACGCTTGTGATTATCGAGATTTTGACTTAACCTTGTCGTACATGAAACTATCCTTTTATTCTCTTGATATCTTGACAACCATGAGGCATAGATAAGTCATCCTCGTTGAATTGTCCTGTTTCTTGATCTAAGTTAACTGAATTGTGACTGATACTACGTATCGACTACATGGCCATGCTATTATATTTCAGTTGTACTCATCAAGTGGCCTAAACAAATATCTACTCATACATCTGTATGAGGTATAAATCCTTCAGCGATCTATTGAGTCAACTCATGTGACTCGTGATCGAGCCAATCATAGTCGTTATTGTAATCCTGTCACATGAGACGTTAGACTGAGTCAAACTCGTCACTCAACACATAGTGACCTCAAATGAGTATGTTCATGACTGTGTCTTTGTAACATACTCTCGATCGGGTCGTCCTATATCACCCCGTCTGGCGATACTATGACCTAACTCGGGCCCCCTTTTGGCCATGATCAGTAGAGCATGATCATTTAGAGTTAGCCTCATACTTATCGCTTCTTATGAAGCTATTCTGATCAGGGAAATCTTAAGTGTGATTTTAACTGATTTTTAGATCTACTATTATGTGTTGACACATTAATGATACAAATCGAATCATACTTAAGAAATTACTACAACATTTAGTAATATAAATGCCAATTTTATTTCAACTAATAATCACATTACATAAGTAGATTGAAAATACATTGTGCTATGGCACAAAATCCAACACACCTTGCAGGGCAAATCAGACACCCTAAGGGTCCAAAGGTTCGAGCAGCTCATAAGGCTGCTATGAATGCTAAGGACACAGGGGTTGTCTGTTATGACTGCAATGAGCTGGGGATCTGGAAAAGGGATTGCAAGAAGCACAAAGAATATCTAAAGAAGGTTGGTGTCTCCACGTCTTAAGGATCAAGTATTTACGTTATTGAGCTTAATCTCAGTCTTTCTACGTCTGATTCTTGGGTACCAGATACTGGTGTTGAATCTCACATTTGTGTTAATGTGCAGGTTCTGGAAAGTAGAAAGGCTCTGGGCAGAGGCGAAATGGACCTAAGAGTTGTTGATGGCAATCCAGTCTCAACAACTGTTGTAGAAACAATTAGTCTTAGTTTGCCCACAGGGCTTGTTTTAATTTTAAACAGTGTTCATTGTGTACCTACGTTTTCTAGGAATATTATTTCTGTTTCCTTACTTTATAAGGAAGGATATTGGTTTTCCATTTACAATGGATTATTTAGTATTTATAAGAATAATATGTGTTATGGCAATGCTTCGTTGGTTGGTCGTTTGTATATTTTAAATACTCAAAATGGGAACTTACAAAAGGATGTGTATATGACACAACCTGAGGGTTTTGTCGATCTAGAGAATCCCGAAAAGATATGTAAGCTGCAAAGATCCATTTATGGATTGAAGCATGCTTCATGAAATTGGAATCTTCATTTTGATGAAGCTGTAAAAGAATTCGGTTTTATCAAGAATAAAGATGAACCTTGCGTTTACAAGAAAGCGAGTAAGAGTAATATTGTATTCCTAGTGGTTTATGTCGATGACATATTACTTATCTGGAATGAAATCTCGACCTTTCTTAGCACAAAATCTTGGTTAGGGAAGTGCTTCTTGATGAAAGATTTAGGTGATGAGCATTCATTTTGGGCATCAAGATCTATAGAGATTGTTCCAAGAGAATTTTGGGCCTAAGTCAAAGCACTTACATAGCTAAAGTATTGAGAAGATTCTCAATGCTTGAAACTAAGAAATGATACATACACATGTGTCATGACATTAAGCCCGGCAAGACACAGTTTCCTAGTACACCTAATAAGCTAAGCATGATGAGTAAGATCTCATATGCTTCGGCTGTAGGATCTATCATGTATGCCATGATATGCATGAGACCGGATGTCTCGTTCGCGCTCAGTTGTCCCAACAGATTTCAGTCTAACCCTGGCCAAGAACACTGGACTGTGGTCAAGACCATCCTTAAGTATTTGAGGAGGACTAAGTACGCATTTTTAGTGTATGGGGGGGAGGGGGGGGGGGGGGGGTAGATGGAGAATTAGCAGTCAAAGGATTTGTTCATGCTAGTTTCCAGACAGATCTTGATGAATAATATTTGATGTGAAGCATTGGGCTAAAAGGTTTTTAAAAAGCTTAATATAAGGATTTTAAAAATGATAAATAAAAAATATCGCAATGAAAGCTATTATGAAGATGAAAACTGTTAACAGGCTTAAGTGTTTAACTAATGGCCCAATTTCTAAACCATGTCCAAGTGTGGACACCCTAAAATTGAACGTCTTCTTCTTCCTTGTGCAGCAGCCACCAACTGAAACTCACTCCTTCTTCTTCTTCTTCTTCTTTGTGCAACAGGCGCCGACCGAAACTCCCTCCTCTAACTATGCGCAAGTTATGGCGTCGACACACCGCCATGGCGCCTGTCGAGGACGAACACGACGTTCTATCCGCCACACCTCCGACGAGATTGGCGGCTCGTCCGCCTAACTTGTCCCAATTTGGGAAAAATTGCTTGGTTTGGTGGTTTTCGGTGCCTCATCGCCACCTTGGTGGCCGTCTCGACCGCGTTGACCAAATGTTGACCGAGTTTCAGGCGAGTTTTGATGAACTCATCTCGGTGAGGCACAAAATATCGGACTCCGGCCGAGTTCCAACGAGTTTCATAACACTGCTCATGAGCATACTCACATATCGTAGTTTGTCATTGTATCCTTAGACCAAGGAGTCTTTGTCATCACTATGTAATCAATATTTAGGTTTGACGGTGCCTAACGTTTTCTGTAAAATGTTAAGTATAGGGGCTTTGATTGGTTTAGTTATGGATTACATCAGTGAACACGAAAGAATGCTAAGGAATTTATCCCTCATACTCTGGTATGGGAACGATATATGTTTGTGCCACTTGATGAGTATGACTGAGAGAAATTGCATGACCATGCGCATGATACTGAATATCAAGTTTTCAGTCATCTCAGATATCGAGAAACAGTGGTTGATTAAATAAGGATGGTGGTTTCATGCCTTATGATCAATCAAGATATCTAGAGATAAAAGGATAGGGATATAGAAGATGAGAAGTTAAATCAAATCATCGACCATCATGATCATTGGGTAATCATAACGTCTTGCTAGAGGCCAGTTATGATGGATAGGGAGAAACGGGGTTTCACACCAATCTGCCAACTAAATCATGAGCCTACAGGGTCACACACAAAGGATGCGATCTGAAGCTAGTGAGTTGAAAGGATGAAAATAGAGGGGCCACGGACTGTGGAGATGGCCACGGGTCCGTGGCAAGCACGTGTGGTATCCAAAGACTGTCTGTGGCAACATTGACAATGAGATCGTGACCAAGAAATTGGCCACGGGACCGTGGTGGAATGGTCACTAGTCGTGGCGCGTTTCGAAGGGCCACGGTGCGGCAAAGATTGGCCACGGCCCAGTGACGGGGTCCATGGCGATCTTCGCAAAAAACCGCACAGTTTTATCCCATATAGCATTTTTTTTATCAGCAACAAATGATATTATAAAAGACAAGAAAATAAAAGAGAACAATCAAAACCAGGGTAAAACTGAGCCCCAAACCAAAAGAAGAAGTCAAAAAACAAAAATGGCTAAGATAAAAAAAGAGCAAAGTACCGTCCTCGGGTTTGTGCACTATGGGATCAAAGCATGCTCCTTCGTCCAAAACTGAATGTCACGACCCTCGTCCGCCTGTACCAGCGTGTATGAGCGCATTTGCAGCAACCTAAGGACCTCTCTAGTGAACGCTCCACATCTCGAAAGATCCGACCATTCCTGGTAAGCCAGACATACCAAAAACCCATCGTGATTAGTCTGCTCCAAGCCCTCCTTGCTCCTCTGTCCGCAATCCTCGCACTCCACCCCATAAAAAGGTCGTGAACAGACTGAGTAGTGGGGAACGGGATCCCCCACCACCTGTGGATCTCTCTTCAAAACCAGCTGGGAACGGGATCCCCCACCAGCTGCAGGAAAGCTTGAGATGCTCCTTCGTCTCCTCTCTCCTCCCGCACAAAGCACGAAGGCGGTGACCGATCGGGATGACACCCTTGAAAGCAAGAGTGCCGCTGGTCGGGAGGACACCCTGGAGCACTAACCATCCGAAACTCCTGATATTTGGCGGAACTGGCATGCCCTATAGTTTGGGAGCCCAGTCCACCAACTCTGCGTGATCCACCCCCGAAAAAATATGAAAGCCTCTCCTCGCCGTGTATCCTATCCTGTCATATGTCCACCAGATTTGATCACTGACACCCTCTACCAGTATGGTGATGCCAATAATTGTAAGCAACTCCGCTAACTCTAGCCCTGCTCTGGCCGTCAAGACCCCACGAAAGGGTATGCACCATCAACTCAATACCCAAGCAGCACGAACAGTATGCCCCGGGTTACTCACATAGTTGTAAAGTCTCCGAAACATGGTCCTCAAACAGAAGTCCCCATGTCAACAATCATCTCAGTTGCTGATCTGACTGTCATCTCCTAGTCCCCAGCGAACATAGCCTGGGCCAAAAATCCTAGGGAAGGCCTGGAGGAAAGTCAACCCTAGAATAGCACGCAAAGCTCTCGACCCCGAGCGACCCAAAAAAGGAAGAGAAGAGAGATTCCAAGTTGACCTGTCCCGCCCATATCTCGCACACAGAATCCCCCACCACAAAGGGTTTGGTTATGTTGTGAAACGCCACCACTATTTTAACAACAGAGCGCTGTTGACCTCCTCTAAATGTGGATGCCCAAACCACCTTGCCTGGTCGGCCTACAAACTATCTCCATCTGACCTTCGCAAACCCTCGACGGCCACCTTTGCCCCTCCATAGGAACCTCCTTATAATGGACTCCATCTCAGCCACAGTAGTCCTCGGAGCCCTGAAAATAGACATGTAGAAAATAGGCAAGCTCGAAAGAGCCGCCTTGATCAACGTGATCCGGCCTCCAAAAGAAAGATTAGACTGCCATATAGCAAGTCTGGCCCTAAACTTGGCAACAATCGGCCCCTAAGTCACCAGTAATCTACCCCCAAACTGAGGACTAAATAAGGTAAAGGAAGTTGTCCCACCACACAATCGAAAGCTTGAGCCAAACGACTATCACCACCCTCCTCCAGGTTCAACCCCAACAAGACTGACTTGTCGAAGTTGATCCTCAAACCTGATGCCCACTCAAAGTACTGTAAAACAAGTATGAGCTGAAACTATGGGAGGTTGGCTGACAGACTAGCTCTCAAATAGGGTGATTTCCGGCGAGGCTCTCCGGACACCTCCGGCCAACCTTGGCGTGGTCCGATCAGGGTTTTTTTGGCAGCGATCAGCTCGTTATGGGCAGGACAGTACGATGGGATGGTGTTTCCAATCACCAGCTGCGGATATCTAACCGGTTTGATCCCATCTCAGATCAGTTTGGTGATCGGGCCAAACAACACGATCGGGAACCACCGGCGAGGCTGCAGATCGAGTCGGAGGGTTTGGGGGACGTCAGGGTCGTCACCTGGGGACAGAGAAAACCTGAGAGGAGAGACGTCTCTCGCCGTGTTCGGCCCAGGGCAGACTCGCACACAATCGAGCGATCGGCCATTGCCGATGGAGAGAGAGACAGGCCGAGACCGTCTTCGCGAGGGCCGGTGCGTTTCTCTACAACTACTCAGGCAACGGGAGATGGTTACAGAAGCCTAGGGGAGATTCGAAAAGGGACGCCGACGCCATATGGGGTGCTGGCGGCGCCGGGTTCCAAAACCCTAACTAGGGTTCGTGAAGACTTGGCGACGGTAGGGCTGGCATGTCCGCTCCGATGCACGAGAAAGGTTGCAATGGGTGGTGGTCGAGGTCTTAGGGTAGAGATCGCCGATCAAAACCGATCAGAGACTGTCGCAACCACCAAAGACCGAGCTGCGTCTCCACCTGCTGGCGCCGATCTACACCCACTCCGAGATAATGGTGCTGCCACAAGGAAGACATGCCGCGACAGGTCAGGACGGGGCAAGATGGGTCGAGATAACAGAGACCGAGGAAGAAGGGCTCTAGCAGCGAGTGAGATGGGGACCGGCGATGCAGTCTGCAAACCTCCGGCGAGCCGACGCGGGACTGTTTGGGGCGCGGAAGCCCTCGAACGGCTACGATCGAACACCGGCGATCAGCTCCATCGTACCGGATGTGGCGGACGAGGGATCGGCCAGGGCGCGGAGAAATCTAACTGGAACCTCGACGGCAAGGGGAGTTCACCAGAGACCGCTATGGTGGGCACTACCGAACTGATAGTCACGGAGGGTGGGCTGCCTATGAGCCACGGCCCAAAGTCGACACGCGCACCGGCTCGTCTTCTAAGCCCGGTTCCAACACCGGTTAACTCCGGCTCTTGCTACACGGAACCCACCTTACAACACGAGTCATCCGGTTCCTCAAATAAGGTACGCAGCTCAGTTTGTGGCTCAGATAATTTTACTATTTTCCCTGAACCGGTTGAGTCGATTACCTCGACGAAGCTAGCCAGTCCCACACTGGCCGACCCAAAATGCCCTTCGGATCGTAGGCTTAGAGACATTAGAGAAGGGAAACGCGTGTTGATAGACCCTGCTGTTTCGGCTCAAGCCGACCTAGGGATCGCGGCTGAGGAAGCTCATGCTGATCGCAAGAGTTTCGGCGGTCGAATAAAAAAAAATACCGGTCCGGAATTTGGAGGAGGCTTCCGAATCCGTTTTTCCAACTTACGTGGGTAATTTACCGACCCGCCTGTCTGTCGAGGAGCTCAGGAGTCTCTTCAAGAGATTTGGGAAGGTCCTGAGGGTGACCATCCTGAGGAGACATCGCCAGACGAGCTACGGATTTGTTCACCTAGCCTCGGAGCAGGCACGCGCGGAGGCAATCTCAGCTTTACACTTGTCAGTCTTGAGGGGGCACACCATTAGAGTCGCAGTTGGACGACACTCGCTCACCACCCTGGGTCTTTCCCGCGAGCCTCGAGTAACGACTACTGGCCCACAGACAGCATCGGATACTCCACGTGAGCAGCGGTTTCAGGCCGCTACGACGACCCACAGCCGAGTATTACTCCACACCTCCTCGCAGCGCTTTCAGTTTTGCATATTAGCAGTGGCGGTCCGTGATTTTGATCGGCGAGCTCTCCTCTCATAGATGTGGGGCACAGGTTTGGAGGTAGTCACGATCTCAGACTTGGGACAGCGTGCGTTTCTTTTGTCGTTTACAGATGCCGGTGTGATAGACAAACTCCAGGGAGACCAGTGGGTTAATCTCCGTCCCTGGTTCTTCTTCTTTTCGACTGATTGCGACAGGTTCCTACACAGGGGAGTGTTCCGTTGGTTACACATATGGGGGATTCCGCTATCAACATGGTCTTTGACGTCGATCGAGACGGTGGTAGGCGACATTGGCAGCTACATAGTTACTCACCCAAACTCCTTTGGAGAGGGTTCTTTTGAGTGTGTTGCAGTATTGGTGCACGTCTCGGATCCTCTCCGGAGGTCGTGGGGAGTTGTCTGCCGGTTAGGAGCAGGGTCGGTCAGAGTGGGTTTAGAGGTCGCTCCCATCTCAGAGATCCCATTCTACACTCCGGCAGACTCCGACCTTCCCCTATCTCCTGTCCGAGCGGGGGCCATCATACCGTTCAAACAGGGTAGGGGTAAGGTTTCCTGGGCAGAGGAGATGGAGGCACTAGATTTACGGACTGCCATAGGTTTGGAGGCGTCAGAGCAGACTACTTCTCAGGGAAGGGCTCAGGAGGCAGAGGTTGTTGGGCAGGATGAGGAGGCTAATACTCAGATTATAGTTCAGGAGACAGCTCTAGAGACACAGTCGGGAGCCGTCGGCTTCGCTCGGACACCTGGATCCCCTCCGACACCTTACCCGAGGATTGTTGATCTTGATTCTACTCGGATTGGTGAGGGGGATTCCCAGCACCTGGGATTCGAGGAGGGAGATCTTTATCCGACGTCCAGACCCTTGACCCCCGATGAGCACGATAGCGAAGGTGATATACCAGGGACAGACGAGGACTCAGTTTGGGTGGGATCATCTTCGGCCTTGGCGCCAATCTCCACTGACAGTTTGCGCAGGGGCTACTCTCTGGAGGGGATGCGCTCATATTTTTTCTGCGGGGAGACGCCCGACTTCCTCAGTCGCTGCGATCCGGGTTTCACGTGCGCCTCATAGGATTATCAGAGCAAGGGCACAGACCAGTCAGATCAGAGAGAGTGAGGAGATATTGGCTCCAAGAGATACACGGGTAGAGCAGATTGATGGGGCTGCGGATTCGGAGAGTGAGTGGGATGAGACCACAGAGAGAGACTTAGTCTTGGGGAGAGAGGAGCTGGAGGTTGGAGGTTTGAGGGAGATTGAGGAGGATGAGGAGGAGGAGTGGATAGAGAGCCCGAGAAGGGAGGAGGAGGGTCTCTCGGCTGCAGACATCACAGCGGCGGATGTGGGGAGGGTCGTTGAGCTGTTGGGAGGCTCTCTTCCAACTCAGAGTGGAGCTATCACTCTTCCAGCGGGGCCGTGGGCTCCCGCTCAGCAATGAAGCTCTTGAGTTGGAACACTAGGGGTCTGGGCTCGGCTCACAAGCGTAGACTCCTGGCAGACACTATCACGGCGCACCGTCCAGTTTTCGTGGCTCTACAAGAGTCCAGGTTCGCAGTGATAGATCCGTTGACCATTAGAGCACTCAGGTTTTCTTCCCAGTTTGAGTTTCAGTTCAGTCCGGCAGGACCGGGGTTGGGGTCAGGCGAGATATCTATTTGGGACACTTCAGTTCTTCGCATGACCAGCTGCGACATCTTCCCGGGGCTGATCGTGTAGGTTGGGGAGGTCCTAGCTTCTGGAGAGACCGTTTCTTTCCTCAACCTTCACGCCCCTTCGGTCCCCGCCGCGAGGAGAGACTTCTGGGACATTTTGAGACAGGTACACCACTCGGTAGGCCATAAGTTTGCCCTTTTGGGCGACTTTAACACGGTCAGGGATCCGAGCGAGGTGGCCAATCAGGCGGTTCAGGCAGATTGGAGAGCTTTCGACGCTTTTCTTACGGACTTAGGCCTTGTCGACTTCCCTATGTTGAACAAGGAGTTTACGTGGTTTGGACCATGCTCAAGAGCGAGCATGCTAGACCGCATCCTTCTCAGTCAGGATATGTTGGCTATCTTTGCAGACCCGATCCTTATGGAGATGACGAAGATGCTCTCGGATCACAGCGCCATTCTTTTAGGCACCCAGGAGGCTGATTGGGGACCGAGACCCAGACGGTTCCTCAACGCCTGGTTGGATCATAGTGATTTCAAGAGCTTTGTGGCGGCAAAGTGGACCTCTTACATTGACGTTGTGGGCTGCCCAAACTATAGGTTATGGGCGAAACTTAAACGTCTGAGGTCGGACTTAGCCACCTGGAACATTGAGGTGTTTGGTCACGTTGAGCATCAGATTTCCAGGACCACAGCCAGCATTGAGGCTTTAGATGCTTTGGTGGGTATGAGACCACTTACTGAGGATGAGGAGGAGGATCGAGGCAGACTCCGGACCGAGCTTGTGGGCTTGGCGAAGACTCGTGCGGACATCTGGAGGCAGAAGTCGAGGGTTCGCTGGGCTCTAGAGGGAGACAGGAACACTCGGTACTTTCACAGATGCGTTGCGACGAGAGGCAACAGGAGTCATATCAGATGTATGGTTATTGATGGCCAGGAGCAGACACAGCCAGAGCAGATTCGCAGAGCGGCAGTGGATCACTTTCAGGCACGTTTCCGGCCAGATGTTATTTTGCAACCTAGTTTGCCGCCACTCCCATTCCAGAATTTTCCACCGGGAGGATCAGAGTTTTTAGAGGCTGCTTTCACTGAGGAGGAGATCCTCTCAGCCCTCTCTAAGTGCGATGGGGGTAAGGCCCCAGGCCCAGATGGCTTCACCATGAGATTCTTCCGCGAGATGTGGGATGTGATTAGAGAGGATGTCCTCGGTTTCTTTCATGATTTTCATCTCACATGACGGATTGGGTCGGGTCTCAATGCTTCTTTCATTGCCTTGATTCCGAAGATTGAGACCCCTCGCGACTTCGCGCAGTTTAGACCGATTAGTCTTATTTCGGGGCCTTATAAGCTTTTGGCTAAGGTTCTTTCCATACGACTGAGACGGTATATTGATGACTTGATTAGCGAAGTTTAGTCTGGCTTCATTCGGGGTAGACAGCTAGTTGATGGGGTTCTGGTGGCGAACGAGTTGATTGACATGGTTCGCAGGACACACTCCAGGGCAACTGTAGTGAAGCTTGATTTTGAGAAAGCTTTTGACCGGGTCGATTGGGGTTACCTTTGGAGTGTTATGGCCGCTATGGGCTTTGGCCCAAGGTGGAGACACTGGATCTCTTCTTGTCTGGGATCCTCTGCTTTGGTCCCGGTCAATGGCTCCCCCACAAGCCAGTTTGACATCAGGAGAGGAGTCAGGCAGGGATGCCCTTTATCCCCACTCCTGTTCATTATAGCTGCGGAGGGGTTACACATTCTTCTTCAGCGTGGAGAGGAGGCTGCACTTTTCAGGGGGATCCGGATGAGTGTTGAGGAAAGAGTCTCAGATCTACAGTTTGCAGATGACACCCTCTTATTTGTTGAGGCGGAGCCCCACCAGCTGTTCCAGCTCCGTTTGGTTTTACAGTATTTTGAGTGGGCGTCAGGCTTGAGGATCAACTTCGACAAGTCGGTCTTGTTGGGGTTGAATCTGGAGGAGGGCGGTGACAGACGCTTAGCTAGAGCCTTCGGTTGTGTGGTCGGACAACTTCCTCTACCTTACTTGGGTTTCAGCTTGGGGGCAGATTACCGATGGGTGGCGACTTGGGAACCGATTGTGGCCAAGTTCAGGACCAGATTAGCCTTGTGGCAGGCGAGCACACTATCTTTTGGAGGCCGGATCACGCTGATTAAGGCGGCTCTCTCGAGCTTGCCTATTTTCTACATGTCTCTCTTCCGGTCTCCCAGGACTACCACTGCTGTGATGGAGTCCATTATGAGGAGGTTCCTATGGAGAGGCAAAGGTGGTCGTCGGGGACTTGTGATCTCTCTGTCTCTCTCTTAGAGAGAGAGAGAGAGAGGTGGTCGTCGGGGACTTGTGATCTATCTGTCACTCTCTCAGAGAGAGAGAGAGACGTTTTCAATAAAACTATGAAATAATTGTACTCTTCAATGGTTTAAACATCTTGTTTCTGATAATGGATGAAGACAAAATGCTCCATTTTTTCTGGGTTTGGAGGGTATGTCGACACAAGAAGGTGAGGTGTGCTTTTGAATATGACATGCGAAGATGGAGAAGAAACAATGATGTTTAGAGAAGGGAGGTTTGGGAGGTGGAGGGTCATTCATGTTTCTGATTCTTGTTGTGTTTCAATTACCCTTTTTTAAAAGCAAAATACAGAACTTTATTAGAAACTATCTTCCAACAATCATGACGGGATAGATCTCCCATTGAACCCACAATCAGAAATGACAGTATGTCTCTGGGTAAATCATAACCGGTTCTATTTTATGACTCGTTAAAAAAACAGAAGTAACACGAGGTAAACTAGCCAATAAACATCTACAATCAAGAACAATAACACCAAATGAGAACAAATAAGCGCAATACTAGCTTGAACTACACTCATACAATCAGATTCCACCTAAAACATGGTCTACCAAACATCCTGAATCCAACTCAATGCTTCTCGCATTGCCTAGGCCTCCACCATCGCCGGAGAAATCCACCTTGCCCGCCGGTACCTTTCTCTGCCAATAATCATACAGCCAAATCTTCCCACTTTCTCATCCAAACACCCTTCTACGTTGGGATGAGCTCGGACTCTCTCAGACGTCGATTGAAGAGAGGATATGCGACGATGATGTGAGATAGGGTTCTCTTTTTCTCTGTAGATGAAATGAAGAGACTAGAGAGTGAATCATAGGCTAAAATGTGAATAGTGAAGGCTCTAGTATGTGTGTTTTGGTATAGTCCGAACTTGGTCTTTGTTCAAAAATTTTGAACCGCAACCAAACTGATCCTATGTCGATTTTCCCCATAACCAAACCGACCATAATCGAATCAGCTAATTAACCGACATGATCGATTCGGTTTGGTCCAGTTTGGTTAGTTTCAGTCCGTTCAGTTTTAAATGAACATCTCTACAGTTAGGAGAGACATAGGAGTCGAACCAGAGAAAAGGTCATCAGACCTTCTTACGCCTACACCGCCCTACAGTTTTAAATGAACACCACTATAGTTAGAAGGTCATCGTCTGCACCGCCGTCAAGCAAGGCATATACTTTACAGACCGAGAAGCCCTCTAAGCCTTTGATTGAAATCAGACTGTTTGTTGCTGCAAATCTAGAAGTAGACAAGAGCTTGAGCAAAGACAGCCTCAAAATCGAGCCTTGCCCCGAGCTTCCCACTGTACTCAATCACTCATTCACCACCCACCACTTTTGGGTGGGGGCTGACCGGTGTTAGGTTGACAACGCTCGGGCGTACAGACCTTCCTGGGAAACGGTTACCACTATTGGTGGTTGGGTTAAGAAACAGGTGATACTATGATGTACAGAGCACAGTGGTGTTCACACAAACTACAACTATATATATAAATAGCTCGAGTCCCCAACAAGAAAGCATTCACAAGCATTGGTAAAAATGTTCCGGAAGGCAACATTTGGGGGATGATCTTCTTAATGTGTTACAAGACAGAATAATACTTGGAACCAAACTGGTTCCAATGATTACTAATTGGCAACCAGATGGGAAAAAAGGAAGTTAAAAGAGAAGAAAAGTATTAAAGCTAACTGAGGCTATTCCTGGACAGTAGGCGCCTCTTCTTGCTCGGGTGGAACATTTTCAGAGATGCTATCTACAGTAGTTGTAGTCTCAGTTCTTGTAATCGATGTTGCATCTTCCCCGTCCTTGTCCTTGCCCTTCTTGGCAACATCTTCTCCGTTTTTGGCATCCTTGGTTGGAGAAGGTGGGGGTGGTATCATATGAGGTGGTGGTGTGTGCTTTAACTTCAACAGTATCTGTCGCATTCTCGTAAGATCTGTGTACTTGCCTGGTTTTGGACCCTGTACAACCGTAATAGATGGCTTCTTGTCCTTGTCTTTCTTACCTCTCTTCTCAATGTTGGGAATTTCACGAGGAATGAGCTCGGCTATTGCCTTCCAGTACTCTTTATCCGCATTTTTGTGGAAATTCTCTTGGTTAGCCAAGTATAACTGCCCCATAGTCACTTTCCAGCATTAGAAAAACTAAAATGACAATCAAGAGGTGGATATGGGTTTTGAGTTTCTACTACCTTTTCCTTTTCGCTGTTAATAACCTTGTTACTTTCCACAGTAACTTTCCTTTTCTCCTCAAAAGCCAGCTTATACTCCTCAGCTTCCTCAATGACCTGATTCCTCAATTCCTTCTCTCTTTTTTCCTTCTCTTCAAGCTGAATAGCATTTTGACTGTATCAGCAAACACAAGTTTCAGTTTGGAAGGTTGATTGCAATTTGTTTCTATAATACATCACTCACAGCAGAAGTAATACAGTATTTACTATTTATAAGAAAAAATAACTCGTGTTTGAAAGTGTTGACCTTTATGATAAACCGAGAAGTTTGATTATGGAGTTAATCATGTGATTGAGTTATGCAGTTAGTTAGAGTGATTTGTATAACTTTTGTCTTCCCTTGTTATCTCCTAATCTTATACTTTATAAATTCGAGTTCATTGCACACCACACATTGATTGGCAAATACAAATTTGGGAATTTGGAGTGGATGCAGGCCTCGCATAAACCATAGAAATCCAAAAGGTATTGCTATATGATTCCAAAAACTAGAAGCAAAATAAGCATGAAAAAGTGTTAGTATTAAAAGATCACTAGGGTAGCTTGGTTGGTCTAGACGAGCACTGTCTAGTAATAGCTGTGAATTAGATTCAATGTTTTATGGCTCACTAAATAAATATTAAAATCTTAGAAAATAGCTGAATTGTTTTTATCTGATAACTTTACTGCTACTACTTCCTCGTTGCATGTGCACACTTCATAAATACCATTCATCTAAAACATTGACCATACAAATTGGACGGTTTAAAATCATTTTTAGTTTCTGAAAGAAAAACAGCAGTACTCTAGCATAACATCACCAAGAGCTCAAAAACACTTGGAGATCATCAGCAGATAACAACATCAAATAAACATACTGATCCTTTGAACCTATCAAAGCAAACTAGAAGTACTATCCAACTTGTGGAAAAGCTGTAAAAACCTAATAAGAAAATGCAGATCAATGTAATTTAATCTAGGGTAAATTCCACATAACCCCTTAACTATACGAGTGTCTCACATGACCCCTCTTAATTACAAAATCAATCTGTGAGGTGCCTTAACTATCCAAAAATCCCACTTTACCTTTTTTGTTGACTTTTTTCAAAGTTCTGTTAAGTTTTTTGTGAAATGACAAAAATACCCTTGTATCTGAAAATTTAAAATAAATAAATAAAAATGATTTTAAACTTTTTTTTCTAATTTCCTCGTAGTACAAAATAAAAAATAAAATTTTGTTAATAGTAAAAATAATTTTTAAATAGTTTTTTTTATAAAAAAAATTTAAAAATAAAAGTTTATTTTTAAATATCGTTTTTTATTTTTATTAATTTTTATAAAGAAATTATTTAAAGAAAAAAATTATTAATAAAATATATTTTTTTATTCTTTGTTTTGTAAAAGAAAATAGAAAAACAAGTTCAAAATCATTTTTATTTATTTATTTTAATTTTCAGGTACAATGGTATGTTTGTCATTTCACAAAAAAATTTAACAAAATTTGAAAAAAGGTAAAGTGGGATTTTTGGATAGTTAAGGCACTTCACAAATTGATTTTGTAGTTAAGCGGGGTCATGTGAGACACGCGTATAGTAGGGGGTTATGTGGAATTTACCCTTTAATCTATGTTTGGGGAATCATAGTTCAAATATTCATGTAAAATGTAAGATGAAAAAAACAGAAATAATAATACTAATAATAATAATAAAGAGAAGAAAAACAGAAAATAATCAGAGGGGCTAAATAAACATTAACTTAGAAATCTAGAGAGCTTTATTCTTTCATGAAAAACTTTGTAATCAAACTGAAGAGTAATTTATGTAGAAGTAGTCCCATTATAGCAGCTACAGGTGCTAGAAGTTGAGGGCGTTCCATATATTTTACAGATTCCGGGACTCACGGAAAAGAACGGCTGAGACATTACAATCTAATTTCTATAATTTGGAGTGGTTACTGAAAAGACTTAATCATCAAGTGATTTATAAGATAGACCACGTCAATTGGCCCAGCGATATAGCTGCTAGAAATCTCCCAGATTCAAGCGGGCATGTGCTTTCTGGGTAATAACTATTCACAAATAAAATAGTGAACTTGGGTACAAACCTGGTTCACTTAATATTTACATGTTCCAAATGATACCTTGTGGTATGCCACACAAAACTACCAAAGTTGAAACTTATTATAATTTAAAGTAAGCAAATACAACTCCAAAGGTTTAAAAAACACGACTGGGATAGCAAATATGTCCCAAACTACTTAATTTGAATTTCCACACCCAATCTAACGAAAATTGGCACAAATCTATCTCGCGGTGCTAGAGTCAGAAGATTAATTAGCGACTTGCAACAGCTTATTTCAACACTAATCTATGTATTAGAGCTGGAGATGTAAGCATTTTGCTAGAAGGAAAGAGTAGATCTAATGAAAGAAATCATGAGCGAAACACTGACCGTCGCCACTCGCGAAGCACGAAGCCTTCATCGGGATGTCCGTCGGAGGTGAAGAGGCCAGCGTCAGTATAGGCGGCTCCGTTGGGATCATCATCCAAGTCATACATCTCTGGGACATGAGGGGGAGCGTAGCCAGAGAAGGAATCTTCGTCGTCGCCGGCGTGAACGTCTGGGCCGTCGATGCTGTAGGCATCGAAGGAAGCCATTTTTGCTGTGAATTGGAATCGAAGAGCAAAGGAAGAGAAATGGTGAGAGAGAGAAGGTTTGGGTTTTGACTTTTTGCGGACTTCAATTTGGCTCAAGCAGTGAGGTGATTGATGGACAGTAGATTAGAATCAGATCCGTGTCTCAAAATATTCTAATTTTCTTGTCTTTTCGCTAGTATTTTATTTGCATAATTCCATTCAGCACCTCATAAAATACAAGAAAAAATCTCATATAGTAACCCTAAAATTATTGGTCTAATTTGCATCCCTTGTTTTGACAATTGTCTCACTTTTTTTTCTGTTTAGTTTCATCCAACATTGTCAAATATTAAAATTGAAAAACCAAAAATACCATTATTTTTGTTTTAAATTTTCAAATATTACTATTACACTCTGTCTCACCACTCCCTCAAACCCTAATTTTTTCTTTCCCAAATTTGATGAACCTACCACCTTAGTTAAGTATTAAAAATTAAAGGTCGAAGAAAAACCACATGTATAGAGATTTGATTTTGATTTTGAAATTTTCTTTAATTTTAGTGTTTTGGATTGTTATCTGTTCAAGAGAATTAGGGATTTGGATGGGATTGGTTGAGGAATGTGCAATAATAAAAATGTGATGATATGTAGAAGTAGGAGGGTAGGTATGATGAAACAATACCGGGTTGTCTCTCAAAGAGAATGACATTTCCTATAAAATCATTAATATATGATCCATGAGCACGTGATCCATGAGCTTAGGACTAATTCTCTTGAACAGATAACAATCCAAAACACTAAAATTAAATAAAATTTTAAAATCAAATCTCTATACATTTGGTTTTTCTTCGACCTTTAATTTTTAATTAATTAATACTTAACTAAGGTGGTAGGTTCATCAAATTTGGGAAAGAAGAAATTAGGGTTTGAGGGAGTGGTGAGAGAGAGTGTAATGGTAATATTTAAAAAATTTAAAAAATAATAAGGGTATTTTTGTCTTTTCAACCTCAATATTTGACAATGTTCGATGAAACTAAACAGAAAAACACAAATGAGACAATTGCCAAAATAAGGGGGGTGCAAGTGAGACAAATTATTTTAGGGGGTATCATGTGAGTTTCTTCTTATTTTAGAGGGTGTTGGATGGAATTACTCCATTTTATTTTTACAGGATAGTATCAGGTAAGTATATCAAGTAACTACACCTAGCTGTTTAAGTCACCAAAATAAAAATATGGGGTAATTCCATGTCAGTACTCTAATTTTGTTTCATTTCAAAATCAGTACCCTAAGTTTAAAACTTTTTTTTTCGGTTCCTCAAGTTTATTTACGTTGCAGTTTAGGTAACGGTTGTTAAATATAACAGAATTGGTGTGCAAAATGTCTAAAATGCCCTCAATAGTTTTGGTCTGTTAAACTGGTCTGATTGGTTCAATTGATATGATTATGAAATGACTATTTTACCCCTAATTGAACATCTCATTTAACTCATGGGTCAAGGGCAAATTTGACTTTTCAAATCAAATTATTATAATAATTATAATTCTTTAATAATTAAATAAATATATTATTATTAATAATTAATAATTGATTATATTATTATTATTGTTAATTATATTATTAATCATTAATTAAGTAATGATTTACCTTTCGTCTTCTTCTCAACCTCCCTCACCGGAGACGTCCACGGCCATGACAGCGGAGGCTGAGCGCGGCGCCGTCCTGGGCAGAATAGGACTGGGCTGGGCTGGTCGGGGAGGAGGCGGAGGCGGAAGGTCGGGGTCGAAAGAGCTCCGGCGACAGAGGGGAGGGGTTGGGCTGGAGGAAGGACGCTCATCGACCCCTAGGGACGCCACCGCCACGCTCTCGACGAGCTCTCGGTGAGCTCTCGAGGGTTTCGACGAGGGAGGCTCGGAGGCGCGAGGGTTTTGACGAGCTCCCCGATTGACGCATCGTCGACGTAATCCCTCCTCTTCGAATTCGCCTTCCGCCTCTAGATCCAGTGGTGACGAGGGAGGCTCGATCTGAGACGGAGACGGCGACGAGGGAGGCTCGATCCGCCTCTTCGGGTATGGGCTCGTCGATCAGAGACGGAGACGGGGCTCGTTGATCGGAGACGGAGAAAAGGGAGGCTCGATCTGGGAGCTGCTCCTCGTCGGTCGGAGTCGCGGCCGGAGACAGTGCCGGAGGTGACGGTGGTGGAGGGATTGATATTAATAATAATAAAAATAAAAATATTAATAATAATAAGTTTTTTTATTATATTAAATAATAATAATAAGTTTTATTATTATATTAAATGATTTAATAATTAATTATAATATAGGAGTGAAAAGTCAAATTTGCCCTCACACCTTTAGTTAAATCAATTGTTCAATTAGGGGTAAAATAGTCATTTCATAATCATATCAATTAAACTAATCAGACCAGTTTAACAGACCAAAACTATTGAGGGCATTTTAGACTTTTTGCACACCAATTCTGTTATATTTAACAGTCGTTACCTTAACTGCAACGTAAATAAACTTGGGGTACCGGCAAAAAAAAATTTAAACTTAGGGTACTGATTTCGAAATGAAGCAAAGTTAGAGTACGGACATGGAACTACCCCTAAAAATAATTATCACCGATATAAAATTGGTAATATAAAATGTAAAATAGTGTCACTCTTTTTAATGGTCTGTTCAAATGATTTGTCCTCTTCAAAATTTTCTATTCAACTAAATCGATTCCAATTTAGTTATTGTTGGACAAATTGTACAATTAAGTACAAAATGGCTAAGTTAATAAGTGTATTAACTTGTGACTACGTCAACGTAAGCCTTAATTCGGAATACCAAGACTCGTCATAAAATTATGTGAAATATGTTTACATATTATATGAAATGAGATCATTACAACGATATATCAAAAGCTCAAGATGGGTAAATAGGTGAATGAGAAATTGAACCCAAAGCCCACCACGTTTAGTTGGTCTCATAATTATGACCCAACAATAAAGATTAGAATTTAATTTTAAACTCAAGAAAAAAATAAAACGTGAAAAAATTATTAATAATTAATTTCCATTGAGAAATAAATTATGAAAAATCCTATTTTCCCAACAATTAAGAGTCTCACGTTTAGTTGGGCTCATAATTATATACCAAAAAATAAAGATTTGAATATAATTTAAAATTCAAGAAAAAGATAAAACGTGGAAAAATCATTAATAATTAATTTCTATTGAGAAATAAATTATGGAAAATTATATTTTCCCAACAATTATGAGTGTCACGTTTTTTGAAAGTAAATCGAATTTTATTTAAGAGAAAGCAACTAACCCGTCATCTAGCCGGATAGCTGAAGCTATAGTTGGTGGGACAGTCCCCGCACCATAAACTCAGCTAGAAGGTGATGGTGCATAGGCTTGCTTCTTCCTGTCCTCCTACCCAACTCCGCCAGTTGCTTAATGTTGGCTCTGTCCCCATTTTATCCTGGATCCCTTGTAGTAACCTGTCTCCCCATATAGGTTCCACTCTACTACATTTCAGGAAGATAGTTGGGCTCATAATTATATACCAAACAATAAAGATTTGAATTAAATTTTAAATTCAAGAAAAAGATAAAACGTGGAAAATTCATTAATAATTAATTTCCATTGAGATATAATTTATGAAAAATCCTACTTTCTCAAAAGAATGATATGTTAAGTTATTTCATTTTTTGTCTTCTAAGTTTTATATTTTTTCCCTAATAGTATTATTTTCTTAAAAGAAATATTTTCTTAATAGAATTATATTTTCCTTAAAAGAATGAATGATTATTTTTCTTATATAAGTAGAGAAAAATTGCTAGAGCTAAAACACTCCAAAAACCCTAGCCATCGAACCTCTGTCAAATCTATTCTTCCTCGATTACTCTCTATAGCCCGATTAGAGTTCGACTGCGATTGTCGTTTTATCCTAGGAGCAAGTTGCCCATACAGGGCAATAGTTGTCTTAAGAAAAGCGAATTTCCGTGACTCGATGATATTCAATTCTGTCTCTATCAACCGGTTTTGTACCGGTTCCAAGTTCTATAATACTTACACTATTATTCTTATTGTGTGAGTATTATTAATAAAACTGAGGTATTATTTTAATTGTGTTTATATCATGTGATTTACTTGTTTCCATCTTGCATGATTGTTCGATTTAATTATTTAATAATTCGATTTACGTTTATGGACTAACATATTATCTAACAATCTTAAAACAATTATTTTGTAGTTTTTCCATAGAGGTTTTAACCCGATGAACATGTTGCTTGATGGGAAAAATCCGATTTGATATTGATCAAACAGATTCGATGAAACGGTTTACTCAAAATTTTCTTAATATCTCTTTCTGATAATTTTTGGTTAATTGATTTTGTATTTAAGTGAAACTTACATTAAATACTAACACAATAAACATGATTTTTTTTAGAACAATCAGATTTGATTATTATTTTTAAGTTTTATTTTTCAGAGCATTCGACAAGAATCGAGAAGCTGTCCAGGAAATTTTTGCGCTGTCGGCGTTTATGTTTGGCTCCGACCGAATCATTCCTGGTCAGAATCAAGGTTTGACCAAAACTACAAAGTTGTAGAGGACGAAACGAAGAATCCAAAGAAATTAATTTTAGATTTTTTGGATATCTTTAGCCCCCCCCCCCCCCCCCCCCCCCTACACCCTCCGTACAGTGACATTATTGAAAGTGACGGGTTGAAATTTATTGATTAATCCTCTATTATAAGTTTTATTATTAATTATGGATTAATGAGTTGTGTAATGAGATTATGTCCACATGTTTTCTCTAGCAATTCCCACATGATGAATAGATGGATGATGAACCATCGATATCAAGTGGTGTGAACTTGTTCAATATCAATTATCAATGCATAACAAGTAAGACAAAACGGATGGAAAATGTACCAAACTTGAAATATATAAGCACTAGATTTGCATGTCATGATTGGGATCTTATCATAACATGATAAGTTGTGGATTGGTATATATGTGTGTTTGTCTATTTGATATTTATGCATATTGATTTGTTCTCCCCACACACAAGTTATAATAGTCATATTTGTATGATAAGTATAGTTACACATACGTGTTGATGACATGTTGATTGATAATTTATATGTATGATGTGCATATATAAGAAATATGATCATCAACGTTTTAGTATGCATGCAGAGATTATTTGTTTATGAGATATGTATATGGCTTGAGTAGTGAAAACCAATTTCATGTAATATGTATGTGATATATATATAAACATGTCTCAATTAATTATATATAAGATTTGTGTACGTTTGATATAAACATTAACATGATTTTATAACGAGATATGTAGATGTGCATATGTATGTGTGCTAAGAACCAATATGCATGCTTATAGATTTATGGATGTGTGTGTAAATATTAATATATATGCTAAGGGCGATATAACACATGCATGTGTATTATTATACTATAAATAAATATATGAATATACATGCTAAGTGAGATATAAGTATATGTATGTGTATATGCCAAATTTATTGAATGATTACATGTACGTGATGTTGTAAATTTGATGCATGAATTATGAACTGAGGTTACCTGATTTGACATAATTGGGCAAACAAGATGATGGCCTAATTTATTCAGTTGATGAATATAATGGTCTAGCATTGCTCGATGCATGATTAATCGATTTTGTTTCCTTTTATGGAACACGTAAGAACAATTCAATCAATGTTATTATGTAATCGATCTGTTTTTAAGTGAAACACGTAAAGACGATTAACATAGAGTAATGATGTGAGCCTCTAACTCAATTGATCTCGTTCTATCTATAGAACACGTAGGGACAACTCCAACAAGATTCCAACATAATGGAACACGTTGTTTGGGTATTGAAAATACGTTCCCTACAAGTAGAAATAGATTCTCTGTGTGGTGGAAATATGTTTCACTAGAACGAGGTCTAAATTTTCAAACTTTGTTGATTTGAATTAATTGTTCTATGTGAACACTTTATTTAATTAAATCTAATGTTTGAATTTCCGTTGTCTCAGATATGAGTAACGAAAGTGCGGAATTTGCTGAATCTGCAAAGGTTATAGAACCTACGAATGCACCTGAATATGAAATTCCAGTCGGTTCAAACGGTTATGGTGCTCAACTTAAGATGAACCACCATATGACACTAAAGCTTATGTCCCACCTTGATAAACCCGAGAAGGTTGTTGGGATAGATGTTAAGACATAACGCTGCTAGGCAATATGTGGCTAACTTGGTAGAGGCCAAGAGGGATCTCACAAATGGCAAGAAACCTCAAGAAAGGCAAAGAATCTTGAAGTTAACGTTGTGGATGCCACGGCACAAGAGATGTCTGACATCGATTTAAGTGCTTAGTTTGGATGTATGTTAAACTTTGAAATTATTTGTAATTTCATTAAATTTCAAATAAATAAGAGAAACATTTCTTATTTTTACCTCGTTAAGTCTTTTATGCTTCCAGACATTGGAAATACTTCCAATAATAAGGAAATATGTTCCTTGATAATAGAAACACGTTCTACTGATATTGGAAACACGTTCCATATTTATGGAAAGAAACCGAACAGTTTTTAATTATAATGACAACAAGTATATACTACTTAAGTAATTATTCGTTTGAATAATATGGTCTTAACATTATATATTGTAATGTTAAGTCAATTTGATTCAGTTCATAGATGAACACGCACGAACAAATTGAAAGACTCCAGTGTTAATTTTGAATAACATGGTTTCTTACGAGAAAAATGTAAATTGAGTTCTTATGATCCAACTCTAGACAACAGTACGAAAAGGATATATTGAACAATATCAATACTTTAATTGATACACATAGAGTTTATTCTATGTATAAACATTTATTTTAAAAATTATTTATTAATTGATTCTACGAGACATGTAAGATAGATTAAACAACGTTTAAGTTTCTTTGTGAAACACATGAGATCAATATGTATTAAATTTCTTGATTGGAGGTCAGTATAATCCATCATGTTCAAGAACATAAAAGGACAAACCGAATGGTCTTTATGATCAACGAAAACAATTATTTCCATTACGGGAAAACGTTGAATTGTCTAAACTTGATATGTGAAATTGAAATTAAACATTTTAATTGATCAATTTCATGAATGTTTTTTTGGAAAAGAAGTAGTTCTGCAAAATGTCACTCACGTATCGAACATTCGCAAGAGAACTATGTCCGACAACCTTTAAGCTCACAAGGCGCTAAGATGGTGCAAGATTGGAATAAGTTTTTGACTAAGTAAGGAATGCATGTGGAGAATGAATAAGTCATTTCATGCAAGTCAAAGTGAGAAATAAAATAAGAGGGACGCTTGTTATGTTTATTTCAACAAGTCATTTATGGATGAAATGTAAACTTGAACAAAGTTAACTACGTAGCGCTGCATAGGTTCAAGAAATAATACCACTATGCAACGCATATACAATAGAAATATAGTCCAACGTCTTTGGATCTATTTTCATTTCCTTTCGTAAATGGCTAATACCTTGGCAAGGTACCCATACATTCTTAGGCAATTATTGGAATGTTTATTTCCTTTCCATAATTTCTACAGGGGGGGGGGGGGGGGGGGGGGGACTGTATGTCAGTTAGTAACTTTTGAAATAAACTAACCCTGCAAGAAATCAGACAAGATACTGTAGAAATTATGGAAAGGAAATAAACATTCCAATAATTGCCTAAGAATGTATGGGTACCTTGCCAAGGTATTAGCCCTTTACGAAAGGAAATGAAAATAGACCCAAAGACGTTGGACTATATTTCTATTGTATATGCGTTGCATAGTGGTATTATTTCTTGGTGTATGGATCAAAAGATTTTAAAATACACATGAACATGATAATGGAATCAAAGGATGCTTAATTCTTTGAACATGTATTTCCATACAAAAGGGAATCGTGAGATACTAAGGTATCTACGAGCAACCGCAAATATAGACTGCACTATGCAAGAGAACCTGCCATACTAGAGTGATACTCGGATGCCAGTTGGATATCCAATATAAAGAATTCCAAAGGAACGAGTATAAACAGTTTTACCCTAGCAGAATGAGGTGTGTCATGGAAATCCTCACGACAAACGATAATAACCAGATCTACCACGAAGACTGAGTTTAAAGCTTTGGATAAAGTTGTGGAAGAAGCCGAGTGGCTACGTAGCTTCCTAGAGGATATTCCTTAATGGCGAAAGCATGTGACTAAAGTATGTGCGCATTGTGATCATCATGCAACTATTTGTAGTGCACAGAGCTTAGGGATAACGGTAAAGATCGACATATGTGTCTTCGACATAACACAACTGATCTCTACAAGAGTTATCTATGTTGACTCGATAAGGTCAAAATATAATATTGCGGATCTGCTAATCGTTGGGTTAAACAGAGATCAAGTTGATAAACATCAAAAGGAATGGGGCTTAAGCCCATATAATTAAGGTGTCATGTGAAGGAAAACCCTACCTAGTTGACTGGAGATCCCAAGATCTAGGTTCAAGTGGACAACTTAATTGCATGAACCTTGTGTGGTCACTGTGGGGGTAACCCTGAGACCATTCATATGATGTTAAACAGCGACATAAAAATGGATAAGGTTAAGCTATGCTTTTAATGATACTTTGTGCATCACGGAGTTGAGCAAAAGATATCACCTATGTGAGAGTGAAGTAGGGTCGCTTTAGGGGAGACTAATGAGGTTTAGTTCTCTTAAGCTCTTGCAGAACCAGGAGGTGTTTATGATCATAACGAACCCAACCAATAGAACCTAAACACCGGGTTCGTTGGTATTTGTGTGAAGTATATGATCTCTTACACGATGTAAAATGATGATTTTGCCTCTCTATTTTTAAAATTTTAAAATAATGTCACTCTTTTTAATGGTCTGTTCAAATGATTTGTCCGTTTCAAAATTTTCTATTCAACTATATCGATTCCAATTTAATTATTGTTGGACAAATTGTACAATTAAGTACAAAATGGGTAAGTTAATAAGTGTATTAACTTGTGACTACGTCAACGTAAGCCTTGATTCGGAATACCAAGACTCGTCATAGAATTATGTGAAATATGTTTACATATTATATGAAATGAGATCATTACAACGATATATCAGAAGCTCAAGATGGGTAAATGGGTGAATGAGATATTGAACCCAAAGCCCGCCACGTTTAGTTGGGCTCATAATTATGACCCAACATAAAGATTTGAATTTAATTTTAAATTCAAGAAAAAGATAAAACGTGGAAAACCCATTACTAATTAATTTACATTGAGAAATAAATTATGGAAAATCTTATTTTTCCAAAAAAATGATTTGGTAAATTATTTCATTTCTTGTCTTCCAAGTTTTATATTCTCTCCCTAAGAGTATTATTTTCCTAAAAGAAATATATTCTTAGTATAATCATATTTTTCTTAAAAATATATTTTTCAATAATGAGAGATTATTTTTCTTCTATAAGCATAGAAAAATCGCTAGAGCTAAAACACTCCAAAAACCCTAGTCGTCGAACATCTGTCAAATTCATTCCTCCTCGATTACTCTCTATAGCCCGGTTAGAGTTCGACTTTGATCGTCATTTTATCCTGGGACCAAGTTGCCCATACGGGGCAATAACTGCCTTAAAGAAAGCGGATTACCGTGACTCGATGATATTCAATTCCGTCTCTATCAACCGGTCTTGTACCGGTTCCATAATGTTTACACTATTATTCTTATTGTATGAGTATTATTAACAAAACTGATGTATTATTTTAATTGTGTTTGTATCATGTGATTTACTTTTTTCCATCTTGCATGATTGTTCGATTTAATTATTTAATGATTTAAATTTATGGACTAACATATTATCTAACCATTTTGATATTTAAAATTACTCTTTTACCTTCATTTAAAGATACATTAGTAATATATTTGGAGGGTAATATTTTTCTTTTTCAATAAAATTACATAATTAAAAAAAACAAAGAAAAAACAAGGGAAAATGACACTTTTGTGCACCTAAATATACACTTTTGACACTTACATACCCTACTTTTTTTTTCTCTTTTTTCCATACCTGAATATTATTTTGGGACAGTTTTCTTCAGACATTTCAAAATACCGAAAATACCCCTGAATTGAGCCGGTTCAATTTCAACCAGATCCAACCATATTTTAATTAATAATTAAATTACTTTTTTACCCTCCATTGAATAACGAAATTATCACACAATTTAAGGGTATATTGGTCTTTTCAAATAACAAATTAAAAATTGAAAAGTAAATTATTAAATTACATTTTTGCCCCTCTCTCCTCACTGTTCATCATCTTCTCCGGCAGCCCAACCACCCATCTTCGCCGCGTCTACCGTCCGCCTCCGCCTCCGGCCCTCCGTCGCATCGTATCGTCTCCGACGCATCCCTCTCCCTCTACGACCACCTCCACCTCAACTTCTCCTCCTCTATCCCTCGCCCCTTTCTCGAGGACCTCGCCTCTGAAACCCTAGGCTCCGCCGCCAACTGTGGATTTGCATCATAATCGGCACCACAACAAGAGTAGAGGAGCTGGCGGTTCTCGACGAGGAACATGGCAGTGGCGCGCAATGTTGGGCGGAGAGGAGGCAGATCTCGTAGAGGAGCTCGGCGCCGCCGGTGTCGAAGGAGGCGACGACGTCGAGGTCGATGGAGGATTCGCTGAGGGAGTCGCGAACCCTGGAGGCGACGACGAGGTGGTTCTGCTCATAGAGGAGATGCCGGTGGCCTGGGGCGACGACGAGGCGGTTCTTCCTGGTGGCCGTTGATGGAGGCGGGGACGGGAAGGATTTAGGGTTGAAGGTAGAGAGGAGGGGCATTCAATTGAAAATTTGATGAACATGTGAGGGTAATTTCGTCTTTTTACCCTCTTTAAAAGTTGGACCGGTTCTCTCTATCAGACCAGATTTAATTTTGGTTCAACTCAGGGGTAATTTCGGTATTTTTAAAATTTTAGGGGTAAACTGTCCCAAAATAATATTCAGGTATGGAAAAAAGAGAAAAAAAAAGGTAGGGTATGTAAGTGTCAAAAGTGTATATTTAGGTGCACAAAAGTGTCCTTTTCCCAAAAAACAAAACGGAGAAGGACAATGGTCGGAAAACCATTTTTGCTGGAGAACCATTCTCCATTTTTGCTTGAAGGAATGTAAAAAAACATCACCCAAAGGCTATAGAAGCTCCTAAACAGGTTCCAGAATTACATATGCTCCACAAACTCAGTCTTCCCCACATGTTTACCCCTTAAATTGGCCACGGAAAAATTATTCCCCAAACCAATAGGCCATTTTTCTTCGCCATACTCATTAATGTCATCATAATTCCTCGAAGCAACATGAGGGGCAGTCCCATTCTGTCTCCCATGAACCTCTACTTTAATGGTAACATATATAGGTTTCATTACAAAGTTCATAAATGCATTTTCCCAAAACATTGAGAGCAATACAGGTTGACCCGTATTCTCATTTATACAATCCTCCAAGATCTTGTTCAATTCCATAGCCATATTGTGAAAAATATAACTGATATAAGCAACTCCCGGCGGTCAAAGATCCAAATGTTGGACTTCTTCCCCAAATAGGAGCACGAGTTTGAGTAATTCTTTAGCAGCTTCCAGGGGAAGCAGCAGAGTCGAGCGTGTCGATGTTGTCCGGTGACGGAGTGATGCGGGAGAATTTTACATCTATTCCTATGTCAAATCCACACATTTTAACCCGATTTTTTCCTAAATTTTAAATAGTTCTATGTGTTTTACTCATAAATTGTATATTATCATATTTCTAGTCGAGAGTGCAGAAAAGATATCATTTTGGAGCTATTTAGAGGAGAAAAGAACTCGATATTAAAACCATGATCGATTCGAAAAAGTTGAAGGCAAAATGGAGTGACAGAGAAGAGTCACGAAATCATCAGTCACGACACCTAGTCATGAGATGGGTGTCATGAGTAGCAGACCGGAGAAGCAAAGAAGAAAAGTGGCAAAGGCAAGTTAAGACACCTTGTTATGACTCGAGGTGTCATGAGTAGTAGACTAGAGAAACAGAGAAGAAAAGTAGCAAAGTCAAGTCACGACACCATGTTGTGACTCGAGGTGTCGTTGGACCGAAAGAGAAGACATGACAGAGGAATAACAACCCATAAGTTCAGAGAGTCACGAAACTTACAAGTCACCACTCCCTGTCGTGACTTGTAGTGTCGTTACTTCACGGAGATATGCATGAATAGAGCATATTAGTTCATTTTCAAAAACCTTCACCAGCAGTAAGCAATCCTTCTCTGATCAGAAACTACACCACCTTGAACGATTTTTCTTCAGATTTTGAAAGTTCAAGTTGAGAGGAAGGAATCAATTTAAGAAAATCTTGGAGAAGAAAAAAAACAAGTCATTTGTGGATATATAGAGGTATTGAGTAGAGATTTGTGGGTGACGGGAGAAAATTTCTCGCGAGAATTCTCGCTCCTGATTGCATGACAAGTGCACCGGTCGTCAAGTAATATTTGGGTTTTCTTAAACCCGAGTTATCAATCCCACAAGGAGTTTTAGCTAGTGGGCGCCAATCTAGGTGTTCATAATTGTCAGGCTTGAGGCCGACAAAAGAAAATAGGGTAGTTTCGAGGAGGGGACGAGTTAGAATCAAACTCTAACAAAAGTCTGGCAAACTCTAAACAACACCTCAATCTAGAACTTATCAAAGTCAACCAAGCTCATGTTCATCATGCAAAAAAAAAGAATATTATCAATTAATGTTCAATTCAAAAGGCGTAAACACTAATCAAATCAATTAAACTCAAAGACATGCTAGATCCTCAATTCCCATATTCATAAATATGGAAAATTCACCCTAAATTGGCAATCCCACCAATCTCTAGTGCATAATCACCAAAATAGTACTTCAAAGCCTCAATCAAGCTCCTCATTATCATGTATTCAACAATAAAAACATAAATCTATAAATATCCATGGCAATAATCAACAATCAACTAGATTCATCATCAATTCAACAATAAAATCAATAATCTAGCAATCAAATCTCAACATATCAAATACCTGTAATCAATTAATATCAATTTAAGTTCAAACAACCATACTCATATTGTCAATATCACCAAAATCAATCTAGATTGGTAATTTCACCAATATCTAGGCACAATTTATCCATGAACATGAACAAAACCCAAAATCAAAAACAAAACTAACAAGATATTCTCATTTAAAAAAACATAAAATCTCTACAAAATTTACAAAATCAAATATAACAAATAACCTAAACTACAAAGAAAAGGAGAGAGGGATGAGAGAGAGGCCTCCACCGTGGACGAACACCTTCAAGCTCTTTGGTCTTTTCTTTTCTTCTCTTCCAATCTCTCTCTCTCTCTGTATATATATATATATATATATATATGGGGGCTGGTTCGGTTGCGAACTAGTATGGCCATGCGAATATGCGAAATTAAGAGAGCCACACACGATGAGTATTGATCGGACGATCTAAAAAGCATGCACATACGGATCCGTTAGTGATCGTCCACGAGGGTAAATATGGGAAATCAAATCGTCCTATCCGAGGAAGTTGGGAGCGAATAACGGATTAATTCAATTCCATTGATAGTAGAATCCTTGTGTTAATATGGAACGAATCTGTTCTGCCATTTATAATAAGAAAATGAATGACAGCGGTGATGGTCATAGTTGGTGTAATCGAAAAAGTAAAGAGGAAAATTATGGAGAACATTGAAGGTGGATTTCGAGTGGCCAACGGGTGCTGGTATGCATGCAATGGCTTGAAATAACTGATCTCCTAACTGTGCGTTGAAACTTATTTAATGTGACTGACTGCAGATTATGATGAGGGGATTTCCTGTTTCGCAGTAACACATGAACGACCGGGGGCTGAGTTGGAAGGGATAAATGTACCTGCGAACTGGGCTACGTCGAAAGCATTTGAGTCAGATATGTACATATATAAAATGTAGTTGGTGATGTGTTCGTAAGTAACGTCACGTAATTGTGGGTCTAACATTGGATTGCGATATATGTGAGTGTGTCCAGAGTGTATGAAATGTGTCCAATATAGAAGACAGTGTGTGCAGATAACAAATACGAATGGAGCGCATCTTTTAGGAGTGTCCTTCCATTTGGTAGTCTGGCTTTATGAACATAGTAGATAAGTCAATGTCCTTTTCATTGTGTGTGTGTTCGTAAGTATGTTCATTTGTCTTGTCCTGTGCCTTAAACTGGATTGTGGTGTACATATGTGTGTCCATGTTTTTTAAAGTTTGTCAAACATGAAAATATTATGTGCACAAGCACATTAGGAATGCAACAAACATAACAGACTGTCCTTGATTTTGGGAGTATGGCTTTGAAGGTTGTTCTGTAATGAATGTCCTTGTGAGTGTTAGTATGTCTTCAAAGTACATGTTGCTAATGTGTCCATATTGTGAAGTTATGATAGGTTTTATGAAGCTGAATCTTGAATCTGCAGGTGAAGACGGAGAAGACAACGATAACATGACAATGGAATCTGTGAAAGGTATTCATTTACCTTCTAATGTGCGAGTGAAAATTCCAACAGTGTGTCGTAACAATGGAGCACATAAAAGGATGGTCGACGACATGGAGAGAGCAGTGAAGAAGAAGGCAGAGAAAGCAAAGAAAGTATGCGTGTACTGCAAGGTAGAGGGATGGCATGACATCAGGAACTGTCCGGTAAGGGAAAGCGATGAAGCCCGGGTGGAGGAGGATGATGAACCACCAGTGGGCAGGAAGACAACTCCAGAAAGAGAAAAACAGGACAAAGGAAACCGGTCTGAATACATTATATTTTTGCGAACTATAGTTTTGGTATTTTATGTTACTGTTTCTATTGAATAATTAGTTTTGGAAAAGGTTGGGTACAAACAAGTGATGGTGATGCCAACGACCTAATAAATGCATGTTTATTCCCTATTCCAAGTTGCATTGTCTTGAACAATACCATGACTGTTCTCAGAGCTTGTTGAATGTCCAGGATTTTGTGGGAAGCAAAAATGGCCACAACAATACAAGGACTGTCCTATGTACTTACAGTGTATTCATGCCATTTAAAATTAAGAAACGAAAATATTATAAAATAACTTGTTCGCCCAACATCATTTGTTGATACATGAAATGATAACCACTACAAAACCAAAGTGCGTAGTATAGTGAGACTGTCCTACGCCATTGACGAATGTCCACTATGTGGGGTGGGCATTGAATGTACACATCAATATAAATAGTCTTCGATATCAATACAGAATGCACATTAGTATGACCGAATAGCGGGTAATTAATTGTGAGCTGATGCACCCAAATTGTGACTGAAATTATTTGTTGACATAAAATAATAATGACAACATCCAAGATAAAAGGAAAAATTAATTGGAAAAGAAAATGCATACTATAATACAATGAACAAGGGTGACAACAATCATTTCAACTCGGGGAGTGGAACCTACAACTTATATGTGTCTACCCATCAAGTTTGTATGTGAATCCTTCGTGCGATCGTATATGTCCATGTTACTCTCAGTGGAACATAAGTGACAACATAAAAAAACATATAACGCGAAAAATTTAACTAAAATAATTGTGATCCACAATTACAATGGGCGTGTTCTAGCAAGAAGCCTCATATGAGGCTGACAGTAAAGGAAAGTAAACAATTCAAAATACAAAACCATTAACTACAATGAATTCAAATACTGATATGAAAAAACATAGAATTCGAGCATGCAGATAGTAGGGCTTCATTCGTACTCCCAGGTATCAATCTCAAATGTGACCGCTGGTTTCTACCGCCTGTAATAACCTTTGACCCGCTTGATGACAGCATCGATACACTTTTTCTTCGCCCACATGACCATCCGAACAAAGTAACAAACACGGAGAGTTGACAGCATCGATCGTTGTCGCATCATGAAATAATATAAGTTACCACCGACAGGGGACAACATTTCACGTTGAACGCACTGATAACATATTGATACAGACATACTTCCCCCTTCTTCTTACTCCTGCGTTTCGTAGTCTCCACACTACCGTCGTGAAGTGCTCCAGATGCATGTTTACCAGAGGACTTTTCACTTTTCAAATCATTGTTTGACCCCTGTTTGCATGTTTTTCAGTAGAACCATATGTTTCTCTGTGTATATACTTGTCTGCTCATACAAATAACGGTATTTCACCATTACGTAAAAGAGCATTGATGTGAAAGTGCATCATACTTTGTCCCATGTGTGCACATCTTTTGTACATAATAGGCATTGTTTATCCACATGAGATGCAGTCTCAGATGTATGTCCATATATACCATGGCCTGTTCTTGGATCTGTATGACTGACTATGTTTGTCAATGGACGTTCTTCTATACCCAACCAAGTGTGTGTTGTCAGATGTCCCAAAAGTTAGGGCTAGAAGTGTTGATCCAGCAAGCAAATTTGGGGACCAGGATATGGTGACGTCTTTCTGTGAGTTGGCCCAAAAAATATTTGTGGGTAGAACGTTTGCAGAGCTAGTCAGTTCATTGAAATCACGACTGTCCCTGTAAAGCAAAGAGTGTACAACACAAACACTGGAATGTCCCTAATATAAGAAAATGTCTCAACTAAAACTAATGAAATACCTAATGAAACCATGAGTGTTCCTCATGAAACCATGAATGAGCACCCAAAAGCTCACACGGTTTGAGTACTCATAACACATATAGTCGTTAACAAATGAGTTCATTTCACCGAATATTCGATTTGGTGTTTCTTGACAAATTAAATAAAACCCAATAAGATCTCGACAACCTAGCAGTCGATTTTGGGTTGCTAGTGCATCCTTTACGCTGAGTATTCTTCAAACGAATCATTCCGATGCTGGATTAATACATGCAAGGAAGAGATCACAACCCATCGAACATTAGCATAGTTAAAATGAACCAAAATCCTATTTAAACAGTAGTTCCTTCTGCCTCCGACCACCCACAGCACGCAAAAGTTCATATACTCGTAAACGCTGCTGTTGTGATACGAGAATGAATATGGGTGAGAACAAAATAGAATCCCAATTCAATAGCGAATTCAATAGCGAGATACTCTAGGTCAACCACCAAGTAATTACAGATATGACACTCGTCCAAAATAATTACAAGCGAAATTACTTGTCCACCCCCGCGGCAACCCCCTCCGCGCGTCAGACACATGCAAATATCACTAAATTTGTTTAACGGATGTTAATAATAATTAATTAAGATGAGTGGTTGTGATTAGTTATGAGGTTCTAACGAGGGGTTAAGTTCTCATATAATTTATCCTATATATATATATAAGGAAAGTCCTCAAGTTGGCACGTGACAACCTCTTTGAAAAGATTTTTATCAATTCTATTTTTTTTAAATTCTAATTTTTTTTTATTTAAATAGTTTATCATAGTATACTATAGAATTAAAACTCAATTAAACCTCTGAGTATTTTAATTCATTTATTGTAGTATACTAATACATTTCAAACTCAAATAAAAATTAAAATATGAATATAAAACACATTTTTATTTTCATCCTAATTCTAATTCTTCGTTAATTCTAATTATGATTCTACATTAATTCTATTTTATTGAAATACATGTACCTGCCAAGAAGAGGACGAATTATGTTGGTCCATATGGAAGGGCCCGCGGAGGAGAGGCTGAGAAAGCTATAGTAATTGTATGTACATGATGTTGTAATGTTTGCTGTATTTTATATATACTATTAAAGTGTAATTGTGTATTTGAAGAACAAAACACATGTTTGTTTGTTGTAATATTTGAAGTATTGTTTAAGCTGTTTTCAACAAAAGCACATTTTGATCTGCTGCAACTCAAAACAAATTTGCTGGAAGTATTTAAATCTTACTCGGTGAACATTGAAATAAAGCACACTCATGTTGAAAGCAGATCTGCCAACAATTACGAGGATGAGGCCCCGACACCTCCTCATCCGGCGGCACATCAGCTGGACCGAGCCAAGCCATCTCAAGGCAGAGAGTGAGTCGAGAGAAGAGGTAAATTTATTTGTTTTTATTGTATTTAATTATGAAAATAATTAATATTGATTGTGTCATGTTTACAGAAATATTTATGGTTAAGTTTTAGTAATTTCATAAACTGAGTATTAGGACTAGATTGAATTTTCTTTTCTATCTGTTATATTTTCCCAATTACCCCTATAGTTTCATGATTGTGTATTTGCCTAACATGCCATAGTTTCAATCAAAACTAATAACATTCATAAATATAATAGTTTCTTATTAAAAAATATTCTCCCGGGTTTAAGGTATAGTATATAGATACCATACCTTAAACCCGGGAGAATATTTTTTAATAAGAAACTATTATATTTATGAATGTTATTTTATTTTATTTTTCGAAGGTAAAATCGAATTTTATTTAATAATTAGTAACTAACCCGGCATCAAGCCGGACAGCTGAGGCTACAGATGGTGGGACAGACCCTTCACCATAACTCAAGTTACTGTTAGTTAACGCAAACTTGGCCAATTCGTGGGCCGCTTTGTTACATGATCTACGTGCAAAAGATAAAGTCACATTGCTGTCAGGAGATGAGAGAAAACGTCTACAGTCGAAGATGATCCCCCCAAACATGTTTAGTAAGTGTGTTCTTCCCTGGACCTGGTTCACCACCCGAAGACAATATGTCTCGATCTCCGCCATCCTCCAGTTCTGTCCTTTTGCCCAAGATAGAGCCTCCCTTACTCCTACGGCCTCCACCTCTTCGGAATGGAGATAGCCCGTAAAACGTCTGCACAATGCTCCCATAATGCGACCTTCTGAGTCCCTACAGACAAGTCTTATCCCCCAATTTCCCCCCTCTACGTCTATTCCCCCATCCACATTTATCTTTAATCTTCTTGGAATCGGAGGGACCCACACCTTTGGTGATGATCACACAAGCGGATCTGTGCCTGGCCCTTCACCCAGTGGTTTTGCCGCTACCCAAGCGCGTCGGAACCCTTTTGTGGTTGCTGCCACTCTCGCCGGATGGAAAGCCTCCATTTTCCAGATTGCTTGATTCCTAGCTCTCCATATTGCCCAAAGCATGATAGCCCACAAGCTTGCCTCGTTCTCCCCCTCTACCCAAGAGCTCCAATTAGTAAGAACCGGGTTTGGGCCCATCTTTCCTCTTACACATCGTAGTAGTCTATCCCCCCAAACTGGTGCCACAACCTTACACCTGAGGAATATGTGGTTTGCAGTCTCGTCTGGGTCGCCGCACAGGGGGCACTAGTTAATTATGGGAAGCCCCCTCTGTACCAGTCGGCTCCTGGTTGGAAGCAGGTTTGATATAGACCTCAATATGAAGATTTTTACTTTTGGGGGTACCTGCAGCTTCCACACATCTCTCCATCTACTGTCTTGGGCAGGTGGGGTCCACATGTTACTCATCTAACAGAGAGCTCGGTATGCACTCTTGACTGAGTAATCTCCAGACTTATCCGCGTCCCAGTACCATTCGTCTCATGACATCCTCCCTCATGTTTAACGACGTATTCGGAGAGAAGAAGGCTGAGGACTTGTCCCTATTGATCAGCTGGCCCGATGTCTTCTCGTAAACCATGAGACACCTTACTATCTGTTCTGCCTCCCCCCTCGTAGCCCTGCAGAATATGTAGCTATCATCTGCGAATAGGAGGTGCGAGACCACATGCGCTTCCCTTGCTATCTTTATTCCCCTTATGTTCCCCGCCCTTGTAAACTCTTCCAGCAATTTAGATAGCCCCTCTGCACAAATAAGAAAGAGATAGGGAGAGAGTGGGTCTCCTTGTCACAACCCTCTTGTTGGATTTGGAACTCAGATTGTATATCCTGACGTGGTAACCGAGTATGTGACTATTGAGACACATGTGCGGATTAGTTCAATCCACCTCCGATTATAGCCCAGTGCATGCAGTACTTGGAATAGGAAGCTCCATTCTACCCTATCGTAGGCATTGCTCATATCCAGCTTTAAGGCCATCAAGCCCCTATTGCCTTGTGTTTTCTTCTTTACGTGGTGAAGAACTTCCGCCGCTACTATTATATTGTCTGTTATGAGCCTGCGGGGGACGAAAGCACTCTGGGTTGGTGAGATAAACTTATCCATAGATTCCTTAAAACTGTTGACCATAACCTAACCTTAGATATTACCTTGTACATCACATTGCACAGCGCAATAGGTCTATAATCACCCAAAGACTCTGGACTTTGCTTTTTTGGAATAAGGACAGTGTTCGTGTCGTTTAACTTTGCCGGGAGATTCCCATAGGAGATAAAGCTCTGCACCATGGCGACCAGTTCTACTTTCATCATCGGCCAGTTTGCCTTATAGAAAGCCGGATTGAGGTCGTCTGGTCCCGGAGACTTACATGAATCCATCCCGAATAATGCCACTCTGACCTCCTCTTCATCCACTTTCCTTAATAGGGACAAGTTTTGTTCCTCGGAGATGGTCGGTTGAACGAGGTCTATCACTTCTCTGCATTCCACCCCTCCCCCAGTGAAAAGTCTCCCGTAAAACTCAGAGATTTCCTCCTCAATGCCCGTGCCCCAGCCCGCTCTTTCTCCCCCTGCTACTATTAGTGAATCAATATGATTTCTCCTCCTTCGTTCTGAAGCGCACTTATGGAAGTATATTGTGTTCTTGTCCCCTTTTTCCAGCCATATCTGTTTTGATCTCTGCCTCCAATGGGTTTCATTGGCAAGGAGGAGGTCATTAAGTCTTGAAGCTTCTCTTTCATATTCCTCTAAGCCCCGAATGTCTCTTCTACTTTGTAAATGTTTCACCAACCTCTGTAGGGTCTTTAACTCAGAACGCATTTTCCTGTTCTCATCCTACCCCCAGCACTGCAGTCTATTCCTGACTTGAGCCGGACGGTCTATTAATGGAAGTCCCGCACCCATCTCCCAAGCTGACGAGATCACATAGGCACACTCCGGGTTTTGCATCCATTCATTGTTGAACCTAAACTGGTGCCCTGCCAGATGATGATGGGTCTGGCGGCTTGCGGTCAACAGGATTGGGCTGTGGTCGGATGTTGAGAATCTGAGGTTGGTTAGCCTTGTGTTCTCGAAAGCATTGATCCATGCGTTGTTTGTCAAAGCTCTATATAAAGGAAAATTCTCAAGTTGCCATAGCAACCTTTTTGAAGAGATTTCCATCAATTCTATTTTTTTTTTAAATCTTAATTTTTTTTCTTTAAATAGTTTATCGTAGTATACAAATAGAATTAAAACTCAACTAAATCTCTATGCATTTTAATTCAATGATTTATTGTAGTATACTAATACATTTCAAACTCAATTACAAATTAAAACACTAATATAAAAAATATTTAATATTAATTAGGATTATGTTGGATTACAATTCTTTTTCTTAATTGATTTGAATACATGTCAATCACATATCTCTATTTAAGATACGATTCATTAAACAAATCAAACGATCTCTGGCTCATTTATTAGATTTTAATAAAAAAAATCGATACGTTTGGTTATGCAATATTCTAATCCGGCGTGTTGATTTTCAATGGACAAATGATGTATTGAAGAAAAAATATCGTTGGATTTGATTACTTCAGACAGATTCAACAACAAAACAAAAATTGACAGTGATGACAAGAAAATGAATGATTTGATCATGTTCAATATAAGATAGTATTTTTTTTAATTCTAACGTGATTCTATTTTAAGAAAATAAATAGGAGTTAAGACACAGTCAATTGAGTTGAAGGAACCAAAAAGCTATCATATTGACATGTATACAATAGCTTTTATACAAATATATGTTTATCATCTACTCATTTTTTATCCTACGATATCCTGAAATCCGTGAGCTTTATTCAATGATTTATTTGAATTGTTTGTTATATTGTTATTGGTGTATTATTGATATTTATTTATTCTAATTTATCGTTTTTTGCAATTTTTTTATTTAATTTATAAAAATCCACTTTTTAAAAATAAATTTGAGCATATTAAACAATTTCAATTATTCAATAATATTGTACAAATAACATCGCACATCGCGCGGGGATACCACCTAGTGCCTAAAAAATGAAAAGTGCTCTCAAATGAGAGCTCTAGGTCTTCATATACCCAATATTCATATTTGGGGAAAAATCATGTGGTTATTGTTCACAGTCCCTGACCGGTTTGGGTCGAACCGGTCCGGTTCAGCTCATTTTCTGGTGAACAGCTCCTGACGCCGTTTTCAAACTCTTCCGGACCTCTAATTAGAAAAGTTCCTTCACGAGAAATGTTTTTTGTTTCTTCTTCTTCAATTTAAACTCAAAAATTTCTCGATTTGGAGTTTAGATGTAGAAGATATGGCGCTCGCAAGAGGACTCGCTCCTGCTAGAATTGAGTGTTGGATGGGTTGCTAGTCAACCTGTTTGACCGGCCGATACCTCGAAATCTAGAGCTCCGATGAACAAGATTCCTTCTTGAAAATTGGTGAATGTTGAATGATCTTCATCGTGATGTAAAGTGTGCTATAATTGGACTCCGGATGAAGGAGTTATTGCCACTGCAAGATGTCTTGATCACGCTACCCAAATCATCTCAACTCCTCCTCGGTTTTGTTCCCGAACTCCTTTTTGCTCAAAAATGCCTCGACGTGACTTGTTTTCCTATGGGTATTAATAACTTGAAAATTGAATAAAATGAGGACATTTGACTTGCGAGAATTCAAGAAATTCTCGCTAATCAGTGGTTAAGAAAACTTTAGATTTAGGTTTGTAGTTTAGATCTAGTAGTTGTAAATAGTTTTGGATTGGATTTTGGAGATTTGAATCTTAATTTCTATACAAAGTTGATTTGAATTTGGATTTGATTTTAGGCAGTAGATTAGGTGTAGATTTAGTTAATAGTGTAGATTTTAGTATGTTCATGCATAGTTAAACACAAGATTGGGAATGGAATGAAAAGGGATTGTTGGAACTTAATTGATTTTCATTTGTTATGTTGATCCTATGATTGAATGATTTAATTGTGTTAATTTCATCGGTTGAAGATTGGTAATCACAATTAGATGATTGGAATTGACAACTCCAATTCATTTATTTGACACGATGTTTCGGTCCTACACTCAATTCATGAGTAAATTTATGAATTGACAACTCCAATGGGTTAAGATGTGATATTTAGAGTATTAATCTAGTTTATGTTGTCGGTTGAAGACGGGGAATTAGGTTTGAGGGTTGGGCTTACATCATTGTCGTGAGGATGGGCACAATTTATAGTTACAGAGTCCCAACTCGAAAGCTAGAGAATTGCGAAATTGGTTAGCAATTGAATTCATTCTTGACGGTTTGAATTCGCTTCGATCAATCTTCTTAGCATAGAGTCGGACACAACATATTGATAGGAATACCGCAATTCTCAAAATTTAAATTTATGATATCAATAATTACCTCGCTTAGCATAATGACTTGCAAATATGTTCAACATATTTCTTGATACTTTTTCAAGTAGTGTTTGGTTATTCAAGTTCATTTTATTTCGTTTGTTTGCTTGATAGAGATAGTATAGTGTAGTGATAGTTGGTCAATACATCATGTTTAACACACCACCTCTTAAATTTTGTTTTTGTCAATGCCCGAGACTCATTTCTCATACTTAGCGGTCACACACACAAGCCATACTATTTTCTTGTGAGATCGATATTTCGGGGCATAATCTAAACCCTTTATTACTGACTATTAGAAACTATGTCATTTTATGTTGTACACCTAAAATATTCTTTTAACACGATTATCATGTAGATACACCTAAAATTAAGTGCATCTATTTGAACAACTAATTTTTAATGTGTTATTTTCTAGAGGACTTGGGCCAATGAGAAGACATCACGAGAAAAGTTCCCTAAGCTAGCTATATTATTATTAATGGGTAATTTCATGGCAGTACCCTAACTTTGTCTCATTTCGAAATCGGTACCCTAAGTTTGAAACTTTTTTTGCTGGTACCCCAACAATTTTTTAAGTTACACTTAAGGTAACGGTAGTTAAATATAACATAATTGATGTGCAAAAAGTCCAAAATACCCTTAATATTTAATATTCAAATTATACACATATTTGATAAACATGAAATGACTATTTTTCCATCGGTAAAATAATGAATTGAACTTATACTTAAAGGGTACATTTATCTTTTCTAATAACATAATAAATTATATTAAAAAACCAAAAATAACTTGTGAAAATAAAAATATGCCCTCATCTTCAACCTCACTCTCACCCTTCTCTACAACAACCCGAGCCATTTCCGGCCACCAACACCTCACTAAGCTCCGATCTTCGTAAATCCTGGCCTCATAAGCACAAAATAACAATAAACCCCCAAATTCTCCTTTAACCTCTAATTTAAAATCCGTCCTCTCAATTCTCAGTGAAACCCTAACCCAAGCCACCATGCTCCTCTCTCCATGTCAATTTTCACGCTACCTCTCTTCGCCGTCACCATCTCCAGCTCCGGCTCAGAGCACCACCATCAATCTATCCTCCTCGGCATCGCCTGGAAGCAGCTCCGGCAAACACGTCTTCAGCGTCTCCTGCTTCTTCTCCAATTCCTCTACTTTGGGATTCACTAACTTGGGCAGTAGCTTGTTGAACCAGGTTGAGCCCATCACCTTGGTGAAGGTGATTTCGAAATTTGGATTGGGATCTAGAAGCTTGGTGACAAGCCTCTTGGCGTCGGAGGAGAACCAGGGAGGGCACTTGAAGTCACCCAGGTAGATCTTTTTGTACATGGGCATGATGTTGTCGTCCTGTAAGGGGTGGAAGCCGGCGAGGACGACGTAGAGGTCGATGTTGCATGACCAGAGGTCGGCCTTGGCCCTGTCGTAGCTCTTATTGGCGATGACCTCCGGTGCCACGTACGCGGGTGTCTTGCATGTGGTGTGGAGCAGCTCATCCTACAGGAGGTGCTCCGCCAACGCGCTCGGCCCAAAGTTCAGATCTTGTGAGAATTTTTTTTTCCAGATCTTTGAATATTTTGCAGAAAGGGAAAGGAGAAGAGGAGTGGAGGAAGTTGAGATAGAGTGAGGGGTAAAATAGTCATTTCACTAGGATTTTTTAAAAAAAATTATTTAAATTTGTCATTTGAAAAGACCAATATATTCTTCAACCATACCATTAGTTTATTATTTACGTGGGGGTAAAATAGTCTTTTCATATTTACAATTAATTACTAAATTGAAAATTAAGCATTAGACGCATTTTGGACATTTTGCACATCGATTATGTTATATTTAACTTTCGTTACATTAAGTGTAACTTAAAAATTGTTGGGGTACCAGCAAAAAAAGTTGCAAATTTAAGATACTGATTTTGAAATAAGGCAAAGTAGGGGTACTGACATGGAATTACTTCTATTATTAATAAACGTGAGAACTAACCCTAGTCAAAAGATGAGAAGTTCGACGGTGTTGGGCGCTCTGAGCAGACCAAAGACAACGCGTTATAATTATGGTGCATTTATGAATTTATTTTAATCATTTTGTGATGCACTAAAGGGCTAAAACGTATTTGTGCAAATTGGACATTTTGAATTAAAACACAACTGGTGCCCAAATTTTTGGGATGCATTTATGAGTTTCACTTTTCGAGGAAATATTTTAATTGCCCACTAAATCCAATATCTCTATGTGTGATTATCAAATGTTTCATTTTGTTCGAAACATGTTTCATAAACATAATTTTTGAAACATGGTTCATTACGTTCGTTTCATGTCTTATTACGAGATTGAGTTTTTATTTTTTTTCTAGTTTAATTAGATATAACTAAACTAAATATACACTTTTGACACTTTCATACCCTACCTTTTTTTCTTCTTTTTTTCAGTACTCTGAATTTTATTTTGGGCAACTGTTCATTCATTTACCAAAGCCTTGAATTTTGAAATTATTCATGGGTATTTGGTTCAATTCGTGGGTATTATTTTGATTCAATTCATAGGTATTTTATAATTATTGTCCAAAAATGAAATTCATGGTATTGAAAAAAAGAAAAAAAAGTAGGGTATAAAAATGTCAAAAGTGTGTATTTAGGTGCACAAAAATATCTTTTTCCCTATAACTAATATTTGTTTCAAAACAAATCAATATAATTGTGATTTAGAAATTTTGGAATGAAGACCATTTAACATGTTTCATTTTTTTGCTGACATGTTTCATTTAATTTAAGTTTTTAGTTTTAGTTTGGAACCATTGTTTCGTTATTTTTTGTTCTTGACGTGCTTCATAATCATTTCGATCACTCGTTATAGGACAACCTCGTTACACTTATTGAAATTTGGTGTGATGAGGGTCTATAATGATTACGACAATTTTTATGTTATCTTAATCAGTAAAAACCCTCGTAGCACTAGTTTCCATTCTTGTTAGATTTTTATCCTAAGGGTTGAGTGTTGGGGAAAAGTCTACGTCAAAAACCGACACATGCCTCCTCGCTTCTACTGAGAGTTACCGTTCGCAAGTAATAATGAGTAAGTAAAAATTAAGTATCCAAGTTATCGAACCCCAAGGGAAAAGATTGTTCGGAGCAGTCAAACTCAATTTTTTGTAGTACCTTGCGGGTAGGGCTGTCCAACGAGTCGGGTTGGGTAGACCCGGCTTGGGTCGTACCCAACTCAGTTTGAGTTGGGTACTAGAACCCATACCTGATACTCGACTCAGTTGAGTAGTCGGGTAGTCGGGTTCGGGTAGACTCGGGTTGTCGGGTGAGTCGGGTATACCCAACACACCCGATGGGCCTAACTGTTCAAGCCCAATGCGAAATTTTGAACATTAAGCCCAACTATTCCTAGCCCATTTACAGAAAATCCAATTAATGATCAGCCCAGAATTTTGTACATCCTAGTTCATGATCAGTTTACAGCCCAATTTCTAATTTTAACCTATCAATCAACTACCCTAAAACAAAAACATTTACAATTTATAAAAATTCACAATTTACAATTAAACATAATATCAGCATCCCTTCATTTTCAGCAGCCACTTCATTTTCCAGCAGCCCTACCCTCCATTTTCAAGCTCTACCTGAATACACAAATAGTGAAAATCATAACCAACTCCTCAAATCATCTTATAAACTGCTCAAAATAGAGAAAATGTTGAAGAATACCATTAACCATAATTTGATTTTCAAATTAAAATCCCAAATTTTAGAAATCTGAAACCCAAACCCCAATTTGAAATTGAAATCCAAATCAGAAACCCTAACCCCAATTTTTTATTGAAAGCAGAAACCCCCAGTTTGAATTTCAAATCAAAAATCCCCAGATTTCAAATTGATTTTAAAATCCCCAAATTGAAATCTAAACTCTAACCCCAATTTTATTTTGAAATTAAAATCGAAAATTTCAAATTGAAATTGAAATCAGAAAGCATAAACCCTAGCCCCCAATTTCAAACAGAAACCCTAATCCCCAATTTTTAAATCCAAATCAGCAAAACCCTAAATTCAAATCAGAAAATCCAAACAGAAACCCCCAATTTCAATTTGGGTTTTAAATTCCCCAATTTCGAAACCCAAACAGAAACCCTAATCCCCAATTTTTAAATCCAAATTAGCAAAACCCTAAATTCAAATAAGAAAATCCAAACATAAACCCCCAATTTCAATTTGGGTTTCAAAATCCCCAATTTCGAAACCTAAATCCGAAAACCCTAACCCCCAATTGAAGATGAACACCAAAAAACCTTAAGTCCGAACCCAGAAATTCATATACAAACTCAAAATTGACATGCAAACACACAAACAGACAAGAAACGTTAAGAACAATGGAATTCTTACCGTCACTGGAGTCGCAGACATCGTCAAACCCAAATATCTCCCTCTACCCCACCGTCGAATCGGTCAGTGGAGAATAATCCTCTATCCACCATCGATCCGTTGTGAATCTGTGATGTGAGACGTGAGTGAGAGAGAGAGACAGACAGACAGAGAGAGATAACGACGAGAATCGAGAGGACATAGGCCAGGGGAGGAGAGGACGGCACGACGACGTAGGGTTTCAGTCTCAGACAGAGAGAAAGGAGAACAAGAAGAATTGAGTGGTTGAATTGAATCATCTGAGTGTGAGTCGAGCATCAACGTGTGTTAAGGAGGTCGTGCCACGTGAGTCGAAATCGACGGCTGAGATGGGTTCGTCAAACTAGATCAACGGACGAGAGTGTGCCACGTCGTTGATTCGTCACACTGAATGAAAAGAGAGTTACAAACTCTCATTAAGTCCCACATCGAAAACGTATGGGACTCAATGAGAGTTTATAAGTCTTTTCTCTGCTGGACTTGGCATCTAATGATAGTGGGCTGGGTTAGACTTCTTTGTGTTGCCTCTCTGTTTGTGAGCTGGGCTGGGCTGGGCTGCTGTATGTTGGGCTGGGCAGAGGGATTAAAAATATAAACAAATTTTTATACCTACTGTCGGGTAGTCGGGTACTCGGCGGGTATGAAAAATCCACCCACTACTCGACTCGGTTAGGTAGTCAGGTTAGTCGGGTTTGGGTGTATCGGGTATCGGGTCATTTGGGTACCAGGTAAGTCGGGTCGGGTGTCGGTCGGGTCGTCGGGTATGTCGGGTTTCCGGGTAAAATGAACAGCCCTACTTGCGGGTATGGGTTCAAATCCCAAGACTTCAAAAAAATTCTTCACTTAATTCTCTATTCAAAACGACGTACTCTATTTCTATTGGGCTCTTCTTAATTCTCTTCAATGGGAACCTCTCAAACTTCTCTTCAAAAAGCGCTCTAACTTCTAATGGATTGCTCAAATCTCCTCTTCAAAAAAAGCTATGGTCCACGTCCAAACTTTGAAACAGGTTTGTTCATGAGGCACGTGTTCGAACATATAACTATAATTGGTCTTTCAACTATAAAGTTAAACTTTTAGTTAGTTTTGATAATAGTTACAACCAAACCCAATCAAATTTTGATATGGTATTAGAAATGATAATGGTACAATGATTATTTGGTAATACAAGAGGAATATACATAACCACAAGATTAGGATTCACATAATGAGGCCCAAGTTTTATGCACCAAACATATATACACTAATTAAACTGTGTCAAACCTCTATATTATTAAGACTATTTTCTGTTTCTCTAGATAGGTTTCTTTTCTTACTCTTTGTAACCCTAGTATTATAAATATAGGATCTTGTACATGAATTAGAGCATTGAATACACGAGTACATTTCAAAGATTGTTATGGTATCAGAGCCTTTCTATACTCTTGTTCTTTTCTCTAGCTCCGATCTCCGTCTCTATTTTCCAGTTCCGAATACTGTTCACCGTTACTGTTCATCACTGATTTTTTTCTCCTTCTCCAGCTTGCTTTTGTGCAATTATTTTGGTACCTTCCGATGGACAAAATCAACAGCACAATTATCCGATTCACAGGTAAGAATTACTCTATTTGAGTGTTTCAATTTGAGGTATTTGTGAAAGGCAAGAGTTTGTGGGATCACATCATTGCACCCAAAAAGACCTCAGGTGACTCTAGTGAGGTTACGGATCCTAAGACCGTAACTTAGGCTTGTCCCTCTGACTAGGGATTCAAAGATGCTCAAATCCAAAGTCGGATTGTGAGATTCGTCGACTCTCATATTTTTCTTCACTTGCGTCCTTATTGCACGGCTAAGAATATGTGTGCCTATCTTCGACGGGTTTATTTTTAGGATAACTCCGCCAGTCAATTTAAATTAAAGTTGGACATATCTAACTTCTAACAAGAAACTCGCTCTGGTCAAGAATATCACTTAACTTTCTTGGCACTAAGGGTTGAATACATGGACATCACTCTTGCAGAAGTTCCAGTTGAGTCACTTCTTACCGTTCAGACATGTTTATTAAATCGCCTTTGGTGTGTAGAAGATTCTAAGTTCGTGATCAGCAGGGATGTTACATTTGATGAGAACTTCGTGGTAGCTTCTTCAAAAGCTACGGTGCCTGCTGGTGTTAGCCGTGAAACTCCTAGGTATCAGGAGTTTGAGATAGAACCTAATGGTCAGCCAGGTTCTAGTCGTGTTCAAGAGCTGGATCATGGAGCCACTCCAGATGAGAGTGATGATGTGCTTGAGCAAGAAACGGTTCGACAGGAAAATGTACAAGTCCAACAACAACAACAACAACTCATGGATAACTTGGCTTCCGGAAGACCAAGGCGAGTGTATAAGCAGGTTCAGAAGTTGGGGTCAGACCAACCTTTGAAGCATTATGGGCAGGTTAATTTGGTTGATTTTGCACTCTTGGTGGAGGAATATGAGTCGGTTTCCTTCGAAGAAGCTATTTGGGGAAAAAATTGTGAGAGTTGGTTGATTGCGATGGAAAAGAAGATGAAGTCTACTCGAAAGAACCAAAAATGGGAGGTTGTCCCATTGCCTATTAGGGAAAAAGCTAAATTTTTTAAGTGGATGTACAAGGAGCAAGTTGGTTCTTTTGTGCGGGAAGTCATAGAGGTAGGTGATATTTCTCTACTGAATGGGCACTCAGATAAGAATCAGGCAGACATGTTGACCAAGGTGGCGACATTTAGCAAGTTTCAGCATTGCTTGAACTTGCTGAATATTAGTCTGTGTTGAAAGCATCCCTGCGGGGCGGTGTTAGGGTGAAGTGGAGACTTCCCCCGGTTACATGAACTACACAGGCTTGATCCCAGTTTTGGGTACGTATGCAACCATGGTATAGTGGTGCAGTCGGGTTTGTTCTACAGATGATGCACGGGATGTGCATGTGTTGGTCCAAAATTTGAGGTTGGTCAAATGATGAACGAGATGGAGAGTTGTAGAGGTAACGGCCCATTTTGGGTTCAATTGTCCTCAAGCCCATATAGGGCATTTAATGAGGATAAGTGCATCAACTTTGTGTTGTTGATGTGTGTTGTTCGTCTTGTTGTGAGGAGCCGCCCGAAATTAAGAAAATGGATAGAAGAGCTGCTGGTTTGAGTAGTTGTTGTCCAAGGAAGAAAATAAGCAAGGTTTCAAGCCTTTTGGTGAAGTGGGCTTTGTGGAAGATCAAGCTTTTGGTGGAAAAGCTTGAGGTAATTGCTATCTTTTGGTTTTTGGGTTTGAGCACTTTAGCAATTGGGTAGAGAACTCATTTGGATAGATTTGTGGTGAAACAAATCTTGAGTGAGTAGGAAAATCTTGAGATAGATTGAACTTGAACAAAATAGTTGATTTGGAGTTAATTGTAAATCTCTTGGTTGTGACAAACTTGTGGATTGTACAAGTTGTCAAGTTCTTAAACTAGTGGATTTCCCGGCCCCATGGATGTAGGCTTTGCCGAACCACGTTAAATCTCGTGTCTCTATCTTTGTTATTACTTGTCTAGCTTAGTATTGTTGATTGTTACTTATTGATTTCGAATTGATCGTAATTAAAGGTTGAATACTTGGTTTTTATCCCCAACAGTTGATCAATCCACATCAATTTGAGGGGTGGTGTCAAGCCTCTATATTATTAAGATTCTTATTTTCTAAACTAATGAGGATACTTTTTTGTTTTTGTAAATAGATTTCCTTTCATATTTTTTGTAACTATAGTACTATAAATATATGATCTTGTAAATGAATTAGATCATTGAATACACAAGAAAATTTCATAGATTGTCAAACCGAAAATAAGAAAATAGAAAGGCCAATGTTGCTTGGGTGTGAAGCAGTATTTTTCGTATTTGAAAAGCTTAAAGGTAACGTGCACACACATGAGGAGAGAAAACCAAATTTCGAGTTCAAATGTGTTATTATTTGGTTATCCCGTGATTTTGATAACATACTACTTAGGGCATCTTCAACCTAAAAGTCCCAAAACCCCAAAATCATGACTCAATCACAATGGAATGTTGAGTCTCCATCCCCGTATCATTCCAACTCAAATACCCCAAAACCATCATTATTTATCACATGAATATTAACTTTTATTATTTTAATATTAAAATTATTTTACATATATTTCACATTTATTAAATTTTAGTTGCTATTATATATTGTTACGTTAAATAATTTTTTAAATATTAAATATATTATCAAATTTCTCCATAAATAACATTTTACTTCCCACTTAATATAATTATTAATTAATATCCCCTAGTCAATATATTGAAATCAATTAATTATATTAATAGAAACCACCTTAAAAAAATAAATATTAATAGATACTATAATTAATGTATTGAAATAAACTATTTACATACATAAATGGCCATTAATAGATACAATTACAGTTTGCAACGATGCCTCGACTTCTCCTCTTCTATTTTTCCCTTTTCTCTTTCACTCCTCTCTCCCATATCCAATAAATCTTATCCACGAAATTGACCTGCCAATGAGTTCGCCACCGCCAGTTCCGCCCGCCTCCGAAGAGGTCCAACAAACCGGTCTCCGGTGAAGCAAATCCGAAGAAGTCCTCCAATCTGGCGAACCCAATCCGGTCGGTGTTCCCTCCTCGTGCCGCCGCCAGTTACTCCGCCTCCGGAACAGAGCCTTCATCGGACCGTCCTTGCCACCGGAAATATTCACAAGTCTGTAAAAAAAATCTTGTTTCTTAATAGAATTATATTTTATATAGATCATTTTATTTGTTTTGATTTGATTTGATTTAAATCTGTAATTTTTTGTAATGCATATCTAAATTTTGTTTAAATAAGATCTGACACTTTTCTATTCAAATTCAATTTATTATTAATACAAATAAGAATACAGAGACTCACTGTAACTGGGGACTGATTGAAAAATATTGAGTTTCCAAACTTAAAATAGAGTTTTGAGAGTTTTGGGATTCGATTAGAGATGACCTTATATTTGAGTAAGTTTACAACAATTCCTAAGGAATATAATTCATATATGACACACTTGTCACAGAATCAAACTTCATAGTACAATAAATCAAGCAAACCTGATATGCTATTAGAGAATACAAATTAGAGAATACAAATCTTTGATTTTAAAAGGAGAAATTAAAGTTTGTTAACACTTTGTCATCTTAAATTTGTTTAAGTGGAATTCCTTGCTGCCCTTAATTTTTACATATTCATCTAAATTTCATTTTTTTTTATCAAAATCATTAAAGTATCCAAATAATAATAAAAGTAGTGAGGAAATGACAACTTGCTACAACCATCGTTCAAACCCGATTAAAATTTTGCCACCCTAAAATTGAAATTGCTAGTGGCCCATTTTTTAAGAAATTATTTTTTTATTATTATTAGTTGTTGAATGTTAATTATTACTTAGTAAAAGATTAATTGAGACAATTTTGTGATTTGCGAAAAGTTGAGGAGTATTTCAGTTTATTTATACAAAAATTAATTTAGATTGTAACGGTGCAACATATTGGATCTTAAGGGCAGTAAAGAGTAAGTTTAGAATAGAAAAATGTCAATCGTGTTTGAACGAGGACAACAAACTGTAGTTTTCTCCAATTTTTAAGTTCAACTTTTACAATCCTATCATCGTTTGTACGTTAATTTAAGTTTATGCTAAAATCAATGACTCGGTTATCTCATGGATGCAAATTATAGGTCCTCTTAAAAACTTGACTCACCAAAATAACGCGTACATATTATTTAGAATCAATTTTCTTACAAACAACTCTACGAGTGATTAAAAGTAAAAGGAAAATACAGTTCAGCGTGATATACATTTTCACAATTTTCACTTCACAACGATATCCATTAAAATACATCAATTTGTTATGTACAAGTTAAAGGTGATGGCATCATAAATACATTGCGCTACACACAACCGTATGACCCTCTAAAATATGACGCTTATTTGTTTTAGTATGCGATAACTTATTTTCTTTTGGGATATTAGTGATTTGGCCTCTAACAACGTCTAGGCTCTATCACGTTGCGTCAAAATTCCATTGTAGACCCAAATCTCGTGTCAGACCCAAACACTCTCGTTGTGCCTCGATGTAGGTGCACAAATCTTGGAATGACAATGTTTTTAGATGATGATGTTTCCCAACGGAGCTCGTGCGTCCAGCTCCATTCTACCAAGGTTAGATCCGTGGAGCTGATTTGGGTCCACGACAGTGCAAACACGACAGTGCAAACCATCGCAGCTCAATAACTCCACCAACCGACGGAGCTAGAAGACCCTTTTCACTTTCATTTATTAATTCTAAGAGCATTTTTAAACATTTTAAAAATATTAGAATTCAATAATAAACTTTAAAGTACACCGTGGTAAAGGGAAAAACGAAAACCAATATTGTGATCTCATTTATATCACAGCCGTGTAGTGATAGGGAGGCCTACAATTATGAGCAGAAGAGATGAGTGGAAACAGATAATGAACATGAAAATTGAGTTACAATAACCATAAAAATGGTTACAAGTTAGTAAGGATCATCTCCATCTCTCTATCCCATATTCCTAATTACTTTCCCATTAAAAAGCACAAATTTTCTCCAAATTAAATCTCTACCCAATCAGGCTCTCGCAACTTTGCCATTGCTAATGCACACCAAAACTAATCAAAACCTTGTCTTTAATCACATCATATCACCCCAACACAGCTCCAAAAGGCATTCATTCACATATGAGAGCTGTGCAGTTACTTGGCACACACACATCCTTCCCGCTCTTCAAAACAATCACTGTTCCTCCACGGCCAACAATCCATCTATCAACTGCTGTGAATTCTCGACAAGCACCGCAAGGTAGCCAATGTCTGACAGCTGGCATTACTGGAAACATGATTTAGGATGTTCTTTCACGGCACAGAAGCATTTTTCGGGAATCTAGCAGATGGCATCCGCTGCGGACCTCGTGCAAACTCCGGCTTTAAACGTTTGTTGAACATCCCTTGCATAGACCTGATCCACATTATCATATTTAACATTAAGTCTCTAGGAATAACAACAATAACTTGTATTGTATGCTAAATCTGATCAATTCATACAGGAAACTGGCATCCACGGATTTTGAGTAACCCATCAGAAGATTATCATGTTCTAGAAAGCCCATGCAGTAACCAAGTTATTATTACTCACCTTGGAGAACTCTGACGTTTTTGACCTATTTGACTATACATGGAGGACCTTAGATTTGCAAGAGCCTTCTCAGCTGCCTGATTAAAAAAGTAAGCATGTACACTGATAAGAAATCATCAATGGAAAAAAACAAGGCAACTCAAATACAGAAAAGAATAAATGTCAACGGTCAAAGGAAAATGCATACCTGCATCTTAGCTTCATCCCATGTTAACCCAACTCCCTTCCCCAAAACTTGTCCATCAATCTCAACCTACAATAGTAAAAGACAACAAATATACATACTGTAAACAATATCTTACATACTCCAAACAAAACACCATTAATTAATAAGTAGGCCAAAACCATTACTAGTTCACTAATCTCCCAATAAAATGAGTTCAGAAAATCTGCACATAAGAGTTATATCATTTCACAGGCAAGGCCACTGGGGGCTCAAGAGCAAAAAAAAAGGTTATATTACCACGTCATTATGCTTAAATAATCATACCCCATTTTCAACACCCACCCGCCATATTTTTTTATCATGTTGAAAGGCGTCCATATATATTGGTTTGATGATTCAACTTACTAGTCAATCCATGAAATAACTATTCCTCTAAGGAAACGCTGTAAATGTAGAAAGACTCCCCAGGAAAAAAAAAATTAGGCGCAAAGTAGCATGTCAATTAAGTTTTATACAAGGCTTTTATAATTTGTTTCCTGAATTTTTTTCTCACTTGGTTTCTGTAGTTTCCAAGGATTTGAAGATGGAACAAAGTTAGAACACCATTTCCCACACAGAAGTATATTATCATAGTTCTGTCAAAAGCAAACCTGTACATGTACTTCATCTTTCTGACTTGAACTAACTGAGTGTGCAGGCTGTTCTTGGAAGTCTAGAGCAAAGCCCTCTACCATACACTGAAGTAAAGCAATACCCATGGCATGGCAACCATTAGAACTATTAAAGAGGCACAGAATAAAAAAAGGCATTCTTCAGGAAGTTAATGAATAGCTCACCAGTTCTTTGAGTGTGGATACTGCACCCATCACTTTCTTAGAACCTTCCAGCCTTGGGTCTAATACTCTGGATGTCTCCAGTACAGTTGAGTACGACACAGATTCTTCTTTGGGCAGTGACTGATTCCCAAAAGAATTCAAATTGCTCATGAAACCGTTATCATTTGCATTAGGAAATCTACTCACATCCCCATGCACAGAGCTAGAATCAGGCTTTGCTCGTGATATATATACATCTGTTATAATATCATCCATAATGATCAGAGAAGAACGATAGTGTCAGCAGAAGGTGAAATCAAGAAATAATGGAAGAAAACAGGAGACATGCAGGGAGTCTTCACCAGTACATCTACTAACAGACATCAAACATCCAATAAGGATATTCTTTATCTTCCTAACATACAGTAATAGTTCGATTTCACCAAGTCAACCTAAGTAATTCCCAAGTAGTGAACACTACAAGTTTCTAACAGTTCACCATACATTGTCTAGTGACCTGCATTTCATAATGCATGTAAGCAGAGGTTTATCCTATAGATACTTCATATCCATGGACCACTATGCCTTGAAATGCATGTAGTTTTAGAGAAAGTCACACTATGTGAAACAAGAGTAAAATGACTTGTAGCATATAATTTAAGTGTAGCAGCTCAAAATTATATGCCAAGTGAAGGGTTTAAGTGTAGCAGCTCAAAATTATATGCCAAGTGAAGGGAAGTGTCAACTTTCATTTTAAAGGTTTCATTGCACGAGGATAACACTTCCTAAGAAATCGAGTCAATAGATAATTTAATATTTCTCCCTTTGGTGCCCTATCTTTTAATTACAAATTTATAACAACAAAAAACATATGGCAGGAAAAAAGAACATCTGAGTGTGCTACTGTGAATTGATATAAGTAAGAAATCTTACTGGCCAAATTCTTAAGAGAATTCTCAGAAGCCTGATGTTGGGCTTCCCTTCTTGTTTTGCCCACTCCTTCGCCAATTTTCTCTCCAGCAAGCCAAGCCTACAAAAATTGATAAACATTAGTAAGTGCATTGAAACATCTGTTTATCAGAACAAATAAGTGAAAATAACCATCATAAAGGAAAATGACGACTATGATTATTGTTGACTAGTAAGAAAACTGCACAGAGGGCTTAGGGAAGGGGCTGTTGGTGTCAGGTGATCAGCCTTACTATATGGTGTCTGCTCCAAAATAAACTGCAGAATAATTTTCAGGATAACCAAGAATCTACATATAACAAGTATTTAGCAGAAGTGATACATCCTTGTTGAAATAAGTGATATGTAAGACACAGAAGCTCTGTTTAATGTAGCTGTTAGATTAAGCTTATTAACAATCAACTGGTAAGTTTTTTTTAATATAACTCTATAGTATGTATTCAGTGTAAGTTCAGGGCCTAAATTAATACAGAATAGAGTAAATCTTTCTACATAAAAATATGTACACAATTCTGGAACTTACTGTTTTATCTGTCAACCTAACTACAGCTACTAGTAAGTTTTTTTTTATATAATTACACGGTATGCACAGCGTAAATCGAGGGCTAAATTAACACAGAACAGAGTATATCTTTCTACACACAAAAAATATGTACACAATTCTGAAACTTACTGAAATATCTTTGACAAGCTAACTACTGCTTTTTCAAGAGAGACGAAATGGAAACATATTGAGCTACATTTAATGGACTTGGGCTCTCATACTAGAAACTCAACCTTATTATTGGGTTTGGTTTTTGCCCTAATTTGTTGATCTAGTTCTCTTTAAACAATACCAGAGTTCACTTCAGTATTTAACAGATACCATAGTCATGCATTTATTATAAATGTTGATCATATCAAGTTAAGAAACTAGGAGAAACTGAACTCAAAATAATACAAGAAATGTACGATTTCAAATTCCTTTTATCCACCCAATATCTTAACTTTAAAAAAAAATGCATCTCAGCTAAGTAATAAAAAGGCAATTGTGTGGATTACTTGTCCACGCTCGTTTTAGTTTCTCTTATCCATGATCTTCTTGTACTTTGTTTCAATCTCATCTGGGTTCCCTTTTTGGGTTCTCCTTATGACTCTTTTTCAATAAATTTTATTTCTTATAACACACACATATATAGGGATGCATTCAAGTGAGAACCATGAGTTGCGTGAAAACCCGTGAGAGCCACCCAAATGTAACGAGGGGCGTGTATTTTTCTATAACCTAGAGGGGAAAGTGTTACCCGTCGAGGGGAGGGGTTTACGAGGGATTGAAAGAAAAAAAAGTTTTTTTTGGTCTGCTGTAATAATGTTATGGAAATACATGGCTTAATAATGGAAATACATGACATTATAATGGAAACACGGTTCTCACAGGTTCGCACAAGACATCCTGGTTCGCACGAGATCATGACCCTATATATATATATATATAATTGGATGTGAGGCTATTATTTCATCAGCAATCCTCTCATATGATGTGTAGGGTTAAACTTTTACGCATGGGTCTTAGTTGGATACACGTTTGCATAGACTGATGACAACAGGAGGAGGCAATAAACATGCCACATGGCCACTAATTGAAGGCAGCATTAGTTATGTGATAATGTGTGAGATCAAAAATAAAAATAACCACATCATCTAGTCAAACTAACAATTGAGCGATGATAATTACTGTAGTCATAGATAACAATTGGTTTAGAAATTGAAGTTAGTTTTAGCAAAAACTGAAGGATACAAAAAGCTTAAAATATCATCCAAAATTCAAGCTTCATAAGTGAATTTTGTTCTACTGAAACTATTTTGGAAAATAAGCTAGGAATACAAAGAGATGGGGGAAAACCTCAATTGAGAATTGCAGTTCTGTGCTAGGAACCAAAGCTGGTCTGAACTCCACCTATACATTTTCATGTAAAGTAGAAAAAACTTAGATTCAATATGCAAATTTCACTCTTTCTTACAGTAAGACCTATGTTTTTTTTTATATATTACCTTTGTTCTACACTTCAATGCAATTTCATGTAAAGCCCAAACAGGTGTTTCTGCGAAATGAATATCCCGCCCAGATTCAAAATCAAGATCCCTGCTTGATGATTGGCTAAAGGGTATTTCATCACCTTTAACACACAAAAATGTGAGATTATAAGCATGTCATATAGAAAACCTCATTAAGACAAATATAAAGCAAAAAAAATTAAAATATATATAAGGAAGTGAAATCAAATTAAAGATTATCAAGTAGAGTTGCACATATAAGGGTGAACAAGTCATGGATAACTAAGTTTGCTTTGCTGATTCGATTCCTTCTATTTAGAGAGAGCCTAAATCCCTGAGCAAAATTCTAAAGCATTTTATAACCTCCAATAGTTTGATTTTTTTACAAAATCACCCCACCCAACAAAAGTTTTAGATCCATTCACTGCTCCCAATGAGATTCATTGACAAGAATTTTCAGCTCATAAAATACAACCGACAGAACTTTTGATGTCACATACCCAAGTGAAGCTTGAGAATGATCTTAAGTGAAATTCGAGGAGACATTTTGCCATCGATATCAACAAATAGCAGACAAACTATTCCCAAGATCAACGTGAACAGCAACTCACTAATATTAAATATTTCCTCTCTACCAACATATGTGTACCGTGTGACTATATAAAAATCATTAAGCATTAAAATTTTAATGTTTGACTAATTCTGACTCCAGAATTACAAAAAAGAGAGATAAATAGAACCCCAAATAATTGTCAATGCCTTAACAAACCAGAAGCATGTTAGGATTGAGGGGAAGGAATGACGCCCAGCTCCCTTTTTCCTCTGGTTCCTCTAGCATGCGTTAAAAACAAGGATTTTATTATCCCCCCCTCCCCACCTCCTCACCCAGGATGGGTTCGCCCGTAACCCAAGCCCCAGTAATGAGAAAAAAAATTAAGGGAGAACAAGGAAGAGCGCTGTTCACGTGAGGGTGAGAGTTGGAGCAACACTTGTGTTTGGAAGTCATAAGTTCGAATAAGAAAAACAGTGGTGGCAGGAGTTTTTCAACAAGCTAGAGAAAGAAAAGGGACCTTCTCCTTAACGGCATCAATTGAGAATATTCTTGAGGACCATATCACTTGTTATATACATAAGTTACATTACATGAAAAAGGCTAAAAGACGATGTGCAATTGGGTATTCATAACAGTAAAGCACACTGACGAAAGGGAGTATTATAAATATATAATACAAAATACATAATATTATTTAACTCAAGATGCAGCCACATATTGCAACTCACCTGAGAAATGCTGGTAGCCAGAAAATGAATGATTTAACCTCAACCGATCATCTCTTTGAAGTGCCTGCAAATAAGAAAAACCTGTAAGATCACTGCCCACAGTTCAAAGTAATTATAATCTTGATTACAGAAAGCCAATGCTCAAAACCTTAGATGCCAAATACCAACAACTCACCACTTTTGGCAATCTCTGATTTTCGTGAAAAATTCTATCAGGTGGTATAGCACTCTCAACCTTAGGGAAGAAAGAAGGATGGTGAGGTCGATGCTTCTCAATGAGAGTTGTTTCTGAATCTAAAGGATACTCCTTGGATATCGTCCGGTTCATTTGTCTTGGGCTTATCTCCTCCTCCACCGGATACCAGCCACCACGTGATTGTGCCCTTGGAACTGGCACTTGCAGTGGAGGTCTGACTGGAAACGGAGGTTCACTTGATGTATGCTCTCTAGTATCTTGCCCATGCTGCAATATGAGAAGCCGCCTCCTTGTGTCAGGATCTAATTCAGATTCTGGTACCTCTCCTTCTTCTCTAGCTGGAGAACTATGCACACTTGGTTCTGGAAGGACAACAGCACCTAGAGGCCTAACTAAGGAAGATGTCTGAGGAAACTGTGTACTGGGAAATGGAACTATTGACGCTTGAGGAATTGGCAATGGAACTGAATTAGAAGAAGATGCCATGGTGAACTGGAGAGGAGCCAACCTTGGATCTATATTGGCAACCACTGTGGCAACTGCTGGAGAAGCTGTAACAGCTTCCTGCATAAGAAAACAAGTGAGTATTAGACAAAGTTAATAATGATGTGAATTAACATATGCACGGTATAAAATTCTCTTTGATAAATTTAAAGACCAATTAATCAAACAATTATGCTTCCTTATGTGAACATTTCGACAGCCTATAAACATTGGCACCACAGAAATCAAACACAAATTTCTTTACTATGATTTTTAAGAGTTACAGCACAATAATTTAATTTACCTTCAGTCGTTTTTCAACCTCAACATCTGCCATGCCATCAAAAGCAAGTGTATCTCTATTTGAAACTGATGTATCATCCTGAATACCACAAATGCACATATTAAAAGGACAGTGGCGAAGATAGCCACATCAAATACCCTTCAAGATAAATTATAAAGAAAAGGAAATGGGCATAGTCAATACTAACCTCTGAAACCAAATAGTTGCTCACGTCCGGAGGAGAAGGAATATCTCTCAAATCATCTTCATATGCAACACCAGGAATCTTTTGCAGAAGACCGTCGTCGAATTCCCTATTAGAAAGTTTCAACATCACACAAGATATATATAAAAAAAATGTCTTACATAGAAGCACACATTAATATTAGAGTAGATGCTTAATTTCTCAAGAGATGATGGAAGTTCTCATTTGACAGGTAACAAGTGGATAAATACTCAAGCTACATAACAAATGTACAGCAATATTCTTACTTGAAAAAGCCACCCCTGATATTGCATGCAACATTTCTTGCGACACACAGCACAGGTACAGCATTATTTGCCTACACCATAAGGAGTTAATGATGAGTACATGTCATGGAAACACTTGTTAGACTAAAGTGTGCATCTGTTGGTGTGTGGATTTCTGTAAAAGTTTAGTTTCAAACTATGTAGCCAAAAAATAACTTTTTACTTCAGCCTGAGGAGCATAGTATGGGGCAAATGCAGGAACAACATGCACACGAGGTTGATCCTTCTCGTCCCAAACTTTCAAGCGATCATCAATCACCAATGCCATCTTAGGATCACATATTCCATTTTGAAAGACATTGAATAATGACTTCCTTAAACCTATCAAATTAAAGGAAAGAGTAATTGGTAATGCTACGAAATATATAATACTTCTCAAAATTGCAAGCAAAACTGCATGAGAAAAGGTGACAACATCAGAATCTATGAATTTATAAACCCGTATCATCGAACATCTGAAGAATAAGCAGAAGCCATCAGAAGATGAGAACAATGCACATTAAAACTCACCAGACTTGACACAAACAATGCGATCCAGTAACTCTTTTGAGTTTATCAAATTCGAGTCTGGATCAAGAAGTCTCCACATTTCTAAAGCGTAATCTCTTTCAGCCATAGTGCAAACATATACTTCGAAACGCTTTCTCCCTCTAGCAGTCAAATAACTTCGAAGATCCTCCCATGCAGGCCTCAACCTCACAAGAACACTTGTGTCACGATTCTACAGGGAAAAATTTTATGAATCACTTACACAGACAGCATATATTCAAGAATCTAATTGTTTAGTGTGTTATCGTGCAAAGCTGTTTGTGAGGAAACAAAACAGTGCAAAGCTTGAAAAGGTGCCTCAACATCAAGTAGATCCATGTTGACAAAAATATACCGAGTCCAGGATTTAAGTTTGCACTTTTAGGAGATGAAGAAAGTAGCAAACCTTTAAACATGTAAGACATATATTTGCAGTGTGTAGCAATTAGAAAATCAACACGAAAGTATGAGAAGTAAGGGAGGGTATGGTAACGAAGAACACGTAAACAGAGGGTTCTAGCTCATAATGCTCCAGAAATGATACTACTTACCAATGGATTGATACGAGTTAGAATAATGTTTTTATCTTGTAACCGTATAAGAGGGCGAACAATTGTAGGATAGCTGTCAGACAAGGCAGGAATGATCTCAGACTGAGTCGTGAACACCTTCCCATTATTATCCTTAACCTGATCATTCTCAACATATTGCTTCAATATATTTTTGTCCTCTTGATAACGCTTAACTTCTGAAAGTATACCAGAAAGCCGTTGTGGGTCAACCTCAGTATTCAATTTCCGCTGTAGGGCCTCGATTCTATCTTCAAAGGATCGCATAGTATTTGCAACTATGAGTGTTTCATCAAGATCAAACACAATGCCAAGACATCTAAGATTCAGCATGACGAGACAAGAATCATATAAGCCCGATGCAACATTAAATCCCCAGAAACATGGATATCTGTCATTATTCCTTGAGTACATGGCAACCAAATGGAGCTCCTGACCTCCTCCTAGTGCCATCACCGCAGTCTGTCAACATCACATATAAATATAAAAACATTAACCATGAAACTATAGGGAAGTAAGGAAATCTACACCTGAATAAACATAAGTAAACTTGATTCAGGAATAAAATAATGGTTAAGGAAAACAGGTTGACGATTTGAGACAACAGAGCATGGATAAATATACAACAAGGGATTGAAGGATAGCCATCTACCGTATCACCAAGTTGCATCATCATATACATGAAAAGATACAAGTACTTTTTGAAAGTGTTATTCCAAAACTGTCTGAATCAGTTGTGGTTATTGTATATCTAGGCTCTAGCATCATCTATTCACCACATACCAATAAAAGAACTCCAAATATGCAGTACATGGACCATATCCAACAAAGAGAGAAAGTGCAAAACGTAGGGATAATTTGTTATAAAATAATCTGGAGTTCTTCAGTTCGGACCTTGATAGAGCCAGTAACAATATGCAAACAATTAGAAGGCACAAAATCAGTTCAATAATTGGTTATGCAACAGTGCAAAGTTCTCTCATTATCTTCCCAGCTATGTACATCTTTGTGTTAATATCTTCCTTATCAAGACTGTCAAGAGGAAAAACAGTCACAGATATCAAATGCTTTATCAGCAAAAAAGATCGATCAAGTAAACTACTTGCATTACCTCTGAGCAAATATTTAGCAGCGGATATAAGACAACTTTAAAGTTTATAAATTTGGAGCATACAAAATATTCCACACCACATTATAAAATCTGGAGCAATTTTGTCTCATAACTGGCTTTTTTGAAAGTGTCAAAAAGAGTGCTGCTAACTCTTAAAACCAGTATCATCTTCAGCAGGCACACACACTGACACAAGTACTACTTAAGCAAACCACATCAATTACCAGACTAAGATTAACAGCAAATAACTCTAACAGAGTCATCATATAGGTCTTATAATCAGGTACCCACTTCAATAAGTAGGCTGAAAATCAGTCCAAGTCAAGTTCTACAAGAACAGTCACATGCTTGGGTGCAAACTTATTCAGGCAAACCTGCATATTAGAATCCAAAAATAACTGGGTGAATGAAATTATTAACAATCCACTGTAATGTTTATATGGGTCCATGTCCAATCTGTGCATAGTCAACTGGAATATCAATAGCTTTCATTTTTCTCTCTTTTGGATTCTGTTAAAGCTGAACATTAGTTATAAGGAAAGGGAAGGGTTTTTCTGTAGCTCATTTTAATTAAATGTCAAGTTCTTGTTGCTATACCTTGTTCTCTCGAGCACAGGAAGTGTGCAACAGATGGAGCGGCGAGTCCTGTGACTGCGAGGACTTGGATGCCATTTTGAAGCAAACACCACTAGAAGTAATGGAATGGAGCACTGCAAGTGGAGGGCACCTCTCACTCTTGTCTGAGAAGTGGCTTATCCTGATTTCCTTCACATCATCGGCTGAGAAGATTTTCGCTTGTTCGTGTAGTTGTGGTTGTGAGTATGGGTATATCTCTACTTCCCCGAGAAAATCCTCCCCTTGGAACACCACAACTGTCCTAAACATATTTTCTCGCGAGCCAAACGGACTAAAAAGAAAACTTTTTCCTGTCTCTTCCCCTTCCCGTCAAAACCCAGGTCCTCGTCTCCGATTGTCCATCAAATCCACGAAAATGAACAGATTTTAAACAAAAATCAAGGTCAGAAATGCTTTAGATATGATCCGGTTTTTGCAAATTAAACGTTCGGAGGAGAGCAATTAGGGTTTTTCGTTCTGAGAATTATCGGTGATGGCGGAGGCAGAATCCCTTTCCTGAGCGATCAGTTGACGGATCGATGGAACGATCCGTTGCAGTGGCTAGGGTTTGATTAGATCTGTTCTTAGGGTTTGAAGATGGAGCGAGCAGAAGAAACCCTAGATTTAGATTAGATTAGATCAGAGAAAGTGAAAGGTCAAAACAGTACGCGCATATTTGCCTATTTGCTTTAGCCTACGCAATCAAGACGAGTCTCGTTTCGTTTCACGTATTATTATAAAAACAATATAATTATAAGTGAATGCTAAATAAATAAAAAAAATCCAGATATTATTTTTGGGGAAATATTTTCGCTTTTTTTGCATAATAATAACAGGTGTCAGGTGCATTATGGAGCGTACGGGTTGTCGTTGTAGCCAATCGTTTTTTATTTTTCCCTTTTTCTAATTTTCAATTAACTGGCAGTTTCTTACACATGCGCCTCGTAACTAAAAATTTTAGGTTTTAAAACCCTTAAGTAGATTATATTATTACTACTACACTTAATAATTAATTTAAGATAATGTTCAACCCAAAATCTTATATGGGAAAATTCCACTTATACCTAGGTTTCCAGAAATCCTACTTATATCCCCGAAAAAATGGTTTTAAGTCATATCCACCTTAGATTTTTATAAGAACCACTTAACATAACTCTGTTAACTTTTTTGGAACTGACAAAAAAGTCTTTGTATTTAAAAAATTATTGAAACTTTCAAATGCTATAATTCTCTCATGCGAGCTTCATTTCGGGCTCATAGTATAGCAAATCGAAGAGAATCAAAATATCAACGACCGACTCTGTTAACTTTTTTGAAAATTATGTTAATTTTTTTGATATGATGAAAATGCCCCTGTATTTAAAAAAAGGATAATGACACTTTGTTACACTTAACTATATCGAAATGACACTTTCATACCCTAACTATTTTTGTCTCTTTTTTAGTATCATAACAAACTTTTTGTGACAAACTATGAGAAAATGACTAAAATACCCATGATTTAAGAAATCGAAATAAAACTAGTCCAATATGATTTATCAACCCATATTTGAAATGGTTCAAATTTAATTTTACATTTTCGGACATAATTGTATTTGCATCTTAAGTACAAATCAAATTGAATCAGAGATGAAAAAATTGAACAAATTCAATTTATAGTTTCTTACACCAAGGGTAGTTTAGGTATTTTGGACATTTTAGAGGTATGTTGTCACAAAAAAATTGTTAGGGTACTAAAAAGAGAGGAAAATGGTTAGGGTATGAAAGTGTAATTTCGCTATAGTTAGGTGTATCAAAATTCATTATCCCTTTAAAAAATTATTGAAACTTTCAAAATGATATAACTCTCTCATACGAACTCCATTTCGGACTCATAGTATATAAAATCGAAGAGAATCGAAAGATCAACGACTTTGAAGAAAGATTTTTTATTAATAATTAACATTATTTTAATAATTAATAATAATTATTATTATTATTATATTTAATTATTAATAATATATCAAAACTTCCGAATGACATAACTCTCTCATACGAGCTCCGTTTCGGACTCATAGTATATCACGTCGAAGAGAATCACGAGATCAACAATTCCGAAGACAGAAGTTTTTGTCCAAAATATAATCCAACGATAACAGTTTTTTCATAATCTTTAAAATAAAAATTAATCATTATATTATTAATATTTTGGTAATAATTATTTATCAAGTAAAATTAAATCAATTATTAATAATATATAGACAAAAACTTCTTTTTCAAAGTTGTTGATCTTCTGATTCTCTTCAATTTGATGTACTATAAGTTTGAAATGAAACTCGTATGAGAAAGTTATGTTATTCAAAAATGAAAAACAGTTTTTAAACATCATTTTTATACAAAATGAATTTTTAATTATTTACTTTTTTAAAAATTAATTTTTATACTAAAATTATCTTAAAGATTATAAAAAAATCGGTTGTCGTTAGATAAAATTTTGGACAAAAACTTATTTCTTCGGAATTGTTGATATTATGATTCTCTTACGTGATATACTATGAGTCCGAAACGAAACTCGTATGAGAGAGTTATGTCATTCGGAAGTTTTGATATATTATTAATAATTAAATATATTATTATTAATTATTAAAATAATGTTAATTATTAATAAAAAATCTTTTTTTCAAAGTCGTTGATCTTTCGATTCTCTTCGATTTGATATAGTATGAGCCCGAAATGGAGCTCGTATGAGAGAGTTATGTCATTTGAAGGTTTCAATAATTTTTTTAATACAGAGGCATTTTCGTCATTTCCAAAAAAGTTAACAGAAAAGCTAACAAAATTAGGCTAAGTGGTACTTTAGAGAACCTAGGGGGCTGTGAGTTAGCATCTTTGTTTCGAGGGATGCAAGTGGAATTTCTGTAAATTTAAGTGGAGGTAAGTAGAATTTTCCCATCTTAAATCTTTAAAATCATTATACAATAATTGTGATCTTAATTCAAAAAAGAAACTTAAATGTCCAAAAATGCTTCTTATTGTCACATCAATACAATTCTTTAATATAAATTTTTGAGGGACAATTTTTCAATATTTTAATACCTCAAATATATTGTTTTATTCATATATTATTATTATAATAATTAATGAGTTATTGTTGAAATTTTGAGCTGTAGCAGGAACAAGATGTCGAACACAATGTTATGACAATTGGTTCGACAACTTGTCTGACTACAAATAAGTAAATAACGAAACAGGAAACAGAAGATACGCAATATGTTTACCTAATCAGGTTGGCGTTGCCGCGTTAATTAGTCTTGCTGACGTGTCTTTATTCCAGCTGGAGGTTGCTAAATCTGTCGTAACTTTATTCCTTGCGCGCCAAGCTTCTGCGAATTAAATCAGGAAGTCTTTGATAACTTGCCTAATCATGCGTGTAGCATGTCAAGCCAAATGTGTCGCAACGTGTTGACTGACATATTCACCGTGCGCTAAAAAATATGTCAATACTAAATGCAGTAACAATCTCCCCCTTTAACAATGTTTAGGTAAACACACTTTAACACCTAGCTTCGCGCGAGACTTGTTTTCGGCTAGCAGCGTCTTCAGCCATGATAACCATCGTTGGTCATCATTAGTCGTTTCACGTCGTCTTTGGCACACAGCATAGCACATCTCTTCGTCCTTTGCAGCAATGCACATAACAAGTTGCAACATGTTGTACCACAAGTTGCAACATGTTGTTACACATGTTCCAACATGATGTACCACAAGTTTGATGATCTTAGAAAGACCATACATGGTCTATATCTCCCCCTGATTGCCTCAAAAATGGCCTATAAAACCAGAGTATGCAGGGGGAAATAAACCAAAAAACCAGCTCAAAACGAGAGCAAATCAGCTCCAAATTTACGGAAGCAAAGTCAGCAACGTCTGCATCTTCAGCGGTGGCCCCTTCTTCTTCCTCATACCCATTCGATTCTTGTGCAAAAGATGTTGGGACAATGTGCACACTATCTAGCACTTCCTCAGTTTCTTCAGGCACGACTTCATTAATGATATGAAGAGGGGTTGCTGAGGGTTTTTCTTGAGCGAATGTGGATACTTCACCTGAGAAGTTTCATTCTCATATTTTAACACCACACTTGTTTCAAACAGCCCTCGGTTTTTATAACAGCTACACAAGAAGTCTTGACATCCGGCGAAGTTTCCTCTTCAGCGTCGTTACGCGTCTTCGAGTACTTCCCTAATTCCACAAGATTTTGGTTTCCTCTTCAGTGCAGTTACGCGTCTTCGAGTACTTTCTTAATTCACGCAAGCTTCCTTTTCTCATATTCCCACACGTTTTGGGAATCTTTGGTCGCAACATTACAACTGAACCATCACCAAACCCTTAACACCAAAACATCCATCATTGGATGTCAAACGTCACGGTAGCAACATCTGTCCAGACACCATTCTTTATGTCATTTTTCTGGACAATTTTTAGTCTTCAGATATCATCAAGAAGTCATCACGGACTTCACATACATCAGGACGTCTTCACAGATTCTCTCAACCCTATCTCCCCCTGGCTGCCTCAAGAAAAAAAACAACGATCCAACTATGGGACCACGATTAGAGTAAAAACAGCCGAATCTTCTTCATTTTTTTTATTAGGAACAGTGGCAGCCTGATCATTCTCCAGGGCAGAGGTGTGGTCACGAACCAGTCATTCGCACACAGACTTCTGGAGAGAGAGAGAGAGAGAGAGTCTCGATGGTTTTCTTGAGAATGCCAGTCTTATCTATGAGTTCCTTCAACACATTGTCTTTAATTGTGACCGATGTTGAACCCAGATGCAGGGTGCTACTAGAGGCGCCAGATGTTCTGATAGGCAGTCAGACAAGAGCCTGAGCATGTTTCACTTCAAAGATCTTGTGGCTGACGGTGAGCACATTTGGACGCTTGCCCGTGACATTCATGATATCTGGTAGATCAAGCATGCCAGTTCTGACTTGATGCTTGAGACATGGAAGGAGGGAACCCAATTTTCCATTCCAATTTGATATAGCTATAAAACCCCTGATAGGCTACTCCTTCTTCCTATTCCCATAAATCTTCTTTGCAACCTCGTTCATAGAGGGTACATGAGTTTGTGTGTCTAGGGTATTCTTCTCAAGATAGGTCTTGATGGCATTTGGTGAGAAGTCAATATCGTGACCTCGGACAGAGACCTTCCAACGTGTGTGACTGTTTTTGAGGAAACCAGCTTTGCGCAGTATATCCATGACAATCTCAATGTATTTGCGCCTCAGCAGAAAGCTCCCTTTCTTGGAAGAATGGCTCAATTATATACAAAACACCTTTTGAAGACTCTATCTTCTTTTTTCCTTAGCAAGCGCAACCACTTCCCTTCCATCATCAGTTTTGCTTTAACAAGGGAATTCAGAACATCTTTCCTGACAACTTTAGCGTCGCCCATATTTGCTTGAGCCGAGGAGGTCGGAACATCCTCCGCCACATCCTGACTTCGCCACATCCTGATCATGACTTTGAGCTACATCATATTAACATATTGCGCATGAAATCGATTCATTGTTTTTTTCTTTCATGATAGTCCCACCTTCAGCTTCTTTTACAACCAATGTGCTACTAACATTGAGGTTTGTCAGAATATCTTTCTCAACAACATACTCACCTTTGGTGGACAAGCCGGATGTGGCGTGTTAGAGAGAAACAAATTTTCCACAATATATATATATTTTTTTCATTATTTCACAATAGGCCTTGATATGATTCACGCCTAAGTTCGGTTTAGGGGCCTTCTTGGTCCTAGAGAGGAAAAACTGAATCACTAAAACTTCTCTCAACTACTCAATGATCATCATTGATCAACAATGCAGTCTTAGGGAAGACCTAAGACTCTCAAACCGAATATCATCCAAAGATTTTGTGAAGATGTCTGCGGTTATTTCTCAATGTGGATGTATTCCAGTTTAATATTCATTTCTTCTACCAAAACTCGAATGAAGTGATGCCTTACATCAATGTGTTTGGTCCTGCTGTGTTGAACCGAATTGTTTGAGATGTTGATGGCACTGATGTTGTCACATAACAATGTCATGACATCTTGTTTGACACCATACTCAGCAAGCATCTGCTTCATCCATAGGAGTTGAGTTCAGTTACTTACAGCGGCAATGTATTCGGACTCAGCAGTAGATAGGGCTATACAATTTTGTTTCTTGCTAAACCAAGAGACAAGATTGTTCCCAAGATAAAAGCATCCACCATATGTGCTTTTTTATCAAGTGTACTCCTTGCCCAATCCGCATCGCAATATCTAACAAGTGTAGATGATGTATCAAAAGAATATAGTAAACCTAGCTTAATTGTTCCTGATATGTACCTTATAATTCTTTTTGTTTGAGCCAGGTGGCTTGTCTTTGGATTGGCTTTATAGAAAGCACATATTCTCATTAAGATAGCTATGTCAAGTCAACTTGCAGTGAGATAGAGTAGGCTTCTAATGATGCTTCTATAGAGATTTTGATCTACATGTTTACCTTGATCATCCTTGGTGAGCTTTACATGTGTAGCAATCAGATTTCTCTTGTGGGAAGACTTCTCCAAAACAAACTTCTTCACAATGTTCTTGGCATACTTGTTTGAGATATAAAGATGCCATCATCCATTTGTTTAATATGGAATCCTATAAAGTAAGTTAGCTTGCCTACCATGCTTATCTCGAACTCGGACTGCATATGTTGTACAAAACGTTGCACCATCTTGTCTGACATTCCACCAAACACAATATCGTCCACATAGATTTGAACAATCATAATTTTGCTTCCTTCCTTCTTTACAACCAAGGTCTTGTCAACTCCCCATCAGATATAGCCATTTTGAACTAGGTATTGAGTTAAACATTCATACCAGGATCGAGGTGCTTGCTTAAGGCCGTAGAGGACTTTCTTTAGTTTCTAGACATGGTTTGGAGAATCGCAGTCTTCAAATCCCTTTGGTTGAGCAACATAGACTTCTTCATTTAGATATCCATTGAGGAAAGCGCTCTTCACGTCCATCTGATAGAGTTTGAATCGTTGATGGAAAGCTATGCTGATAAAAAGTCGGATAGCCTCAAGTTTGGCCACGGGGGAAAAAGTCTCATCAAAGTCTACCCTTCCACTTGTGTCAACCCTTGGGCTACACGCCTCGCCTTGTTGCGAGTAATGTTTCCTTCCTCATCTGATTTGTTCTTGAAGATCCACTTTGTCCCGATGACATTGACATTGCTTGGTCTTGGTACTAGCTCCCAAACTTCATTCCTTTCAAACTGTACCAGTTCTTCTTGCATGGCACACACCCAATATTCATCGTTTATGACTTCTTGTACGTTCTTGGGTTCGATCTTCGAAACGAAGCATATGTTGCTGATCATGTCGAGATAGTTTATTGGCGGCTTTCGTCGAGTTCTTACTCCTTCGTTGATGTCACTAATCACATCCTGAGGTGGGTGATTCTTCTGAGTTCTCCTTGATGGATTTCTCTGATCAGCTTTTGGAGACGATTCTTCTTGTTTAATGTCACCTGCTTTGTTAGTGACATATTTTCCGACTTCTCGAGTATTCAAAATAACTTCGTTGTCGTCATTAGGGTGTTATGAGCTATCATCAACGACTACGTTTATGGACTCCATCATGGTCCTGGTTCTTTTGTTGAATACCCGAAGACACGACTATTTCTAGAGTATCCAAGAAAAATACCCTCGTCGCTTTTAGGATCAAGTTTCCGTCGTGGTTCCCTATTAGCGAGAATGTAACATACCGAACCAAAGGCACGGAAATATTTGACATTAGGCTTCCTCCCCCTCCATATTTCTTAAAGTGTGACCGTAGTACCCGGACGGAGGGTGACGCGATTGTGAATATGGCAAGCCGTGTTCATCGCTTCTGCCAGAAGTGAGGGAGTATGTCTTTGGCTAGCATCATGACCCGAGCTATCTCTTGTAGAGTTATGTTCTTCCTTTCAACGATTCTATTTAGTTGAGGTGTGATGGGGGCAGAGAACTCTTGAGTTATTCCTTCGACGTCACAAAAGTTGGCAAAGCTGATGTTTTCAAATTCACGCCCATGGCCACTTCTTAGTCTGACCACTTTGCCAATGCTTTCTTTTTTTCTCCCTTTGAACTTTTCGGCATAGAGCTTCAAAGACGGAGAATGTGTCTGACTTCTCTCGAATAAAGTCAACCTAGGTAAATCTTGAGAAGTCGTCGACACGTAAAAATATACTTCTTTCCTCCTAGGCTCTCGACTTGCATCGGTCCCATGAGGTCGACATGTAGAAGTTCTAAAATTCGAGACGTTGTACGATGTTGAACCTTCGTGTGCGACGTCTTGACTTGTTTACCTATCTGACATTCTCCGCAGATCTTGCCTTCCACAATTTTAAGATCTGGAACTCTAATAATAGCTTGTTCAGATAGGATTTTATGCATGCTCCTTAAGTTGATATGTCCAAGTTTTTGATGCCAGAGTTTGGTTTCTTGAGCTTTGGACAGAAAACACTTGGTGGTTCTAGGAGCTGGGGTAGGGGACCATAAGTAACAATTGTCCCGCGACCTGAGACCTTTCATGAGCTCTTCCTGGTGTTTGTTAACAACTATACACCTGTCGAGGGTGAAGTTGATACATAGGTTTAGGTCGCATAGTTGGCTTATGCTTATAAGATTAGCAGTAAGCCCTTCTACTGGTAAAGCCTCTGTTAGGCAGAGGAAGTTAGGGTAGTTTAGCTTTTCTTTCCCCAAGACCTTGGCATTTACACCATCACAAAAAGTAACGAAGCAATTTGAGCATGGTGTTAAAGAGGTCAAGAAGAGACGATTACCCGTCATATGTCGCGAGGAGCCACTGTCAAAGTACCAGTCAGTACTTGTGGATTCCTTGAGAGAGGTGTATGCAATATTTGCTCGGTGGTGTACTTCCTTTACTCGCCATACTTGCTGAGGTTGAGGTTGTACCTTTTTCTCTCTCCAGACTTGTTGAGGCCGAGACCTCCTATTGGTAGTTCTTTGTTTGACGAAACTTTTCACATAGAGGCGGTAGCAAAATAGTCGAATATGCCCTTTCCGTCCATAGTGATGGCAGACCCAGTTGTGCTTTTTATTCTTTGACCTTCCACGATGATACCTCTTTGTTGGCTGACTATTGCCGGATGTCTGTGAAATTTGTTGGGACATGTTGGTGGTGGCCTTAAGAAAGACAAAAGTGGTTTTAGATGTTGAGGCTCCCTTTGAATAGCCAAGTCCTTCCATGTTGTATGCTGGCTTTCCAATGGAAAAAAATTGATCCAATGTATCAGTACTTGGATTCATCATTTTGATAGACTTGGTCATGAGTTCTAGCTCCCTGGTCAAGCGTGCAATATCTTTCTTCAGATCAATGATGGTTTCTTGTATCCTGGTCTTGTCCTCATTGAGAGTGCAGATGAGTGCGTTCTGTTTATAATTAAGGATATTATAAATTGAAATAATACAAATTGAGATTGTGATTATCATCGAGATTTTAGCTCATAAATTGCTAAATTAAGGTAATGATCATAAATTGATAGCTCATAAATTAAGATTGTTGTTATTAGCGGAAAAATGGGAGTAATTGATAACTCAATTGTTCATGGACATTTACCATTTTAACTTTCTGCACACAGGAAAATTCCACTTAGCCCCTCTTAAATTTGGCCGAGTTTCACTTAACTCTCCTTAATTTAAAAATCAACTTGTGAAATCCCTTAAGTTTGAAAAAGTTTCACTTTACTCTTTTCCGTTAATTTTTTTTAAAATTATGTTAACTTTTTTGCGAAATGACGAAAATATCATTTTATTAAAAAGTTATAATAAATTAATAAAAATGATTTTTGAACTTTTTTGTATAATGCTTTCGTTGTGTAAATTAAAGAATAAAATTTTGTTAGTACAAATATAATTTTTAAAAAGTTTTTCTTAATATATATTTTTAAAATTTTAAAATGATATGCAAAAATTGTTTTTTATTTTTAAATTTTGTTTAAAATTTTATTTCTTAAAAAAATTTAATGCTAAAATATTTTTTTATTCCTTGTTTTTGTAAAAAAAACAAAAGGTTCAAAATCATTTTTATTTATTATTTTTAATTTTTTTAATGAAAGGATATTTTCGTCATTTTATAAAAAAAGTTGACAGAATTTATAGAAAAGTTAACAAAAAAGGGTAAAGTGAGACGTTTCCAAACTTAGGAGACTGCACAGGTGAATTTAAAACGTTAACACTTAAATCCATATTCCGTTAAATCTACCATCCATATTTTTAATGACAAAAATGCCCCTAGTATATAATTTGTATATGGTATAATTATCTTATATATGAAATTGCCGTTTTACCCATATTTACATAACAAGCTTAACTCAGGTTCAAGGGTAAATTAGTAATTTCAAACAACCATAAAAATATTGATATAATAAAATTAAAAATAAAAAAAACTTAAGAAAAATACAATTATACCCTTCCTTCAACCACTCTCTGTCTCGGACTCAAACTCTCCCAACTTTCTTTTTGAATCTGTTTTGTCTATAATGTTTAACCAAAAAATTAGATAAATTAAAAAAATTATTCATGAATCCTCAAATGATACTCGTAAGTAATGCTTACAATTGCAACATTTGAAGAGATACGAATCATTGATTTTGGAGAAGCAAATGAAGGCTTAGATTAGTAAATCGGAGCCAACCGGTCACGCGCCGCCGAGTTCAGCAGCATCGTCGAAGCTCGCCGGACCTCTGGTTCTTCCTCCTCCTGACACTACTTTGGTGTTTCGCTTAGATCTGGTTCTTCACTCAGTTTTGTCTCAGATCTCGTCGGATCTCAGACGGTGAAGAGACCCTGTGTCGCTCGGCTCACACCCATACCCACATAATCACCACCACGTGAGTTTGGCAATGATGACCAGCGGAGGCGACGACAAGCTCAGGCGGAGGATGTGATGACCAACGAGGGAGGCTCTATAGTCACCAAAGCTCGCGCCGTCGGAGAAGTCGAGCCTCGCGCCACCAAAGAAGTCGAATCTCGCGCCGCCAGAGAAGTCGAAGCTTGCGCCCTCTCCACTGGCTCCAACCACCACCACAACCGAAGATCTTCGCCTCGGTAGATTTGGATCTTGTCGGAGTTGACGATCTCTTCGAGGCTCTTGCTTTGGATCTCGAGAACCTTCAAGCCAATCTTTGATTTCGCTGATCTCGAGCTTAAAGTGTTGAGGCCTGGAAATGGTGTGGTAGAAGTGGCGAAAGAATTAGGTTAGAGAGAATGTATGGTAGTGTGTAATTATGGTTAAAAGAGAGGGTAAAGTAGGAATTTCATAAGGTTATTTTAAATGTTTTAATTCTTTTATCTATTTCCTTGTAAAAACCATTTTGTTCTTAATCTATTAGTTAAATTGGTTATTCAATTAGGGGTAAAATAGTAATTTATAATTAACTCAAAGATTATATAAGATTGACAAATTATATACAAAGAGTATTTTGGACTTTTTACTAAAACATCAGTTAAATCTAACATAATTGGACTTAAATGTTTAACATTTTAAACTTGAGGAACCGAGAAAAAAAAAAATCAAACTTGGGGTATCAATCGACAGGTGTATTGGTATATAATTTACCCCTTACATTTATTACCCTGCAAAGTCAAAAGGAAAATAATATTATAAAAGAAGGAGATATGGAAAGATAAAATAAATGCAATTAATGTTAGAATCAAAATGAAAGGGCACCTAATTTGTTCATTGACTCCATTATCTATCACTTCACCTAACATAAAATAGAACTCTATGATTTTAAAAAAGAAATAGCGGTTGGAGAATAGAGACGATCTGCGACGCGACAACGGTGGCTGGAGAGGTGACGACGGTGGTCAGAGCGGCGGAGACGGACTAAGGCAACAATGAAATGAAAGTCACAAGCACGAAACGTTACCGGAGAGCTCTCTGTGGGACTTTGACCAAACATGACTAAGTTTCGACCGATTTTGGCCAAACTCGTCTCGCTGAAGCTGAATATCCCGGATTCCGATCGAATTTCGGCGAGTTTCATGACATTGTTCGTGAGTGAGACATGAAGTTGCAAAAAAGGAAAAAAAACATATTACTTCTTGTTTGGTAAGTATTTTTAGATCACTATGAACCTTTATTTTTTGTTATATTATTAGTAACATTCTCTTCCACAAGCATGTACTGTTCATCTACTTTTACTCAAAAACATTGTAGTTAGATCACCATTGCTAGTACTGTTTATCTACCGTACCATCGTTAGGTAGAATCTATTTTGCATTTCAGTTTTTGAAAGCTTAATGCTTATACGTAATATGTGTGTTCTAAACTTTGTAACTTTTGGAGTTATGTAATATGGTAGGGATGATTTTATTTATTTTTATTTAGTGATTGACATGGTTTGTTAGTCACATTTAATGATTTTCGCAACAAATATTTTAGGTTGGTCACATGCCCAAGTGGCTACGGACCTGAGATCAAAGGTTGGCCACGGTTTGTGGCTACAAGAGTGGGCCAAGGAGCGGCCAAATCAGCCACGGTCCGTGGCGACGGCGCAATTTCTTTATTTGTTTCTGATCAACGGAAAAGGGATTCAAAGTAAAATAGTTAACTAGATCTATACTGATGAGATTAATTCTAGTAGGATGATCTTTGTTGAAGTTTCTATTAAAACTTTTTCATGTGAATACCGGTAAAGAGCGCATCCTGTTGGACACACTTCTAATTGATTCGTGAAGAACCTATTCACTCTCAAAGGAAGGTTGAGAAATGAATCAAGAAGAGACTACATTGTCAAGTTGCTGAGTGAGATTAGGTTTCAGATTCAGTTCAAGCCTCAGGGTTCAATATTTTTATTTGCAGAGATGCCCAAGCACTCCCAGCTCGATGATGTACCCTCTTTTCACTTGTTATTGTGTTAGATCTCTTGTTTCTTCTCCAACGTTGCATATTCAATTATTTCATGCTTTTAGATAGAGTTTGTTTGGACGCGGCTTCTTTCATGATGATTTTGACGCGGGTCAGCAGCGGTGCATCAAGTTTGCTTTCTGCAAAAGTGATTCTGCTCTGGCTGCTGCTGTCCGGAAACTTTGAGACCTCGTGGATGTTGGAACATTTAAGTTTGTGAGAAATGGTTTATTCCATATAAAAGGATTATAGAGAAAATATTATGTATATATAGACATGTGTTGATATTACACTCAAATATTAAAGTATGAGTCAAGGTGGTAGAATATATAGGGGATACACTAATGAATTTTGCATGATTATTAACAATCAAGAGAAGTGCATTTAGGCACTTGGCATATGGGCATTGGGTGAATCTAAGTCAGCCTTTTGTTTTAAATAATTATAATTTGAAAAGTCATAATTGTTTCTTGAAACAATGTGTCTTTTACTGCACCTTGTGAAACAATGTGATTTCTCATGATACGCCACTTGTCATGCTATATATACTACACTTCCCCATGCATTTCAAGATATGCAATTTATCTAAATCCTACTCATCTATGTACATATAAATGCTTATATGCAGTATTGTATCCCGAAGGATATGCCCAATATAGTGGGGGAATAAATTCCTTCAAAAACGCCTTACTGCAGTTTCGTTTCAGTATACTCTATCTCTCACAATCGTAAGAAAATTATTCTACAGTTCTACTATGGAAACAGAGTTCTCTGCTACCGTGAAGGCTCAAATTCAAAGTGGCCAAATCCATGCAGACTCAAAGTTGGCTTGTTTTGATGACACTAACTATACTCGGTGGAAGGATCGTATGACGTTCTTACTTACGGCACTGAATTTTTTCGATGTTCTCGAGGCAGACCTCACCACTATTCCTGATCCTAAAGATGATGATTCTAAAGAATTAAAGAAGGAGTGTAATAAGCGCAAGGAGGACGAACTGGTGTGTCGTGGGTACATTTTGAATTCTCTTACTGATCGTTTGTACGATTTATATCGCAACCTAAATTCTCCCAATAAAATATGGACTGTGTTGGAGGCGAAATACAAGAACGAAAAAAGAGGTACCGACAAATTTCTTGCTATGAAAGATTTCGAATTTTTTATGAGTGATGATAAAAATATTATCATGGATCAAGTTCATGAACTTCAAATTCTAGTTTCTCGCTTGAACGAACTTGAAATTAAGATTCCCGATGCACTCCAAATTGGAGCAATATCGGCAAAGCTACCCCCTTCCTGGAATGATTTCAGAAAGAAGTTTCTGCATTCATCAGAAAATGTAACCATAGAGCAATTTCAGACTCATTTGCAAATTGAGGCTGAAAATCGTGTTAGAGATTATGTGTTTCTAAGTTCCAGAGTGAACTATGTGACTGAAAGTCACAAAAAGAAAGGTTCAAACCATTTAAAGATGAAAACAAAGAACAATATGTTAAAAAGAAGTCATATCAGAAGCAAAAGTTTTCTGGTGACAAGTCATGTTTTCATTGTAGAAAGATTTATGGGCTGATTGCAAGTTCAGAAAAAATGGTTCAAAGAAACCTTCTAATTCTGGCACAAATAATAATGCGAATATGGTTGAATCTCAAACGCATGAATCAGTTGCAATGGTTTCATAAATGCATATTGGTATGATCACTGAATTTCTTATGGCGGCAGTTACCGTTTCCACATATTGGTGGCTCGATTTGGGTGCCACAATTCATGTTTGTAACAACAAAGTCATGTTCAAGGGTGCACGGAAAAGGAATAGTGGAGATGAACTTTACTTCAGGAAAGAAGTTAACTTTGATGAATGTATTCCATGTTCCAGAATTAAGAAAGAATCTTGTATTGGCCAACTTACTTGTTAAGAAGGCGTTAAAATAGTATTGGAATCAGATAAAGTTATTATTACTAAGAATGGTATGTATATAGGAAAAGGCTACACTTGTGATGGCATGTTCAAACTAAGTATTAGTGAAATAAATAACGTGATTGATTATATTGTTGAGTATTCTTCTTCCATTTGGCATTCTAGATTAGCACATATTAATTTCCGTATGCTAAAATATATGTCAAAACATGGTTACATTGCTTGTTGTGGTGCTTTTCCTGATAAATGTGAAATATGTGTTCAAACAAAAATGACTAAGAAGCCATTTACTAGAGTTGAAAGAAATTCTGAAATTTTATACTTAATTCATACCGACATTTATGAATTTATTGGTGTTTTGTCTAGAGGAGGAATACAGTATTTTATCACATTCGTAGATGATTTTTCTTGTTTTACTTATGTGTATCTTTTAAGAACTAAAGATGAAGCATCTGATAAATTCAAAGAATTTGAAGCTTTAGTTGAAAATCATAAAGAAAAGAAGATTAAAATTCTTCGGAGTGATAGGGGCAGTGAATATTTTCCTGCATCATTTGATAAATATTGTGAAGACAATGGTCTGATTCACCAGAAGACCGCCCCTTATAGTCCTCAAATAAATGGACTGGCTGAAAGAAATAATAGGACTTACATTGATATGGTAAATTCTTTTCTATTGAATGCTAGTTTGCCTAATTCCATGTGGGGAGAAGCACTTAAAACGGCTTGCCATTTAGGAAATTGAATTCCTACAAAGAAGACTCATAAGTCTCATTATGAGTTTTGGTATGGTCAAAATCAAACTTAAAGTATTTTAGAGTTTGGGTTGCATAGCATATTACAAAATTATCGATCGAAACCTTCAAAAGCTTGGACCGAGAGGTAAAAGAGGTGTTTTTGTTGGCTATGCAGAAAACTCTAAGGCGTATAGAGTTTTGGACTTGGAGACAAATGTTATCATAAACTCGATTCATGTCGATTTCTTTGAAAATAAATTTGTCAAGGATCCAACATCTAACGATTCACAAGTACAAGTTGATTCTAGTGTTCAACACAATAACAACATTGTAATCAATGATTACGATAGAAATAAAAGGAAAATAGTGTCGGTTCAAGTTGAACTAAGGAAAAGTATAAGAGTAAGAAAAGAAAAATCATTTGGGTCTGATTTTATTGACACAAATGCTCTTGCTTTTCTTGTTGAAGGTAATAGAGATAAAGGTTTGAACAAAATTCATGTTGTTTTAAACATTGAGGATGATCCCAAAACATATCAAAATGCTATGAGCTCATGAGATGCATCATTTTGGAGAGAGGCAGTTAATGATGAGTATGACTCATTAGTCTCTAATGTTTTCTGGGCGGAAACGGCGTTCTGAGCAAAACACATGGCTATGCCATGATGTACGATGGATTTCGGCCATCTGAGGTCATCTTGGGGGTCAAAATCGTAATTTCCTAAGTTCCGGACACTTGACAATTTTTATAATTTATTTTGTTTTTCTAATAAGTTTAGGATTTCCTTTTCTGCAATTAGGTTTTTCCTATTTCAGCACTGTCATACGTTTATGTTATTTAGTTTTTGAAGTTTAATAAAAAAAATCGAGGTTTCCCTCAAATCTATCATCTTCGATATTCGCAAGAATCAACGAATTTAGATAAAGAATTCTTCCCAGCCACGTACGTTGCATCAGTTGGTATCAGATTCTAGTGCATCCTGATGATGATCAAGCTGAGTTACGACGTAAAAACGCTGAATTTCAACGTAAGAACGACGATTTGAGGCGACATGTTGAATTAGTAACCAACGAATGGACGAACTGCATCATCGTGATGATGATACTCTCACGGACGACAATCCTTTTTGCCGGGTTTCAGAATCGTTCACCCGAGCGCCCTAACCTTAACCACCGTTGGGAATAGGGTTTCGAGGTGGAAATTCCACAATTCAATGGCAATCTTAAACTAGAGGAGTTTATAGATTGGTTATCACAGGTTGAAGAAATAATGGATTTCAAGGAGGTTCCAGAAGAACGTCGTGTTTCCCTTATGACGATCCGTTTCGAAGGTTGTGAGCAAGCTTGGTGGCAACAATTGAAGCAGATGCGTGTTCGTACTGGTTAGGAGAAGATTTCGAATTGGGCTAAATTCATGAAACACCTCAAGGCTGGGTTTTTGACCTACAATTTGGATCGGGAATCGTACCAACGTTTCTAGAATCTTCGCCAGGGTTCCCGTTCTGTGGACGAGTATTCCACCGATTTCTACTCCTTTATGGCTTGTGTTGATCTCACCGAGTCCTCTCTTCAGTTAGTTTCTCGTTATATTAGTGGCTTGCGTCTCCAATTACATGACGTTCTAAATATGTTTGACCCATTTACTATCGCCGACACACAACAGCGTGCATTCCAAGCTGAAAGGCAGCTAGTCAGGCGTGGTACAGGTAGCTTCCGATAGCCAGCAAACTCGACTGGTGGTATAGGGTGTGCGTCACAACCTGTTCCTTCCCAACCTACCCCTCCACTCGCGCGTGGTTCTGCAGCCCCCCCCCCCCCCCCCCCAACCACAGGGACGTGGTGGTTTGCGATGTTTTAATTGCGTTGAAGTTGGTCATCGTGCAGATTTTCGGCTCCCGAAATCTGCCAGTCACTGTCTTTTCACTGAGGCTACTGAATCTGAACTTGTCCTTCTCACAGATTCGGCTCCGACATATTACGATTATGGCGACACGGACGTAGAGGAATATGTCCCCGGTGATGTTGGTCCTCTGTTGGTGCTCCGCAGATCCTGCTTAACACCTCGTGCTCCTGAGAATGAGTGGCTACACAATAGTTTGTTTCATTCTACTTGCACCATACCTGGGAAAGTTTGCACCTTCATTATTGATGTTGGAAGTTGTGAGAATGTGGCTTCTGAAGTTGCAGTTGCTAAGCTTGGTCTACCTACTGAACCTCACCCTAAGCCTTATCGTCTCACATGGCTTAGCCAAGGTACGGATGTTACAGTTTCCAAGCGTGTGCTTGTTAATTTTTCCGTTGGACCTACTTATCGTGATGCGATTTATTGTGATGTGGTTCATATGGATGCTTGTCACCTCTTACTTGGTCGTCCTTGTCAATATGATAACTCTGCTCTCCATGACGGTCGTGCTAACATATATTCATTCTTTTTTCGTGGTACAAAAGTTGTGTTAATGCCGACTAAAAAGGGAGTGTTATTCCCACAGCTCACACACCTTCCTCTACCACCTTGTTTGTCGTCCTTTTCAGGCCGTCATAAGAAATCGGGGATGGTTTTTGCCCTATTTGTTCTCTGTTTACGAGAGAGAGCGATGTGCCTGGTCCGGTGCAGCCTCTCCTACAAGAGTTTGCAGATGTCTTTCCTGAGACTTTACCATGCGAACTGCCACATTTGTGTGATATCCAACATCACATTGACTTGGTTCCAAGTGCTTCTCTCCCTAATCACCCTCATTACCGTATGAGTCCCAAGGAACATGAAGAGTTACATCGCCAAGTGGAGGACTTTCTTGCTAAAGGAAACATTCCCGAAAGCCTTAGCCCTTGCGCTGTCCCTACACTCCTTACCCCAAAAAAGGATGGCTCGTGGCGTATGTGTGTTGACAGTCGAGCTATCAACAAGATTACAGTGCGCTATCGGTTCCCTATTCCCCGATTAGATGACTTATTCGATCAATTGGGTGGCCCTTCTCTGTTTAGCAAACTGGATTTTAAGAGCGGTTACCACCAGATTCGTATTCACATGGGTGATGAGTGGAAAACCGCTTTCAAGACTCGCGATGGGTTATATGAGTGGCTCGTTGTGCCATTCGGTCTATCCAACGCCCCTAATACTTTTATATGTGTGATGAACCAAGCTCTTCACCCCTTTATTGGTAAGTTCGTTGTCATTTATTTCGATGACATCTTGATTTATAGCGCCAACGAAACAGTTCATATTGACCATCTGCGTGAGGTATTATTGGTTCTCCGACGTGACAAGTTCTTTGATGCTACCGCAAAGTGAGCATTTTTATCTGCTTTAATCCAGTTTCTCGGTTATGTGGTTTCTCGCGAGGGACTGAAAGTTGACCGTAGTAAGGTCTTGGCCGTCGAGCAGTGGCCCCAACCGTCCTCTATCACTGAGGTTCGTAGTTTTCACGGCTTGGCTTCCTTCTATCGACGTTTTATTCCTCATTTTAGTGGTGTTATGGCTCCTATCACGGATTGCATAAAAGGGACTAAGTTCTACTGAACTGATGATACAGAGGCTGCATTTCTTGAGATTAAGCGTCGGCTCACCTCAGCCCCTATTTTGGTACTTCCTGATTTCTCACAACCTTTTGAACTTCATTCCGACGCTTCAAAAACAGGTATTGGAGCTGTCCTCAGTCAAGCAGGCCGTCCTGTGGCTTACTTTAGCGTGAAACTGTCGGGTGCTAAACTTCGCTTTAGTACCTATGATATTGAGTTTTATGCAGTTGTCCAGGCCATCTAACATTGGCTTCATTACCTTTTTCAGAGGGAATTCGTCTTATATACTGATCATGACTCCCGCAGACATCTTGGCAGCCAAGATAAAGTATCTGATCGTCATGCTACATGGATTTCTTATTTGCAGCAGTTTACATTTGTGATTAAGCACTAAGCAGGAGTTTCTAATCGTGTTGCATATGCTTTGAGTCACCGTCATGGGTTGCTAACTGAAATGTGCGTCCATGTCCCCGGTTTTGATTCGTTCGTGGACCTCTATTATGATGATCCGTTCTTTTCTCAGGTACTCGTTCGTATTCAACAGGGTGAGGCGACAGACTTTGTGTTGGATGACGATTTTCTTTTTCGCGGTGTGCAACTGTGCATTCCCAATTGCAGTCTACGTTTCAAGATGATTCAGAAACTCCATAACGAGGGTCATGTGGGGCGTGACCATACTTATCAGCTTCTTGCGGGTTCTTATTTTTGGCCCTCTATGCGCAATGAGGTTGGTCGTTTTATCGCCCGTTGTCGTACTTGCTAGTTGGCAAAGGGTGCTTCGACTAATGCTGGGTTATATTTACCCTTGTCTATTCCCACACAGCTATGGTCTGATGTTAGTATGGATTTTTTCCTTAGCTTACCACGTACCCAACGTGGTTCTAATTCTATTTTTGTGGTGGTTGATCGACTTTCGAAAATGACTCACTTTATTCCATGCAAGAAGACTACTGATGTTGTGCCTGTAGCGCAACTTTACTTTCGGGATGTGTATCGTCTTCATGGACTCCCTGCATCTATAGTTTCTGATCGTGACACTCGCTTTGTGTGTCACTTTTGGCGGAGTTTGTGGCGCCTGGTCAATACACTCTGTTGCTACGTTTAAGTGTTGGCATAATTTTTTAGCGCAAAAGTAAGAAGTCGGTGCAACATGTTACATGACATGTGGAGCGACTAGTTACAAACCAGATTAGGAAAGATCTGAAGCTTTTCTATTTCGACGACGCTTGGAGCGAAAGAAGAAAGACGCCACGAAGACTTGGAGCGCAAGAGAATGACGTCGACAAGTCAGGTGACGTCCAGCTGTCAGCAACACGTCAGCAATAGACAACAACTCTACTTGCCTGATTTATTCAGGAAGTCCGAACAAGCAAGACGACTTCCAGCGTGTCATTAAAGGCGGCAACGACTTCCCTAATTTATTCAGGAAGTCTGAAACTTCCTATTCCTAATCCAAGAGAGATTAGGAATGTGAGCTGCTATAAAAAGCCTTGGGCTTCCCCATTAGCAGTCATCCGTTCTTGTTCTAAAATTGCAAGATTTCTCAGAGCTCTTAACCGTGCACCATTGGCGTGTTGAGAGGCTGATTAGATTTGCTAGAACGGCTTTGCTCCGATCAATCATCAACTCGCGAAGATTGAGTGCTTGATCGGTTAGGGTTCTTGTGTTCGTGATTGAAGATTCACAAATCCTTCAAAGAAGACTACGACACCGAGCATATGCGTTTGCTCGAAGGGTGGAATTGAGAGGATCTCAAAGATAGGGGGAGAGGCCCTTGATCGAGGTTGTTCACGGTGAGATCTATAGTAGCTTAGGATAATAGCTTGTGTGATAGCTAGTTGATGTTTGAAGTTGTACTATTGACTACCTTATAGTGAAAACCTTTCCACTGGCAAAGTGCCCCCAAACGTAGGTGCGGAGTCACCGAACTGGGTAATCATCTATTATCATTGCTTGTTTGTTATTTACCACAATCTGCAATTTAGGCAAGTAGTCGATACACAAGTTACGACTTTGTGTTCGACTTCTTGACTCGACTACGATTGAGAATTTCAATTGGTATCAGAGGAGGCACCTTATCTCTTAGGTGATTTTCCTGCAAAATTCTAAGTAGCTAATATGGATTCAAAGGAAGGAGGATTTGTCAATCGACCACCAGTGCTCGACGGAACAAACTATGGGTACTAGAAAGCACGAATGTCCATACTCGTTCTATACACAATATAGATTTAGAACAGAATTATATTTTTATGAATAATATATTGTGTATTTCATTATTGTGTTTGTAATAAACGATAAACACTCCATATGGAGATAAAAAGATAAACACACCATATGTAAATAGGGCATTTCATTAATATTTAGATAAGATCAGAAAAGAAAAGAAATCGATATTTTCGCCAAAAGTTTAAAATCACGAATTGTATAACTCTACATGTTTAATTTAATAATAATTAGTTATATCTAAACTAATAGCAAAGGAACCATCAATCTCTTTTCCAAAATAATTTATTGTTGTTTTTATCATTTAAAATTGACAGAATGACAAATTATGTCCAAATTAATATCCAACAAACTAATCATTTCTCCGCCAATTTTTTAAAAATAAATTTAAAATGATATTTTAACTTAATACATGTTATTTATTCATAAAATAATATGTATTGTGGTTTACTATTATCAGATTTGCTCTACGCCCATTCATCGTTTTGTTAAAATTTTCATGTGATTACTAAAATTACTTTAGTATTAATTGTGAAATAGAAACTTAACATAAATTGCCTATATACAATGTCATCACATTTGGGTTTTGTATGTTTTTGAACATCATTCTCATATTCATTCACTTGAATATATTTCAAACATTTAAATTGATAATATCTACCAAGCTTCGGCAAAGTAATTGAAGACTTGAAAGTAACCTCCCATCATATATTCTAAGAACCTCATTTGCAAGCAACACATTTTATTAACCCGTGAATTATTTTTTTAAAAGAGAAAATAACAAATTATTTTGAACGTTATCATTTTTGTAACCAATAGTGATGTGTTATTTAATTTATTTTGAGTTCAAGTTGAACACATTTTTAGTATGTCTATGAGTATAAACAAGTTCGATCATGTTCATATTTTAAGAGTTCAGCTAAAAGGGTGATTGTCTCAAGCTCACACGAACTGAATGACTTATGCTCGAGTTCAACTCGAAAAAAATAATAAACTGTTGTAGTCTCTTGTAATTCTCATGTAAATATTTATTAAAAGCAAAAATTATTCCATTTATTTGGCAACTTACACCTCAGTTTCATGAAGGTATGAACCATAAGATTTAAGAATTTTCTCGCAATCAGGGCTGTCAACAGTCAATCGAAAAATTCCCTGAGTTAGTAATGAGTATTTAGTCAGTAAGAAAAACTACTTGCACCAAAAATAAGACATGCATTTTGGACATAAAAAACCATAAACCTACTAGCAAGAAATTAAATTCCATATTTATTGTAAAATGTAATTAACATTGGTGCAAGTTGTTGTTGATTAGAAGTTCCAACACCATATTCGCCAGTGTTTCTATGAGAATTTTCTTCTTCGTCAATTATAGTGTCAACATAAATACACTATTTACTTTTAACACTATTGTACAATTATTCGAGGTCCGACTTTAAAATTTCATTCTACAATTACATATTAATTAATTTTACACGTTGCATTAAATAATGATGAATTTTTACTGTGTGTGCCTCCCATTAATTGTTAGCTTAGAACGGTTAGGGATAATTTCACCCAACACTTCTTAAAATAGGTCAAATCTCACACATCACCGTTAAAGTTATTATTCTCACTGACACTCCCTACTTTGTACAATAATCTCATTTGGGTAATTTTCGTTTGCTTCCATCCATATCTGTCAAACATTGAAGTTAAAATGACACAACTGCCCTTATTTTGTTTTCAATTTCAAACCAACCCTCACTCGTTCTCTCTCTTCCCCAACCATCACAAATAAAGAATAAAATGGTCTTCTAGACCCACCTCTCCATCTCCAGTTCTCTGTTTCTCTTTCTTCTTCATTGATTCACTTTTATCTTTCACTCTCATCGCTACACAATAAAAAGAGAATCACCCCCAAAGATCCTGAGTCACTCTTATCGCTATACTTTGAGTCTGTTTGTTTTATCTATTTTTTTATTATTTAATTTCAATTCATGTGGATATTGGATTTGGGTTTTTTTGGGGAATTCAGATTCGATGACGCAGATGCTTTGGTAGGATCAGGGGAGGCGCAGGGAGGCTCTCCTGTTGGAAACAACGGAGCTGCCGCCGTGCTCATGGGCCGGGTTCAGGGAGTTCGCCGGAGGGACGGTTGTGGAGTGCGCTACCGTGTGGTGCTACTTCACATGCGAGATCCTGCTGGTGGTGTGGAACCTGCTGGTGGTTTTCGTGTACAACATCCTGAGGGCGATCTACCAAAGAACCGTCGGCTCGCGGCGCCGCCGCCGCGCGCTGAGGGTGATTCGGTCTCTCAAGTCGGACCTCCATGTCCACCTGGTGGGGCCCGCAGTCGAGGTCGTCGGCGACGACACTTGCTCAGTGGAGGAGGTGAGGCGCTTGGTCCGTGGAGAAGGAGATGTGGGAGAGCTTCTACATGAGCAATTTTTGGAGGAGTGCTTCACAAAAGGAACTTCAATAACAAATCTATGGGTTCTTGGTTATATATGAGGATGAGAAATTGTTAGGATTTTGGATTATTTTGTGAGTGAAATTTTTCTAGGGAAAATGTGCGTACAAGAAATGCTTATTTGTTCCTACTTTATCAATGTAATTTAATTGTTCAGATTGATTACTCACATCTTAGATTGATTATCCAATTTCTAATTCTTGAAATGTGTGACTTGGTTTTTTATTTAAAAAGAAAATAAGAGATATGGACAGATTCTGCTTCGGCATAGTGATGGTGGGGGAGGAGGAATGAGGAGAGAGGGCATGGTTTGAAAATTTAAAATATATCTAGGGGCATTCTTGTCTTTTTAACATCAATTTTGAACAGACCTTAACGGAAACTAACAAAAATTTGCAAGTGAGATAAATTGTTAAAGTAGGGGTACATCTGAGAAAAATAATTTTAGAAGGTATTAAGTGAAATTTAAGCTATTTTAGGCAGTGTTGGGTTGAATTATCCCAAACTATTATTCATTCTATGGATACAATGACCTATTTGCCGAAGATTTCCATTAAGAGAAATTAATTTGTTGGAGCATCGGTTGATCAATCAGTATCGGACGTTGGGGATTGATTCGCATATTTGCAAAATAAGGATAGTTTTTCATAGATTCCATCCCATAGATGTATTATAGATTTGTCTTTCAAAGGAACATTTCTTTGTTTCAGAACCTCTTATTACTTTCTGTTTCTTCTTTTCTATTCGAACCCTAGAACCCGAGAGGTCGTAGAGAGAGAGAGAGAGAGACGAGACGCACGAGAGGTGTAGGTGCTGGATCTGTTCGCCGTGCATATGGAAGCACCGAGTTCTTGTTGAATTTCGCCACCATCAGATCCATGAAATCAGCGATTTCGGTTCCATCTGGGCTCCGACGGCCTCTGATCATCAGAATTGAGTCCCGGCGGTGGTGAGACTGGGCCTGAAGGTTAGGTTTTGGTTCGTAAATCTATATAATTTTCCATGCCCAATTGTTGATAGCTGTTAATTCATGATTCATGTAGAGTAATTTTAGTTTTGGGTGTTTGTGGGTTTGATTTTGTCTCCTATTTCTTTCTCCGATTTGGGTGCTCACTATCACAGCACATAATGTAAGCTATCAGTTCCTATAACAATAAGCTCATTTCTATGATTTTGTGTTAAACAATCGCTAGGTTAAGCTTTTAGGGTTCAATTTGTTGCTTTGTGTTCTTCAATTTTGAGATAGAGATTGTTTTTTGTCATAGTTAATTTGGTATGCCATTTCAAAATGTTCAATTGTAATATTTCATATTGGGCCATCAATCTTGTTAGTACAGTTTGGTGTTTTCCTTTGTGTGATGCTTTTATCCTCTTTCCTATGAGAAAGATTGGGCTTAACTATTAAACAAATAAAAATTGAAATATTTCCTACATGTATCCACTGAAAATAATGCACTGATTTTGGAGCTTAGTTTTGGCACTTCACATCTCAGTGATAGTGTTTGAAAATTCTGATTCTTCTCTTTCAGTAAAATTAAAATGGTTAATCAGGTGCTTGAAGGAATTCATTATGCTGCGCTTGAGGCTATTTCTCTGTGTACCAAATCTGGAATTCACCCACGGATAGTCTTATGACATCATTTCTAATGCAGCTGGGAACTCATGGTGAGGGCATTTATCTTATTACTCAATTATATTTTTCTGGTAGTCGTCTTTGATGATTAAGATTGGCAGTGGAAGCAAGCATAACAAGGGTTTGGAACTGATTCTATTTCATATAGTTGCCTGACATTCATGTAGCTCCCGTATTGCTCAAAACCCAATATAATGCTATAGTGACTTCGGCTGTAGTCTGCTAAAGAAAAAACCATCCTATATATTCTTGAAATCCTGTGTGCCGTACATAATTTTGTCATTCAGAAGATTATTTCTATACCAACATGTAGTAACAACTCAGGAGAAATTTTGAATTCTCTACTTTTGTTGTCTTCATGTGAATGCTAAAGCCTAAGTAATGTATAATGTATGATGACACAGTTTGTCATTCAAATATGATATCTTATTCATGTTTGTGCTCATTTAAGAGTTCTGCTGTCATGATTAGTGTTAACTGGATCTTAATTCAAATATTCACATCTTGTCGCTGAGCGAAACTCTATTAGTGCAAGATTTTCAAGAATTATGTTCCGCAGTGGTTAAATGGTATTCATACCAAAGACTCATTCATGAATACTTTTGTTCAAAATTTAGTAAGGTTGCTTCAGTGACACAGTTTTTCAGTTAAATTGCTTGATTCCACTTTGAATTTTGGCATTTACTTCAATTAATAGCTTATGTTATTATTTCTATTACAATTTAATTGTTTCTATCCTAATATTTTCCTTGCTTCATTTTTTGATAATCTAATAATTAAGTACTACATCATGAAATAAATGCTTGATAGTTTACATCTATTGGATGTACTGATATCTTTGTCAAACCTATTCAACAGCCATATTTGTATAAACCCTTTTTTTTCTTGATAAGCTACGCTATTTTATTGCAATAAGAAAAAAAAATATTACAATAAGTAAGAAAAAGGAAAAAGGAAGCAAGTAATAAACTACCCAGAGCCGTGAGGGTGCCAGTCTGTTTGGAGAACCAATGGGATATTGGGATTTCTGAAGTCAAGTGTGCTAATATTTCTAAACTGTAACTGAACTTTGATTTGGTGGTAGGATAATGGATTGACAACCTTAACACCTCTTATTTGGCAAAGATATCAAAGACGGCTTTATTTGGAATACAACAATATGGTATTCTGATAAGGCTGACAACCTTAACACTTCATATAACTGGTACAGATATTGAGATAACTTTATTTGGAGTAGTGCAATGTAATGTTCTTATAACTAAAAAAAAGAAATGTATAGTTAAAAATATTATTTAGCTCCATGATTTCTAACTAATAGTTGTCAGATAAGTCAACATCACATCATAGATGTGTCAATATATGGTAAAATTAAAATTCAGATTCTTTATTACAACCTGTTGGGTCGTTCTCTAGTTGGAAGCTGTTTTCATGACACAAAAAATTAATCCTTTTTGTTATATTTCTTTTTAATTTGAAGGGCACTGTTACGGATGTAGCCAAATCGCTTACGTTTCCTCTTCCACTCTTCGCGGTTTCTTATCAACAACTTATTCTTGGTAGTCATTTATTTATGTTGTATAATATTAGACTCGTTGCCCTAGGATACTGCTCGGGAACGACTTGCTTACCTGCTTACTTTTTCGGTTCAGGGTCTTCATATGGAAATGTAATGGCAGTGCTGCACTGATTAAGGTTATTCTCAACGAATCTTGCATATGAGGGATTTATAACTTTGTAGTTGAGTCTTCATTTGACGCTATTCTGATTGGATGCTTTCACTATTTAACTCTTGCACAGATTTGGGATGAAATACTTGAGTAAACATTACAGATGCAGAAAATGCGGAAATCTACTACCCTGAGAAATTTTCATTGTTCTTGGAGCTATGGGGTTTGGAATGGCAACTCACCTTCTCATATCAAATTTCTCCGTTGCCGGTTCTGACGTAATTCCCCCCCCCCCCCTATATTTCACTTTTGCAAATACTTCTATTCATTGCTAGATCGAAAAACTAATGTCATTTGATTGTGACGTTGTGGCTTAACACTTTATTTCTAACACTGTTGTCTTCTATGTAGTAAAAGTGTCTGAAACTGTCACTTACATGTTAGATGTTATGATATATTTTTGATATGATCATTTTCAAGCCAGTATGGAATCACGGTGAAATAAATGTATCAGTCGTATAGTTTTCTTCCTAACTTTTGTAAAGTTCTTGGGACTACAAGTTGCAGCTCATTCTGAACTGTATTTCTAAAACCTTTTTCATGCCATCATTTGAGGGGTAAAGAAGGCCATCAAGCAAAGTGGATGTCTTTTTTCTATATATACTTATTTAATAGTAAGAACTAGGAAGTACATGCGTCAGTCAATTTTGCTTCACATTGCTAAGAACCTTTCCTAACTTCCTCTTGCTTATTGGGAGACATCCTTTTGGGTCAAAAGAAATGCTTTGTTCCTATTATTTTTATCGAGATTCTAATGTATATAGAGGCAAATGTTCCATTTTGAAAGTGAAAAACTTATTTATTGAGCATTCATTGTCCATTTTTCGGGAGTCCCGTCCGATTGGTTAGACTTGCTTTAGGATAGAGAGTAATTTAGGGTATTGCTAAATATGAAAAATTGATCTTGAAATTAATTTTTTCTTCACAATCTGCGGGGTGTAGATTAGTTATTATGTGCTTGGAATTCATGGTAAGATTAGGATAATATTTTTAGTGGAGTCCTATTTTCTGATTGTGTTGTCTACCTCTATAAATATGGAGTTCGTTATTATGCTAATTTGAACCTCTTGATTTCAATCTTGTTGTCTGAAACCGCAAAACGATTTGAGAACCATCATTAAAACGATTTGAGAACCATCATTAAAACAATTTGAGAACCATCATTAAAACGATTTGAGAATGCTGGTGGTTTTGTTGGAAGGACTCCAGCTGAAGTAGCTGAAGGTAATATGAGTGTGGTCCAATAGTTTACCAGGAATAAGCTGATAATAATTTGTATTTTGTTAATGTTCTTGAACAATCCCCCTTACACATGAACTCTACTTTCCAGAAGAGTTCATCAAGTTCAGCTTCAGCATATCTTTATGTTTGCTATACCATTAGATTCCTCTGCCTTATTTTTTTGCACAACAGTCTAAAATACATTTAGCATCTTGTTCATGTAATTCTACAAATAAATCTAATTTGAGTAAATATTATTTATTGCTTTTAGAAAAGAACTGGACGGACCATATATTTGTTGGAAAACCAGCAAAGTGTTCTCTTTTGTAGTTGGTATGTGCCGGCGATGAATGTGGGAGTACTAAAGCATATGATATTTGTGTGTATAGGGTAATAGAATCTTATGCCACGTAACAGCTAATAGTAACATTCTGCATTTTTGCACGGGAATTTGTTTTCTTTTGATATGCTGCAGGATATTTTATGTAGCAAACTCATTGTAGATTTCATGAAATCTTTATATGGTCTAGAACCTTTATTGAAATCTTCATATGCAACATGTGATCAGACCTTTCATCATACGAGATTAAAGATGTTGATTAATATGGTTTGTCATTTGCAGGAGAGTTGAGTCATTTGTTGAGCAGTTCAGCAAAAAATCTAAATGCTATTTCATCGACTAACACCAGGGCCTTGAGTTCTGAGAAGGTAAAGAGTTTAATGATACATTGTCAAGTTCATTAATCTTGTTCACTTTCGATTTTAGTAGAATCTAAAACTTTTGATTTTGCACTTGAATTTTTGATTGAGCTGTTGATATCTACCAGGCTAGTGTACTGATAGTGGATATCTGCAAAAACCTTTCTCTTGCTGCTAAATCCATCAAGGGGACTTTCACTTGGAGACCCTTGCTTGTAATTTCCATTGACATGAATTTAACTTTTACCTTTTCAGTTGCAAGCTCGCGACCAAAAAATGCAGTTAAGGTGGCGAGTATGTGGGTTGTGAAGACGAGCAGCGAGTGACACATTTTGAGCTTTGTTTTGTACGCAGCTCGAATTATTTGGGCTGCGTAGGTACACATCCAATTTGCCAAAAATATTGTAGCATACATACATAAGTACATTGCATGCATACATACATATCATTCATGCATACATACATATCATTCATGCATACATATCATTCATGCATACATATCATTCATTCATGCATACATATACATTGATTGCTGACTTAGGTATTCCGGGATTTCCTGCCAAAAGATTTGCATTACCAGTTTCTGTCTCAGTTTACGACTGTATACGAATTCGTGAGTACTCCAAGGTATAACAGAATCCTTTAATCTTATAACTGTTCTCATTGTTTTTCGATCCCAGTTTTTGAAAATCTTTTATCTCATTTATTAAAGACAGTGGCATTTGCACCCTTCATTGTTGATTATAACGGAGCTCGGTTTCACAAATATACCGGTAAGCATTGACTTTCTACTTTAATTTTGTTATCTTTTGTGTTCAACAATGGAGAGATAGAGTGGTGAGAGAGAGGGAGAGAAAGAGTTAAAGGGACATAATTTGAAAATTGAATACAAATTTAGGGGCTTTTGGTCAGAAACGCATAGCTGCAGTTGTACCCATTTGGGATTATCCCTTGTTCTTACTATGACCTAGTCATAAGTTTACTTAGTCAGCTTATGTTTTTTTCATCGTTCAATATTCTATTTATTTTCAGCTACACTATTTGGGTGTTTTCATTTCCAGATTTTTTTCCAGCTATTTCATCCAGGTAATTTTTGCATTTTTCATTGTTATTATCTTAAGTTGGATGTGAAGTATTATTGGATTATTCATTGACCCAATTTCTCTTCTTTAGATAAAACCTCCTGACATATTTGGCATGAATTACTCTCTGAAGGTACTTTTTTCCTGTCACTTCCCCTCACCTTTTAACACAATTATTTTCTTACGAAACAAGATTTTCTGAGCACAACTATGGAGCTATTGCAGCACTCTGGCCACAATTAATCTTGGTATCTTACTATAATTTTTGGAATATTTTTGCTAGGTTTGGTTTTCATGGTCTGCATACTACTTATATTGCATTTCATTAGTGATCCCAAATTTGGATAGTGATCTTGGAGGGGCATTTGGTTGTCCAGACAGGTAATTTCTTTTCTATGCTCGTTTATTTTATTAGACATTTTTTGATAAGCTATTATATATATATGAGATGCCTCGGAAAAAAAATGCCCGAAAGAGATGACTCGAAAAAAAGATGCCCGAATGAGATGCCTCGGAAAAAAAGATGCCCGAAAGAGATGCCTCAGATAAAAAAAGATGCCTGAAAGAGATGCCTCGGAAAAAAAAGATGGCTAAGATACCTCAGAAAAATAAATACCCGAAAGAGATGCCTCGGAAAAAAAATGCCCGAAAGAGATGCCTCGAAAGAAAAGATGCCCGAAAGAGATGTCTCGAAAAAAAAGATGCCCGAAAGAGATGTCTCGAAAAAAAAAGATGCCCGAAAAAATGATGCCCGAAAAAATGATGCGCGAAAGAGATGCCTCGAAAAAAAATGCCGGAAATAGATGACTCGAAAAAAAGATGTCCGAATGAGATGCCTCGGAAAAGAAAGATGCTTGAATAAGATGCCCGAAAGAGATACCTCATAAAAAAAAGATGCCCGAAAGAGATGCCTCAGAAAAAAAAAGATGCCCGAAAGAGATACCTCGAAAAAAAAAAGATGTCTGAATAAGATGCCTCGGAAAAAAAAGATGCCTAAGATACCTTAAATGCCCGAAAGAGATGCCTCAGAAAAAAAATGCCCGAAAGAGATGCCTCGAACAAAAAGATGCCCGAAAGAGATGTCTCGAAAAAAAAGATGCCCAAAAAAATGATGCGCGAAAGAGATGCCTCGAAAAAAAAATGCCCGAAATAGATGACTCGAAAAAAAGATGCTCGAATGAGATGCCTCGAAAAAAAAAGATGCTTGAATAAGATGTTTCGAAAAAAAAGATGCCTGAAAAAGATGCCTCATAAAAAAAAGATACCCGAAAGAGATGCCTTAGAAAAAAAAAGATGCCCGAATAAAATGTCTCGGATAAAAAAAGATGCCAAAGATGCCTCAGAAAAATAAATGCCCGAAAGAGATGCCTCGGAAAAAAAAAGATGCCTAAAAATGGCCTAATAAGATGCTTTGAAAAAAAGCCCAAAATAAATGTCTCAAAAAAAAGATGCCTCGGAAAAAAAAGGTGCTCTAATGAGATCCCTCGAAATAAAACATGCTCGAATAAGATGCCTCGAAAAAAGGCCTGAAAGAGATGCTCTAATGAGATGCCTCAAGAAAAAAAGGATGTCCGAAGGAGATGTCCCGAATAAATGACTCGAATGCCTCTGAAAAAAGAAATTTGAATGAGATTCTCTAAACAAAAAAAGATGCTTGAATGAGATTCTCTAAAAAAAGAAAAGATGCTTGAAAGAGATGCCTCTAAACAAAAAAAGATGCTTGAAAGAGATATTTCATAAAAAAAAGATGCCCGAAAGAGATGCTTGAATGAGATTCTCTAAACAAAAAAAGATGCTTGAAAGAGATATTTCAAAAAAAAAAAGATGCCCGAATAAGATGCCTCGAAAAAAAAGATGGTTGAATGAGATTTCTCGAAAAAAAAAATTACCGAGAGATGCCTCAGAAAAAAAAATGTTTGAATGAGATGCCTTGGGAAAAAGACACTCGAATAAGATGCCTCGAAAATAGAAAGATGCCCTAATAAGATGCCTCGACAAAATAGAGATGCCCTAATGAGATGCCTCGAAAAAAAAAAAGCCTGAAAGAGATGCCTTGATAAAAAAGATGTCCGAATGAGATGCCTCGAAAAACATGTCCCGAATACCTCAGAAAAAGATGTTTGAATGAGAAGCCACAGAATAAAAAGAAGCCACGAAATAAAAAGATGCCCTGAAAAAAAAGATGCCTCGGTAAAAAAATGCCCCGAATAAATGACTCAAATGCCTTAGAAAAAGATGTTTAAATGAGATGCTTCAAAAAAAAATTCTCGAAATAGATGCCTCGAAAAAAAAGATGTCCGAATGAAATACCTCGAAAAATGAGATGCCCGAATAAGATGCCTTGGAAAAAAATGTTCCAAAGACATACCTCGGGAAAAAATATGCTCGAATAAGATGCCTGAGAAAAAAAACCCGAAATAGATGCCTCGATAAAAAAGATGTCCGAATAAAATGTCCCGCATAAATGGCTCGAATGCCTCAGAAAAAAATGTTTGAATGAGATGCCTCGGAACAGAAAGATGCCCGAACTAGATGCCTTGGAAAAAAATTTTCGAAAGAGTTGCCTCGGAAAAAAAGATGCCTGAATGATATGCCTCGAAAAAAATTGCCGAAAGAGATGCCTCTGAAAAAAAAGATGTTCGGATGAGATGCCTCGACAAAAAAAGATGCCCTAACGACATATCTCGAAAAAAAGATGTACGAAAGAGATGCCTCCGTAAAAAAGATGCCACGAAAAATATGTCTAGAATAAATGACTCAAATGCCTCAGAAAAACGATGTTTTAATGAGATGCCTCGAAATAAAAAAAGATACTCGAAAGAGATTTCTCGAAATAAAGGAAAAGGGTGCTCAAATGAGATGCCTTAGAAGAAAAAAGGTGTCTGAATGAGATGTCTCAAAAAAGATGTCCCGAATAAATGACTTGAATGCCTCAGAAAAAAGATGCTCGAAGGGATGCCTTGGAAGAAAAGATGACTCAGAAAAAAAGGCGCATAAAAAAAATATGCTCGAATGATATGCCTTGAAAAAAATTCCCAAACGAGATTCCTCGATAAAAAAAGAGTGAATGAATGAAATACCATGGAAAAAAGATGCCCGAATTAGATTTCTCGGTAAAAAGGTCTTCCAATGAGATGCCTCGCTAAAAAACGTGCCCGAAGGAGATGTCTCGGTAAAAAAGTTGCTCGAATGAGATCCCTCGGAAAAAAGATGTCCGAATGAGATCCCTTGGAAAAAAATATGTCTGAAAGAAATGCCTCGAAGAAAAAAATGTTTCAAATGAGATGTCTCGGAAAAAAAGATGCCTTAAAGAGACGCCTCGAAAAAAAACGATGACCGAAAGGGATACCTCAAAAAAAAGATGACCGAATGAGATGCCTCAAAAATAAAGATGACCGAATGAGATGCCTCAGAAATAAAGATGACCGAATAAGATGCCTCGGAACAAAGATGTTTGAGTGAGACCCCCTGGAAAAAACTAAATGTTCGAATGAGGTGCCTGAAAAAAAGATGCTCGAGTGAGATGCCTCTGTAAAAAAAAGATGCCCGAAAGAGATGCTTCGAAAAAAAAGATGCCTGAATGAGATGCCTCGGTAAAAAACATGTCCCGAATAAATGACTCGAATGCCATAGAAAAAAGATGTTTGAATGAGATGACTTGGAACAAAAAGATGCCCGAACGAGATACCTTGGTAAAAAAGACGCTCAGATGAGATGTTCCTCGAAAACAAAGATGTTTTGAAAGAAATGCCTCGAAAAGAAGATGTTTCGAAAGAGATGGTTCGGGAAAAAGTAATGCCCGAATGAGATGCCTTGAAAAAGAGAGATTACTCAGAAAGAAAAGATGTCAGAATGAGATGTAAAGAGATGCCTCAAAAAGAAAAGATGTGCGAACGAGATGCCTCAGAAAATAGAATATGTCCAAATGAGATGCCTCGGAAAATAAAGATGCGTGATTGAGTTGCTTGACAAAAAGTGTGCCGGAATGAGATGACTCGGAAAAAAAGTTGGCCGCATTAGATGCCTCGCAAAAAAAGAGGTCCTGAATGAGGTGCCTCTCGAAAAGGTCCCGAATGCCTCAGAAAAAAAGTTGCCCGAATGAGATGTCTAAAAAAAAAGATACTCAAACGAGATGCCTCGAAAAAAAATAGATGCCTGAACGGGATGCCTCGAAAAAAAGATGCTCAAATGAGATGCCTCTAAGAAAAAAAATGATGCTCGAATAAGATGCCTCGGAAGATGCTTTTGTAGAAAATGGGTGGCTTAATGAGATGCTTCGGTGAAAAAATGGTGGCTGAATGAAATGCTTCGGAAAAAAAAGATGCACGAATTAGATGCCTCGAAAAAAAATACCTTACTGAGATCCTTCGAAAAAATGTCCTAAATGAGATGCCTCAAAAAAATAGCTCCTGAATGTCTCGGAAAAAAGTTGCCCAAATTAGATGTCTTAAAAATTAAAAAGATGATCGAATGAGATGCCCTTGTAAAAAAATGCCTTGGAAGAAAAGATGTCCAAATGAGATGCATCGAAAAAAATGATGCCCGAAGGGATGCCTTGAAAAAAAAAAATGCTCGAATAAGATGTCTCGAAAAAAATGTTTAGAAAGAGAAGGCTTGGAAAAAAATGATGTTTGAATGACATGCCCCGAAATAGAGAGACTACTTTGAAAAAAATGTCATATTGAGATGTGAAGAGATGCCTTTGAAAAAAAAGATGTTCGAATGAGATGCCTCGAAAAAAAAAGATGTCCGAATGAGATGCCTAAGAAAAAAGATGTCTTGAATGAGATGCAAAGAGATGTTCGAAATCGAAACTCGTATGAGATGCTTCGGAAAAAAAAAGATGCCCGAATGAGATGTCTTGGAAAAAAAAGGTGGCCGAATGAGATGCCTCACAAAAGAAAGGCCTCGAAGGAGATCCCTTGGGAAAAAAGGTGCCCGAATGAGATGCCTCGGGAAAAAAGGTCCCGAATAGGTGCCTTGAAAAAAAAGTTCTCGTCAGAAGGAGATGTAAAGAGATGCCTTGAAAAAAAATGCCCGAATGAGATGCCTTAGGAAAAAAAAATACACGGATGAGATGCCCTAGGAAAAAAGATGTCTTAGTTGAGATGCAAGAATCAGATGCCTGTGTGATAAGCCTCGAAAAAAAAGATGCCTGAACGAGATGCCTTGGGAAAAAAATGTGCCCAAATGAGATGTCTCGAAAAAAAGGTGGCTGAATGAGATCCCTCGGGAAAAAAGGTGCCCGAATAAGATGCCTCGGAAGAAAAGGTCCCGAATTAGGTGCCTTGAAAAAAAAGGTCCCGAATGTCTCGAAAAAAAATTGCCTGAATGAGATGCCTATTTAAAAAAAAATGCTTAAATGTGATGCCTTAGAAGAAAACGATGGCCGAAAGAGATGCCTTGGAAAAAAAAGAGATGCCTAGGAAAACAAGATGACTGAATAAGATGCCTCAGAAAAACAAGATAACCGAATGAGATGCCTATTTAAAAAAAAATGCTTAAATGTGATGCCTTAGAAGAAAACGATGGCCGAAAGAGATGCCTTGGAAAAAAAAGAGATGCCTAGGAAAACAAGATGACTGAATAAGATGCCTCAGAAAAACAAGATAACCGAATGAGATGTCTCGGAAAAAAATGTTCGAAAGCGATGCCTCGAAAAAAAACAAGGTGCCCGAGTGAGATGCCTCAGAAAAAAAAGATGTTTGAAAGAGATGCCTCGAAAAAAATAAGGTGCACGAATGAGATGCCTCACAAAAATATGTTGCCCGAATGAGATGCCCCAAAAATAAAGATGCTCAAATTAGACGCCTCTGTAAGAATAATGATGCCCAAACGAGATGCCTCAGAAAAAAAATGCCTCAAAAAAAAGATGCTAGAATGAGATACCTCGAAAAAGATGCCTAGCAAAAAAAATGATGACTGAAAGAGATGCTCGAATGAGATGCTTTGGAAAAACAAGATGCTCAAATGAGATCCTTCGGGAAAATAGGTACTCGAATGAGATTCCTGGGAAAAAGGTCCCAAATGAGATTCCTCGGAAGAGAGATGCCCAAATTAGATTCCTTGGAAAAAAATGCCTGAATGAGATGCATCGAAAAAAATGCCCGAATGAGATGCAAAGAGATGTCTTGGAAAAAACAAAATTTTTGAATGAGATGCCTCGGGAAAAGATGTGCCCGAATGAGATGCCTCGAAAAAAAAGGCTGCCGAATGAGATGCTTCGAGAAAAAAGTGACTGAATGAAATGCCTCGGGAAAAAAAGGTGCCGAATAAAATAAAAAGTTCCGAATGAGGTGTCTCGAAAAAAAAGGTTCTGAATGAGGTGTCTCGAAAATAAAAGGTCCTGAATGTCTCAAAAATAGAATGATACCAAGGAAAAAAATAGATGTCCAAAATAGATGCCTTGAAAAAAAAGATGCCCAAATGAGATGTCTTGAAAAAAAAAGGTGGCCGAAGGAGATGTCTTGGGAAAAAATGTGTCCGAATGAGATGTCCTGGAAAAAAAAGGTGGCCGAATAAGATGCTTGCAAAAGAAAGGTCTTGAAGGAGATCCCTTGGGAAAAAAGGTGCCCGAATGAGATGTCTCGGGAAAAAAGGTCCCGACTAGGTGCCTTGAAAAAAAATGCCCGAATGAGATGTCTTAGGAAAAAAAATACACGGATGAGATGCCCTAGGAAAAAAGATGTCTTAGTAGAGATGCAAAGAGATGCGAGAATCAGATGCCCGTATGAGAAGCCTCGAAAAAAAAGATGCCCGAACGAGATGCCTTGGGAAAAAAATGTGCCCAAATGAGATGTCTCGGAAAAAAGGTGGCTGAATGAGATGCCTCGAAAAAAATGGTCTTGAATGAGATCCCTCGGGAAAAAAGGTGACCGAATAAGATGCCTCGGAAGAAAAGGTCCCGAATTAGGTACCTTGAAAAAAAAGGTCCCGAATGTCTCGAAAAAAAATTGCATGAATGAGATGCCTCTTTAAAAAAAAGATGCTTGAACGTGATGCCTTAGAAGAAAACGATGACTGAAAGAGATGCCTTGGAAAAAAAAGATATGCCTGGGAAAACAAGATGACTGAATAAGATGCCTCGGAAAAACAAGATAACCGAATGAGATGCCTCGGAAAAAAAATGTTCGAAAGCGATGCCTCGAGAAAAAACAAGGTGCCCAAATGAAATGCCTCAGAAAAAAAAGATGTTTGAAAGAGATGCCTCGAAAAAAATAAGGTGCACGAAGGAGATGCCTCACAAAAATATGTTGCCCGAATGAGATGCCTCAAAAATAAAGATGCTCAAATTAGACGCCTCTGTAAGAATAATGATGCCTAAACGAGATGCCTCGGAAAAAAAATGCCTCGAAAAAAAGATGTTAGAATGAGATGCCTCGAAAAAGATGCCTAGAAAAAAAAATGATGAACGAAAGAGATGCTCGAATGAGATGCTTCGGAAAAACAAGATGCTCGAATGAGATCCCTCGTGAAAATAGGTACTCGAATGAGATTCCTGGGAAAAAGGTCCCAAATGAGATTCCTCGGATGAGAGATGCCCAAATTAGATTCCTTGAAAAAAAATGCCTGAATGAGATGCATCGGAAAAAATGCCCGAATGAGATGCAAAGAGATGTCTCGAAAAAAACAAGATTTTCGAATGAGATGCCTCGGGAAAAAATGTGCTCGAATGACATGCCTCGAAAAAAAGGTGGCCGAATGAGATGCCTCGAGAAAAAAAAGTGACCGAATGAGATGCTTCGGGAAAAAAAAGGTGCCGAATAAAAAAAAAGGTTCCGAATGAGGTGTCTCGAAAATAAAAGGTCATGAGTGTCTCAAAAATAAAATGGTACCAAGGAAAAAAATAGATGCCCAAAATAGATGCATTGGGAAAAAAGATGCCCAAATGAGATGTCTTGGAAAAAAAAGATGACCGAAGGAGATGCCTTGGAAAAAAAAGATGACCGAAAGAGATGCTTCGGTAAAAAAAGGGGGGCCGAATGACATGCCTCGAAAAAAAAGATGCCTGAATTAGATGCCTCGAAAAAAAAGTTGCCTAATGAGATGCCTCGAAAAAAGGTGCTTGAATGAGATGCCTCAAAAAAACGATGACCGAAAGAGGTGTACGAATAAGATGCCGTGGAAAAAATAAGTTGCCCGAATGATATGCCTCGAAAAAAAAAGGTGTCCGAATAAAATGCCTCGGAAAAAAGGTAGTCGAATGAGATGCCTCAAAAAAAGGTGCCCGAACGAGATGTCTCGAAAAAAGTGTGAGATGCCTCGAAAATAAAGGTGCCTGGGTGAGATGCCAGGGAAAAAAGGTGCCTGAAAGAGATGCCTCGGAAAAAAGGTGGCCGAATGAGATGCTTTGGATAAAAAGGTGCCCAAATGAAATGTCTCGGAAAGAAAGTTGCTCGAATTAGATGTCTCGCAAAAAGAAATATGGCCGAATGAGATGCCTTGAAAAAACAAAGTGCTCAAATGAGATGTCTCGGAAAAAAAAAAGGTTTTGAAAGACATGCGTCGAAAAACAAGATGTTTCGAAGGAGATGGCTCGGGAAAAAATGTTGCTTGAATGAGACTGCTCGAAAAAGAAAGATGCCCGAATGAAATGTCTCGAAAAAAAAGATGACTGTATGAGATGCAAAGTGATGCCTTGAAAAAATAAGATGTTTTAAAGAGATGGCCCGAATGTTAGTCCCAAATAAAATGATGTTCTGAATAAGATGCTTTAGAAAAGATGTCCCGAATGACCTGATAAAAAGATGTCCCGAATAAAATGTATCGTACAAAAATATGTTTTTAATGTGATGTCCTGAATGAAATGCTTCAAATGTCTCAAAATGAAACGTCTCGAAAAAAAATCTCCTCATTCAAACCTATGTTTGGGTTCCCAGGACATCAAGCGCAACGGAAGCGACGATAACTAATCGAGAACCCGCCACAGGAATGTTTGCAAACAATAGATGAATCATATTAACCAGGAAAGATCTGATATTTTAGTCCTTGTAGTGTGAAATCTTCCGATCAAAGACGTGCTATGAAACTCGTCATCTAAGTCTAGCACACATCGGAGCTCGACAATCACGAAGCTAGAATTCAACTAGTGGCTACTAGACCACCAAAGAACCCTCTCACACTCTTTTGGAGGAATAGCTAATATTGCAAGAATACATTGTAGAGGTACTCACCCTTGGCCTCTATTTATAGGCTTGTGTGAGTGCCTTAAGGTTTTTCTCGTCAGGCCGATGTGGCGATCACCACACCCAAGGTGACGATCGCCACCCTCCACATGTGTCGGTGGTGATCGACACCCCATAGGTGGCGATTCAGTTCTCGCTCATGGTGTGCGACTCTGTAGGCATGTGGCCCATTGACAGATCGGCGTGAGATCCCATTTCACCCGATCTATCACTAGTGCTCTCTAGTAAGACGTAGTGATTATCCAATGTCCACGAGTGTATCGATCAGTTTGATATCTTCTTTTTGTCATCTGTATCACTAACCCTTTGTTTGCTTTAAGGCGCAGGAGATCGAATGAGGCATATAATCGTCATCCTCATGTTTTCGATCTAGTTCCTTGAATTCTAAGATGACTGATACGTAATTGGTGCGACTGCACACTTTCGCAGACAAGCTCATCAAGGGGCCCTGAACCATATCCTTCACCACGTTTCACCGTGGGGAAACAAATTCCTTAGGACGCAATGTGCGTACCTATTACAGTCCGTCTAATAGCCAACGATATCAGTTATTGTTGTCCTGTTACAAGTAGTGTTTAGGACATGTCAGACTAATTGAGTGACGTGCATGTGAGCCACTCGTTCCAAGGTATTAAGGCAGTGATCACACGACAATTGAGTATAAGTTGGTGACTTAATCTATGTGTCATACTCTACCGCGGGTCATCCGATATCCGTGATATGACTCTAAATCTCAATCAACAGAACATGATCGTGAGTCATCCTCACGCTAGTCACTTATGTATAAGTATTCGACTAGGGATCCATCAATCATAACTTCATGATATCTAAAGGTTCAAATGTTCTTATGTAAACACTAACGACTTTAGATGAAGTTATCGTTTGATACATTATTACAACACAATAATAATGTAAATGCCTCTTTTATTGCCCAACAGAAGATAAAAGATTACATGTTAAAGACTTGGACTAAGCCACTAGATCCTACAACCCAAACGATTTGTCTTGAATGAGATGACATGAATGATATATCCTGGATAATTGTCATGACTAGGATGCCTCGAAAAGGATGTCCCAAATGAATGCCTCGCTTTGTCCCGAACGAGATGTCTCAATGTCCAGTTTACCTTTTTTTTGTTTACTCATTTCAAAATTCTATTAAATTTTTGCGAAATAACGAAAATACTCTTGTATCTGAAAAATTAAAATAAATAAATAAATATGATTTTGAACTTTTTTTTCTATTTTCTTTTACAAAATCAAAGAATAAAAAAAATTAGTATTAATTTTTTTATAAAAATTAGTATTAATTTTTTTATAAAAATTAATAAAATAAAAAAACTTAGACGACTTTTATAAAAATTAGTATTTATTTATTTTAAATTTTCAGATACAAATGTATTTTCGTTATTTCACAAATGTGAGACACGCATATAGTTATGGGGGGGGGGGGGGTTATGTCCAATTTACCCAAGATTTTAACCAGTTAGGGTGCTTCACATACTATTTTAATGGCAACTATTTCCACATACGATGTATCCTCTATTTTAATGTGTCAAGCGTTTATGTCATGAAATAAAAAAATTGTTGATAAAAGATTTTAATGTGTGAAGTGTTTATGTCGTGAAACATTCTATAGAACTACCATTATGAAACAAAAAATTTAGGATGAAACAAAATTGAACTTGATGAAACAAAAATTGGTTTGTAATAAAATTGTTCCATCAAATTCGTCAAGGGAACACATTAGACGAATTTAGGATGAAACAAAATTGAACTTGATGAAACAAAAATTGATTTGTAATAAAATTGTTCCATCAAATTGATCAAGGGAACACATTAGACGACTTTTTAGCCCAAACCATGAAAATGACATACAAGCAACACTATTATACATTTCAATGAACCGATAAAACATGTGAATGAAACAACGAAAAAAACATGTGAATGAAACAACGAAAAAGTAAATGAAATAATGAAATGACAATGAAACAAAAAATGTACATAAAACAACAAAATGTCCATCAAACTAAAAAACGTCGATAAACTAATGAAAATATGTCGATGAACCAATGACAATTTTCCACAAAACAATTATATATGTCAATAAAACAATTATATATATCCATAAACAAGTTAAATATTGACAATTTCACGACGTTTGGTTTCTTCGGCCACTTTCAGATTCGTGATGAATTTTTAAATTGTATATAAGAATATAATAATATTAAGTATAAAAATTGTAAACGGTAAATAATGAAAGTATATTTCTCAAGGACTTGTGAGTCTTCAAGCCATTTGACATACCAAATATTGTATGCATTGTTAAAAGTTTTGTCAGATAACTCATCATCTGAAGCCACTTGTTTAAAGGGCTCAGTGTCTTGATTGGCTGATGTAGAGGCAGTGAATGCTACATAGTTGCTTGTATACTCTAAGTCATTGTCTTCTGCTTCCTCATCTGATGGAGAGACAATGAACCCTTTCTTCTGCTTCTTTAGATAGGTAGCACATTCCTTCTGAACGTGTCCAAATCCTTCACATTCAAAACACTGAATGCATTTGTCTTTTTCTGACTGCTCACCCCTTCTGCCATCTTTGATGTTCTCAGATTTATGAAACTTTTTCTAGAGTTTGTTTCTGACATCTTGAGAAATATTCTTTCTAGCCTTGAACCTTTTCACGACTCTGTTGAAGTTCTTGGTGAGTATAGCAATTTCATCAACTTTGTTGTTAGTGTCTGCGAGAACTTGTTCCTTCTGGGTATGAGTTGAAGTCTTGAACGCTACGCCTTTATGTTTCTTCTCCATGGTTGGAAGGGATAGCTCGTAAGTCATGAGAGATCCCATGAGTTCATTAAATTTCAGAGTCTTTAGATCATGACATTCTTCAATGGCAGTGATCTTCATCTTAAACATAGGGTTTAGTGCCCTTAGGATTTTCCTGACAAGATCTTCGCCAGTCATGGGTTTGACAAGAGAGTATGATTCATTAGCCAAATCTTTTATTCGCACATTGAACTCGGCGATAGTTTTATCCTCATTCATCGTGAGAGCTTCGAAGCTAGTAGTGAGGTATTGTAGTTTTTGCTCACGTACCTTAGAGGTTCCTTCATAGGCTACGACTAGAGTGTCCCAGACAATTTTGGCGCTTATGCATGTATTGGTGAGCCTGCAGACATTCTTGTCAACTTTATTGAATATAGCGTTGAGTGCTCTTGAGTTTCATAGGGTTGCCTCATCTTCTAGGATGCTACATTCCTTCTATGGTTTGGGACACGTCTTGATTCCAGTTGCATCAGCATAGTGAGGCTCCTCCCAACTATTGATTACAACCTTTCAAGTCTTATTGTCAAGTGACTTCATGAAGGCACACATACGGGTTTTCTAGTACCCATAATTTTTTTCCGTCAAGCACGGGGGGTCGATTGATTGAGTCGCCTTCTCTTGAATCCATATTGTCTACTCAGAATCTTAGCAGGATATCACCTAAAAAATAAGGTGCCTCATATGATACCAATTAAAATTATGAGTTGTAGCAGGAACAAAATGTCGAACGCAATGTTATGACAGTTGGTTCGACAACTTGTTTGATCATAGATAAGTAAATAACAAAACAGTAAACAAACGACACACAATATGTTTACCCAGTTCGGTGACTCCGCACCTACGTCTGGGGGCAGTCTGCCAGTGGAAAGGTTTTCACTATTTGGAAGTCAATAGTACAACTTAAAGCATCAACTAGTTATCACACAAGATATTGTCCTAAGCTACTATAGATCTCACCGTGAACCACCTCGACCAGGGACTCCTCCTGTCTTTGAGATTCCCTCAATTCCACCCTTCGAGCAAGCCTATTCTCGGTGTAGTTGCCTTTGACAATTTCTTCGTGAGACTTCAATCACGAACACAAAACCACAAATCACAAACACTCAAACCTCATGCTTGATGTTATGTGATCGACACCGTTTTTCTAAATCAGCTTCTCAATCCGCCATCCTTGCACGGTTAAGAGCTCTGAGAATTTAGCACAGAGAACGTGTGAATTGCTATGGGGGTAACACTTGCTTTCATAGCAATACTACATGCCTAATTGGTCTTCAATTCCAATTAAGAAATCGACTCCAATTAGGAAGTCCCTTGCCGTCTTGCGTATTGGCAAGTTGATAGGTTGACGTTGCCGCCTTAATTAGCCTTGCTGACGTGTCTTTATTCCAGCTGGAGGTTGCCTAAATTCTTCGTGACTTTATTCCCTTGCGCGTTGAGTTTCTGCATATTAAATATGAAGGATTCGATAACTTTCCTAATCATGCGCGTAGCATGTCAAGCCAAATGTGTCGCAACATGTTGGATGTCATCTTCATTTTGCGCTAAAAAATATGTCAATACTAAACGTAGTAACAATCAATAAATTATTATGATAAATATTTTTATATTTAATATTTAAATAAGTTTTAATTTCTTTAATGTTTTTCATAAAAATATTATATTAAATTAATCCCAAATATAAAATTATATCTATTAAAATAGAAAAATAACACATATTTATTAATATCTTATTTTTATTTTCTAGATTAATAATTGAAGATTAAGAAATGAATTAAATATTAGTTAAATGATTAATTTCTTTGATTATTACCTCTAAGTCAGGTTCAAGTTTTGATAAGGATACCAAAAGATGGGGTCTTATTATAACAGGGCTATAAAAATGGGATGGTGATAAATACTATGGATATGATTTATCCATATGTTGCTATCTATTTCTTTGGTTAACTTCATATTTAATACTCGAGTTTGAATTGAAAGTCCCCAAATCCTTAAGAGCGTGGAAACTTTTAGGGATATGGTTGAAGTTAGGGGTGCTCAATTTCGTTTAAACGGATGTCAGCTACTAGAATCGAGAACCAAACTGGTGTTATATGGTTTCCAGAAATCGGAACCGACGCCGACCAGAATTGAGTGGAAATTGAACGTTCAGTTAACTGGAAATTTTCACCGGTTTTTTGATTTAACTAGAACCAGTTATGACAAACAAAAACTTTAAAAAAATTGAAACGCTAAAATTTTCAATCGCCGATGGCTTCAATCTCGCATAGGAGAATGTGATTTATGTTGAAGACTAGACCACCAAAGTTAAGTTTGCTTCTAGCCTTAAATCGATTGTTCTCGATTGACCCAGACTCGGTTTGTGGCAGTCAATTCGAAGTCGCCGACAACCCCGTTCGTGAGTGAGGGAGGGAGGGAGGGAGAGAGAGGGAGAGAGAGGGAGGGAGGGAGGGAGAGAGAGGGATGGACGTGACTCTAGCACATGTTGACATTGATATCAGAAGAAGGAGAGAGCCAATGAAAAATTCAATACTGAGTTCAAATTTCATACAACAAAACAAATCCACGAGCCAAACTCTCAATTACATCACCACACACACAAAATACAAATACCACTCTTGCCGATCATTCTTAATAACAAGTGCAGTAATCGTCAAGCCCAAGATTGTCAATCTCACAGGGAGATGAGGGTCCAATACGGGTGCTCGGGTATTGTGATTTATAAATCAGGTTTAGAGGGTCAAACCTTTTTAACGAGAAATATCATACTCTCTTCCTCATAACACATGAATTGTCAATAATATTCTACTTGTATTATTCACAAATGTTGCATGATGTGTCATCGGTTATCTCTACGTAGTATAGACTACGCATGCTTTCACATATATCATATTTCATAAGTCTTATCTAAATTCCCTTCTTCCTCTTTTTTGCCTCCTCATAAGCCGTTGGGTATGCATTAGGTTATGGCAATTGACATCACTAACATTGTCGTCAAATGCAGTGTCAGTGATTCCCTTCTTTTGTTTGATAGAAAAAAAAAATCTGTAAAAGGGCATTCAATCCAATATCGACAATATTTATAGATAATGAATTTAATGCAAATCACTTCCATAGAGGGAACCATAACATTGAGTTTATCGATCACATCGATAAGCTTCTACAATTCTCATGTTTGTAATACTAATCACCAATATATTTAATAGATAAGGTATTAACATCAATACAAAAAACAGTCAATTTTGATATATTCATTTTGAAGGGAAACACACAAAAAACACATAAATATCATTTAGGTATGGACTTCACAAGAATGATCATATAAAATTTAAAACATGAACGATTCACTTGGTTTTCATGTCGTTTCTTACACATAATTACAATTTTCTTGATTTTATCACTTAAAATCTTAACCGGCTCTATACTACACAATCACATGGTTGTTAAGTTGATCGTTTTACTATAGTTAACTTGAAATTTTAAAACATAAATGAATCATTTGGTTGTCAAGTCGTTTCTCATATATAAATAAAATGTTATTGATTTTATCACATAAAATCTTAGCACTCTGTACCACAAAGTCACCAGGTTGTCAAGTCGGTCATATTAGTATACTTTTGATTTATTCATCTGCGTGACAGAAAATTCATTAATATCGTACTCTCTGGGTAGTCCCTACTATAAGAAAAATAATAATAAAACGTTTCTTCACATTTGCATCATATGCACCAAACAATATCAGTTATTTTCAAACTATGAGTCCTCTGGTAGTCAGGTCGTTCATTGTAAACAAAAATAAATAATATCCAATACAAAAAATAATAATTTATTGTTGAACTACAAGTCTCCTGGTTTTCATGTCGTACCTTGTAAACAAACCAACTTTAATTTATATATAAAAGTATTTATTTTTCTATCTACAAGTCTCTTAGTTGTCAAGTCGTACATTATAAATCTTATTTAGTATACAATATCAGTAATTTCTCCTGCAAGTCCCATAATTGTCATGTTGTACCTTATAAACCAAGGTTTTGAAACTGAGAACTCAGGTAAAACTCGGTGAACCGACAACTGGGATGAACTCGAAATTCGGGCAAAAGTCAACGAAAATTCGGCTAAACTTGTTTTGTATTAAAAAATAATTTAATATATATTTTTATGTAATTTTTATTGTAGACAAAATTATTTATATATAATCATTTGTAATTCAAAACTTCTCAATAATCATTATTTCTTTCACATAAATTCAGTCACTTAAAGTTATAAGCATTCACTTAAAAAAGTGAACGATTCAAAAGAGTTTATTCTTGATGATTATAATCTGTTTCTTTTTTTGATATGCACCTAATAAATATATAATTGAGAAATTAAATTTATCAAATAATTGATGTATGAATATATTATAAAAAATATATCGCTACACTTACACTTTCAAATGTGCTCCAATTTCGTTCACACCCCGATGAACTAGAGGTTAATGCTAAAATCCATAAGACCATAAGTTTTAAAGTAGGTACTTCATTTCCGTATATATCTCAGCTATGCGCTAAAAACATTTCAAAAAAATCAATAATCAATGTATGTATACAAAATAACATGCTTATATATATTATACAAGTCAAGATTACATACTTCTTTTGTGTGCTACCTCTTATGTTCAACATTAAACTGATAGTAATTAGTCTCATTAATTACTATTCGAGGTTGGCGTCTAACAACACTCCTTAATTACCAGATAACGTGAATATTAATATCGGATAAAGACGACTCCGACTAAGGGTAATGTATTATTTTCCTTCCATTGTTACAACTCCGGATCATCCTAGGGTATGGTTATGTCTGACAAACCCTAATAGATAATCACTATATTTCACGTCAATCTTAATAGTTGTCGAATAACTTAGAGAAACTCATTACTTAAATTGTTCATCTGTTTTGGTCAAGGTACTTGTTCAACCATATGATTACTAACCGTGTAGAGTTCAAACTCATTACATAGAGTTGATGGATTTCCTCTTGGCTCACCACTAATTATATATGTACTCAACTGTACCCAGCGATTTTTCAACTTGTATTGTCGTACACTAGGTGTCCGGGGTCAAAGTACAATAAGTATTCTATGAACCACTATGACTATCTCAGGTTAAAAAATGATATACATTTTTCCCTTAAAAAAATTTTCACATTGATAGTACAAGTAATATCGGCATTTGAGAAATCTCACTTTTGGTCAGTTCAATGATCATATCTCCATATGCTTCATCTATACGTATAACTTAATGAATGAGATCCATTAATACTCATCCGATGAGTACCGTCATACATATATTGATCTTTCAGGATCATCGTAGTCCTAGTACGACGATCTTACGATCAAACAAAATTTAGATCAAGGTCTATAAAGCATGACTCTCACTATCGTAATTTTCATTATGATGTCATGTGTACCAGCTTAATTAAGGATCTATCATATTACGATATCAACTAGTTTCTGCATATGATAACAACAAACACCATTTATTAATCTCTGAAATTTTGATCAGATAGTTATGCAAGATGTCACACACAATGTTACGTATAATGCTATAACATAATGTATGACAACTTGCATAGATGAAGAAGGACAGTAAATATTCAAACGTAATAAATAACGACACAACAAATTGTTTACCTAGTTCGGTGCAACGTCACCTACGTCTGGGGGCTCTCAGCCTAGTGGAAAAGTTTCACTATCAGTAATACGTCAAAACATACAAGTACATATGATCATCACAAGATCTATACTTTATGCTACTATTACACGTGCAACCTATCTCAGAGTCTCCCCCTGAATCCAAGACATCGTCTTGATTCCACTCTTCGAGCAATCGCCTTGCTCTGTCGGTTCAAGTTGTCGTTGAACGTTCTGGTTGCGTGCAGTCTTTTCATCAGACATTGGTTCGCCCAGAGAACATGATTCATTGGCTAGGTCTCGAATTCGACGTTGAATTCAGCGATTGATTCATCATCTTTCATGACAAGAGCTTCGAAGTTGGTTGTCAAGTATTGCAGCTTTTGTTCTCGAACCTTAGTTGTTCCTTCATATGCAACAACCAGGATATCCCATGCGGATTTGGCGGTCGTGCATGTGTTGATTAGTCTGAATACGTTCTTGTTAACACCATTAAAGATAACATTCAGGGCTCAAGAGTTTCCCAGTGATTCCTCGTCTTCGTTATCAGTCCATTCTTTTTCTGCTTTTGGGCCGATGGGGTTACCATCACTATCACTGAGTTGTGGGACATTCCAACCATTGATCACAGCCTTCCATGTTTTATTGTCAAGGGACATCATGAAGGCACACATGCGAGCCTTCCAATAGCCGTAGTTACTTCCATCTAGAACCGGTGGTCGGTTGATAGATCATCTTTCTATAGTATTGTCCATCTTGATGATCATAATTTTTCGATTAGGAACTCACCTAAAGCTGTAGGTGCCCTCTCGCATATCAATTGAAATTTTGATCAGATAGTTATGCAAGATGCCACACACAATGTTTCGTATAATGCTATAACACGGTGTATGACAACTTGCGTAGATGAAGAAGGACAGTAAATATCAAACGTAATAAATAACGACACATCAAATTGTTTACCCAGTTCGGTGCAAGGTCACCTACGTCTAGGGGCTCTCAGCCTAGTGGAAAGGTTTCACTATCAATAATACGTCAAAACATACAAGTACCTATGATCATCACAAGATCTATACTTTATGCTACTATTACACGTGCAACCTATCTCAGGGTCTCCCCCTGAATCCAAGATATCGTCTTGATTCCACTCTTCGAGCAATCACATTACTCTGTCGGTTCAAGTTGTCGTTGAACGTTTTGGTCGCGTGCAGTCTTTACTCACGCGATCAGTAAACTCTCAATCACATAACTCTCTTTAGTTAAGGTGACACACGGTATCCTTAACACAATATACAACCTCTCAGCATGCAAACGTTCACGTCTAAGAGCTCTGTAAATTATTGCTAGGAAACAATAAAAGAACCACCCGATTGCTGAGGGGGTAGCCTAAGCTTTTATAGCAATCGAGTATGATTACTAACCCTAATGGGTTTCCTCTTTATCACCGTCTTATTTCTTTCCAAAATCGGAGAGGCACTGGAACTTTCACAAGTCCTAATTGTAGTCGTACTTTATGAAAAGCAGAGACTTTCCTGTTTTGTGTCGAACAAGATGTCAGCCGAGATATCGCCGATAATGTCATTCTTCGTCAGCTTTTACTTGCAGCGATCGACAGTCGTCAAGTCTTTGTTCGCACAACATCGTGTGACGTATCGTCATGTCTTTGTTCGCGCATCAGTGCGTCTTATGTCTTACTCCCCCTTGCTGGCTAAAAAGAGCCAAAAATTCAAAAAAAAAAATCGAACGATAGGGAAAACAAAAGAAACTTAACTCACACACATTCTCGATCAGCAGTCGAGGACATGTGTGAAACATGTTCAGACAGATTACAAATAGAAAGTTTGTTCAGTTTTTGAGAATCCATAAAGTGCTTAAATTTAAACAGAACTGTTGCTGGAACTAGCAGTATCTTCTTCGATAGTTGTTGCAGGGGCATCTTTGGTAGTGTCTTCAGTAGAATCTGGTAGGGAGGATGAGCCATTGTTGTCAGAGTCTTGAGGAGGTATCATCTTCAGCAGGTTAGCACAGTGGGATCTACGTTGGGACAAGTGCTTCAGCGCCATCTTTAGATTGATGATGTCCTCGTCAAGCACCGCGATCTCTCTCTCGAGCATTATTGCATCTCTGCTGGTAGTCTTTGTTGGAGGGGCAGCACTGGTAGCTCGACTGGTTATCTCCTTAGTTGGTTTGACTTCTTTCCTGAAAAAATCAGAAGCATGCTTGCCCTCGAACAACTTGTGGCTCACCACCATCATTCCTCCGCGCTTTCCTGCCTTATCGGTTGACTTCAACACACCAGGGTGTTGGTGCACTAGTAGCTCGGATATAAGGGAGGGAAAAGCAATAGGTATTTTCACGGCTTGTGATCTGGCATGTCTAACAAGGTGGTCAATAACAAATTGGCCAAAATCAAGTGTGGAACCAGTACCTATTTGAAAGATGAGAACTGCCAGCTCTGGTTTGATGGAGGATGCATGTGTGGATGATGCCCAATTTGCTACTCCGATGCGGAACAGTATGGAGTATTTTGAAGTGAGATCCGAGGCCGCCACGGTTCCCTTAGTAGGCCACACTCTCCTCTTATCACCAGTTATCTCTTTGAGAACTTTGTTCAGATCATGTGGTGGTGTAGAGCGGACACACTTCCTCCCCAAGAAGGCATTTATAATGTCGGAGAAGGTGTTGAAGCGCAAGCCTCTGACATAGACCTTCTCACATTCCGGATCATCCGAAGAACCAAAACCATCAGGCAAATTTGCAATAAACTCTTCAACCAACAAAAGATAGTGATTACCTATATCGGTGACAGTCTTCATGAGTTCCGCCTTTTGCAGAAGCTTGATGATGGCTTCTAGTCTAAGGATCTTCGAGGACAAAGTTTTCTTAGGATAGGCTGTCCTTAGGAAAACAAACTCCCACTGAGTTGCACTCGCATCCGAATGAAATGACACATTGTCATATGGAACACTTGGAGTGTTCTTGGCCTGTTTCTGGCTCACTACCTTCTTTGCTTCTTTTATGGTTACTGCCTCTGCATCATCATCACTTTCTTCATCAACAAGTCTCCTTTTGTAGACAACCTTCTTTTTTTTGTCCTTTGCGGACAACTTCTTCTTCTTGCTGGGGCCTCCAGCATCCTTCATATCCTTCCTCCTTTTGTTTTCATTCAGTTTTCCTACCATTACTGCAAGACTTTTATGTTCTAATACTTTCTTCTTTAGGGACGAGAGCATTGTGTGTGATGTTTCAGTGGCGTCCTCTGTGGTATCTTCTCTAACAACCAGAGACGCTTTTCCATGACTTTCGTTGCGGCGTCTTCAGGAACAGACTCTGTGGCAGCAACGGTTACAACGTCTGCTATACCATCTGTAGTAGCAGTACCCTTGGCAATTCCTGCACCATCTGCAGGGTTGTTCTCCTTCTCAACTCCTTCTAGGCCGGTATCTTCGTCTCCGGTCTCCTTCTTATCAGAATCACTCTTGTCACTAGTTTCTTCCCCAGCTTCTTCAGAGTCAGCAATTTCTTCTTGTTCGACCACATCTTCTTCTGTGGGTACAGGAACGACATCTTTCACAACTTCTTCTCCACCATCTCCTTCTGCGATCCTCTCTAGCCCATGACTGATCGGAGTCGAACCATCCTTTTCCCCTTCAGTGTTTATCAGATCCTCAACCACTTCTTCACGAGGAGGGTCCTGATTTTCTAGTAGTGACTCTAACAAGTCACTGTTCCTAGATGTATCAGTATTCGACACAACAGAAGAATCGATACCTAGAAAGATTGTAGAAACTGGCGCAGGGATGATTTGCATGAAAGCTTCCTAACTTCCTTGGCCAATGTCAGCCCCTCGTTCCGGGCCTATCAGATCTGTCATCATAAATGCAGAGCTTCCGGTTCGAGTTTTCTTGGGAACTCGGGAGAAGATAGGTGTTAAAGCCTCTACCGGTGGGATTTCTCTGGAGGAACCCTCAGCGTCCTTCTTTGGCTTCAACCCTTTGATTTGTACTCCATATTTGTTGGTGCCAGGTTTGTTGTTGTTGGGGCTTTTCTCCTCGGTCTTTTTGGATATGGTTTTCTGTCCGTCAGTGGCTTTCTTAGGCGCAAGATTGCTCCTGGTTTTCACCATTTTTGCCGAGAGTAATAGTGTTTTGTGCAAGAGTTGAGAGATGGGAGTGAAATAACAAACTGAGGCGGATTAGGTTTTTGAAAAAGAATCAAATCTATAGGTGGCAAATCGTATCTCGCGGCCTTTCATCTTTTTATGTTAGATTGGGATTTTGGTATACTTGGCCCAATGACATGTGTTGGGATTTTGGACCGGTTCATGAAGAGGTACCAACTAACTCTTCTCAACTGTTTAGCAACTTCTTTTATTTGTTGATGGTGCAGAGTCCGAGTGACGATATGAGGTACTTGAATCTGACTGCATCTAATGGTTTGGTAAAAATGTCACCTAGTTGCTTCTCTGTATGGATATGCTCTAAGACGACTTCTTGTCTTTGACCAACTCGCGGATGAAGTGATGTCTAATGTCAATATGTTTGGTTTTGCTGTGTTGAACCGGATTTTTTGAGATGTTGATTGCACTGACATTATCACAATACAAAGTCATGGCTTCTTGTCTGACATTATATTCGACTAACATTTGCTTCATTCATAGTAATTGAGTGCAACTACTTTCATCAGCGATATACTCTGATTCAGCAGTGGACAAGGCAACACAATTTTGCTTTTTACTAAACCATGATATGAGGTTATTGCCAAGGAAGAAGCATCCTCCATATGTGCTTTTCCTATCTGCTGTGTTTCCAGCCCAATCCGCATCACAATACACCACGAGTATAGAGGATGTGTCGAATGAGAACAACAAATCCAAGTCTGTAGTCCCTGAGATATATCTTATAATACTTTTAGCTTGGGATAGATGACTAACCTTTGGATTAGCTTGATATCGTGCACATACTCCCACAGAGTAAGGAATATCAGGTCGACTGGTAGTAAGGTAGAGAAGACTACCAATGATGCTTCTATACAGGTGTTGGTCGACGACTTCTCCTGGATCATCTTTAGTTAGCTTGATATGTGTAGCTGCAGGTGTACGTTTATGTGAAGCTTTCTCTAGCCAAAATTTCTTGACAAAATTTCTTGCATATTTGCTTTGAGAGATGAAGATGCTGTCTTTTAGCAGTTTGATTTGAAACCTTAGAATGTAGGTAAGCTCTCCAACCATGCTCATCTCGAATTCTGATTGCATTTGTTGGATAATTTGCTATATCATCTTTCTTGACATCCCTCCAAAGACAATGTCATCGACATATATTTGGGCAATCATCATATTTCCGTCCTCATTCTTCACAAATAGAGTTTTGTCGACTCCCCTATAATGTAGCCATTTTGAATTAGAAATTTTGTGAGTCTTTCATACCAAGCCCTTGGAGCTTGTTTCAATCCATAGAGAGCCTTCTTGAGTTTATACACATGATCAGGGGAGTGAGAATCAAAAAATCCTTTAGGTTGTGACACATAAACTTCTTCGTTGAGATCTCCATTCAGGATTGCATTTTGACATCCATATGGTAAAGCTTGATCTGTAGATGGTATGATATCCCTAGTAGGAGTCGGATTGCTTCAAGCTTTGCTACAGAGGCAAAGGTCTCATCGAAGTCTACTCCCTCAATTTGAGTGTACCCTTGAGCTACTAACATTGCTTTATTGCGAGTGATGTTTTCAAGCTCATCGGATTTATTTTTGAAGATCCATTTTGTGCCAATGACATTTCATTCACTTGGCTTGGGCACTAGTTCCCAAATCTGGTTTTTCTCAAATTGAATCAGTTCCTCTTGCATAGCATTGACCCAATACTCATCGTTGATGGTTTCGTTGACATTCTTAGGTTCAATCTTGGAGACGAAGCATATATTTCCTATCATCTCCTTGTAATTCACGGGAGCTTTTTTCCGAGTCCGTATGCCTTCATTTAGATCTCCAATTACTCCAGAGACAGGATGATGAGCCTGGATTATTCGTGAGGGGTTCTTGTTGCCGGCTTCAGGAACTGGCTTATCGTTATTGACACTTGGACTAGCATCGTTGTCTTCTGGCTTGCTGCTAGCATCCTCACTGACAATAGTAGTAGCATCCTTCCTAACATTGTTGGGATAAACCTCAGTTAGGACTCCTTCTTCGTCTGTCGCATCTTCTGGGGCATCTTCACAGTCATCATCAACAACAACATTGATTGATTCCATCATAGTCTTGGTTCGTTTTCTGAAGACCCTGAATGCACGACTATTCCTTGAGTAACCAAGGAAGATGCCTTCATCACTCTTTGGATCAAGTTTCCGAAGAGGTTCTCTATCAGCCAGAATATAACAGGTGGACCCAAAGATTTGGAAGTACTTAACATTATGCTTTCTCCCCCACCATATTTCATAATAAGTTACTGACATACCTGGTCGGAGAGTGACTCAATTGTGGATATGACAAGCAGTGTTAAGTGCTTCTGTCCAGAAGTGAGTTGTTATGTCCTTGGCTAGCATCATAACTCTAGCCATCTCCTGTAAAGTCCTGTTTTTGCGCTCAATAATGTCATTCTGTTGGGGGGTGATTGGTGCTGAGAACTCATGGGCTATCCCTTCTAAGTTGCAGAATTCTGTAAATTTATTGTTTTCGAACTCTCGACCATGATCACTGCGAAGACAAATTATTTTGCCGATTGTCTCCCCTTTTTCTCGTTGCACCTCGATGCATAGAGTTTTGAAGATTGAAAAGATATCCGATTTTTCACGAGGGAAATCAACTCATGTGTGTCTTGACTAATCGTCTACACACACAAATACGTAGCATTTTCCTCCAAGGCTTTCAACTTGCATTGGCCTCATGAGGTCAACGTGTATTAGTTCAAGTACTCGTGAGGTGGTGATATGCTGCAGCTTCTTGTGTGACATCTTTGTTTGCTTTCCAATCTGGCATTCTTCGCAGATCTTTCCTTCCACAATTTTCAGGTTTGGAATTCCAGTAATGACATGCTCTGAGATTGCCTTCTTCATGCTCCTAAGATTTAGATGTCCAAGCTTTCTATGCCAAAGTTTCGTTTCTTCTGCTTTAGAGACAAGACACTTTGTCCCTTCAATATGTGAATCGGGTGACCAGATGTAAAAATTATCCATTGAGCGGATTCCTTGTTGGATAGTGACTTGATCGATATCCTTTACTATTCTTTTGTATATTTAATTTCTGAACCCAGATCACAAATCTGGCTGATGCTAATTAAATTTGTCTTAAGTCCTTCTACAAGTAATGCTTCAGTTAAGCAAGAAGCTCCTGGATGCTTAAGTAGTCCTTTTCCAATGATTCGAGCTCAAATCTCATCTCCAAAAGTAACATAGCAGTTTGTATATAATTTGAGATTGGATAGAACCTCAGGAGTACCTGTCTTGTGTCGAGAACATCCACTATCAAGATACCAATTCTTGTTGGTTGAAGCACTCAAGGAGGTGTATGCAACATTAGCTCGATAGACTAGATTATTTGGTCTCCATTCAAGGCGGGATGTTTTCTGAGGAGTCGAGAGATGACCTTGATATCTCCTTTGATTTTGTGGTAACTAAGCTTGCTTCTTCCCATGAAGTCGAAAGCAGAATGGTCTGATATGACCCCTTCGACCACAGTAATGACATATCCACTGATATTGATACGTTGAAATTATGGAATATCGATGTTTGCGTGGAGGATGTCTTTTGACAGTTGATTGACAAGAACATGTTAGAGGAGATGTTACGACATTTGTTGTAGGTTTTCATGTAGGACGTGTCGTGTCATCTTGTAGTTTCTTGTCAGTCATGACTTGTTGTGGGACAAACTTTGTGAGTGCTGATGAGGAGGTATTATGTGTGTACCCTAGTCCTGTCATATCTTTGGACTGCTTTCCTACTGATAGGTTCTTGTAAAGGCTTTCTGTGCTTGGATTCATCATCTTTACTGATTTAGTCATAAGACTAATTTCTCCATTAAGTTTGAAAATTTATCGTTTTAGCTCAACAATTGTTTCTAGGAATCTAGACTTGTCGTTGATAAGAATGATGATCCGTTCTCCTTGTTCATCAAGGATCAGAGTTTCCTTGACCCATCTGGTATATAAGCTTTTGTATGCCTCGACCAGTTGCTCCTTAGTCCAATTCTCGTTCGGAGTTAGATGATGGAGATCATTATTGATATTAGTAGAGTTATCAATATTACATAAAGAGGTGGTAGTAGTGGATGAAACAAAATTGCTTACCTCCTCATAACCACTATCATCATTGTCCTCATCTAACAAGGTAACATTATATCCTCGTTTTTGTCGTTTGAGGAAGTTTGGACATTCTCTGCGAAGATGACCGAATTCTTCACATTCATGACACTGAGGTCCTTTGTTCTTACTGTTTTCTTCTCCGCTTCTGTTAGGTTTGTCAAGATTTCCTACTGTCAGAGCTTTCTGTGTAGCTTTGTTTCTGGCATCTGTTGTACCATTCTTTTCGCCCATTCGACTGAATCTTCTCATGAATTTGTTGTAATTTTTGTGAGAAGGGTCATTGTAGCATCGATGTCCTCGTCAGAGTCAGAATCCTCAGATTCTGGTTGCTCGTGTGTTGAGCTTTTGAAGGCAACTCCTTTATTCCTTTTGTCGATATTGGGCAGAGATAGCTCATAGGTCATTCGAGATCCCATCAGTTCATCAAGTTTTAAGATCTTGAGGTCATGAACTTCCTCAATTGCGGTGATCTTCATCTTAAATCTAGGGCTAAGAGCACGCAGGATTTTTCTAACCAGTTTTTCATCAGACATTGGTTCCCCCAGAGAATAGGATTCATTGGCTAGGTCTCGAATTCGAACGTTGAATTCAACGATTGATTCATCCTCTTTCATGACAAGAGCTTCGAAGTTGGTTGTCAAGTATTGCAGCTTTTGTTCTCGAACCTTGGTTGTTCCTTCATATGCAACAACTAGGATATCCCATGCGGATTTGGCAGTCGTGCATGTGTTGATTAGTCTGAATACGTTCTTGTCAACGCCATTAAAGATAACATTCAGGGCTCGAGAGTTTCCCAGTGATTCCTCGTCTTCGTTATCAGTCCAGTCTTTTTCTGCTTTTGGGCCGATGGGGTTACCATTACTATCACTGAGTTGTAGGGCATTCCAACCATTGATCACAGCCTTCCATGTTTTATTGTCAAGGGGCTTCATGAAGGCACACATGCGAGCCTTCCAATAGCAGTAGTTACTTCCATCTAGAACCGGTGGTCGGTTGATAGATCCTCTTTCTCTGGTATTGTCCATCTTGATGATCATAATTTTTCGATTAGGAACTCACCTAAAGCTGTAGGTGCCCCCTCTGATACCAATTGAAAATTTGATTAGATAGTTATGGAAGATGCCACACACAATGTTTCGGATAATGCTATAACACGGTGTATGACAACTTGCGTAGATGAAGAAGGACAGTAAATATCAAACGTAATAAATAATGACACATCAAATTGTTTACCCAGTTCGGTGCAACGTCACCTACGTCTAGGGGCTCTCAGCCTAGTGGAAAGGTTTCACTATCAGTAATACGTCAAAATATACAAGTACCTATGATCATCACAAGATCTATACTTTATGCTACTATTACACGTGCAACCTATCTCAGGGTCTCCCCCTGAATCTAAGACATCGTCTTGATTCCACTCTTCGAGCAATCGCCTTGTTCAAGTTGTCGTTGAACGTTTTGGTTGGATGTTGTCTTTACTCACGCGATTAGTAAACTCTCAATCACCTAACTCTCTTTAGTTAAGGTGACACACAAAATCCTTAGCACAATCTACAACCTCTCAGCTCGCAAACGTTCACGTCTAAGAGCTCTGTAAATTATTGCTAGGAAACAATAAAAGAACCACCCGATTGTTAAGGGGGTACCCTAAGCTTTTATAGCAATCGAGTATGAGTACTAACCCTAATGAGTTTCCTCTTTATCACCGTCTTTCTTCTTTTCAGAATCGGAGACGCGCTCGAACTTTCACACGTCCTAATTGTAGTCGTACTTTATGAAGAACATGGACTTTCCTGTTTTGTGTCGAACAAGATGTCAGCCGAGATGTCGCCGATAATGTCATCCAAGATGTCGCATGCGATGTTTCGACATTCTCTATGACATCTTTTCTAGTTTCTTAAAAATAAGTCAATCACTAAAAACATCGTAACTACAATCTCTATCAATAAAACATTATATGTAATGTCTTAACAATTATGCACAATGATTGGGTTTATAGCATAATTCCAACATACTTCCACTTGACCTCGAGCCAATCATTTAATGCACCTGAATCAACTATTCCACTTATGTTCAGTGTTGTAGATATCGCTAGGCGCTATTCAGTTGGACAACGCCTCCGGGGCCTAGGGGGCTAAGAGGATTTCTATTTTTGTATATTTTTAATTTTTAAAATAAATAAAAATAAAGATCGTTAACAAATCACGCAGATTAACTCAACACTAGAATTTGAGTTAAGTTGTTCATTATAAGCACTAGATGAATCACCTGAACTCTTTGGTTTTTGATTAAATATGTATCCATTAACCTACACAAATTTGAATATAGTTAGAAGTACTTATCAATAATAAGAACCGAGAAATATTTTAATTTGTGAAAACATTTAAAATTAAATTATGCCCAAAATATTATGTAATATCAAAATCTCAACGGTTTTTTAATCGACAATAATTGAAGATATCCTAAACTACTAACATGTACCAAAACTCAAATTTAGAACCTCACACGTGTTAGATAAACTCTTTATCGCTTGACCCAAGTTGTGTTAGATAAACTCAAATTTCAGCGTGACTTTGCTTACGCTATTCATACATTTGCAACGATAAATAAATTTTAGGTAACAAAATTATAATAAGAAAAACAAAAAACTAAGTGAGAGAGTAGCATGAATATGAATTAAAGCAAAACAAATATTTATGTGAGATATGAAAGCAATGAATATAAATTAAAGCGCAAAACAATATGAATGAACAATGAATAAAAATTATAACAACGTACTAATTGTCTAAGTTATCATTATTCTCTATATTAGTAAAATAATATTGTAATTAATATATGATGATTTGATTAATATAATTGAAAAACTCGTTATAATAGTAAACATGATGTTAGGGTATTCAACTCGTTATAATGATGCAATTGGATATTTAGCATGAAGCCTACTAATACTGACATTTTGAAATCTATATATTCTAGTTTGGTATCACATATTACTTACATACAAGAAACAAATATATAATATATTTAACCATTTAGATGTAGTCATATAATGTGTTGGTGAACGTTTATTAATAATTTAAGTAAGTATATATAATTTTATTTCTATCTTTCCCTCTCATCGTTTCCAAACTTTGAAGCTTATTTTAAACCTTAAGACTTCTCTCGTTATAAAAAAAATATAGTGAACAATTGACAATATCATACCTCAAGGTTAAGATAACTATTTCTATACCACTGAACTAAATGCCTCGTTTAATCATGCGTGTGTGTGTATGTATATATATATAGGGGCATATTCAAGTGAGAACCAAGTCTTGCGTGAGAACCCGTGAAAACCACTCAAATGTAACGAGGGAGCGTGTATTTTTCTATAACCTAGAGGGGAAAGTGTTAGTATTTTTCTATAATCTAGAGGGGAAAATGTTACCCGTCGAGTAGAGGGGTCATACAAGGGATTGGAATAAAAAAAATTTGGTCTACCATAATAATGTTATGGAAATACATGTCATAATAATGGAAATACGGTTATGGAAATACCTGTCATAATAATTGAAATACATGACGTAATAATGGAAATACATGACATAATAATGGAAACACGGTTCTCATAGGTTCGCACAAGACCTCTCGTCATTCCAATATCAGATTTGATGTATACCCTTATGTGTTGGATTGTATAACATCATATTTTGTGTGCTGATTGCGCATTTAAAGCGCGATCATTCAGCGATTCACACTAAAAATAGGCTCATGTAAAGCGGGATCGCGCATTTAAAGCAGGATCATGCATTTAAACCGCGACCATTCAACGATTCACGCTAAAAATATGCTAGATCCAGAGAGCGATTGTTTATGGATACAGTATATAACAAAATGTTATACATGGTACATCGACATGTTATACATCAACAATAACACAATCATACACAAACCTCTGAAAGTGGGTAATCGTTTTATGTGCTGCTGAACATCATCTAACTACACTGGTTATACAATATATAACATAATGTTATGCATGATACACCACCATCAACTATTGTTACCAAAATTATTGATGATTAATTGAAAATTTATTTCCAAATTAAATGATCATTTCCTGCAAATATTTAAGTAGGACATAAATTACAAGTCAATAATCAACTATTCATTACCAAAATTATTGATGATTAATTGAAGATTTATTTCCAAATTTAATGAGCATTTACTGCAGATATTTAAGTGAGACATTAATTACAAATCGACCAAGTTAATAGACGATTATGATCTCAATAATATGAATTATCTTTAACATAAGTGATATAGTATAAACTGACATGTTATACAGTACAATCCAACATGTTATATATAAACATAAAGACAGATGTAAACTTATAAATATAGAGTTTGTCTCGAAGGAGAATCGTTTACAAAAGTATTATCAATACAGAAAAATGAGTAAAAACACATTTAGTGACGGTGGTCAGTCGTTGTTATCTTCGTCGTCATCGTCTTCTGCACCTCAAATTTGTTATAGATGAAAGAAAAACCTAGATCGGATCTGAAATTTTGATTAGATAGTTATGCAAGATGTCACACACGATGTTACGTATAATGCTATAACATAGTGTATGACAACTTGCGTTGATAAAGACGGACAGTAAATATCAAACGTAATAAACAACGACACACCAGATTGTTTACCTAGTTCAATGCAACATCACCTACGTCTGGGGGCTCTCTGCCAGTGGAAAGGTTTCACTATGTGGTAATACGTCAAAATATACAAGTACCTATGATCATCTCATAAGATATATACTTTATGCTACTATTACAAGTGCAAACCTATCTCAGGGTCTCCCCCTGAATCAAAGACGCCATCTTGATTCCACTCTTCGAGCAATCGCCTTGCTCTGTCAGTTCAAGTTGTCGTTGAACGTTTGGTTGCGTGCAGTCTTCACTCACGCGATCAGTAAACCCTCAATCAGCTAACTCTCAATAGTTAACGTGATACACAATATCCTTAGCAAAATATACAGCCTCTCAACCCGCAAACCTTCACGTCTAAGAGCTCTGTATAATATTGCTAGGAAACAATAAAAGACCACACGATTGTTAAGGGGGTAGCCCAGGATTTTATAGCAATCGAGTATGAGTACTAACCCTATTGGGTTTCATCTTTATCGCTGTCTTTCTTCTTTCCAGAATCGGAGACACGCTGGAACTTTTACAATCCTAATTGTAGTCGTATTTTATGAACAACAGAAACTTTCCTGATTTGCGTCGAACAGGATGTCAGCCGAGATGTCGACCAAGATGTCATCCAAAGATATCGTATACGATGTTTCGACATTCTTTATGACATCATTCTTTGTTCCCTAAAAATAAGCCAATCATCAATAAACGTCGTAACTACAGGATCGAAACCAACTAAAATAAAAAATAGCAAATCGGAAATCACAACACACACAATCGAATGCAGATCTATCATCAAGTCGCGCTATTTATCGATAATTTTCAACCAGATCGACGACAACAAATCACTCTTCTCGCCGTCTCTGAGACGAAGTTAAAATCGCTCTAATCGCGTTGTTCCGAGAAGCCAAACCAAATGCGCGATGAATAAGTACATAAATTAATTAACATATAAGGAAAAATAAATAAAGAGCAAAGCATATGAATAAGTACATAAAAATAAAAATAACAAAATTAGAACTAAAATAAAGAAAATGGAACTAATAATTAAGCATTAAATAAAATAAAAATGGACGATAAATATAAACAACAATTTAGGCGGTAGAACCGAAAATTTACGAGATGCTCCTCAGGATTTCCTTTATATTCTCGAAGAAGTAACTTCACGCAAATATTTTATAAAAATTACTCTTGTTTTCCCTAATAATTCTCAAATTAATACTATTGCTCTTTTTGATAATGGAGTTGACTAAAATGTTATAAAACCTGGTATTATGCCTCTTCGCTTCCAACAAGAGACAAAAGAAAGTTTGCACACTGCTAGCAATTCTAAGCTTAGAATTGTTAAGAAAACCCAAGCAGGTATTTTTAATAATGATTTCCTTCTGAAAAACCTGTTTCTTATGTGTCAGACACCCACCATACGGTAATCTTGGGAACACCATTTATCAACATGATCACTCCTTATCAAGTTGATTTCGAAGGGATTAGTTCTAAAACTAACTATTCAAAATTGCCTTTTCCTTTTCTTGAAAAACCAAGGACTAAGAGTCATAATATTATAAAGGTCGAGACCATTTATAAAAATGAGATAAATGTTCTTATTGTTGGAAAACAACCAAATGTTTTACATCTTAAGAATGAAGTCCAATATCAAAAGATTGAACAGGAAAAGGCAATTTTGAATAGTTAGTTTTAGAACTAATCCCTTCGAAATAAAAAAAAAATTACTAAAAAACTACACTCATCTTTTGTTTTTTCTAAATTCGATTTAAAATTAGGATTCTGGCAAATACAAATTGATCCTAAAGACAAATATAAAACTGGTTTTACCGCCCCGTTTGGACAATATGAATGGAATGTCATGTCATTTGGATTAAAAAATGCCCCCTCAAAATTTCAAAGAATTATGATTGACATTTTTAATCCTTACTCTGACTTTTTTATAGTTTATATTGATGATGTGCTTATCTTCTCATATTCTGTAGAACAACACATAAAACATCTCAAAACGTTCTTCTTTGCGATAAGGAAAAGTAGTCTGGTTGTATCAGTAAAGAAAATATCCATTTTCAAAACTAATATCTGCTTCTTAGGATAATATTTCATGTGGTACCATTGCACCAATTGAACGATCACTACATTTTTCAACCAAATTTCCTGACAAAGTTCTTGACAAAACCTAATTGCAAAGATTTCTTGGTAGTTTGAATTATATTTTAAATTTTCCCAAATGTTACTCTATTATAAAAAAAAAGAGATATTAAGTATTGTTTTGTGCATTTCAAAGTTTCAATCTGACATACTAAACAAAAATTTTCTTCTTCGCATTGATTGTAAGTCTCCAAAAGAAGTTTTACAAAAGGATGTTCAAAATATTGCTACGAAACAAATTTTTGCTCGATGACAAACTATTTTAAGTGTTTTTTTTTACATTGAATTCATTCGAGGAGATTCCAATTTCCTACCAGATTTCCTAACTCGTGAATTCTTACAAAATAGATCATAGCAAAAAGCCCATGCCTCGTAAGAAAAAAGAAGTAGAAACACCAACCCAAAACCTTTCTTCAGCAAAACCAATCCAAACCTAAGTAGATACAATGAAAAAAACCAAGATCAAACACCCTCATCAGATGATACAAAACCTCCAAGCATTCAGCAGTGGCTAATGAGCCTGTCTGAGCAACCTGAGTTACTTAGAAAGCTCCAGGCAATGTTTTTGTATTTGTATTTTGTAATTACAGTATACCTGTATCCAAAACCGGTCTGTATCCAAAACCAGATTTGAAGACTTCGTAAATAGTGAAAGTAAATCACTATTTATGATAAGTGTTGTAAATAGTGAAAAGTAAATAACTATTTATGATAAGAGACTTAGTGGAAGACATTGGTGGGAAGCATGAAGTGATATTTCCCTGTTGATGAGCCATTGGAGTCTTGAGGTCATTATGCCTAATATTCCTCCTGTGAAGGAATATGAGCTGATCTTTGGCTATAAAAAGGCAATCCGTTTCAAGAGGAAGACACATCATTTTTTATGCAAGACTTTCTCTCCTTCCTAGTCTCTCCTTGAATTTCATCTAAAATTTTCCAAACTTTCCACTCCAAAACTTTAATTTATGCAAGTGTTATTTTCCAATAAAATAAATTATGTACTTATTCATAAGTTTTGCACTTTATTTATATTCCTTATATGTTAATTAATTGGCCGGTTCTACCGCCTAAATTGTTGTTTATATTTATCGTCCATTTTTATTTTATTTAATGCTTAATTATTAGTTCCATTTTCTTTATTTTAGTTCTAATTATGTTATTTTTATTTTTCTTGCTCTTATCTTATTTCTATTTTCTTATTTTACTCTACGTTTATTTATATATAATACTTTATATACTCATGTTTACATCCTGGTATCAGAGGCGTAAGAGTTGGTAATGATTAATTGTGTTTAAGTTACTTGCATCGTAGGTTTAAAGTACGCATTTTGCATTTGTTTTGAGTCGTTTTGGGGTAGTGGTGTCAGCCGTAAGACCTTGTTTAGGCAACAAGTCCGCTGAAGTTCTACCTACTGTAGCAACACCTACACTCGCATACTTTTCCTTCTTGCACTTGTTTAACTCAGTTTTCAAAACTTTCTACTATGGACTCTATCTTTTGTAGGAGCTCTTCAATTTCATCTTCCTCTACTACTTCTACTAAAAACGAAAATGTTATCAATAGTGAAGAAATCACTATTGAAGATTTTGAACAAAACCTGAACAATTGGGATGTCCCAAAAGTTCACAAAACTCAAATCTACAAAACAAATAGATTAAAATGTCCTAGCCGCTTTAAGAGATGCTAGACATCTAAATTTTGACGATTCTCTACTAGGAACAGTAGAGTCTAGTCTTTGTAGAGAACCAGTTTCATTTGATTGTTACCCAGATTTAACTATATCTCTAAATGACAGAAATATTTTTAAATCCTTGATTCTTCAACTAAAATTACATAATTACAAGATGATCGAAAGGTCTATTCTAGTTTCTCTAATTTTCAAAATCCATTACAAAACTATGATGACTTCTTTTCATTCAAACTACAAACATCAAGCAACCAAAGGTGAAACCCTTATTCTTGAGACAGATTTATCTAAAGCACATATAGTTGTTCCAAGGTCGATCCAGTGGAGAGATGTTTCAGTTCCAGAAGAATGGATCCTCGACGGGGCTACTGATCTTTCAAAACCAGATGTTGTACTTCCGGAACCAAACACTCAAATCAACAACATAACTCAACACCTAGACGGTAAGGTAAAAATAAACTTTGATAGACCGAGATCTAGTACTAGTTCTCGCCTCTCTAATGTCTCATCTTCCGATTCCACTAATTTAGATATGATTTTGAGGATATCTTTTATCAATAATTATGCTTACAGATCTAGTGATCTCACACCCCCTAGATCCAACCTTCCCAAACCTATACATATACCTCGTAACTACCAAACTTTTCCTAATAACGAACCACAAATCTCCTCAATGAAAAATATTGATTGTACAGCCCAGGATGCTCACCCAGTCTACATTGAGTCAAACCAAGAACAGAACCCTTCTTCACCTGATTCTCCAACTGCTTCGGTCATTACTCAAAACATAGCAAATGAAATAAATGTTCTTCAAAGTACCTTTGAAGTTGACAAAACCCTTTTACAAAATGAGTTTTATAGACCACGCAATTCTGAAAAAACGGATATCGTTTTTCAAAAATTTCATAAATCATAGAATAGAGATTCTAAAGATGTTTTACGAATATGTTTTGGAAAACAAACTCAATATATTTTTCTTTGATTAGTTTGAGATATATGCTTCTCAAGAAAATATTACTATCCTTTTCAAACAATTCTTCCTGTCAATACTAAGAGAAGGTTTCCTATATGGGTAACAACTGATGAACCAGTTGAAGCAGAGCACCCGCCTCTTAGAAAACTTGATTTTACTGTCCCAGGAACCACTCTTAAAGTAGAGGCTATTCCTCTAAAAAAATTCCCGAAATGATACTTCGGAGGATTTGAAGAGTATCTTGTGTCAAAACAATTATACAAATATTTGACTAGCAACCATTTCAAAACAGATTTCTAGAATAGAAAAACAAAATATTGAAGCAACAATTGTTCTTCTCATTTTCCTGAAAAATCGAAACACCTAAAGCATCCTGAAATTCTGAATCGTGGCCGAGTCAAGAATTCGAACACAAAGTCGTAACTTGTGTATCAACTACTTGCCTAAATTGCAGACTGTGGTAAATAACAAACAAGCAATAATAACAACACCAGAGATGATTACCCAGTTCGGTGACTCCGCACCTACGTCCGGGGGCACTTTGCCAGTGGAAATGTTTTCACTATAAGGTAGTCAATAGTACAGCTTCAAGCACCAACTAGCTATCACACAAGCTATTGTCTTAAGCTACTATAAATCTCACCGTGAACAACCTCGACCAAGGGCCTCTCCCCCTGTCTTTGAGATCCTCTCAATTCCACCCTTCGAGCAAACGCCTATGCTGGGTGTCGTAGTCTTCTTTGAAGGATTTGTGAATCTTCAATCACGAACACAAGAACCCTAACCGATCCAAACACTCAATCTTCACGACTTAATGTTTGATCGGAGCAAAGCCGTTCTAGCAAATCTAATCAGCCTCTCAACACGCCAATGGTGCACAGTTAAGAGCTCTGAGAAATTTAGCTAATTTAGAACAAGAACGGATGGATGCTAATGGGGAAGCTTCACGCTTTTTATAGCAGCTCACATTCCTAATCCTTCTTGGATTAGGAATAGGAAGTTTCAGATTTCCTGAATAAATTAGGCAAGTCGTTGCCGCCTTTAATGACAGGCTGGAAGTCGTCTTGCTTGTTCGGACTTCCTGAATAAATCAGGCAAGTAGAGTTGCCGCCTATTGCTGACAGCTGGAGGTCGCCTGGCTTTGTCGACGTCACTCTCTTGCGCTCCAAGTCTTCGTGGCGTCTTTCTTCTTTCGCTCCAAGCATCATCAAAATAGGAAAACTTCAGATCTTTCCTAATCTGGATCGTGACTAGTCGCTCCACATGTCATGTAACATGTTGCACCGACTTCTTACTTTTGCGCTAAAAAATTATGTCAACATTTAAACGTAGCAACATATCCTATGTTCAAGCCATTGCAAATGTCAAAACCAGCCCAACATGAACTTAGATCCAATAAAACTGAATTCCTTAAAGCTATTACTGACCAACTTAGTCGTGTTGATATACCCTCTACCTCCCGCAATACTGTTCCAAACATACCAGAACAAAACTCTATGTGTTCGGTCATACGACAAAGAAGTCCTTCGGATAGCGAGACGACTAGCACCTCAACCGAAATTCCAAAATCTCGCTCTCATATACTTTCAATAACATTAGTTCCCAAAGTAGACTATGAAAACGATCTTAGATCCCAGCCTCATACCCTTGTCCAACAAAACTATAAGGCCTCATCCATTTATTAATGGAATCTTGATGGCATGTCTGAATATAGTATCCTCAACCTTCTCCAGCAAATGACTATGACATCAAACGCCTACAAAACTCAACAAGGAATCTCAGACAAAACTGTTGCTGAACTTCTGATGGCTGGATTTTTGGGGCAACTCAATGGATGGTGGGATAATTACCTAACCTCCGAACAACATTTCGAAATCCTTAATAGTATCCAAACATATGACAATGGTGGACCAATACTTAACAACCTAGGGGAACCTATCCAAGATGATGTCTCCAGCCTAATTCTTACAATATCTCTACACTTCATCGGTGATTCCTCATACCTCAGCAATAAAAATGCGGATTTATCGTCAAATCTCCAGTGTAAGAAACTAGGAGACTTCCAATGATATAAGTCTACCTTTCTCTCTAGAGTCATGCTTCGCGAAGACTCTAACCAGCGTTTTTGGAAAGAAAAGTTTATGGCTGGACTTCCTACCCTCTTAGGAGAAAAGGTTAGGAACAAAATTAGAGAAAATTACGGTAGCCGTATCATACCCCATGACCAGCTTACCTATGGAGAACTAATTAGTACTTCTCAAAATCAGGGTCTTCAAATTTGCCAAGACCTTAAACTCCAAAAACACCTTAAGTGGGAATTGCAAGAATCTAAGAAAGAAGGAAGATCTTTTTGTTGGCAATTTGATTCCTCTATGACTAAATCAAAATATTGTGTTGGAGATTGTAGCAAGAAACCAACACGCCCTAAACCATCTAAGAAATACCAAAAACCTTACAAAAAACATTCCTTCAAAAAACCGACCTACTATAAAAAAACCTTTTAGAAAAAATTATAGATACATGAGAAACAATCTGAGACTCCAAAACCCTCTACAAAAGATGTCACGTGCTATCGATGCGGCAAGAAAGGCCATATCTCAAGATTCTGTAAAGTATCAAAGCAAATCCGAGAACTTGATGCTGAAGAAAATATCAAAGAAAAAATCTCAGCCCTTCTTTTGGAAATCTCAGATGATGAAGATGGCTCTACTTCGCCCTCTAGAGACATGGGTCCGGGCCTTGATGAAATCATAACCTATTTCTCAGAGCAGAGTCTGATAAAGGTGACTCCGTTTGCGTGCTTACAAGTGACCAGTCTATGATCTTGGATATGATCAGTCATATTGACGATCCTGTCCTTCAAAAACAATACCTTGAGCAGATTAAAACATCCTTGACAGATGAGCCTCCTGCCACCACCCAAAATTGAACTTCTATTTTTTCCATCCTAAATCTTTATGATCTTACTTCTATCCTTAACAGAAGAAAGAAGGTCCTTAACCCCAAAGCGACCATCGATGATCTCCAGACCGAAATAAAAATCATAAAGACCGAGATCAAACAATTAAAAGACAAACAAAAAGAAGATTCTGAAAAGATTCAACTTCTTATCTCTCACCTTCAAAGCCAAGCCAGCGATGAGAAAAACGATGAGCCCAATATATATATATATGTAGAGTAGGTATCAAATACAAACCAGGGGAAAATGTCAAAACGTCCAAACTGTATAACATGCAGTGCAGTGTTGTATAACCATATAGAACATGTAGAGCAATGTTGTATAATATGTTGGACCGATGCAAAATTAAAGCAATGTCTAACATATAGTGCAATGTTGTATAGCTGTCACGTGTCGCAATTTAAGATAACGCGCGTCTCAAATCCGACTGTTATACATTGGTTTAGACGTTTGGACATTTTTGGTGAGTTTGTATTGGAGTGCATCCCTATATAGATGTATGTCACTCCCATGTCAAACATGGACACAGTTGGTAGTGAACAACCAAACTAGTACATGAGTGTTATATATAGGGATAATGACACTTTGTTACACTTAACTATAGCGAAATGACAGTTTCATACCCTAACTATTTTTGTCTCTTTTTTAGTACCCTAACAAGCTCTTTGTGACAATCTATGCTAAAATGACTAAAATACCCCTGATTTAAGAAATAAAAATAAAACTAGTCTAATATGATTTATCAAATCATATTTGAAATGGTTCAAATTTAATTTTATATTTTCGGGCATAATTATATTTGCATCTTAAGTACAAATCAAATTGAATCAGAGATAAAAAAAATTGAACCAATTCAATTTATAGTTTCTTACACCAAGGGTAGTTTAGGTATTTTAGACATTTTAGAGGTAGGTTGTCACAAAAAATTAGTTAGGGTACTAAAAAAGAGAAAAAAATAGTTAGGGTATGAAAGTGTCATTTCGCTATAGTTAGGTGTATCAAAGTGTCATTATATATATACATATATATATATACATAACACTCATGTACTAGTTTGGTTGTTCACTACCAACTGTGTCCATGTTTGACATGGGAGTGGCTTTTATTCATAGGTACTATGATCATTGAAGGAATTATTTGAGAGTTCCAATCAATTAATTTCATGCCCATACAAGAAAATAACCTCAAAGTTCCATGTTTAATAAGGATCTTACGTGATCATGAATTGATCATGAGATCTTGGCTAGAATAAAATTTACATAGTACCTTGATTCAAAATCTCTTTGTCACTAAATAAGATTCAGTGACCTCTAAAGAATGTCCACACGTGAAGAGCAATCCAGGGATACTCATAACGATTCTTACTAGAAGATCGAAGCAAGCAAAACGGTGAGGAGAGAGAGGAAGGGTCGGTCGGCCAAGAGAGAGGGAGAGAGAGTGTGATTAGGGTTTTGGAAAATTTTTCCTTAATTTTCAAATCTGAAAATTTCCCTTTTATAACTCTTTTTAGGCAATAATTAATTAAAGGCCTTAATGAGCTTAAAGCCCAAAGCTTTTAATTAATTAATGTAGAGAAGCTCATTCTGGCTTAGCCCAATCTGGCTAGGCCCTGTTTAGCTAAATTAATTAAATCTATGTATTTAGACTATAATTAGTTGGTCCAGCTAAACCGTTCTTGATTTCCGGTTTAATCCTAAACCGAAATTGGTCTAATTCGGTTTAATCCAAAACTGGATTTTGTCTCTCTTATGATTCCTCTATATGATTCCATCCGTTTTACTCAACCTTTAGTGTGTGACCCTCTAGGCTCACGACACGTCGGCGGACTGGTAAAATTAACATTTTACCCTTTCCATCATGAGTGACCTCTAGCAAGACATCATGATTACCCAACGCTTGTGATTATCGAGATTTCGAGTTAACCTTGTCCTACATGAATCTATCCTTTTATCCTCTTGATATCTTTACAACCACGAGTCATAAACAAGTCATCCTCGGTCAATTGTCTTGTTTCTTGATCTGAGTTAACTGAATTGTAACTGATACTCCGTATCGACTGCATGGTCATGTTATTGTATTTCAGTTGTACTCATCAAGTGGCCTAAACTGATATCTACTCATACGTTCGTATGAGAGATAAATCCTTCAGCGATCTATTGATTCAACTCATGTATCTCGTGATCGAGTCAATCACAGACGTTATTGTAACCCTTTTACAGGAGACGTTAGACTGAGTCAAACTCGTCACTCATTACATAATGACATCAATGATCCTTCCGTCTGAAGATGTGATTTCATGTGCCGACATATGAGTATGTTCATGACTGTGTCTATGTAACATACTCATGATCGGGTCGTCTTATATCACCCATGTCTAGTGATACTATGACCTAACTCCGGCCCCCTTCTGGCCATGATCAGTAGAGCGTGATCATTTAGAGTTAGCCTCATACCGATTGCTTCTTATGAAGATATTCTGATCGGTGACTGCTTAAGTAAGATTTTATCTGATTTGTAGATCTACTATTATGTGTTGACACATCAATGATACAAATCAAATCATACTTAAGATATTACTACAACACTTAGTAATATGAATGCCGATTTTATTTCAACTAATAATCTCATTACATGATTAGATTGAAAATACATTGTTCTGGGGCACAAAAACCCAACAATCATACAGTAGATACATGTTCTCATATGATTTATGCTCTATATATGTATATATACATATATGTAGGGGACAAATCAGGTGAGAACCAAATCATTTTGTGAGAACATGAGAACTGACTTTGGTCATTGAAAGTAAGTTAATGTCCAACGGAAATAAGTGAATGCCCAATGAAAATGGTGATATTCAATGAAAGTGAATGTCGAACAGAAATAGGTGAATGTCCAACGGAAAGACTTTGGCTATTGAAAATAAATGAATGTCCAACAGAAATAAGTGATTGTCTAGTTGTTCTCATGTTCTCACACCACATTTGGTTCTCAGCCGAATGCTTCCCCATATATATATAGGGAAGCATTCCATTGAGAATTAAATGTTTCGTGAGAACGTGAGAACAGCTGGACATTCACTTATTTCCGATGGACATTCACTTATTTTCAGTGGACAAACTTTGTTCTCACGTTCTCACAAAAGAGTTGTGTTCTCACATGATTTGTCCTCTCTCTCTCTCTCTCTCTCTCTCTCTCTCTCTCTCTCTCTCTCTCTCTCTCTCTCTCTCTCTCTCTCTCTCTCTCCCTCTCTCCCTCTATATATATATGGAGACGCTCTCCACTACAAACCATGTTTGAGCTCCAAACGTCCAAACCATCTCCTTGCCGTCTGATTTGCGCGGAGCAAAGGAGATGATTCACTTATTTTCCATGGACATTGACTTTCATTGGATATAACTTTTTCCATTGGACATTCACTTATTTTCAATGGACAAACTTTGTTCTCACGTTCTCACAAAAGAGTTGTGTTCTCACCTAATTTGTCCTCTCTCTCTCTCTCTCTCTCTCTCTCTTTATATATATATATATATATATATATATATATATATATATGGACGCTCTCCACTACAAACCATGTTTGAGCGTCCAAACCATCTCCTTGCCGTCTGATTTGCGCGGAGCAAAAGAGATGATGACACGTGTAACCACGCGGGTTTTGAGAGAGATAACGGTCGCTGACAGAGTCGGTAGGGTGTTGGTGTGTAACATACTTGTTTCGCGTGTGTAACCGTTGTTATACAATTCAGTACTTACACAGATCAATTATGGTTTTACGTTATACGTGAATGGTTATACAATTATATTATAGGTGTTATCCACTACCAAGGTACCGGTTACACGTTCATAAAACCGAACACATGTACACATTATTTGAAGGTGTTACACAGTAACAACTGGTCAGTGACACACACACAATGGTTACACACGTAGAATAAGTATGTTACACCCCAACGGCTCCGTCAGCACCCGTTATCTCCCTCCCAATCCACGTTGTTACACATGTCATCATCTCTTTCGATCCACGCAAATCAGACGGTTGGGAGATGGTTTGGAAGTTTTGACACCAAATAAGAAGTTTGTAGCTAATACCTTCCCTATATATATGCCTGCACAAATGGACTTCTTATAATCTAGTGAATAGTCATGTATAAATGGACTTGACACACAGAAGGAAACACCATACAACATTATACTAAAGTATGTGACATGCAGTAATGAGGGTGTTGTGAAGCCAAATATATTCATTCAGGGAGAACAAGGAAGAAAGCGTCGAACAATAACAACTAGATGTGGCTGCAAGGCTATGATTAGCTTCAACAGAGACCAGACTAGTACAAAGTACATAGTTGGCAAGCTAGTGAAAGAACACAACCACCCTATGTTCGACCAAGAGAACATGCAATATTTAAAGTCGGCAAGGGTTATGACAGTAGGGCACAAAAGATTTATGTTCACGTGCTAGAAGGGTGGAATGGGACCAACAGATGCACACAAATTATGTAGCTCCTTCACTGGGGGTCGCGCTAAAGTTGGTTCATCGCTAATAGACTTCCAAAATTTCAACCGTGACTTGAAGAAGCACATTGGTGATAAAGTCATTCATATCGTCCTCAATGGTTTCCAAGCTAAGGTAGCCGCGAACATTGACTTCTTCTAAGCCTACGATGCAGACGACGAAGGGAAGTTAACGAGACTATTCTAGTGTGATGGAATATCTCGACAGAACTATGAGCGTTATGGAGATGTTATGTCAGTGAAAGCAACCTACTGAACCAACATGTAATAAATTCTTCACTTCATGAGTTCCACAGTAACAATTCAGTTAAAATTCCACTTAATTTGGAAACATGTTGTTGGGGGTACGACAGATATTTCCTTGTGTTATGTCCATTCACAAGTTTGGACAATTACAACAAATGCATCACTTTTTCCGCTGGTCTAATATCAAAAGAGGACGCTCCATTGTACGCATGGTTACTACGCCAAGTCATGCATGTCATGAAAAGGAAGAAGCCCAACTATATCGTCACTGACCAAGATTTGGGGATGAAGAAAGTCATGGAGAATGAATTACCTTATGTGACAAGATTGCGCATGTGGCACATCATGGACAAACTGGCCAAATATATCACAAAATGGTGGAATTTTGTATCATACATATGAAATTATTTACTTTTGTAGTGGAACATTAACTGGTATTGTGTGGAACAGTATAATGTTCCACCTGGTTAAGTATGTATTCACTCCGGATTCGTAAACATTCCACATGAAAATTATTTTCCATCCAGGTGCCAACAAAGCTAGCTCGGGGCCATGATTTCTTCAAGTTGCACGCAATTGTATGGTCGACCACGATATACGTGGATACGTTTGAGAAAAAATGGTCGGAACTCCTACAAGAGTACGGACTAGAAACACATAGTTGGCTAAATACTATGTACGACCTTAGGGAATCTTTGATCCCTACATTCTTCGCTGACATGCCAATAAGGTACCTGATACGGACGACATCCATTTCAGAAAGCCAAAACAGCACTTATGGGGGGTCCTTAAAGTGGGGTTACCCAATAATACAGTTTATGTGGTTGTTTGACGATGTAATTGGAACACAACGAAAAAATCATATGTGGAAGACGGTACAATACTCTGCTGCGATAATGCCTACAGATTTGAAATTCGATCTGGAAAAGACAGCTTGGGCAATGTACACAATACCGGTGTTCTACACCGTACAAAGGACATTCTTAAAGGAATGAGGAATTGGGGTTTGTCATCAATGCTGCCATGCGATGGTGAAGTAACATGCACATTTGTTAACGACAAGAAGGAGGCTTTCTCGGTCGTAAAGAATAATGAAACTAACCATTGTAAGTGCAAATGCGGTGGTTTTGAGGGTTATGGGTTAATATGTTCGCATATATTTAGAATATTGCACCTATGCAACATTAAATCCATCCGAAAAACACTGATAAACCCAAGATGGTGTCGCAAGCCTAATGATATCTTCAAGAATCTAAAGGCATAAGGTAGAGAGAAAGGAGGGGGGCTACTTAAAATGAAACTTTGGGCCGCAGTGCAAGCACTGAGTTGTGACCCAAACACAACCGAGGAGACCCTGCGATAAGTGGTTCAATTTGTTGAGTTGCAACTCCCAGCAAAGTCTGAATTAGTGGCCCCGACGATGGAGTCCATCACAGAGATAACACTACATGCGATAGTGTCGGTGAAACTATCTAACATTACAAAAAACAATGGACATCATAGAATAGTTGGGGAGAGGGAAAAAGACAATAACACAAGCAAAAGCGCTAGAGGCTGCAAAACCAAAGACCTGGTGCAAGTTTTGTCAAATCCATGACTACCATGACGCTCGCAATTCCCTAGCTAAGAAACAACAACGAATGCTATTGAAAGAGGCTTAGAAGAAGCATGTTGCAAAAGATGCTGAAAAGCACACAAGTGGTAATAGGAAAAGGGGAGGCCCCCCACTAAGTAAATAAAGACAAACATGATCATTAATTTCCACAATTTAAGTTAATTATTCGATCACTCTCTTGTATTTCAGTTGTGAACAATTCTGTTAACACAAATGTAATGGATTGTCTAGCTTATAACCAAACATTCCACCTACATATGAAATTGTTCCCTGTACATATAAAAGTATGCCACAAAATTCATATTGTTCCAGCAACAAAAAATGGATCAACTTATGATGCAAGCATCTGCATGGAAACACCATTTGTAGGGAAAATGGGTTTGCTTAAACAATACCATAAAATTCGCGATTATATAAAATAAAATATTTTTCATTGAATTAGGAGATATGCAGATCCACTTATGGGATTAAATTTCCAATGTCATGTCAAAAAATGGAAAAATTTAAGACAAGTTTCGGATCTTTGGGTTCTCGATAAGTTTATTTGACGGAAAAGAAGGAGGCCCCACACTAACTAAATAATCACAAACGTGATATGGAACATGATCATTAAGTTATTATCCGTCACCATCTCCGAGCAAAAGTTCTAATAAGCAGGTCCATGAAAAAAGAAAAAGGGAGGGCCCCGACCTACATATCTGAGGAAAAGTGGCTTAAAAAAGCCAAGAAAAGGTTTTTGGCTCAGAACGTTTTGTAGAAATGGCTGCAATAGAGGCTGCAAGGTTTGCTTTTACTCTAGAAGCATATGAAGACCCTGAGGAAGATGACCTCCTCATCATTTCTGATAATTTCTTTGAATGCGCTAGACCTGAATGAGCCATATCTCGCTGCAGGCCCATGGTCAACCGAGTCTGATGATGATAATGTGGAAATAGACCAAGAAGAGTTTGAGGAGTTCTTGAGAAAGGAGTAAAAGACTGAGGGTGGAAATGACTGATGTACTTTGTTCACGTGTGCAACCTTCATATTTTCAATCAATAAATATGCTTTCTCTTGTTACAAAATTGTTCCACATTTGTTGTCAATTATTCTACCCTAGAAGTTGTTTTACTCATGTGATCACTTTTTTACACGTACATTACATGTTTAATAATAACATGTTAAGTATTTCCTCACCCCAAAAGTTCCACTTCCCAATACATTTGCGATTGTATTCAACTTATTATATCAATTGTTCAACTTGCATATAACATTTTACACTTACACATAAAATTATAGAGGAAGATTAATGCAAAAATTATTTGCCGGTTTGATTGAAACACAATAAAAATATTTCATTAAATGAGAAGATATGAAAATCCACTTATTGGCATCAATCATGATTTTATTTCAAATGTTTTAAAAAAAATCATTTTATTTCAAATGCCATGTCAGAAAGTGAGAAATTTTTTACCTATCGTTTTAGGCTTGTAGAAAAAAATTTACGATTCTCGATAAGGTAAATTGGTGGGAGATAAATATTACGTTCCCCCTATAAAACTATGTCCACTTTTGTACGAAATCATGAGTGAATTAATGGCTTCAAACCCACCAGCGTATGGTCAGCCTCCGCCACAAGAGAATCCTCCTCCACCAAAAAATAATGAAAAAAAGTAAAGAGAAGTGATCCTCTTCAAAGCATAGACAAAGAAAGAGGCAATGGGTAGGACCAACGCCAACAACAACCCTCACTCCTAAGGAACCAATATCTTTCAAATCTTTTAAGGATGAGTGGTTTCAACAAGCCAAAAAAGGTTCTTGGGACATAAGCGTAAAGCCCGAAGGGCTGCATAAGAGACTGCCAGGGTAGCTGCTGAGATGGCGGCTTTAGAGGCTGAGAAAGACCCTCTAGAAGTAACGGAAGAATTCCCTCACAAACAAGATGAGAGTCCTCTACTAAATGAGGATTGTTTTGATACAGACCTTGATGACTCCCAAGAGTACTCAGCTCCTGAGGATGCAGAGTTTGACTCGGATGATGATGATGATGAGGACTCCTACATAGACCCAGAAGAGTTTGAGGAGTTCCTAAAAAAGGAGGAAGAGGAGGATGAAATTGACTAAAGTACTTTACTTTTTATGCTTATGTTTAAGTATAAATATTGCAGCCCTTTTGAAACAATGAATGGAATTTATCAATTTATGTACTATTCCACCTATGCTGGTAATTATTCCACTCAACTCCATACGCATTCCACTTCGTTAATTACTCTGCCAAGTGATAGATAAATTTCTGTTTAAGTATGATAAGGCGTTCCACGAATCTGAAGATAGACATAAATGTATTAGTTTGCAATGAAGAAATCTGAATGTGGAATGTCATATAACGGGTGTGGAATATTGTATATCTTGGGTGGAACTTTATATTTTAATTTCATTATTCTGTCATGTGATAGACAAATTTTGTTTATGTATACATGATAAAGCCTTCGACGAATCTAAAGATAGACAAAAATGTATTAGTTTTCTCTGAAGAACTCTGATTGTGGAATGTTATATAATGGGAATGGAATATTTCATATCTTATGTAAAACTTTATATTTTAATGGAACTGCAGTACCATTCGTAAAAGGGAAACGGTTACATGTGATTTAAAACATAAGGCATGGAAGGAAACAAAACATAGAGAAATTCAGACGGTGTCTAAAGAAGAGCCAAATATAAGTTCATCCAAATCATCCAAACCCAGAGAAGAATCGAGAATTTCTGGTTCGGACCTAGTCTCACCCCGCATCGTAAATCCCCTCCATGCTACAGACTCTTTGTGAAGGTTCCACCATGCATCAATTTTCCAGTCGCGCCGCTTTGATCTCGCAGACTTTGGCACAAACAACTGGCCGTACGCGTCAAATTATTGGTCCTCTTCAACGTACGGGTCTTTGTCATCACTTCATGGAAGCTTCATTTCCTTCTTGTGGTCTTTTGAACACAAATTTATTAATTTAATCAAAAATAAAGTGTAATGTTGTTGAACCGCTTAAACTTGTCGCAAACTAAATTGTTTTAATCGCATAGGAAACGTTCCACAATCAGATGGAACTATTCCACTTGCATGTGTAATAGTTCCATCTCATTTATTGGCCTTCCACAATAAAATTATAGAGATGACAAAATAGAATGAATAACCATTCACAACAACAAAATGCATAAACAAAATTGTTTCATATGCAATCATTTCATGTTCACTACATGGGATTTCAAGGAAAGCATACAAAAGATAAATCACAAACACCATCAACTGTATATGGGGATGACGAACCCATATAATCCTTTTACGATTAAAGGAACTTCAAGGTTACAATGACATCATTCTTTGATTTCGTATCGCACGGAAGACCCTCACCCCTCCTATTTGCACCATGATAATAGCGGTCGACCTCTTCTTGCGATCTGTGCTCCTTCCGCAAGGTCTGATCCGACATTGGACTTGACAACTCGTCATCGTTGCTGTCAGAGAGAGTAGGAAGGTCGTCCTCTGTGGGTGGCTGATTTAGACACCATTATATCCTAGCTAGCATATCCTGACGCCATACTTCAAAGTTCACAGCAACCCTCTCGCGGCTCACAATCTCCCTTGGGTCATCAACCTCGACCTTCTCCACCCTCTTCCCCTTGGAGTTGGAACCAGAGAAAACATTAGGAGAAAACATATTTGAAAAGATTGAAAATGTGTGTTTCTGATAGGTGTTTGTTAAAGATGGTATAATTCATGTTCTTACATAAAAGGGATCATATAGAAGTTCAATGAATGTAGATGGTGGAAACAAAACCACCAAGCGCCTGTTGGTTTCACAATGGCTGTTAAAACTCGATCTAGTAAAACAATTTGAAAAATTCCACTTTAATCTATAACTATTCCACATGAATGAGGAACATGTATATATCGTTTCGACCAAATTCCAAAATTTAAGATAATACAAAATTATGGGGATGGTGGGAGCACAATCCCCTGTTTGGATTCCCAATGGCAGTTACTGTTTAGTTTTGGGTATTTCAGATGTTCACAAATGCGTCTGTTTTGATAATTCATATGTCTAATCGGTGGTTTAAAGTTCCATCTACCCTGACAACTGCTCCACCTGTATGTGTAAATGTTACACATTATTACACATTACAATTGATGTGATGTTTAACCACAAGTTTTACAGTTTCACATAACACAATTGAGGACCAAAACATAAATTCAACATACATGCATAATCAATGGTATAACCATTCACATAAACAGAAAAATATGAGGGTATATCCTAAAACACCGCAATGAACATATACAAAAGTTTAGATGACACATATTACAACGGTGGATAAAATTCCTTTGTAGGTCGAAGATTACTGGACCATGTCCAGCAATCTTCGATAACAGCATCACATTAAATGTTCCTCCCCCAAGTTAACAGTTTGTACATCATACGAACGAGCAAAGTTCTTAACCAGCGTTTTAGCTACAAAAAATAGAGATGATCAATATATGATACGACATATAAACGAAAAAAAACTATTCAAATTACCTTTTCTTCACAATTAACATATAGGAAATTCTTCCATATGTTCTGACCCATATAGGACTGCGTATGCCACATTGTGAATACACCACATTTACTGTCTCCTACTCTCGCAGCACACGAAACACGTAGAAATTCAAGTTCCACGTCGCGAAATTTATCTGTCAAATCACTCGATGTCTTCGCAAAGTATGGAATCAAGTAGTCCGTCTGCAACATTAATACACAAAATAAGCGACATGGCTAACAGTAATTATGCATCTTTAATGAGCAACACACACTTACCACGTCTATGGGTGTAGTTTGGAACCTGGTCTCCCAGTTGTGCTTGGTATTAAGATTTTCGTTTATATAAATTGCAGCATCTTTAACATCAAATATCATGGTCTATACGTGCTCGAACTTTCTCATGGGAACCGTAATCTGCGTAGCTCAATTGAGAATTGTTCATCAAAAGGTTCCACAATTTTGATAAAAGATCCAACTTACCAAAAGGTTCATCAAAAGGTTTCATAAGAAATATCCAACTTACCACTTCGGCAGTAGACAAATCAATCCAATCAGTTGATAAGCAAGCGTCAATGATTTCCTTAACTTGCTATGGACTGCAAACGGGTTGACAAACCCTCCACTGCACATTTACTAACAAATGCATATCAATTATCTAATGTTCCACATCTGACAAGTAGTGTTCCACACTATGTCTCTAATGTTCCATTTCTACCATATCACTTACACATATAATCGGGGATAGAAAAACTTTGGGAGGAGCTGAGCCACAAGACTTTTCCAAGTCATTTAGGTACATGGCCCATACCGCAATTACAAAGATGTCCGCCCAAGTTGTTGGATTTGTACCCTAGCCCAATGTAATAAGTTATCTATTTGTAATGTTATATCATCAATTGGAATAAATAATAAAACAACATTATATTACTAGCGTGTTGTAGTAATATATTAAATGTGATTCGATCTATGTCATTATGTGTATCAACAATAATAATAGAACTGTAGATCGGAAAGAATCACATTTAATGTGTCCCTGATCATACATGCTTCATCAGAAGCGACCAGTATGAGGATAACTCTATATGATCACGCTCTACTGATCATGGATAGAGATACGCTTTGTCTAAATTCAGTCATCTCACAGATTAAGAAACAGTGATTGATTAAATAAGGATGACGACTCTATGCCTTATGATCAATCTGGATATTTAGAGATAAAGGGATAATGACATTGACGATATGAGGTTAAATCGAATTATTGATATTCATGAACGTTGGGTAATCATAAAGTCTTACTAAAATCCACTTATGATGAAAAGAGCAAAATGGTAATTTTGCGCCGATCTGCCAATGTGTCGTGAGCCTAGAGGGTCACACACTTAAAACGGTGAGTATGGAAAGAGAGGATTTTGAAATTCCAAATATGAAGAGATAAGAGAATTAGGAAAGTTCACTTTCCTATTTAGTTACACCAAATCGGTCTAAGCTAAACCGAAATGGATTAGACAATTCTCGGTGTAGGTTGTAAACTGGACGACTATGGGAATATGTCTAAACCAATTTGGGGCTGATTTAATTAAGCCATTTAATTATAATCCTGAGTCTTATTGGGCTCAAAAGTATTTAATTAAATGGGCTTAAGTGATTGGATGGAGGCCCTTTTAGTAAATGGGCTTCCTATTTCTAAAATCCCTAGCCAAAATCTCTCTCCATCAACCTCTCATTCTCGGCCGATCCACCCCCCCCCCCCCCCTCACTCTCTACTTGTCTTGAAGGTTTTGATCCTGTGATCATCACATCGTTTTTGTGGACGTGATTAAGAAGTAAGTCCATTCGGAATTACTTGGATTCGAAAATCTCAAGGTAAAACTCTTTGTTCATGTGAGTTAGTATGGTTAATTTCGCTTCCGCTGCATGAAATTGATTGAATTGGACCCCATGGATTTCCATCACAAGTGTCATATGACATCGATCTCCCACCATCAATCGAGATTTTTCCATATCCATCAGGCATTTGAAGAAGCAAACCTTTTTTTTATCAGCAATAATAAATAATATAAATGGCAAGAAAAGTACAAAGGAACAAAGTAGGGGAAGAAGCAAACCTTGTTCTGGGTATTTGTGTAAAAAAATGTTATAACTCGTTGCAATATACTAACATGTAAATGAACAAAAACTATATCACACAACCACTTACCCCTGCTCCCCTTCAATGCATTTGGTGGCCAGTCGAACAACATTTCCTCATATGTCTTTGGGTTTTTGATAATTTCAGTGCATGAGCCACGGTGCGCAGAAAGAGCGGCATTCCCGGCCGCTTCGCTCTGATGGATTTCTGAGGTTGGTGTGGTCCACCACCAATCGTTTTCTTCTGATGCTTTACTGGTTTAGGGAGTTGTACATCATGCTCTTCTCCATTATCTGGGATTGCTTCTCCTGACATTGACCCAATAACATATCGGCAAATGTCGCTTATGCCCTGTATAGTCTGGTCGGCCCCAGATTCATGCAATTCCTTGCGGAATGAGTTGAATACACCAGCATGAGGAGTTGAATGATCAGGGAGATTTCCCTATTGTATGTCTTGGAGGACACTAGCAGCATCTTCAGATACAAAAGGGTTGGCTGGATGAGGACATTGTCTCTATTGAAAATTTTGGATAAGGCCAAGACTGAAGGATGGGAAATCATCTACTTCTGGTATTTGTGCACTGTCTGGTTTGGAATAAAATTCTGCAATGAAAGCCATTGTGTCCCGCACGTTTTGCCTATTCAACCACAACTCATTAAATTCTTATGCACCCTCCATGGCAGGTGCATCAGCAATTGGGGAGCCCCCGCTTTGGGGGTTCAGCCTGTGGTAGACAATCTTGAATTCGCCCACAAGACGTGTTTTTCGTTTGTACAAGGCGCCCAAATTCTCTATATCCTACACTGACAAATTTGTCAAAATTCTACAATGGATGATAAAAATTTCACTTTCACATTTAATAGTTCTACATGAAATATAAATATTACTTCTTCCCTCCTACTCAAAACCCCGTCTGGATTAGCAACCCCATCCACTGTAGGTGGGGTTCGTCAACATGTTGGTCAGCATTTGCATCTTTTTCCTAGAACATCTTCATGTGGTGCGGGTGTAAAGTTCACTCTCGAAAGGCATCTCCCGAGGGTCGGGTCTCTCAACTCTAGTCGTGATCATGTGGCACGTACCAACATCGTTATTTTTTTCTCCAAATTATATCTCTCGTAGATAAGCTTATCCGTCCACGGTGTCAAAATAGGACATGTGCACTCAATTTCCTTATTCTAGTAGTAAACCATGTCCAAATAAAACAACTGCAATATGTGCACATTTTAGTAAAATATCAAAAAATTCACGTCCTACATTTTCATGGAACTTTAATATTATATGTGGAACTTCATTGTTTGACGTTCAAAACTAAAGAAAATTATTGCATTATTAAAAAACTCACCGCCATGAATGTTATTGGACCACCATAATATTTTCTTGTCGGCCACTTCTTCCCGGCCTTCACAATCCCGAACATAACAACCTTGCACCAGTTCCAACGATGCGCTTCGTCAGGCTTCTCAACCACTTCCCACAAAGATTGGTTCGCATAACTTCCTATACCATGGTACACAAACATTGTTGCAACGATAATGAGGAAGTTCCGTTTGAACTCCTCTCCACCATTAGGATATTTGCTCAAAGACTTAATCACAGATGATAACAGGACCTTATGGTCATTCTTCCCAAATGCCTGCCTCTAATGTACGAGGTCATCATTCACTTTAAGGTAAGTTCTAAAATCAATCTTCCTACTCCCACGAGGAAAACCCATAATGTACTTGACATCCTCGTCCTCAACGGTCACATTGCGCCTTCCATACAACCTCAGCACAATCCTGTTGTGAACGTACGATTTCACCAGCCACTCTGCTAGCTCCCCTAGAATTGTCCTCAGCTAAATGTCCAGTAGGTTTTCAAACCCTAACTCCTTCACATCATAGATCCAATGTTCAGTTAACGACTTCACGACGTCAACAAATTTGCCCAGGTTAGTTTGAGTCCTAAACGTGCAGGTCTTCTTGACTTTTTCCCCGTCCCCTAGGTTTTCTTTGGCTTAGTTTTTGAACCCTCTACGCTGGTTCTCTTCTTCAGACGGGTTGAGCACTCTTCCTCGAAATCCTTGTCCCCGAACTCCCACCCAAGTGTAGGCCTCTTTCTCTTCAACTTATCGTCAGCTCTCGACTTCACCCTTGCCCTAAACTCAGCAAGAGGGACATCACTTGCAATCAGAGTGTATGCAGATTGTGTCTCTACTAAATGGAATGATGGTTTAGAGAATCAAATTATCATATTAAACATGATGAAATATAGATGTAGAATTAGATTCTAATATGTGGAACATTCACTGTATTATGTGGGACATTTATACTTGCATTATGTGGAACATTCATAATTTGCATTGAAATATTGATCAAATCATAGTGCTCTTTATAACACGTGATTTACCTACTACAATTGATTAAAAGACAACAAGAAATGATGGTTTACATAATCAGTTTCTCACATAAGACCTAATGAAATATATATGTCGAATTGGAAGCTAATATGTGACACTTTCAATGTTTCGTGTGGAACATTGAGATATAAAATTAATATCATTCACAACTTACCGCCAGCAACACTACCGACCGAAGAGTTCCCAGAATAAGGTAATTCCTCCAAGCGAGCCATTTAAATATGGGATACAAAATTTCATTACTATAATACCACGAAATTGAAAACAAAAACACGATGGTAAAGAATACAAACATGTAGATGATTTTTTATTGAATTAAACTATAATTCTGAATGGATGAAATCCGAGTTCACTTCAACAACAAAACTTCGACGCACAGAAAATATAAACTATGAAGAATAATACGAATCGGGGAAGAAATTGACATAGAATAAAGCTCCAATTCGATTGGGTTGATTAGGTCAACAGTCGCGCACGTCAGAGACGGTAAAATTACCCGAATACCCTCACTTTTTTCCGTCAGTTATGATTAACACCAACGTAACGTTAGTCCACATGTCGCGCGATCTGGGCACCCAAAAATGGACTTATATAAAGGGGGTTTGGACGGTTTTGAAGGAATTACTTGAGGGTTCCAATTAAATAATTTCATGCCCATACAAGAAATTAACCTCAAATATCCGAATTAATAAGGATCTTGCATAATCATGAATTGATTATGAGATCGAGGCTAGAATCAAAACTTGAACAATACCTTTGATTAAAATCTCTTTGTTACTAAATTGGATTTAGTAACCTCTAAAGATCGTCCACATAGGAAGATCAATTCGGGGATATTCACAACGATCCTTACTAGAAGATCGAAGCAAGCAAAACGGACGGAGAGAGGAGGAGGGAGGGTGGCCGGTCGGCTAAGAGAGAGAGAGAGGAGAGCGGCTAGGGTTTGTGGAAAATAATTCCCTTAATTTTCAGATCTGAGAATTTCCCTTTTATAAACCTTTTTAGGCAATAATTTAATTAAAGGCCTTAATGGGTTTAAAGCCCAAAGCTTTTAATTAATTACGTAGAGAAGCCCATTTTGGCTTAGCCCATTTTGGCTAGGCCCAGTTTAGCTAAATTAATTAAATTTATTTAATTAGATTTTAATTAATTGGTCCAGCTAAACCGTTCTTGATTTCCGATTTAGTCCTAAACCGAAATTGGTCTAATCCAGTTTAATCCAAAACCAGATTTTGTCTCTCTCATGATTCCTCCATATGATTCCATCCGATTTACTCAACCTTTAGTGTGTGACCATCTAGGCTAACGATACGTCGGCGGACTGGTAAAATTACCATTTTACCCTTTCCATCATGAGTGGCCTCTAGCAAGACATCATGATTACCCAACACTTGTGATTATCGAGATATCTTTGACAACCACGAGGCATAGACAAGTCATCGTCGTTCCATTGTCATGTTTCTTGATTCTGAGTTAACTGAATTATAACTGATGCTACGTATCGAGTGCATGGCCATGCTATTGTATTTTAGTTGTACTCATCAAGTGGCCTAAACTGATATCTGCTCACACGTCCGTATGAGGGATAAATCCTTCAGCGATCCATTGAGTCAACTCATGTAACTCGTGATCGAGCCAATCACAGTCGTTATTGTAACTCTTTTACAGGCAACGTTAGACTGAGTCAAACTCGTCACTCATTACACAGTGACCTCAATGGTCCTTCTGTCTGAGGATGTGATTTCATGTGCCGACATATAAGTATGTTCATGACTGTGTCTATGTAACATACTCATGATCGGGTCGTCCTATATCACCCCTGATTGGTGATACTATGACCTAACTCTGGCCCCCTTCTGGCCATTATCAGTAGAGCGTGATCATTTAGAGTTAGCCTCATACCGATCGCTTCTTATGAAGCTATTCTGATCGGGGACTGCTCAAGTAAGATTTTATCTGATATATAAATCTACTATTATGTGTTGACACATCAATGATACAAATCAAATCATACTTAAGATATTACTACAACACTTAGTAATATAAATGCCGATTTTATTTCAACTAATAATCTTTACTACATTATTAGATTGAAAATACATTGTTCTAGGGCACAAAAACCCAACATGTTTGTAAATAAATAAATATATATATATATATATATATATATATATATATATAGAGAGAGAGAGAGAGAGAGAGAGAGAGAGAGAGAGAGAGAGAGTAGGTATCAAATACAAACTAGGGGAAAATGTCCAAACGTCCAAACTGTATAACATGCAGTGCAATGTTGTATAACATGTTGGACTTGTGCAAAATGGAAGCAATGTATAACATGTAGTGCAACGTTGTATACCTGGCACATGTCGCGATCTAAGATAACGCGCGTCTCTGATCCGACGGTTATACATTGGTTTGGACGTTTGGACATTTTGGGTGAGTTTGTATTGGAGTGCATCTCTCTCTCTCTCTCTCTCTCTCTCTCTATATATATATATATATATATATATATATATATACAAATCCACTGTACTTGCGAACTCGTCCGAACGGGTGATCAAACCATCAAATTTTCGCATGGTTTCCGAATGGTTGACATGTGGAAACAGGGAAAATTTTGCGCACTGTGCACTTAAGTGAGAGACAATTTTGAATTTTGTGCAGCAGAGCGTACTGTTCAACTTTCTCATTCGGAGTGTAATGCCACTCTCAATGTTGGACATTACACTTTCAAATGTTGGACATGATACTCTCAATGTTGAACATTACACTCCTACAATTAACATCACAATCTCAATAGTCTGCACTTGCGAGTGTGTAGTCTGCACTTGCGAGTGTATAGTCTGCACTTGTGAGTGTATAGTCTAAACTATGTGAGTGTATAGTCTCCACTTATTGGCATTACACTCTCAATGTTGGATATTACACGCTCAATGTTGAACATTACACATCCACTGCTGACATTACACTCGTACGGTTGACATTACACTCCGAATGAGAAAGATGAACGGTACGCTCCGCTGCACAAAAACTCAAAATTGCCCCTCACTTAAGTGCACAGTGTGCGACATTACACTTTCACCGTGGGACATTACACTGCCACGTGTCGCGCTCTCTTTTAATCGCGCGAAAAGCAACAACCATAATGTGCTCGTTCGATTCGGACAGGTTGGACATTTGTAGTGAAGTGTGCCCCTGTGTGTGTGTGTATATATATATATAGCAACAATCAGGGTGGAAGTGTGCAAACGTCTGAACGTGTAGAATGTGTAGTGCAAAATTGTAGAACAATGTTAGATGTGTAATGCAAAGTTGTAGAACCCTGTAGAATGTGTAGTGAAAATGAACCCCGTGGAACCTTCTACTGTGTGATGTAGAACCTTTTTACCACATGTTGCATGATGAGACAACGCGCGTTCAGATCCGCATTGATCCAACGGTTGTGGAACGTTCAGACGTTCTACAACCGTTTGTATTGGATGATTCTTTGTTGTTCAATTTCTTTCATTAGACATTTGAGATCGCCTCTAGTTATTTGATTGTGTGAACGAACAATTGTCGTCGCCAAATGTTGCAATGCATTTCTTTTCTAAATTTAAATTTTCATGTTGAGTTTGTGCCTATAAAATAATTAATAGTTTCTTTGATTAGTGCTCCTCAGAGCTTCTCCTTAGTTTTGAATAGGAAGTTCATGAAAATTCTGGTTTGAATTTCTTACATTTCTCATCCACAAATGACCTCACCTTCTAGAACTCATAGTTGTCTCAATTTTACACAAACGACATATCCAAAAGCAACACAAGTGTGTGTGTGGGAGGCGAGAATACGCAACGATCAGAAGGTGTTAAAGTGAAAAATTTGCAAATCTTAAGTACCCTCTTTTCCAAAAAAAAATATTCTACGAGTACTCATCCGAAAAACAAACAATTCTTGCGGTAGCCACCTAAAAATAACCCTTGAAAATATAAATATACACACATTCCAGTGTTTCCATTATTATATATAAGCGTGATCTGGTGGGAACCAGCCAGGTGGTAACACATGCGCTTGTGTTTCCATTATTTAGATATGTATTTCCATAAAACAGTTAGCCGGTGTTTCCATTATTATGATACGTATTTCCATAAACCGTTATAACCCCTTGTTACACCTCGGGGACCCCTGTTACACCTCGGGGACCCCTGTTACACCCAGGGACCCCATGTTACATAATTTCCTCGACGGGGTTCACTAATTGGGTATAGAAAAATACACGCCCCCCTCATTACACCCGGGGACCCCTCGTTACACAATTATCCCGATGTTATAGAAATACATATCATAATAATGGAAAGACATGTCTTAATAAAGGAAAAACGTGCGAGCAGGAGTTCGCACCAGCCTCCTGGTTCGCACTTGAATATGCCCATATATATATAGGGTCATAATCTAGTGCGCACTAGGAGGTCGTGTACGAACATGTGCGAACCGTGTTTCCATTATTATGTCATGTATTTCCATTATTAAGCCAAGTATTTTCATTATTATGTCATGTATTTCCATAACCGTATTTCTATTATTATGACATGTATTTCCATGAAATTATTATGCAGACCAAAAATAATAAATATATATTTCTTTCCTCTTCCAATCCCTCATAACACCGCTCCCCTCGACGTGTAACACTTCCAAATGTAACGAGGGGAACGTGTATTTTTCTATAACCTAGAGAGGAAAGTGTTACCCGTTGAGGGGAGTTGTGTTATGATGGATTAGAAAAAAAAGTTCTTTATTTTTTTAGTCTGCCATACTAATGTTATGGAAATACATGTCATAATAATGGAAACACGGGTATGAAAATACACGACATAATAATGAAAATACATGGTTTAATAATGGAAATACATGACATAATAATGGAAACACGTGTAACCACGCGATGATGACACGTGTAACCACGCGAATTGGAAGGGAGATAACGGTCGTTGACGGAGCCGTTAGGGTGTTGGTGTGTATTATACTTGTTTCGTGTGTTTAACCATTGTTATACAATTAAGCACTTGCACATATCAATTATGGTTTTACGTTATACGTGAATGATTATACAATTATATTGTATGTGTTATACACTACCAAGGTACCGATTACACGTTCATAAATCGAACACATGTATGCACTATTTGAAAGTGTTACACAGTAACAACTGGTCAGTTACACACACACACACACACAATGGTTACACACGCGGAACAAGTATGTTACACACAAACACTCTAACGGCTCCGTCAACGCCTGTTATCTCCCTCCCAATCCGTGTGGTTACACGTGTCATCATCTCCTTCGCTCCGGGCAAATCAGACGGTTGGGAGATGGTTTGGACGTTTTGACACCAAATGAGAGGTTTGTAGCTAATACCTTCCCTATATATATACTCACATTCCAGTGCAAATCCCGAACACGTTCGAACAAGTGATCCAGCGGTCCATTTTCGCGCGGGTGTCCAAATGCTTGACACGTGAAAACACGGAGAAACGCTCCAACGTTAAATTTTCATGCGGTTCCGTGAGGGCAATTTTGTCTTTTATTCAGAACACCAAAAGGTAGCAGTCTGGACCCTACACTCACATGAAACAAAAACGACTTCCATTATATATATATATTGGGTGTAATGTCGCGATTCAGAGTATAATGTTGACCTTTTTATTTTTCCAAAATAAAGAATTTTTTGTCAAAAAGGTTTGCTCGCACCGCAAGTGCTCTACTGGAGCCCGACCGGACAGACGGCGGCGCGCACATATGGGTTTGGTCGTAGCCGCAGGTTACCTCTAAGAGGCCCACACACAATGATAGAGGAAGGGAGACAAACCAATATAAACAACAACAAAAGTTTCACAACTAAGCGATGTGGGATTCCAAGCGTGAGAGAAACCAAAGCAACTTTGGGTAAACCAAAGTTGGCTTCATAAATGGGCTGGAGAAAAGCCATTTCTCCAACATAATGTTCAAACTTGTGAGTGTATAGTCTAAACTTGTATGTATATAATCTATACTTGTGATGTATAGTCTAAACTTGTAGATATTTAGTTTATACTTGTGAGTGCATAGTCTAAACTTGTAAGTGTATTGTCTAAGCTTGTGAGTGTATAGTCTAAACTTGTGTGTGTATAGTCTAAACTTGTTAGTGTACAATCTAAACTTATGAGTGTAATGTTCAAACTTATGAATGTATTGTCTAAACTTGTGAGTGTATAGTCTAAACTTGTAGTTATATAAGTTATACTTGTGAGTGTATAGTCTAAACTTATGAGTATATTGTCCAAACCTTATAAATATATTTTGTATACATGTCAGTGATCGAATAAAACTTAAGTTTAATGTCATAACATGTGAGTGTATGGTCCTAACTTGTAAGTGGAATGTCTAAACTTCTTAGTGGAATGCTCTAACCTGGAGTGGACATGTGAGTGTATAGTCCAAACTTGTGGGTATAATGTCCAAACTTGTTAGTGTATGGTCCAAACAAGTATAAAGTATATACCTACAAGTTTAGACTATACACTCACAAGTTTGAATATTATGTTGGAGAAATGGCTTTTTCTCCAGCCCATTTGTGAAGCCCGCTTTGGTTGCCCCAAAGTTGCTTTGGTTTCTCTCACACTTAGAATTCCATATCGTTTAGATGTGAAACTTTTTTGTTATTTATATTGGTTTGTCCCTTTCTCTATCAGTTGTGTGTGGGCCTTTTAGGAGTAACCTGCGGCTACGGCCAAACCCACATGCACGCGCCGCCGCCGTCATCCGTCCGGCCGGCTCGGCACGGGGCCGGGCTCCGGTAGAGCACATGCGGTGCGAGCAAACCAACATTTTGGAAAAATAAAAGTGAAAGTCGTTTTCACCCGATATATATTTATACAGTGAAAGACGTTTGGTTTAGGTAATAGAAACGAATGGACGACAATCAACGCGAAAATTGGGTGGAAATTTCCAAAATACCCACACGGAGCACGTTAGGTGGGGATTTTCGTCAGTTTTGTGTTGGTGAGATTGAGGGGATTGGGCGATTAGGATGAGTTTGTTAGCTTCGAATGTCTAGAGGATTTGCAATGGAGTGTACTCTTATATATACTAGTTTTATGCTCGTCGTGTTCTTGGGTACACAGCTGAACTTTTGATATTAGACGATTGAAGAAGGACTACTATGAGATATGTACAATGTCCTTTTTTAAATTGACCACAACGACACCCACGTTGTCCATACTATGTCTCGCTAGGGCCAATTTTGTCAACATAATTGACGCGTTCGAGCACGCCTTATTGGAGTTCTCGGCAGATATGGGTCCTTCATCGCCAACAATCCCAGATCTTGGTCTGGTTCAGGACTCAAGCTCTTCTTCTTCTTCTACATCGATTTTAATCGACCGTCAGTTCGGTCCCAGACCTATGTCTTGCTCCTCGATGTTGAGGTTCTTGCTTGCTTGCCCTTCTTGGTGAAGAGGGTTATGACTGCACATACTCTGCTATAGGAATCCAAACTTTATAACCAAGTTGCAGAGATAAAGATGGAGAGTAGAGTAGAGGAGAGGAGAGATGAGAGGGGAAAATAGTCAAATGGCATGAATTGAAAATGTAAATGATATGTAGGGGTATTTTGGTCATTTCACATTCTAAAACTGACTGAAAACTAACAGATTGTAGTGGAGTGCAAAAATAATTCTCAGCACACCTCTCAAATTAGATATATAATTAGTTGTAGGTAGGTGAGAAAACTGACAACTCAACTGTCGGTAGGTCAGATTATCCATTTATTTTAACTAAGAGGAATGAGGCGAAAATGAGCTACAGTGGCATGAGATTAGTTACATTCTTCCAAATTAGGAAGACACTCTAATGGCAACGTGATATACAAGATCATATCTAAGATTATGGTCAATAGATTCAAGGAATCGCTAGATGGGATTATCTCGGCATCTCGATCGAGGTTCTTCACCATGTAAGGAAGAAAGCACAAGGGAATAGAGGTTTGATGGTCGTGAAGCTTCATATGAGCAAGGCCTACGATATGGTGGAATGGAGCATTCTGCTCCAAATGTTTCAAGCATTCGGATACAATCAGAGATGGATTGAGCTATTCCGTACATGCGTTTCTACAGTCACATACTTGGTCACCACGTCCGGACACGCAATCAAAGTTCTGAACCCAACAATAGGTCTTCGACAGGGGGACTCACTCTCTCCATATCTCTTTCTTTTCTGCGCATAGGGGTTATCTTTTCTTCTGCAAGATTTCACGAGGGTAGGGAAACTTTAGGGTGTCAAGATAGTAAGAAAAGCGTCAACGATTTCTCACCTTCTGTTCGCAGACGACACCTGCATATTCTGCAGGGCAACGCGGGGGAGGCGGAGCAGTTAGTCTGGTGCCTCCTTATATACGAGAGGGCCTCTTGCAAGCTAATTAATTGGGAAAAATCATCAACTTTTTCTCTCTCCAAATACACCTCTAAATCTAAGGGAAGATGTTATCTTTAGTTTAGACTTCAAGGAGGAACGTGAATCATCCACTTACATAGGACTTCCTAACATGATTGGGAGGAACAAATCGTGGGCCCTGGCTTACATAAAGAAGTGTGTTCCAAAGCGAATGACATCTTGGAGCACCAGGTTTATATCCTCGGCAAGGAGAGAGGTGATGATTAAATCTACATTGCAGGCCCTTCCGCCGTATTCTACGCATGTCTTTATGTTTCCGCAAAGGCTACTTAATAACATTGGGATTATGTTTAATAAGTTCTCGTAGAAGGGCAATGGAGGAGAAGGGGAATCATGTGGAGGAAGTGAGCCGATCTTTGTGAGCACACGAAATTGGGAGGGATGAGATTCCTCAATCTAAAAGAGTTCAATTCAGCGGTCTGTCAAAAATAGGCTTGGAGGATCCTGACAAACCCCGAGCCGTTGCCGAGCAGACTACTTAAAAGCAAGTACTTTCCCCAATCTTCATTCCTTCAGGCACCTTTGGGAACCTCCCCGAGTTTCGTCTGGAGAAATATCTGTGAGGCCAGATCAATTGTCCGAGAAAAGACATGTCGGAGTATCGGGCCAGGAAACTGTCCAGTGGTAGGGACCCCATGGTTAGGAGGGGAGAATTCGACAATCATTGCGAGAGCTGTCTTTCTAGTGGACATGCGGATCTCTGAGTTGTTCACTTTAGAGTATAGAGCATGGGATGAGGGGAAGGTGAGAGCGCAATTTGTCCACAAAACGGGAGATAGAAAATTCTCTATTATCCCTAGATGGTACGGAACCAGGGACTACTGGTATTGGGATGCACATAAGTCAGGCGAATACTCCGTCAAACGTGCTTATCGAGCCCTCTATCAGTTGGGAAATATCTGGACCCCGTCAGCGCAACCAATCAGTTAGGAGTCCCACCTAAAGTCAAAATCTTTATTTGAAGGGCTATCTCAAACTTGTTACCGACTAGGACTCGCCTGAAGAGAAGGGACTCCCTATATAGTTACCCAGTGTCCCCTTTGTGGTGATCTAGACGAGACAGTAGATCATGTGTCCTTCAAGTGTAGAGTAATGGCTCCTATTTGGGGGGATAGACTTCTACAAAGAATCCGAGTGAAGATGAGGGCAGACTCGACAATTAGTAACTAAATGTCCTAGGTAGAGGGGGAGGATGAAGCAAGACTGTGGACTATCACGCTTTGGGCGGTATGAAGGGCAAGGAATCAAGCAGTTTGGAAAATGGAAGCCTTCCATCCGGCGACAGTGGCAACGACTGCAAAAGGGCTCCGGAGAGCCTAGGTAGCGTCAAAACCTTTGGGAGGATCCTTGGAAGCATATCATCTTGTGTCTACATCTCTAAGAGTTTGGGTTCCTCCGGGCCCAAGAAGACTAAAGATAAATGTGGATGGGGGAATAGATGCAGAGAGAGGAAAATGAAGCGTAGGGATTATCTATAGGGACTCAAAAAGTCGAGTTGTGTGAGCTCTTTGCAGACGCTTTTCGGGTTATCTCCATTCCGAAGAGGTGGATGTCGTAGGTGTTAGAGAGGCTCTATCATGGGCAAAAAGAAAGAACTGGAGGGAGGTGTAGCTTGGGACTGATTGTCTTAGTGTGGTGGACCATGCCCGACAAGGGAAACAAACTAGGAACATGTTCGGTGACATTATCTATGATTGTAGGTGCATTCTTTCAGCTTCCGAATTTAAGTTCTCTTTATCTTTTGCGCGTATATCTTATAATAAAGTGACTCACGAATTGAGCAAATATGTTTTAACTAACAGTAACTGTGATTATGGAGAGGGGTCTGTCTTACTATCAATAGTTTCAGTTGTCCGGCTTGATGACGATTAAATTGTTATATAATTACTCAAATTTGTTTGACCTTAAAAAAAAAAGGAAGACACCCTAATGTAAACAAAATCAATTGGGCGTTACCTTCAAAAAAAAAAGTTGGTCGTTGGGAACACCCAAAACCTTAAAAGCTAATATGACCATACTGCCCTGATAGCTTTATCGAAATTGAGAAGCAATGTCCAGCAGTGAATTGATTAATAGACCTGGGTCTCTTCTCTCTCCAGAGACCCTCCTCTTCTCTTTCTCCGAGCTCTAATGTGGAAACCCACAAATTGAAGAAGCAACGGAGATGATTGTTAGAACGTACGGACGGCGGAATCGGGGAATGGGGCGGACCTACTCCTCCGACAACTCAAGCGACGTCGTTTTGGAGGAATCCGAGTCCCAAGATTTCTTTGGCCTCTCCACCCAAGAATCATCCTCCCGCTGGGATTATTCGTCGCAGGACGACGTCGTTCCGAAGCGGAAGAAAGCGAGGGTCCAGTGCGGCGGCACATCGACGCTGATGGAGACGCAGGAGTTCGGGGAGATGATGGAGCACGCAGACGAGGTCAATTTCGCTCTCGATGGGTTGAGGAAGGGTCAGCCCCTTCGGATCCGCAGGGCTAGCCTCTTGTCTCTCTTGTCCATTTCCGCTACTGCTTCTCAGAGGCGCCTTCTCAGGGCTCAAGGGTATGTCTATGTGTATTTTCATTTCATTTTGAATTTTAAAATATTCAAATCCATATTCACGGTGTTCTATAGTTTGTCATTATAAATTTGTATTTGCCTAACAGACTGGCTAAAACGATACTTGATGCCATATTGGGTCTCAGCTGTGATGACTTGCCAAGTAATCTGGCTATGGCAGCCCTATTCTTCACTTTGACTGCTGATGTAAGCTGTTCTGCTGCTTCATATTCAATCACTATTTATTAAACCCATCTCATGATTTTAGTTGTTTAACATCACTATGGGACTTTGGTTAGGGAAAGAAGTTGGGCGTTGTAGTTTTGGGGAGTTTCTCACCTTAAAGAGGAATAGGAAGTTTCTAACATTCTAGGAGGGCCTGTGATGGTTAGCTTCCATGAAGTCATGTTGTTTTATGTGCATGAAAACATGTATGAAGAAGTTGAAACAAAAATGCTTTTGTAAATTGTCTTGGTCTAGTTTTCATGACGTTGACATAATTTCTGTGCATCCTAGAAGGTTTTCCAAAGCCAAATAGCTGCCTGCTACTAGATCCTTACAACAGATGTCTTAAGGCAGACTGTTTTCACTGACATCTAATGAAAAAGTTCTTACTGCTTTTGACCCCTTACAGCTTGCGTACTTGTATGTACCTTTCTGTTATGATTTTGCTTTTAACAACCGCTTAATTAAAATTTCCAGTGGGTACAAACTCCTCCAATTTATGGCCTACCATATAGTCTGTTATAGGAATAGGAAAATGAACTTTCCCGTTATACATATAAATGGTGTATCCGACCATTGCAGGTATAATGGTTGATGCCCACGACCAAGTTTTTAGGGAATCTTTCTCGGCCTTGGCGTTAAGCTTCTCTATTTTTATAATAAATGATCCGTGACAAAAGGGTTTTTCTTAAATGAGCGGGACATGTTTTAAAATACTATTCATGCTTTGTTAATGTCTATTCTTCTTATTAATGTTCCTTTTTGTTTGAGCATTGAAATCACGTGATACAGGTTTTTCGTTCCATTCCCAGTAGGCAATTTTGTACTGCTTAATGTTTTTCATAACGAGTTGCATTCTCCAGATACATGTTCCTTGTTACTCTATTTCTGAAGAGTCGTCTGGTTTCTTATTTTCAGGGTCAAGATGATCACTTTCTCGAATCACCCAACTGCGTTTGTTTTCTTATAAAGTTGATCAAACCAATCATCTCTACCTCTACAGTATACAAAACGCCAAAGATAGGCTCTAAGCTTCTAGCATTACGAAAGATTGCTAGCTTATCACAAGATGCAAGTAAAAGATTAGATCCCAGCTCGGCTGCAATTGTTCCCAAAGTACAGGAAATTCTTGTAGGCTGCAAAGCAATTAAGTCAAGAGGTGATGGTGATAGTAGAAAGGGAAGGCCAGAGTTGAGCCCCAAATGGATAGCTTTGTTAACGATGGAAAAAGCTTGCTTATCTAAGATTTCTCTGGAAGGTAGAGTGGGGGTTATCCCTGTCTTTTATCTGTGTATGAAGCTGATATTTTTTGCTTAAGTTATTTTGTTTAATTGGGTTGCAAAGGCTGGTATGCTTTAAATGAATAATTTGGCCTTCGGATGAAAAGTTTGATACAGAGTGAGCAACACCATTCAAATTGTGTGGTGTTATGATTAATGTACTTGTCAGAGCTTTTACCTGATGTTAAGTAGCGATTGCATACTTGAATTATATATGTATGTATGTGTGGTTGTGTATGTCTTTCCTTCTGGATGTTCTATGATTTGACCTGTCTGCATTTTTTTTGCATTCATTCAGACACTTCTGGTACTGTAAGGAAGACTGGAGGAAACTTCAAGGAAAAATTTCGAGAGCTTGGAGGACTTGATGCTGTTTTTGAGGTTGCCAGAAATTGTCACTCTGTTATGGAGGTGTGAACTAGTATGTTAGTTTGATCTCATGATCTGATTCAATCTAACTTTTCTTCCTCGACAAAAAGAGGAAGGCTGTGCATGGATGCATACTTTTCTCAAGCTTTGCCATACCTAGATGATGAACGATCGATAATTGCATTTACTTTTCGGTTATTTCGTATTACAACTTAAGTTTTCTGGTTTTTAGAATAACTAAATAATAATGCGTCTCTCCATCTGTAATTTCAACGTTAAAAATTAAGTGTTAGCTTGGTGCTTTGGAAAAAATATGCTCTTAAACACAATTTTGTTTTCCAGGGTTGGACAGGAAAAAAGTCACCTTCTCCAGGTGGAAAGAATGACATAGATCTGGAGAGTCTGGTACTGCTATTGAAATGTTTAAAAATCATGGAAAATGCAACATTCCTAAGCAAAGATAATCAGGTATGGTTTTCAGTTGCATTTTCCAAACTGTATTTGTTGATTGTTTCCATTTTTAACCCTCATCTTTTAATGTCTACACAGGATCATTTGCTTGGGATGAAAGTAAACTTAGGTTATAAACAATCTACGTTATCTTTCATAACACTCATTATAAATGTCATCAAGATTCTATCAGGTACTTAGGTAGTCAAGAAAATTACATTTTCCTTTTCAGCGCCAGCCCTCTTTGTATGTAGAAAACACTTCATTTTATGTTTTTGCCTCTTTGCATTCTGATGTTGGGTTATGCTAATTGGCAGATCGTTATTTACTCAAATGTTCTGCTGCTGCTGATGGTGGCAGCTTTTATAATTTTTCACATGAAACTAGTTCTCCTTCTGAGTTGGCTGTAGTTGCAAACAGCAAAGGTATATATCATTGTCTCCATTTCACAAAGCTCAGGAATTGCTCTCTCTCTCCCTCCCTCCCTCCCCGATTAATGAATGCATGTTCTTCCATAATATGCAGTGAGCAGTAATGAAATCATATGCATCAGTTCATCTGAAAACTGCTTCAGCATGGAGACCACCTCTGAGAAGAGTGCAAATTTGTTGCCAAATAGTCCATGGTTGTCCATTGTGCGGTCGGGGAATTCTGAAACTGCCATGATGTCCATGAATGATACTAGCTCAGTTAAAATGAGGGCCAGTTCTTCCACATTCGGCTCGTGCAGTTGGATATCAAAGAGTTCAAATAGTCGGACAACTGTAATTAGTAAGAGTCGGGATTCAAGGAAGGATCTTGGCCTCGCTAGGAGAACCAATGGTACTGATGATGCCATGTTTAATTTTCCAGAGGATAGCCAAGATCCTTTTGCATTTGATGAAGATGAGTTCAGACCCTCTAAGTGGGATTTACTATCTGGTAAACAGAAAAAATCTCGAACTCGAAGAAGTGAGGTAACTTACAGAGAAATTGAAGATGTATGTCAACCCCAATTGGTGAAGAGCCAGCAAGAGTCAAGTAATGGGGTAACTTACAGAGAAATTAAAGGTGTATGCCAACCTCAATTTGAGAAGGGTCAGCAAGAGTCGTGTAATGGAAAAAGTAACCAAGAAGAAACAAGCCTTCATGAACATCAGCATTCTCGTGATGCCTCTTGCTCAGGTGCTACTGATGAAGAAGAATCCAGCCTTCTCGCTGACTGTCTTCTTACTGCAGTGAAGGTACTCAAATGATTGAACTTTTTTAAGTTATAATGATTCAGTTTTCACTAACCTTTATACACTTAAGTGAGGTGAGATGTCACTCTTAATAATCTACATTGCACACAACATTTTTCCAGTTCCTCCTTAATGAATCACTATTTAACATACAGTTATCAGTGGACGTTTTTTTATTACGTGTCTCATCATATCTGCTTCAATGGTGATATAGTGTTAATCTTTTTAGTTTAAAAATCATGTGATATTCTATTAGGAATGTTTAAAGTGTGGAAAGTCTTATACATACACTAAGATAGGACTAAAGGTAATCATTATGATTATTTTCCTGTAATTATATAATTTAGCATCTGTTCTCAGTTGCTCTAATATGGTACATTTTATCTAAACTATTTTGCATTCCATGTCATGAAGAGATAATCCAGTGCATTTCTTCTTCATCCGCTCTCTTAAAATGAAATATAGACGAGGTAAATATGACAATCAATTTAAATATTGAGTTGAGGTAGACGGTGGGTGAAGTGACAGAGACTTCATGTAATAAGTATGAGGTCGTTGGTTCCAATCCCCATGCTGGCAGTATTGCTGGTAAAAAAAGATTGGGGTGAGGTTAATATAACAATGACAACTATTTGAACAAAAAATGTCTTTTAATTATAGGTAAGAGTCACTGATAAAAATAACATTATAGGTAAGACTTAAGAGCTAAACAATGTTATGGTCCCTGGCTCTAGATCGGGTAATGGGTCCTTGAGGTGATGGGGTTGATCGAGACGTGTGGTTTCGTCGACGACCTATTATGCAAATCTCACAATACTCCAAAATACTCAAGCATATGTTTCTCTAAAGTATTGCTTGCCTTTTTTATTGATAATCCAAGCCCCTATAAATACATCATACTACTAGGAAATAGTGGAATATGAATAGCAATGCAGTAAATAATAATAATTCAATCCCATCAATGTGGGAAGATGGAACAACTAAGGCACTAAAAGATAGTGATAAATGATAATACTTAATAATAGTAATTGTGGACCACAACAAACAATCTATATAAGCTTTGTATAAACTCAGTGTAGTCTGTTTCTGGGTATAATGTAATAATCTTGCAGGTGTTGATGAATTTAACGAATGAAAATCCTGATGGATGCCATCAAATTGCTGCATGTGGAGGACTAGAAACCTTGTCTAAACTGATTGCTGGCCACTTCCCTATATTCAGCTCTTTATCTTTCTTGAATGAGATGAAACGGAACACTTCAATAGTTGAACTTGAAAAGCAGGAGGATGTACTTCTAAATGATCAAGAGCTGGAATTTCTTGTTGCTATTTTGGGTCTCCTTGTGAACATGGTAGAGAAGGATGGAAGCAACAGGTTAATTTGGCTTCTAACTCTTTCTTTTCATATCCGTTTGTGTTGTTGATTTGAAGCTATTGATTCTTATAAAAAAAAGACCGACTTTGGGACTCAAAGCCTGCCCCTAAGGCCACAAGTTCAAGTACTTGACCAGCTGAGCAAGCAAGCTTTGTATCAGATCATCATATTACAATCCTGCTACTCACTCATTAGTTAACTGTTTTAGACTATGTGAGCTAGCTCAGTTGATCAAGACGAGTTCAATCTCTTTGGCTGTAGTTGTCAACATACTGAAAGCAAGTTGCATGTCATTTTTTTCAGCAACACTTACATTCAAATTTACTACAGATCGCGTCTTGCATCAGCCAGTGTCTTGTTACCCAGCTCAGAGGGAGAGACTCACTGTGACGTAATTCCGTTACTTTGCTCCATCTTTCTGGCAAACCGAGGAGCAGGTGAGGCAGCTGAAGAAGGCAGGGCTGGGCCATGGGTGAGTAATAAGCAATGTATTAAAGTGCGGTTTGAGAGTTGATTCAAAACTATACGAGGAAAAGGGATTGTTTTTATTTAGTGTCAAGTGTCCCCAGAAGATAGTCATTCTAAATTAAAATCAGAATTAATGCATTTGTGGGTCACAACTACATGCTGTATCAAGATACAATATAATTATATAAACACCCAACTTAATGTCTGTTGTGGATAAATTCAGCTATCTTTAAAATGTATTAATTTTTATATTGCATTTTCTCTTCCATTTCCGTGATATGATGAGGGCTTATGGATAAAAATGGCGCAGATATAGATTTCTCTTCAGTCCTCATTCTCTCTCCATTTCTCTATATTTCTTTTCTCTTTCAATTTCCAATGTCCCTACTGTTTGCAATTGTCTTGATTTTCTATTATTATATTTGCATTGGACAGGATGATGAAGCAGCTTTGTTGCAAGGAGAAAAAGAAGCGGAGAAGATGATAGTAGAAGCCTATGCGGCACTTCTTCTTGCATTTCTTTCAACTGAAAGGTTTTTATTCCTTTTATCTACCATCCATTGTCTTTTGCATGAACTGTCGATTATTTGCAGTCAATCAGAACGATTTATGTATCCTGTTTACAGTCGGAGCATCCGTGATTCAATTGCTGAATGTCTCCCGGGACACGACTTGACAATCCTGGTACCTGTGTTGGATAGATTTGTGGTATGTATCCTTTAAAACGTTGAAATATCTTGCAAATATCGGGATACTTAATATGTTGTTCAATTTAATTAAATGTTTGGTTGCATTTTTGTCACTACTTTTCTTTTCCCAGGCATTCCATTTATCATTGAACATGATTTCACCAGAGACTCACAAGGCAGTGAGTGAAGTAATAGAATCTTGTAGAGTGCAATGAGATGAGAGAAACTTTTCTTTACTGGGATGGGGCTGCTGTACAAAATGACTCGAGTCACCTTTTCATTTCTTTTCTTTTCTCTTCTTTTTCTTTTCATTTATGATATGATATTTACGCTATTCTTTGTAGTTCTGTTTCTTCACCATCTTGGTGGCTTGTAATCGAAAAGCAATACATATATAGAAAGTGTTTCTGTCCATCCACTGTTGTATAGTGACTTAGGGTTAAGACTTTCTGAAATGTTTATTGTTCAAGCAAAGGAAATCTTAGGAGACAACATATTTAAACTCAAGAAAATAGAATAAAGGCAGGAGTCTTTGTTGGTGCCTCACTTGATAAACACCTTATTCTCTATGAAACAAGGAGAGAGCTGAGGCGTTGCAAATCTCTGATTTTTAACGAGATTCTGTCAAGGCGTTTCAGATCTCTGACCGTCGCAAGAATTTTCGCTTGAAACTCAAATTATTCTTTGTCTCCCCTGTTCCTGCGGTGTCTTTGTCATAGCCGTCGCCGTGGTTACATTTGCGTTCAGTCATGTTCGTCGCGTAGTCATCATTGGTCAATTGCTCGTCTACTGATTAGTGAGCGCCTATCTAATTCGAACAAGTCCATTTGTCCAAACCAGAATTGGGATCTGGTCGAACCAGTGTAATTGCGTATACCAAATTTCAATTCTGATTTATTATTGGTCTAAGCCAAACTAGGTTGAATTGATTTCAATAACCTTATAGGTACTTTTGCCTTTTTGGAAAAAAAATATTTTCCATCCAAATTTGAACATCGTAATATGTAAAAAACGTAATTAAGTGATCTCAATTTAAACTTCTTATAATAGTTGTAGACTTGTAGTACAGTATAAAATCGATAACTATATTACAAATAAAGTGTAATTAACCTTATTATTTACTTGAAAAAATTCTACTTTCTTATCATCAACTATACCTCATTTATTTAAAATTTGTGTCAATTTACCACCTTCGTCACGAGGGGCAATTGTACTTTGAATTCTTTTTACTTTTGATATTAAAATGTCAATTTTTTTTCTTTTTATTCGAAAACCCAATTTTATTTATCAAGATGAACGGCATCACACCAAACAACAACTAAAGGATCAGGAGGAGTACAAATAGAAGACACATTTTAATAAATTTTTATCCATTAAGATATCATTCATATTTTAAAACTAAATTAATTCTCCTTATTTATTAACTTTTGTATCAAGTTAAATTATATGGACTGCTACATGAATATTTTTAAAGCAAATAATAATATTTGATACTTATAAAAATAAAGATATAAACTTTACTAGCTATATTATTTTCTTATAATTTTATTGAAATATTTTGCATTTCACACGGATAATGAGATTTGAGCATAATTGATATGACAAAGTCCAATTTCTCTTATTTACTATAGAAATAAAATGAAAAAAATCATTTCCAACCATTCGTGATTTTCAATCTACCATCCTTAACTAAAATTATAGATTATCATCGTCAACTCATAATGTTCAATTTACCACTATTAATTAATTAAAGAATGTAGTAGATGTCCGATCATAATTTTGCTCTTTTACAATTCACCATATTTAAGCAAAAAAGTGTGTCAATTCATCACTCCATATAGCTTTTAAGAAGCAACATATTATGAAAGTTTCACATTACTCTTGTAAAATCATACAAAATAATATAAAAAATAACATTATAATACACATAAGTATGAACTATGTTCACGTAGCTATCTCTATCTATAAATATAAGATTTAGAGAAAATAATATTATTTACACCTAATTATACAACTTTTACATTTTTATACCATAACTATTTTTTTTTCTAGTACCCTAACTATCATTTTGAAACAACCTACTCCTAAACTACCCCTGAAAACCAGTATCTGGTTGAGCTCACTTCAGCGAAAAGATAAAACCAAAATTTAATTAATAAAAAAGTATTGTTTTACCCTCTCTGCAATAACAAATTAAACTTACAATTCAATAATATGTTGTCTTTTCAAATAACTATTAATTTTCAAGTATACCATGCTCCCTTTCCCTCTCTCTCTCTCAGATAGATGTTTCATCAGGAGTGCAACGAATGGAGCTCTCCTTCTTTACATAGAGCAATACAAGATAGCCAACTCCTTGGCATTCACATTTTTGTAGTCATAGCGAGCAAAAAGTGTCCAAACTAATCTCTCTCTCTCAGATAGATGTTTCATCAGGAGTGCAACGAATGGAGCTCTCCTTCTTTACATAAAGCAATACAAAATAGCCAACTCCTTGCCATTCACCTTTTCGTAGTCATAGCGAGCAAAAAGTGTCCAAACTAACACTATGTGGAAGTAGATAATCACCAGGGAAGAGAAAGCAACAACACTGGATTTTTTGGCGCTAGTAAGAATATGTGCTCACCAAGGATTGCCACATTGTTTGGTTGTCAGTCAAGCCACTTTCATCACAGTCAGCCCTTGAGAAGCCAAATATTTTATTCACCTGTTCTAACAAATATTCTACCAAGATCCTGAAGGTAATCACATAATCAATTATGTAGAATGTTGATAAGAACTCCTTGAATAACTTCTCAAAAGTTGGGTAGCAAAAATTCTCAAGATGCTCCCACCCCACATCCTTCAACCTAGTTGTCATCTTTTCCTCAAACCCAACATCGATAGTAGGTAAAACAAAGTAAAAGTAACTAGCAACAAAATTGACCTTATCGAAAATAGCAAATGTAGTCACATGCTTTGATTCCTTAAATTTAAGAATAGGTGTATCTGGTTTACCATCTTCCTGCAGCGGAATTGATATGTCATGCATCATTCGGGTCTCACTACTGTGTGAGGCTTGGATGGTCTTGCAGGTGGAGTGGTGGTCTTTTCTCTTTTTCTATGGACCCGAAAAGGTATTTTTTTTTCTATTTCAGACAAGTCAGCAGGGGATTGAACAATTTCTGGAAGTTCTGGCATTTCGGGTAGTTTAGCCACGGCCAGTGAGGTGATCGCCACGGGGCATGGCGGTTCAAGCGCCACAGAGTGTGGCGGGTTAGGCGCCACAGACCGTTGGTACTTAATCGTGTATGTGGTGACCGTATTCTCTAGAGCTTCTGTATTTATAGATCCCTCATCCTCCTAGTTTTTCTGGGTCGGTTGTTGGCGACTAAGAAAGGAGAACGAAAAAACACGATTACCTCTCCCTGACGATGGATTGGACATCGTTGGAATTTTGAAATCACAGAAACTCGATTTCCCTTGACGTGAATTTGGTGTAGATTTTTCTCCCTCTGGCGTTTTGGTGGCTGGGCAGATATTAGAGAATGTGGAGAAAGAGTCTCTTTTTACGATTGTTGGATTACATAGGTTTTAGGAATTATATTCTAAGATGGATTCTCTATTGTTGGCAATCTGCGTCCAGTGACGTCTCTCAGGTGGCTAAGGATAGGGCCACGGGTCAACGCACCATGGGTGATGGCCATGGGATCGTGGCGATTGGCCACAGACCGTGCCAATTTTCTCCCTTTCCTTGTTTTACCTGGCCACCAAAAGAAAAATAGCTTCCCCTTGTTAGTTTATTCTTTGGAAGTTTATTAAAAAGAAATGTAAAATGATGGTAGGAATACAAAAAGAGAAGAGCATTTTCTTAACGTTGTTAGCTCGACGGTTTAGCCTTATATGGCTTTGCCTCTTCTCGGTGGTATTTGTAGAGACATTGGCGCTCTTGATGCCAGTAAAGATGTCATTTGTGTTGGGAAACGCGAGATCTCATACACGGAAGCAATATAGTAAAAATTTAACCGCGTTCCCAAGCAAAGATGTACTGAATGTTTAAGCTTAATCGATGAAAGTGATAGAAACTCTTATTTACCTCTTGTATATCCGGCTTTACACAACCTTTAAGAGTGAATGGGTTATTCACAAATCAATCAAAAACGTCTCATTCGGGTTGCGCTCTCTACCGGCATCAACACGAACAAGTCTTGATCGAATCTTGACGAGTATCAATCTACTAGAATTGATATTCTCAAATCAAATCAAATTAACTATCAATTAGATTTAGAGTTTAAGTGAAGTTGTTAATTTTGCGAATATCACATTAGTGTTTAATGTAAACCGATGCAACATATATACAAGCTTTTGGGTGTAAGAATTTTATTCCTAATAAAATCCTACTTAATTATGAATTTCCCCGAAAATTCGTGCTCCATAATTTCCTATTTCAAATTTCAAATCAAATTCAGAATTGGAATTGGGAAAGAAAACAACGCCATCACCATGGACCTGCTACGGGGCCGTGGCGATTTAGCTGCCCCGTGGCCAACTTGCTTGGCTATCTCGTGACCGACTTCCATTTGCGGCTTGTGGCCCTTTTGGTTGTCCCAAGGTCAACCTTTGCCACGGGGCCATGACCACTTGGGAATTCCGTGGTTAACCATTGGTCACGCGTCTGTGGCCCCTTGTGGTCACGTGTCCTTCTTTCCACTTATTCGTCTAAGGGGTTGATAACCCGTATTGCTTCGGGTTTACTCTTTGTGTGTGACTCTGTAGGCTTATGAATCATTGGCAAATGGCCCCAAATCCCCATTTGGTCCATTCATCATAAGTAACCTCTAGTAATACATTAAGATTACCCAATGATTTTGAGGATCAGTGATTCGACTTAACCTTTTTGTCGTAACTATCACAATCCATTTGTCACTAGCTATCTTGCTTGAACATAAGACATAGAGTCGTCACCCTTACATATTGAAACTTGTTCCTTGATCACGAGATGACTGAGAACGATTACTCTTTAATAATAGTACGACCGTACATTCCTTCTCAATCACATTCATCAAGAGCTCTTAACAGATATCGTTCCCACTAGTTTGTGAGAGACAAATCCCTTGTCCGTCTTTCATATTCCTCATATACCCCATTCCTAAGTCAATCATACCCGTCATGACCATCTTGTTACAGACAACATTTGAAATACGTCAAACTTAGGAAGCGATTATATAGGAATCCACGAAAACTCCAAAGTCCTTAAGGATTCAATGATACTACGACAAGTGAGAATGCTCATGACTGTATATACAACACATTGCTCAGGTCGGGTCGTCCGATATCATTTCTCTATATGATATCTATGATCTGAGAAAGCCTAAATATTACTTGACGACCGGTACACTAGCCGTGCAATCAGGAGTGAGAAATCTTGCAAGATATTTTCTCCCGTCAACTATACATGGTCAAAATAAAGAGTAATTAGTCTATATAACCATTTACAATACTTACAACGTAAAAGAAACAGTCTAAAAACAAATAATAAGAGTGAGAAAAAATACAACTATGCATCGGCGCGCATGGAAGTGCATTGGTCGGAGTAATAAAAATGTGTAAAGACCTTGCGGTGATTCCAGGATGTCAATCCCACGAGGATTTAAGGTGACTTAGTATGTTGGATCACTAGGTGACGTGAAATCGTGTGTTGGGTTCGGAGAATGTAAAGTAGGGGTTGGTGAACATGCAAATTCAGAATTTACTACTAATGAGTAGTCAAACACACAAGCAAATTACACGAAAAAGCAAACAAAAAAAACTTCTTCACGAAAATAGATCGGGGAATGGTGGAAATTGGGGAATTCAATTTAGGATTTGGCTAGCTAATTATGTGGTTAATTGATTCTTAAGGGAGATATTTAAATAGGTGAAAATCAAGTGTTGGGACTCAAAACTTGTCCTAATCATGAAAACGATAAATTTGATTTCTCAAAATCATCGGAGACCACAAAAGGCTAGAATAATTGTTTTACGATCTAAATAGCTACAAACGAGTCCTAAATCAATTCTGTGAAATTTAAAAACAATGTGACATCCCCATCCCCCGAGTTGGGACTCCTTAAATGGCAAACTGAACCCATTGGACTATTTCTCCAATGTAAGTACTGGCCCCTTCTCCATGGAATAACGACTAACCCCAATGAATAAAACATGTTTAGACATAATATTTCTTATTTTTTAACCATGGTGAGAGTCTTAACCCCCCTATACTACCTAAAACCTCATCAATTAACACCTTAATTAGCTAAACCCTTCATGATTTTCCTTCAATCCATCCCCAGTCTTAAATTAGCTAGTCGACTCAAACCTAACATGCTAAGAACAATCAAAATCACCATACTTCATCAAAACTATACCACAATTCAAATTCACAATAGAAAATAGATCCAATCAATTCCTAAATTGGCAATCTCACCAATTCTCCTACAAGCACCTATATTGGCAATTCCACCAATTCGCTAATGCTAAAACAAGGGATTAATACCCAAAGCAATCAAGTGCTTATCATCAATTACAATCCAAAAATCTAAATAGACAATGATTGAACTAAAAGATGGATTCACTAACAAACCAAAGAGGGATGTTATTAAAAACCCACTGTTTGGTCCTAGCTCCTCTTCTTCTTCTCCAAGTATGTAGCTCTCATTCTCTCTTAAGAATAAAGAGCTCTCTCTCTTTAAACCTAATTTGGTACTTGAATATGCTAATGGTTCTCTTCAAAATATGATGCCCTCAACCTCCTAAATACTTCTACACAAGAAAGACTATGGGAAATGAAGATATTTCACAACTTACACAACAAAATTTGGGCTCTAGTGCGAGTGACAACATGGACAGTCACGACAGGGTGTCGTGACTTCTCCTCCGGAAATCTCGGAGCCAGCTGTGGACAGGTCACGATAGAGATTCATGAGTATGCGATGTGACTTCAAACGGGTCTAGATAAGCGCTCCAAGTCAACAAACAATAGGTTATTGTCACGACAGGGTGTTGTGACATGCACGTTACCTCCCTCAGCTCCAATGATTACTCAAGTCTTTTGTCCTTCCCCTCACAACCCTAGGTCACAAAAGGGTATCATGACTATAATCTCCTACAAACCTGATACTTTGCTCTGATGTCTTGTTTCTCACGACTTCGAGTCACAGCAAGGTGTCATTATTTGAAACTGTCATAAATTTGTCTCCTGCAACCTCCTTTCTTCTCTGTTCTTAGCTCACAACTCAGGCAGTCACGACAGGATGTCGTGAGTCTCTTATGCTACTCCATTTTTCTCATAATCATCTCTGCTTGATCTTGGGTCTTCTCCCAAACTCTTTTTTGCTCCATAATGTCTCGAAATGATAAGTTTTGCTATAATTAAATCATAAACCCTTAGTGCGTATAATAGTACCCTAAATAGGCTAAACATCCAAATTTTGGGAGAAATTGAGTTAATTGTGAGGAGATTTTGATTGAGTGGAGTCAAAGATTCCACTCTTATCAATGAGAAAAGCTGGATGAATCGCAAGACCTCCCTTGTCTCCCTCATCTTCTTCATGAACACCCCTCCCCCCCCATCATGTTGGAAAACGTGGGATCTCATACACAGCGGAAGCAATAATATAACCACGTTTTTGTCACAAGGATCCATGCAATTTTAGATTAATCGACAAAAGGATCGAATCTTGGTCCCTTGTAGTTTCTGGTTTTATAGTTTCCACGTGAATCAAGCGTCTCTAAAGGTATCCTCTCTCTATTGGTATCCACACGAACGAACCTTAATCGAAGCGTGATCCTCCTCCTTCTTCGTGAAGGAAATGTGCCATATATTAATTAGTATAACGTTATATTAATTGTTATAAATAAAATGACACATTTATTATCATTGTATTGTGATAATAATTTAAGTACTTAATTTCGTCTTAGGTCATCAGAGGGGGGTCTCTGATAGTAGAACCCTTAGACATTACTAGAAATTGTACTTAACATGTTCATGGTCAGAAAAGCTTTGTAAAGCGACCAATATGAGGATGATTGACGATCAGGTTGTACTGATCATAGGTAAAGGGTTATCAAGTCAGATCATAGATGTCATTTAGATAAAGGGGTAATTCCATGTCAGTACCCTAACTTTGCTTTATTTCGAAATCAGTACCCTGACTTTAAAACTTTTTTTGCCGGTACCTGAAGTTTATTTACGTTGCAGTTAAGGTAACGGCTGTTAAATATAACAGAATTTGTGTGCAAAATGTCTAAAATACCCTCAATAGTTTTGGTCTGTTAAACTGGTCTGATTGGTTCAATTGATATGATTATGAAATTACTATTTTACCCCTAATTGAATATCAATTTAACTAATAAATTGAGGGCAAATCTGACTTTTCACTTACACAAATAATAAATATAATTCTTTAATATTTAAATATATATAATATCATTATTAATTATATATTATATATTATATATTATTATTATTCATTAAATAACCACATTAAACCTAATTAACCCTAATTAACTCCCTAATTAAACCCTAATCTCCCCACCACTCCCGCTCCGCCACCCTCCCGTCTCCGGCCGTCTGCTCCGACCGCCTTCTCCCACCGCCTCCTCCAACCTCCTCAGCACCTCCCACAGGCAGCTCGCCGGCAGTCCGCCGGAGTTCAGATCCAGCTTCGATTCTCAAACCGCGACCGCGAGCTCATCGGCATCGGCAGATTCGTCCGCCCTGAGGTCAGCGTCGTCGTCGTCGATGGACAGCGCTCGCCGCAGATTCGACGCCTGCCGTGCGGCGAATCTGGATCAGGTCCCGGCTGAGAGAGTTCGAGACGGCCAGATCTGGGTTCGCGAACCTCAGAAGCGACAACCAGATCTGGGTTCGCGACGACTCCGTCTTCGACCACCGGAGTCGAGCTCTGAAACGACAGTCGGAGTCGAGCTCCAAAGCGAAGCGAGGGCTTCCCGAGGTCGACTTCCAGATCGCCGAGAACGAGGGCCCGAGCCCATCAGGTCACGAACCAGATTCGCCGAGAACGAGGTCGAGCTCTCGAACACGGCGACTCGATCGGCGTTGCTGCAGGAGTAGAGGTCGGTGGTGGAGGTTGATAGGGTCGTCGGCGCTGACAAAGGCGCCGGCCGGAGATGGTGCTGATGTAGGCGCCGGAGATGGAGGCGGCGGTCGGAGACGACGGAGACGGGAGAGATGTGATTAGGGTTAGATTTAGGTTAATTAATCAGATTAATAATAGCATAATTAATAATTAATAATTAACTAATTAATGATAATATATATATATATATAATTAAAGAATTATAATAATTATATGTGTAATTGAAAAGTCAATTTTGCCCTCATTACATTAGTTAAATTGGGTATTCAATTAGGGGTAAAATAGTCATTTCATAATCATATCAATTGAACCAATCAGACCAGTTTAACAGACCAAAACCATTGAGGGCATTTTAGACATTTTGCACACAAATTCTGTTATATTTAACAGCCGTTACCTTAACTGCAACGTAAATAAACTTCAGGTACCGGCAAACAAAGTTTTAAAGTCAGGGTACTGATTTCGAAATGAAGCAAAGTTAGGGTACTGACATGGAATTACCCATTAGATAAATGATATTGGACGATTCGACCTAAGCATCTGTCATAGATATAGTCATGAACATTCTCAATTGTCGTAGTAACATTGAATCCCTAAGACTTTGGTGCCTTCGTTGTTTCCTATATGACTACTTTCATAATTTGACATGCTCACCTACTTTATCCGTAACAGTATATTGAAAGGGTATGATTGGATGTGGGACTAGTTACATGAGGGATACGATTGACGATCAAGGGATTTTTCCCTCATATACTTGTGGGAACGATATCTGTTTTAGGCCTCTTGATGAGTATGAGTGAGAGGGAATGTGTGGACACACTATCTATAAAGAGTTGTCATTCTTAGTCATCTCGAGATCAAGAAACATGTTTGAATATTTAAGGGTGACAACTATATGCCTTATGTTCAAACAAGATATCTAGTGAGAAAATGATTATGATAGTGACACCAAAAGGTTCAGTCGAATCATCGATCATCATGATCATTGGGTAAATCATAATGTCTTACTAGATGCCACTTATGATGAATGGACCCAATAGGGATTGGGGCCATTTGTCAATGACTCATGAGCCTACAGGGTCACACACAAAGCGCAAGCTCAAAGCTATATCAATTATGAACCCATGAGGATAAATAAGTTAAAAGGACACGTGAATAAAAGGGCCACGTATCCGTGACAAATGGTTGGCCATGGCGTGCCCAAGTGGCCACAGACCCGTGGTCAAAGATTGTCTTGGCCACGAGACAACCAAATGGCCACGGAGCACCCAAATCGACCACGACCCCGTAGCAGGTCCATGACGACGGCGCTGTTTTCTTTCCAATTTCCAATTTCGAATCTCATTTGGTATAGGAAACTCGGAATTAAGGAATTCGAATTTTGGGAAATTTTCTGAATTATGAATTCACAATAAACTAGGATTTTATTAGAAATAAAATCCATACACTCAAGAGCCTATATATATGTTGCATCGGTTTACTTGAAACCCTAATGCGATATTCACGACATTAGCTTTCACTAAAATTGTTCTGAATATAATCAAAGGAGTTAATTAGATCTACACCGAATAGATTAATTCTAGTAGGTTGATCTTCGTCGAAACTTCGATCAAGACTTGTTCGTGTGGATATCAGTAGAGATCGCATTCCGTTGGAGACCCTTTTAATTAATTCGCGAAGAACATGTATACTCTCAAAGTTTTTTTAAAGCCGGACCTGCAAGAGGTAAATCTAGTTCTATCCCTTTCATCGATTAATCTTAAACATGCAATAGATCTTTGTGAGAGCAACGCGGTTCAATTTTTTTTATTTGCTTCTGCTGTGCATGTATGAAATTTTGCGTTTCTCAACAGGGCCCAGTCTATCATTTAAGATTAATCGAAATATGCATAAAAATATGAGATATTGTATGCATGTTTGATATGATAGATTATGCATAATTATGAGTAATCAGATTTGCATGAGATTAGTTGAACAGAGACTCAATTAAGTAAAATATATACAAATAGTTGATTTGTATATATGAATGATCATGATCTTGAATAAAAGAGTTTATTCGAGATGTAGGGTAATGAATTTTGAAATCTAGAGTGTGTAATTGTTACACTAGATCTAATTCGAAAATTGTAGATTAAGGTCTGATTTGATTGGAATGAGAATCTAAACCCTAGGGTTGTAATTTTGGATTCAGAGTGTGTAATCATTACATTATATTCAAATCTGGAATTGACCATGAACATGGACTATGACCCAGAGTTGGCCATGTTCAGTGGCGGACCTCGTGACGACTATAGAGTCGGCAAATCCAGATCCAATTAATCATAATTTTATTAATAAAATTAAAATCGATATTAATAAATTAATATTTTTTAGATAACATGATGATATGTTATGAATGTGTCATTTATTTTATGAATTAATAAATTAATTTAAATACGACATGCGTGTCATTTATTTTACTGTAAATATTTTATTACTATACTATCTAGAGAAACACAAGGGAAGCTGGCGATGATGGTCTTAATGGTGGCTAAAGGTGACTAGAGATGGCATAGAGATCGTCAAGGATGGAGACTCATTGGTGACACAAGAATGAGAAGCATTCTCTCAGCACCAAGTGTTCTTCACCCTTAGGATTGACATTTGATATTTATAGACCGACTCTATAGAGATCAAGTTAGTTTTGGGCTATGTTAAGCACGTTTACTTTATGCTTATATGATATTCATGAGAATGAACGATTAGTTTATACGCATGCGATGTATAATATACTTATATATGCATGATTAAAATTATATTAATAATATGCACGATAAAAGGACTTTAAAACATATCATTGCCTATGATGCAAGGGATTGTTATAAAGAGAGTTTTGTATATGATTTAATACTCGTACAAACATGAGCAATCACTTAATATTAAGTCATGTGATATACCTCCCATCATATTCGACACTCATACTAGACTCTCATGGCTATGGATGGGTACACCTCCGCGTAGTGTTCTTAGACATGTGAGCTAGAAGAGATCAGAACCGTTCTGACCTAGCTTTCCATAGTTGAATTTGGTTGACTTAACTACGATTGTCAGAACCATTCTAACCTAGGGTATCATATAGAATGTGTCGTGTATACGAAATATACATATTCTATCCAAGAGTTATATAGAGATGTAGATGAAAAGAGTTCCTACCTACATACATACGATTGGAGCATTGAGCCCCCGTTCAGTTCAAGAGTAGTGGATTATGGATCTTGGTCTTAGATTCTATGATAGAATCTTATGGTCTGTGTTTGTTAAGATCTTATTAAATTTACATCTATTAATGTTAAATTTATTGTCCGTGTAGATTAATGACATCAAACCAAACACACAATATGTCATTGAGATCCATCCTTGAGAAGGAGAAACTCAATGGCGTGCATTTTCTGGGTTGAGATAGAAACTTGAGAATTGTTCTCAAGCAAGAAAATGAAGGAATACATTCTTGACCAGCCAATCCCTGAGGAACCAGCTGCCAATGTCGCAAGAGCTCTCAGAGATGCATTCACACATCACTCTAATGACTCTATATATGTGGGTTGCTTGATGTTAGGTTACATGGAGGCTGACCTCCAAAAGCAACTGATGAACATGGATGCATAAAAATTCAATCAAGACTCGTTCGTGTGGATACCAGTAGAGAGCACATCCCGTTGGAGGCGCTTTTAATTGATTCACGAAGAACCTGTACACCCTCAAAGGTTACTTAAAGCCGGATCTACAAGAGGTAATCTAGTTTTATTCCTTTCATCGATTAATCTTAAATATCACAATTCATTAGTCTCTAGATATCATGATTGAACATAAGACATAGAGTATGAAATGAATTGAATTAGGATGCATGATTTAGTTTGGGAGCACGGGAATCGGGATCCTAGCTACATAACTTACTGCTTCACCTCCCGGGTAGGCTTGGTGTTGAACGAATCTAGGAAGAGAGGCGATAGCAATCGACCTAGGTGGATTAGAGTAGTTGGGACTCGGATCTACATTGTTTCCAATAGGAATAATGGGTACGATAGTAAATGCATATAGGGTGACAATGCCGAAAGCATGTGAATTATAAGATCCTAAAATCGATTACCTAGACTTTCGACTTGAGCCTGACCACCTTAGACTTGAATAGGTAATTGAACCCTTGATGACCGAAGTACTGAGCATTTTGGGTAAGACCATAATTGACACACCCCATTTCCCCGTTTAAATTTCTCAAGTTATATTCATGAATTCAAGTTCATTTCATGACATTTCCCTGGAAGCATGTTTGACCCTGACTTGTTAATTTAGTGATTTGTGTGTTTACTTTTGTGTTGAGAATTTTAATTTAAAGTTTCACACTGAAATCCATTTTTAATCGCTTAGACCCGACACATTAGACATTTGTACTCTAATGTTTAGCAGCTAGCGGTCCTCGTGGGATTGATTACTCGGGCTTTAAAACACCCTATATTACTTGACGATCGGTGCACTTGCCGTGTACTCGGGAGTGGGTAGATTTTGTCTTGCCGAGATTTTCTCCCATCACTCATCAATCAACAAGTATTTCTCACAATTAATGAATGAAATTAAGGATAGTCAATTATCTGTGGAAAACTTATTAGATAGAATCGATTACTTGAACTTGGATTAAAGTGTTTAAACTAACTATACCAAAGGAAGCCTAGAAGTGCTATCAAGGGCCTAGTTACCTAATTAGGCCACTAGACTTAGGACATCATAAATAACTGGCTTTCGACATTTGTTCCCTATGGTCGTCGCTCTTGTACCCAACTTGTCTCTCAAAGATGTAAAATCCGAGCTTAGACTACTCTAATTCACCTAAAAAATTCCCTCATGAAGTTCCTTCTAAAGGGTAGATCACCACCAATCCTACATGGGAGGTGGAACCTTACTATATATAGTTTAAGTCCCAATTTAGTCCCTCGAATATCTCATCATATACTTAATCTCATTCTCATTTCATTTCCCTTTCACTTGACCTTCTAATTCTAGGTTTAGCTCCTCATCACCATGAATGTAACATGCAAAGCATTCATCACCAATGATTCCATGTCAATAATCTCAATTCAACAATCAATCATCAAATTCCAAGTCTATTCTCAATCTCAATTCTAATTAAATTCTTATTCATAAGTAATTTCCAATGTTCATGCTAACATCACGAATCTTAACTCCTCAATTCAATTCAATACAATCACGAATCACAACTCAAATCAATCATCAACAATTAAATCTCACAATTAATATCCATTCTCAAACTAAATCTCAACAATCAAATGTAAAATCACAAATCTTCATACCCGTTCGAGTTAGATAAATTCACATTTAACCCAATTTAATCTCATTTTAGTATAATCTAGACCCATTTATTGCCATATATGCTCTGCGTGTATTGAAATGATGTGTAGGAAAATAGGTCGAAAAATAGGCGACAAAGGGACAAAAAGGAGAGGAAATTTTGAAAGAAGGAATTGAAGTCCTTGGTAAGCCTTATAAGATGCCTCGGGTAAGAACACAATTGACATACCCCTTAGTTAATCTTGAAACATCATCGATGCATGTAGTTAATTCCAATTCACAAAGATTCCCGACCACTTGACTAATTCTAACTTCATTAATCGTATTGGAAAAAAGTGTTTGATAATTGTTTGCTACTAGTGAGTGATAAAGTAAGGTTAATGATTGATTTAACCATTAATAGTGTTAAGTTCAAATCCGATACGATTTTAACCTTTTCAAAAGACCAAGATAATATAGGCACATGCTCCTTGTGGGATTGATATTTGAGGTTGTAAATTTACTTTCCTTTTTGCATATGATCAGTACACTACCGTTGCACGAAAAGTTTACCCATAATGTGAGATTTTGAGAAACCCACGTACCATAGCAATAAACCAGAGTGTCTCTTTATAAAATTCAAATGTATATTAGGCTTTTCTCTCTACAATCACCTTGATCCTTTATCCAATCCTTCTACTCATAGCTTGAATCTTCAAAATCTCTTGTTATCTCTCTTTAAAGACCTTTTCTCTCTCTACGCTACTCTTAAAAGTGTCATAAAACTCTCACAACAACTCACATCTTTCCTACAAATGATCTAGGTATAGGTAATGTGCCCTAACCCAATAGTTATGTAAACGTTTTATCTTCCGTTAGTAGCAATAAAATCAACATTATTATTATTATCATTGTGTTGTGGTAATAAGTCAAGCATAATTTCATCTAATATCATCGAGTGTGTCATCACTGATAGTAGAACCATTAGATACGCATGAAATTATACTTGGCAGGTCCTTTGTCAAATGCGTATAAAGCGACCAGTATGAGGATGACTCTTGATAACGCTCTACTGATCATAGGTATAAGATTACCAAGTCAGATCATGGATGTCACTTGGGAAGTGACATTGGACGACCCGCCCTGAGTATGGGACATAGATCAAGTCATGAACATACTCAGTTGTCGTAGTATCATTGAATCCTTACGGACCTTGGAGTTTTCGTGGATTCCTATATGACCACTCCATAGTTTGACATGCTCATCTACGTTGTCCGTAACTAGCTACAAAAGAAGTATGATTGGCTATTTGACGAATCATATGAGAGATTGCAGTTGACGGAAAAGGGATTTGTCTCTCACGACTAGTGAGAACGATATCTGTTTAGGCCACTTGATGAGATTGATAAAGAGAAAGTGTGCGGCCGCACCAGTGATAATTGGAGTTATCATTCTCAGGTCATCTCGAGATCAAGAAACATGTTTGAACAAAATAAGGGTGACGACTCTATGCCCTACGTTCAAACAAGATGTAGTGATAAAGGGATTATGTTAGCTGCAACAAATGTTAAGTCAAATCACCGATTATTATGATCATTGGGTAATCATAATGTCTTACTAGAGACTACTTATGATGAATGGACCAATTTGGGCCATTTTCCAATGAGTCATGAGCCTATAAGGTCAAACACAAAGAGCAAGACCCGAAACAAAACGAACTTTGGAAGCCCGAGAAAACAGAAGAAGAGAGAAGCCAAGATCGGCACCTAGAGGAGGTGACAATCGTCACAAGTATGTTGCAACGGTTTAGTTTAAACCTAATGCGATATTCGCAACATTAGCTCTCACCTAAATTTCTTGTTTCTAACATGATTTTCTGAATAGAGTTGAAGGAGAATTTGTATCTAGTAGATTGAATTCGTCTTTGTTTCGAACAAGGCATGCTCGTGTGGATACCAATAGAGAGCGCTTCCTGAAGGAGATGCTTTTATTTGATTCGTAAAGAACTTGTGCACTCTCAAAGGTTTTGTAAAGCTGAATCTACAAGAGGTAATTTAATATTTTATCCCTTTCATCGATTAGCCTTAAACATGCAGTAAGATCCTTGCTAGGGAACGTAGTTAATGTTTTATTATATTGCTTCCACTGCGTATATGAGATCCTGCATTCCTCAACACTAGGCATACTCTACGACACTAAAATTCGGATTCAAGCTACTATTTATACCAATCCACCAAAGGAGCAATTTCTAAGGGGCAAAGTTGTCAGATCGCAGCTCCAGATCTAGAAAATCCTGAGTGCTGGACAAGAGTAGTAGACGTTGATATCCACCTTTCTAGAAAGAGGCCTCCACGTGCCGAGTGGCGAGAGTCTTCTGGCAGGGGTTGTCCTCCGTCACTTCCTAATCAACGCTCATTCCTGACTGGAGTTTGAGCGGGAAAATTTGTTGAATCAGTGGTGGTCGAGACTAATGTTTATCCATAGTTCAAAGTACTTCACCAGATTTCGCAAAACCTGGAACCACTCTTGCTTGTCAGTATCTTCTTCACTTTCAATTGACAATTACACATTCAAGAGAGAGGTAGGGACACTTCGATTTGCTAGAGACTTGGCTTTCATTTCTGCTGATGCGCATGCCACCGACCATACCGAGGAAGACCAACAAAGAAAAGCTTCAACTCCTTCCTTTTTTGGTTTTTATTAATTATCACATGACTATTTACAAAAAGTTTTCTTCTATTTTTACAGCGAGTGCAACAAAGTGAATATAACACTTAGAAGTTAAGAAATGCAAACTGTTAACGATGCTTGAATACGGATACAAACTAGGGATAATATCAGGTAGGTATACCCGAAACAAACACGTTTTGCACCTTAGTACAACCAACAATTTTTTTAATCTTTTCAGCTCGCCCAAAATCCATATTTTTATATATTAATATAATGGCACAATGAATGATGCGCCAACTTGTTTAGAATAATGCAAAAACATGAACCCAAAACTTGAGTCTAAATAAGCGAGTAAGTCCTAAACCAACGAGGCACACTCAGTCGGAACTTGGTTATAATGTGCCATTTGATAAACAAGTTCATTTGATAGAACGTCATTATTCGATTCCGTTAAAATCATTAAGAGTTAGGAGGCCCATTGCAGAAGTAAAGAGCCAAGAGTAGACGGAGTTCCGGCCCAATCCAAAATTCTTACGATAAGAACGCAAACCGCTAACTTGTGCGCTTTCCATTTCCTAGTGGTATCATCTCTCAGCCTCGTTCACAAACCAACACTCGCCGAGAAGAGAACCACGCTATGACTGCAGAGCTTTCAAACGGCGTCGTAGCCTCCTCCAACGGAGATCTGGCCGCCAAAAAGTCCAAGGAGACCGAGCGCCGCCGCCGCCGCCGCAAGCAGAAGAAGAACAAGAAGGTCGATCGGGCGCAGACCGGCAATGATAGTGACGATGCCGACGACAACTCCAACCCTCAACAGGTTCTCCTCTCTAATTTCTCGTCTTTGTTTCTACTGCTAGGGCTTAATCGCAGAACCTTTTCGTATACATTGATTGTAGTTGATGAAATTGATTTGTATTCGTGAGGGTAGAAGCTCAGCATTGTCAGAATCAACCCACTGACAAATCCGGATGAATAGTAGAGGAAACCCTAGGTGTTCTTGCTGAAAGCATCAAATATTTGGCCATACTTTTTAATTCGCAAGGATATTTTGCTAGAAACTGTAGGGATGCCAAAGGTTAGGGTAATGTGGCTCTATCAATTGAAGATTTTTGTTGTAATTCGGCCCCATTGGTTCACCCTCTTGGCAGGAATATGAAACTCTAGTTGGATTCCATCTTTATTACCACAATGAATCCTCATATCTGTTCCTTTTAATCTTGGCTCAATGATTTGTTTGGGTCTATACGCGGAGAGGGGATTGAATGAATTAATGAAATAGTTGGTTGTCACAATTGTGACTGAAATTACTCTTATATTGCAAAATTTCTTAGTAAAGAAACATAAAGTAAAGGAAATCGTGCTGGAAAGCCCAACCAGCCAACAATCCTCGCAAGAATCCAACAATACTCAACTAATCGATATTAAGCTACTAGACATACAACAAACTTCTATTTATAAAATCTCCTCATCGGAAAATTCTGTTGTTATTGACAACTAACCACTCACCGGCAGCGTTCTTACCAGTTAGCGACCTTCTGGATCCTTCCCAAAGTCCAGTTTAGAGCAACGATGCTCTCCTTCATAGGGTGCCGTTTCTTCATCTCTTTATTACTCAACAAAAAGTCCATTACGCCTTTCTCCACGTCAGCGCACATACTCAAAGATTTGGTCTTGTGGCACTATCGTCCTCTCTGCAATACCTTGTCTTCAAGACAGGAAGACAGGAACTCTGTTCGTAGTCCAGAATCAAATCTTTCCGTTTCCCACGAAAGCAGTATCATTCCATTATATCGGCCTCTGCTCCTAGGGTTGTTCTGGACTGCTCCAACACCTGAGTGATCATGAATTGTTGCCGTTTATTCAGGCAATCTTAGGACATGTACTTGGCCAGACAGTTGAAGCAAAGTTCTAGACACTTCCAATCATTGAAATAACTTTGATTTGCCTTTCAAAACCTTCCCGAGCTTGCTTTGGTACCGTACAATTGCGTCGACGCTTGAATGATATTATTACTCCCTGAGGACCTGACGACTGTGGTTGAAGCTGAACTTCTGGCTATTAGGACTGATTCTGGTGTCGTAAGGTAAAGTCACCACTTCACCAGCGGAAGGTTGTTGTTTTCGTTCTTTGTATTGAGGTAGGCACAAAACGTTGCTTAAGTTATCTGGTCAGAGCATGATCACACCGGCTCAGAGTTGCGGCTTAAGTCCTTCAATGAAGGAAGAGGGGAAGAACGCCTCCGAGAGGGATGGATTCCAGGTTACAACAACGCCTTAAGCGCCTCAAACTTCCGATGATTCTTGCTGTAATTGCTTGAACTCGTTTACTACATCCTTGTGACCAAACTCATCAAATTTTCACAACAAATCTGTCACCAATTGGTTCCACGTCAAGTTCTCCTTACCTACACAGACCACAATTCTCCGATAACCATACCTCAACATAACCAGCGAAGTGCGGTGAAGCGATTTGGATCTTGACCTCGGTAAGAACACTTTCAAATTTGAAGTGTCCTTGACATTTCCTCACCCAAGCTTTGACATCGAAGCCATCAAACACTGGAAATGAGAGAGACGGTAGACGAACCTGTAGACTAAGCGTGCTCAAAATGAGCAGATCGGCTTCCTCCGCGTGCCATTCATGCACCACCTTTGTTAAGTGTTAACTTGTGCTTATCATGTCTTTTTTAATATCTATATTATAGTCTCGATTATAAATTTCTTAGAATCATGAAGTTCAAAATATGTTTATGCTTGTCAATTACTTTGCCTGTCCTTTTTATTGTTTGTAAATATCACGTCTCCTTGCAACATTTGGAATAAATTCATGTATGTGATGCTTTTTTGAAATTTGAAGTTTGTCGAACAAGTTGAGGTGGAATATGTTCCAGAAAAGGCAGAGTTTGGCGATGATGTAGATGAGGAAACGAGAAAAGTTTTTGAGAAGTTCTTTGCTGAAATTACTATTTCCGAGGTAATAGCTGTTCAGTAATTTAGCCCCTCCAAATTCAGTTTCATATAATAATACTTATGTATTTCTATTAATCCAGGATAATGATAAAAAGGATGAGTCTGCTCAAGATGTAATCGCAAAGAAGAAAGCTGATTCTGATTCTGATGAAGAAGAGCAAGACAACCAACAAAAGGAGAAGGGTACCTCAAATAAGAAGAAAAAGGTTTTCATTTTTGGTTTGTCATCTTAATGATTGCTATTCTTGTCTCTGCTTGACAAAAAATCTAATTTGCTAATCCTTCAGCTACAAAGGCGAATGAAGATTGCTGAACTGAAGCAGATTTGCTCAAGACCAGATGTCGTCGAGGTATATATGAGCTTTTAGTTTCTATCTGCTAAATTGATCTCTCTTTGTAATATTTACTTTCTTCCGATTTTGGTATGGCTCAACAATTTGAGCTGATATACATGTATCATTCCCTGAGAGAACCATGATATTAATTTCTAGGTATTAGTGTGTCTGTTCACTTGATAAAATGCTTCAACTCTATACAATTGTTCACCTGATTATAATATGGTTGCTTCGAGTTATCGACTAGAAGACTTAGCTTGTATAAATCTCTATTGGTTTGATACTCTCATGTAGCAACATTTTAATGTTTCACGAACTCTTGAAAGTTGAAATATTTCATTGGAAGGACTGACGAGGAGCTCTTACAAAGTTCAAGAAAATTCTTTGGTTTTCAAATGTCATTTTCAACCAAATTCTTTGTAACACAATATGTAAATCTATTTGAATTGAATTTACTAGCTTAACTAGAAACATATGTGGTGTTGGGTTGTTGAAATTGCAAGATGTTATTTAGGTATTTCTGCAAAAGGTTCTATTGCATTTTTGCACTGATGCTCATTCCAATCTTTTTGTAGTCGGCTCATAACTTGTTGAATTTTTCTGGCTGTGTCTTTGTGTTATTTTCATGATCTCTAAAGTGCACCGTTGAAGGACTATCCGTTGCAACATGTTTTTTTTCTAGTTTTTTCTTTAAAGTTTCCTTGCCATTTTTATGGATGAACTCCTTACCATTTTACATGTTAAAACTTCCATTTGGCTTGAACTTTCATGATTATCTTTATATGGTTTTTATGGATCCTTTCTCCCATAAGTTTTTTGAGGATTTAGATGTCGAGTCGTGCATAGCTTGATTGCTTTTTTTTAATCAGTGCTATGTGACAATCTCTGAAATTGGTATTGTATTTGATTTGCTTGATTAGATTACAAGAGAAGCTCTTCTTATATAGGAAGAGATAGAATAATCTAGAATAAGAACACATGGTCCCTAGGAATACTCTAGATACATGCCTTCAGAACATTCTAGATATAGGCCTTAGGAATATTCTAGATACGAGCCTTAGGATTAACACAATAACACTATGTTTTGGTATATGGCGTGTTCTGGGTCAAACAAGTATAAGGGGAGATGATATGACTAAAAAAGCTGTTGAATCAGATGATTAAACCACTGGTTTCTATTTCCAATCAGTGTCTTCTTTTTCCTACTACTCTTGTTTTGTTTGTTTCCTTCTTTCCTTGTGTCTTTATTTTTCATTCTTATCCTTTACTACTGTTCTCAGGTATGGGATGCTACTGCAGCAGACCCTAAGTTGCTGGTGCATTTAAAATCATATCGAAATACCGTTCCTGTTCCAAGACATTGGTGTCAGAAAAGAAAGTTCTTGCAGGTTGGTTACTCTTGCTGAACTGAACATTACAGCTTAAGATATGCATGCATAGCTAATCACCATGGTAAACATGAGGGTTTTAGAAAAGAGTGTTGGAGATAGAAGATCTCGTCGATAAGGTTTCTCTTATATGAATGCATGTGGTTCTTGCAGGGGAGCGGCTGTGACAATCATGGAGCCTGGACTTGTAGGTGTTTTGACATAAAGGAACTTTTAATGATCTCTGTAAATATGTTTGTCAGTGTGGGTGGGAATATAGACCAACTTATAATGACAACAGAGGATTTTCATTTAGCATGAGGGCGCCTTTGTATGCTATGTATTGGGATTTTTTCTTAAATGTTGTGGTTCTGATTAATTTGCTTTTGAATTTTCAGATGTCCATTATGTTTAGTGCTCAGGCTGAATTCCCCTAACAAGTTGAAACTGTTATAGCTTAACTGATAGATGCTAAATAAATTTGCTACACTTTTTCCTTGTAATAATTTTTATCTCATCTGTCTTGGATTGTTTTTTGTCTGTCTGGTAGGGGAAACGTGGTATTGAGAAGCAACCTTTTCAGCTTCCTGATTTTATTGCTGCTACAGGAATTGAAAAAATAAGACAGGTAATTTAGTTTCAATTCTCTTGCATTATCTCCATTTTTGTATGCATACAATTCAACAAAGACTGAAAAGTATTCATAGCAGACTGTATATAACTTCCAATGAGAGATTATATTCTTCCTTTTCTAACATTCAAAGAGAAATGGGATTTGCTAATTGTATACTCGGTTTTCTTATTTTATGCACCATCAAATTATTTGATATATTTTTTTAACAGGATCCAATCCCTATACCCTGATTTTTAGCATGTTCTTGAAGGGGCTTTAGCTTCAGTTTTTAGGTTTATTCCTTGATTTGAATAAAAATCTGTATCTATGCACACATGTGCCAATTATGTTATTTTTTTGTACTATTTAATATCCAGATAGATAATTTATCGTCCATCGCATTTTGAAACCGTTTGTGGACCAGCTTTAGGGTAGAATCACATCAGATGCCATTTTGAAAATTGGCATTCTGGGTGCCATTTGTTTTTCTCCTGCAATATGGACCATGTGGCTTATTTTTCTTTGTAAAAGAGATGAGGTCTGTTTTCCTTGTTTTAGGGTCTGGTTATTTAACATGCACATCTTAACTTGATTTGGCATATTGACATATGCCATTGTTTTTTATTACCTTCTGCAGGCTTACATTGAGAAGGAGGATGGTAAGAAATTAAAGCAAAAGCAACGTGAGCGTATGCAGCCAAAGATGGGAAAAATGGATATTGACTATCAGGTATCAATTGTTTCTTATCGTCTATGGCCTCATGAAAGTAAAGATGCTATGTATTGTGTGATTGTAATGACCATATTTTTATAAGTAATTGACTATGTCATGAATTCTCCCTGTTAGGTTCTCCATGATGCTTTTTTTAAGTACCAGACAAAACCCAAGCTGACAACTCTTGGTGAATTATATCATGAAGGGAAGGAGTTTGAGGTATATGTCTACATTGACACTATACTGCCATGCAGAAGCATGTCTTTTTCTATGTTTTATAGTTGTGATTTTGTTGTTCTGTTTGTGTATTTAGTAAAGGCTACTTGTTCCGCTATAAAATAATGAACTTGCACATGACAAATAGATCTCAAGCCATCATGTTAAGTTAAACTCTTCCAAGAATACCATGTTCATGTAAATTTTGTGATTCTCATCTGCATTCAAAATGAAGACATTGGAAGTGTGTAATTGGTTGTATAATAATATGCAATAAAATTGCTGGTTTTCAGCTTGTATAGTTAATAGTTTAATGCATTAAATTATTAATAGCGTATTTTGATCTTTAACTGAGAAGATACTATGAAGTCTGGGTTTTATTGAACCAGTAGTTATAGCATAAGTTGGGCCATAATTGTTTTTTTTCCCTTTTAACATGGAAATCACATCTCACTTTTCATTTACAAATCTTCTTGAGGTAAGTTTAAAGATGGAAGGAAATGTTTGTAGTTCTTAGAACTTGTGACAGTTTCATCCTTCATCATCAGCGTGTCTTTCCGAACCTATCTTAGCCTCTACATCTAGGGTTAAATGCGATCTAGGCTGGAATCATTAGGTAGTAATTATGATTGCTGCATAGATAACATTAATAAAAAGAGTAAACCTACTTGTTTTGGTATTCATAAACTAGTATCAAATTTTAACATCTGCTTGTAATGTTTCAAATTTATGTACATACATGTATGCTGTAAGTAGTCATACTTTCCTTCTCACTTTTTTGGGTGGGATGTTTTGAATCACCTAATTGTGGTATCTTGTGACTCAATGGCTGTATTTTATTTGTCCTACAGGTAAAACTGCGAGAGATGAAACCAGGTATGCTCTCGCATGAGTTAAAAGAAGCTCTTGGTATGCCAGAGGGCGCACCTCCTCCATGGCTCATCAATATGCAGGTTATATTAAACTATATATGGTGTTCGTTACCCATTTATTGTCTCTAGTAAATTGTATATTTAATCAATTTTAATAGAGTTGTTTCAATCTACTATATTATTAGTTATAATAATGATGATTTTGTTCTGTGTTTTTTTGTTCCAGAGATATGGTCCTCCGCCATCTTATCCACATTTGAAAATTCCTGGGTTAAATGCACCTATTCCACCTGGGGCTAGCTTTGGGTATCATCCTGGTGGTTGGGGAAAGCCTCCTGTTGATGAAGTAAGTTTATTTATGCTACTTCATGAAGTGGGTGTGCTGGTTTTGATTATTATTATTTTCTGAACTGTGTAGATTCAGTTGTGATTCATAATGTATATTTTACCAAAGTACTTTTATGTTGTTTATGTAGTACGGGCGCCCTCTATATGGAGATGTTTTTGGTGTACAGCAACAAGAACAACCAAACTATGAGGTGATATCTCATAAAATGAATTCCTGTGATTTGGGTTGCAGAGTTTTGATTGTTTACTTCCAAGTCCAGCTTCAAATTGATGTGATACTGTTTTGACCATTATTTTTTCAATTCATATTTTTGTTTTGTATAAAGAAATTGTGTTTTATTGGTACTTATAACTTCATACTCTAAATTTAGATTTATTTTTCTGTAAGTATTGTTATTGTGTACAAGTAAATTTTGTTGTATTGGTCAGAGCATGTAACTTCATATCCTGAAGTTGTTTGTGTGAATCTTAATTCATTTACCTTATTTCTTTTAATGAACAAATTAGGAAGAGCCAGTTGATAAAACAAAGCATTGGGGTGATTTGGAGGAAGAGGAAGAGGAAGAAGAAGAGGAGGAGGAGGAAGACGAAGAACAGATGGAGGAAGAGGAATTAGAGGATGGCATACAATCTGTGGACAGCCTCTCAAGGTATTGTATACCATTCTATACTTATGTTCTTGCTTCCTTGTAGCTTCTGTTGTGTGCGCTTAATTGGATCTCAACTAATTGCATTAGTATACAATTTCATTTTATTAAAATGAGTGGCAGTGGTACATTTGAAGGTGCAATTGACATGAACTAACATTTTAATTTTTTTAATTAGTACTCCAACTGGAGTTGAGACGCCTGATGTTATTGAGCTGCGTAAGCAGCAGAGGAAGGAACCTGAGAGGCCACTTTACCAAGTAAGTATTGTAATATCAGCTTGCTTATCTTAAATAGAAACTTCAAACTTTTATAGCTTATTAATGGTATTATGTATTAATTTTTTTCCCCATAGGTGCTTGAGGAGAAGGAAGAAAGAGTTGCTCCTGGGACTTTACTTGGAACAACACACACGTATACATTCTTAGTATCGCTTTTGAATAAACTCTTGAATTTCATGTAAATGTCTTGTTAGTATTGCTTTTTAACACCACTTTCTGCATACAGGTATGTTGTTGGTACTGGCACTCAAGACAAGACATCAGCCAAAAGGGTAAGAAAAAGTTGTGCAGCACGGACACACATGCATAATGCGTTCTATGTGGCTGAGCCGAGTGCCTCTTAATTCCTTTTCCCTTGGGCTTTGTTTGCATGCTTGATATAACTGCCATAGTATTAAATAGTACTAAATAGTATGGAAGAACTCATATCCTATCTGACCGTAATCTAAATACACGTGGGTTAAAAATACCCATAGGTTGGCTATAATAAAATCAAGTCGTCCTTTCTGCAATGGTATTGCTTGTCAACAGATGACTCATATCCGTTGTTACTCTTGGGCTTGGATGAAGTTGCAAATACATCGGTATCTAGTGATATAATATGTTCTAAGTACTGGAGTTCTTTTCTTTTTTTTTTACCTATTAGGAGTTGAGAAGCATCAATGTCGTTATGCAACTATCATTTATTATTACCTATTAGGATTTTTTTCTGGGTCCACTCAGGGGACTGGCGGTTGTGATTGCATGTCTCTTATATCTGTTTAAATAATACAAGTTGGAATCTAGTTTCAGATGTGTGATTATTGGGTGGTGCACTCTTTATAATGAACAATGATCATTAGTACTACCAGGATTTTGATCACTGATTAAATTAAATATTTTGGCCGATAAAAATGTTCAGTAATGTCTGTAGATCATATTTCATCTATAGTAACCATAATATGGCCATGATCTTTAGGTGACATTACCAGTTTTGCACAACTACATTATTATGAATATGATAAATTGACACGTCAACTTGTAGGTTGATTTGCTTAGAGGTCAAAAATCAGATAAGGTGGATGTCACACTGCAACCAGAAGAGCTGGATCTCTTGGAAAATGTTCTGCCTGCCAAGTAAGTAGAATTTCATTTCTTACTATATACTTATTACCAATACTTGTTGTTACCAATTATGGGTTCATATGGATATAATAGATACGAGGAGGCACGAGAACAGGAAAAGCAGCAGACTCAGCGTGAGGACTTCAGTGACATGGTTGCTGAGGTGAGCTTGTAAATATTTTTTTTGATCATATTACATTCCACGTGGGTACTAAGTAGTAATGAGATTGGAATTTGCAGAACGAAAAGAAAAGGAAGAGGAAGCAAGAAAAAGACGGCAAGTCAAAGAAGAAGGATTTCAAGTTCTAGGCTTGTGGGCGGCATTAGGAATGAAATATGTTTCCAGCGATCGAGCAATACACTGTTTGTATAAGATGTTTTGTAGAATTAAGTATCATTGGTATTCACAAGACTAGTAAAATCTGTGATATTCATACTGCTTAGAAGATTGTTTACTTGCTGACAGGATTGAGAAATGGAGTTGTGATCTGAAGGTTATTTACTTGCATATGAACTTTGCATTCATACCAAATGGCAAGGATGAATGTATGAACAGAAATAGTATGTCTCCTATTTCAGTTTATGAGCAGACCAAATTGCATTCAGTCAGAAATAGTAGTATTACTTCCTCTGTTTACGTGACTGTACATTTCAATGGTAATTGAATCTAGGGATAATATCAACTGACTACTCTAAAATTGGACACATTTTCACCTCATCGTGGGTACCTTAAATTTGCAAAATTGTCACCGTTATTACCTAATACCTATTTCTGTCCATTTTTTTTTATAAAAAATGTTAAATTTTGAGGTTGAAAGACAGGCTCTTGTAAGTGTCTTAAATTTTTGAAATGTACCCTTTTACCTCTATATCTCTCTTCATCCCTCTCTCCTTCATCAACCTTAACAATTTTCATTTTTTCATGTAGCTTAATTGTTGCTGTAATTTGTGTTCATTCCTAATCAAGCAAGCACATTTATAAATCTAAACCCACCAAATCATTGCTAAAACTCCACAATTCATAAATATTCACACCAAAATCATCTCAAATTGTAGAAAATGAGCCCCCAAATTTCAAATTTGAAAACGAACCCTAATTGTCTTGAGGAAGAAGAAATCGCCGCCAAGCTGAGCGACCCTCTGGTCTCTGTAATCAAACGACTTCGTTTTGCTAGAGCCGAAGTGAGCGACTGGTCTGGAGAATTGGGTGTCGATGCTAGCGGCCGTTGCTGGTCTCTTCGCCCAACGTTCTCTATGGCGGCCTTGGTCTAGCTCGTGAAGAAAAGCCCTAATTGCAAATGAAAATCAGAAACCCACAATATTTGAATCAGTTTCTCGAATATGCAAGGAATCAACCTCAATAGCTCAAGCTCCCGCCAGCCTCCAGCCATATCTCTAAAGGGTCGACTTCCACAGCCTTCGCTAGCGTCACTCGCCGAACTTCACCATCGACAGTGGCGATAGATTTGGCGGTGAGGCCTTCCTCGGTCACAGTCCGAAGGAGGAGAAGGGAGATAAGAGCTCCTTACAAGTTGATGAATGGGAGAGGGATGAAGGGAAAGATATAGTAGTAAAATGACACATTTTGAAAATTTAAAACACTTACAGGGGCATTTTAGTCTTTTCACCTCAAAATTTATTAGAGTTTTGCAAAAAATGAACGGAAATGGGTATTGGATACTAACGGTGACAATTTTGAAAATTTAGGGTGCTCACAATGCCAAAAGAAATTTTAGGGGTAGTCAGGTGAAAAAACGTTAAATTTTGGGGTAGTCAGGTAACATCATCCCTTGAATCTATGTCTCCTATCTCTATTACCATGCTCGTTTTCCTATTTTAAATAAGGGGATAGTGCAGTTGGGGTTGATCGATGGTATTTTAATGACAACACCATTATTTCAAATAGTGCGAGAAAACAGTTCGAAGTGTAGACCAGTCTCCTTCAAGAAGAGTATATGCTTATCACATTGCATTTTAATTCAGTAGTGCTAGTGTGAATTATTTTAATCATAATCTTGATTGAGCTCTTTACAAGTTAATGTTGAATGTAAATTTTCGTGTATTATGAGCGTCAAAATTTTGTAATGATGGGAATATAAAAGTCAAACAGACGAAGTCTTTGGGAATCTGTATAGAATAAAGAGACATAATGTAAAGTCCTCACGGCTAGATACTTTTGAGGTGTATCAACATGTATATTTATTCGCTTGTTTCCATTGTGTGCGTACCTATATGTTTCCATTGTGTGCACATGTATGAGTTTCCATTGTGCGCACATGTATGTGTTCCATTTTACTGATATGTGTGTTTAATATGTGCACGTATGTTTTCTACCATCACTATTGTATGTTTCTATAGGGCCATGATGTGTTTTTGTTGTGCGCACACGTATGTGTTTTCATTATGTGAACATGTATGTGTTTTTATTAGGGATAATAGTAAATGGATACACTTCGCTTTCTTAAATAGGTCACAAAGTGTTTTTTTAAAATTTCGCAGTTCACCTATTAAACACCGTTATTTTGTAAATTTGAATTATTATAAAAATACCAATATACTCTTTTACATCTTTTAAATTTTCAAAACATGTCCTTTTACTCTCTATTTCTCCTCCCTCTCTTCTCTCTCACTTCTGGTTTCAGATCTTCCAAAGTGTTTGATGTTTTTTTGTTTTGTTTTTATGAGAGGATATATTTTAATTGACAAGAAAAGAAATACAAATATTTATCGAGATGGGACGAAAAGAAACATGCTGAGAATCAGAATTAACGGAACCCTAAAACCAAACAAATTGGACTGGCCCAATTAAATTGAAGGGATAATGACATATGGCTACGCCCAACAATGTCACTTTTCAAAATTAGTACCCTAACTTCAAAATTTTCATTTCGGGTACCTGAAGATTAAATAAGCAACACTTAACCCAACTTCTGTAAATTTAACTGAATTGATTTGTTAAAAAGTATAAAATGCACTCAATAGTTTTAATTTGAAATTAAATTAGTTTGACTGGTTCAATTTAAAATTTTATTATTTTTATTTATTAAATAATAATTACATTTTTAAATAATTAACGTGATATGAACCCTAACCTTTCCCCTCTCTCATCATCATCGTTCCCTCACCCATTTCGGAAAAATGTTTTAGAATTGAATTCGCGGAAAGCTACCTCCTCTGGCCGCCGTCCTCCTCAAACCTCGCTCTGGCCGCCTCTTTCACAAACTTTGCAACCCTCAAACTGCGTCGCGAACCATGTATCCGTGCGTCTCGGAGATTCGAGATTCGAGACTAGGAACCTCCAAACCGGTCGCCTCCAGCCTCTTCGTTCAAACCTCTAGCACCGACAGTTCAAACCACCAGAGCAAATCGACAATAGTGATGGCGGCTCCATCCCTTTTCATGGCCTCTGTTCTCGATCCCTAAGTAAAAAATTCCTAAATATGCAAATCATGAGGTCAGAATATGATCCTTCCCCTCCCTTAACGCGCATGGCCGGTGGCCCTCGTCGTCCCTCTCCTGCTCCCTCCCTCCGCACCTTCCACCAGCCAGGGCGGCGACACAAGTTCTCGGTGCGACGCCTAATCTGCCACGTTCGGGTTGTTCACGTCCATAATCCGAACATGAAGGTTCGCCTGGGTTCATGGAGGTTCCTGTAGTGTTCATTGCCAAGATTTTGAGCTTTATCTCCTTCCTTCCTTCCTTCCTTCCTTCCTTCCTTCTTTCTCCTTGGCCAGATCAAAGGTATCTTTTTTCTTCTTTTGTACCGGTTGCACCCACAAATGAACTCGAAGATTATTTTCCGTCAACCTACTACTGTATGGCAAAGTATACTCTTCAAATTTTATAGATTTTCAACTCTGTTATTTTCTTTGATTTAAAACCAATAGATTGGGGTTGGTCCTTAAGATTTTGGTGGTGCTGAAGATTCTGCACAGTCCCTCACACGTATCTCTCCTACCTTGCGTCTACACCCCCATCTCTAGTGAAAAGTTTTCTTCTCCGACCAAGTCTCGAAGTCACTCCAAATCTGCCGCGAGATCGAGATTTGTAAATTTTTAATATTTAAATTCGTAGAATTCACATCTGTAACTTTGTATAATATGTAAATCTGTAAATTTGTGATGGATATTTTGTTGAATTTATGAAAATTTGTAGCTTGGTTGAGCTAGTGAATTCAAGTTTTCTTAGGTTGATTTAGAACCACTAAAAATTACAGTTGATGGTTAAAATTGCAAAAAAAAGCTACCAGTAGGAGCAAAGTCATAATATCATGGTGCATCAACGGTCTTGATTTATTACAAAAAACTATTGAAAGAGGATGATTCAATATAAATATGTGAAGAGAGGTTGAAGAAAGAGGTTGGATGAGAGAGAATGGTCAAATGGAAAAATTTGAAGAATACTATAGAGTATTTCAGTTGTTTAGTTATTTGTAATGATTATTGAAAATAAATAAATTGGTTTTTAATTTGAACCGGTCAGACCGGTTTTGAACCTGGCAGATCAATCTAATTTCAAGTCATAACTATTGAGGACATTTTAGACTTTTTAAAAAATAAATTCAGTTAGACTTAATATAATTTGTGTCAAGCGTCACTTATTTAATTCTCGGGTACACGAAATGAAATTTTTTGAAATTGGGGTACTGATTATGAAAAGTGACATTGTTAGGTGTAGTCATATGTCATTATCCCTAAATTGAATTAAATTGGATCAGCTCGACCAGCAGTCCTTAGCTCAGCCTTGTCTAGCCAAAATCCTGCTGGATAGGGAGGTAAAGCATCACTCGGACGCGAGCCATGGTGTCGAAAAAAATTGGCCGACAACAGATTCTAGCGAGTCCGAAGCGTCCTGGGAGTTCCGATCATCTCCCCGGCAGTCCTAGAGAGTTCTGAACACCACCAGAAAGCCTCCAAGGAGTTCATGCCCTGGCCTCCTCCTCGCTGAGCTACTTGCGAGGCACTGAATCTGAAGAATCCTACCGCCGCGTCACATGAAAGCCCATAACGACCACCATCGTTGAGCTGTGACGCCTCCCAAAAGAGTTAACCACCATAAACCATCACGAACTTCCTTGAAGACGACCCATCGAAGTTCTACAACAAAGGGAGAGTGGATGAGGCCTCGCCACTCCTAGAAAACGCCAACAACCGTCATGAAGAGCATTATAGGAGGGCTACGACGGATCTTACCTTCCTCTGATCGATGGGGTTCGATTCGTTTGTAATCACATACTTCACTATTCGAACTTGTCTGACTCATATCACTGGAGTAGCAACAAATCTAGGTGTCTTTGCACTCTAGTCCGACGCCAAAGTTCCAAGCCTTTCCTTTTTTCCTCGACTCGTTCGTAGCTCCCACCTTTAACGGGAAAACTCCAAATCGAGAACTAGATATGGGGAGAAACATATATGGTTTTCTTGAAAAGAAACCTGGCTCCTACCTGCAGAAGTTCACGCCGCCATCATCTTGCCTTGCTCGGTCTGCAACTCTGACCACATTATAGTTCTCCTCCCGCTGAGATTTTGAATCTCCGGCCATGACACACCACCGCCTTTTTATTCTAAAATCCCTTCATATTTTGTCGTCTAGATCCTTGATACGAATTATGTTTTTGAGAAATTGTTGTGTTTTGGCAGTGTTGGTTCAATTGAGGGTTTTGAGGATAATGTGTGTGTGTGTTGGGGGGGGGGGGGGGGGGGGGTTTATTGATTGAATGAAAGTTTTGCCTTTCAGATTTCCACGATTTCTCGGCTTCAGCAACATTGCAAAAAAAAGAACACCGTTTTGTGTTATTTTCAAATGAGGTTTTGTAAATTTTTAATAGTTCAAATACATGGCATTGTTAGAATTGAGAAATGTGTGTGGAAATTATGATGTGTGGTTGTAGAACATAACATTTTGATACTAAATTTGTAATTACTTATTTTCTATCCTCCAAAATGCTTGATGCTTGGTACTTGTATCAACTTCTTCTTGATTGGTAATGTGTTGCAATTCTCAAAGTTTAGTTGCTTTAATATAGTTATGTGAATGAATTGTATGCACCTTAGCTTTGATCTAAACGAAAGATGCATAATCATACTAATCAACAAAAAACATCAATTTTCATTTTTTTATTATTAGCGTGTTTCCATCAATTTTGGTGTGTTTCCTAGTTTGAAAGACATATGTCTTGCTTTGATCTAAACGAAAGATGCAAAATCAGACTAATCAACAAAAAACTTCAATTTCAATTATTATTATTATTGGTGTGTTTCCATTAATTGATTGAATGAAATTTTTGCCTTTCACATGTCCACGATTTCTCGGCTTCAGCGTCATTGCGGAAATAAGAACACCGTTTTGTGTTATTTTCAAATGAGGTTTTGTAAATTTTTAATATTTCAAATACATGACGTTGTCAGAATTGAGAAATGTGTGTGTACATTATAATGTGTGGTTATAGAACATATCATTTGGATACTAAATTTGTAATTACTTATTTTCTATCTTCCAAAATGCTTGATGCTTGTACTTGTATTAACTTCTTCTTGATCGGTAATGTGTTGCAATTCTCAAAGTTTAGTTATTTTAATATAGTTATGTGAATGAATTGTATGCACCTTACGTCTTGCTTTGATCTAAACGAAAGATGCATAATCAGACAAATAAACAAAAAACATCAATTTCCATTTTTATTATTATTGGTATGTTTCCATCTATTTTGGTGTCTCCTAGTTTGAAAGACATATGTCTTGCTTTGATCTAAACAAAAGATGCATAACCAGACTAATCAATAAAAACATCAATTTCCATTTTTATTATTATTGGTGTGTTTCCATCAATTAATTGAATGAAAGTTTTTCCTTTCAGATTTCCACGATTTCTCGCCTTCAGCGGAATTGCGAAAATAAGAACACCGTTTTGTGTTATTTTCAAATGAGGTTTTGTAAAATTTTAATATTTCAAATACATGACGTTGTCAGAATTGAGAAATGTGTGTTGACATTATGATGTGTGGTTGTAGAACATAACATTTGGATACTAAATTTGTAATTACTTATTTTCTGTCCTCCAAAATGCTTGATGCTTGTACTTGTATCAACTTCTTCTTAATCGGTAATGTGTTGCAATTCTCAAAGTTTAATTGGTTTAATATAGTTATGTGAATGAATTGTATGCTCCTTATGTCTTGCTTTGATCTAAACGAAAGATGCATAATCAGACTAATCAACAAAAAACATCAATTATCATTTTTATTATTATTGGTTTGTTTCCATCAATTTTGGTGTGTTTCCTAGTTTGAAAGACATATGTCTTGCTTTGATCTAAACAAAAGATGCATAATCAGACTAATAAAAAAACATTAATTTCCATTTTTATTATTATTGGTGTGTTTCCTAGTTTGAAAGACATATTTCTTGCTTTGATCTAAACGAAAGATGCATAATCAGACTAATCAACAAAAAACATCAGCTTCCATTTTTATTATTATTGGTGTGTTTCTATCAATTGATTGAATGAAAGTTTTGCCTTTAAGATTTCCAAGATTTCTCGGCTTCAGCGGCATTGCGGAAATAAGACACTGTTTTGTGTTATTTTCAAATGAGGTTTTGTAAATTTTTAATATTTCAAATACATGACGTTGTCATAATTGAGAAATGTGTGTGTACATTATAATGTGTGGTTATAGAACATATCATTTGGATACTAAATTTGTAATTACTTATTTTCTATCCCCCAAAATGCTTGATGCTTGTACTTGTATTAACTTCTTCTTGATCGGTAATGTGTTGCAATTCTCAAAGTTTTGTTATTTTAATATAGTTATGTGAATGAATTGTATGCACCTTACGTCTTGCTTTGATCTAAACGAAAGATGCATAATCAGACTAATAAACAAAAAACATCAATTTCCATTTTTATTATTATTGGTATGTTTCCATCTATTTTGGTGTCTCCTAGTTTGAAAGAAATATGTCTTGCTTTGATCTAAACAACAGATGCATAACCAGACTAATCAATAAAAACATCAATTTCCATTTTTATTATTATTGGTGTGTTTCCATCAATTAATTGAATGAAAGTTTTGCCTTTCAGATTTCCACGATTTCTCGCCTTCAGCGGAATTGCGAAAATAAGAACACCGTTTTGTGTTATTTTCAAATGAGGTTTTGTAAATTTTAATATTTCAAATACACAGCGTTGTGAGAATTGAGAAATGTGTGTGGAAATTATGATGTGTGGTTGTTAAACAAAACATTTGGATAGTAAATTTGTGATTACTTATTTTCTATCCTCCAAAATGCTTGATGCTTGTACTTGTATCAACTTCTTCTTGATCGGTAATGTGGTGCAATTCTCAAAGTTTAGTTGCTTTAATATAGTTATGTGAATAAATTGTATGCACATTATGTCTTGTTTTGATCTAAACGAAACATGCATAATCAGACTAATAAAAAAAACATCAATTTTCATTTTTATTATTATTGGTGTGTTTCCATCAATTTTGGTGTGTTTCCTAGTTTGAAAGACATATGTCTTGCTTTGATCTAAACGAAAGATGCATAATTAGACTAATCAACAAAAAACATCAGTTTCTATTTTTATTATTATTGGTGTGTTTCCATCAATTGATTGAATGAAAGTTTTACCTTTCAGATTTCCAAGATTTCTCGGCTTCAGCGGCATTGCGGAAATAAGAACACTGTTTTGTGTTATTTTCAAATGAGGTTTTGTAAATTTTTAATATTTCAAATACATGACGTTGTCATAATTGAGAAATGTGTGTGTACATTATAATGTGTGGTTATAGAACATATCATTTGGATACTAAATTTGTAATTACTTATTTTCTATCCCCCAAAATGCTTGATGCTTGTACTTGTATTAACTTCTTCTTGATCGGTAATGTGTTGCAATTCTCAAAGTTTAGTTATTTTAATATAGTTATGTGGATCAATTGTATGCACCTTACGTCTTGCTTTGATCTAAACGAAAGATGCATAATCAGACTAGTAAACGAAAAACATCAATTTCCATTTTTATTATTATTAGTATGTTTCCATCTATTTTGGTGTCTCCTAGTTTGAAAGACATATGTCTTGCTTTGATCTAAACAACAGATGCATAACCAGACTAATCAATAAAAACATCAATTTCCATTTTTATTATTATTGGTGTGTTTCCATCAATTAATTGAATGAAAGTTTTGCCTTTCAGATTTCCACGATTTCTCGCCTTCAGCGGAATTGCGAAAATAAGAACACCGTTTTGTGTTATTTTCAAATGAGGTTTTGTAAAATTTTAATATTTCAAATACATGACGTTGTCAGAATTGAGAAATGTGTGTTGACATTATGATGTGTGGTTGTAGAACATAACATTTGGATACTAAATTTGTAATTACTTATTTTCTATCCTCCAAAATGCTTGATGCTTGTACTTGTATCAACTTCTTCTTGATCGGTAATGTGGTGCAATTCTCAAAGTTTAGTTGCTTTAATATAGTTATGTGAATAAATTGTATGCACATTATGTCTTGTTTTGATCTAAACGAAACATGCATAATCAGACTAATAAAAAAAACATCAATTTTGGTGTGTTTCCTAGTTTGAAAGACATATGTCTTGCTTTGATCTAAACGAAAGATGCATAATCAGACTAATCAACAAAAAACATCAGTTTCTATTTTTATTATTATTGGTGTGTTTCCATCAATTGATTGAATGAAAGTTTTGCCTTTCAGATTTCCAAGATTTCTCGGCTTCAGCGGCATTGCGGAAATAAGAACACTGTTTTGTGTTATTTTCAAATGAGGTTTTGTAAATTTTTAATATTTCAAATACATGACGTTGTCATAATTGAGAAATGTGTGTGGACATCATGATGTGTGGTTGTAGAACATAACATTTGGACACTAAATTTGTAATAACTTATTTTCTATCCTCCAAAATGCTTGATGCTTGTACTTGTATCAACTTCTTCTTGATCGGTAATGTGTTGCAATTCTCAAATTTTAGTTGCTTTAATATAGTTATGTGATTGAATTGTGTGCACCTTATGTCTTGTTTTGATCTAAACGAAAGATGCATAATCAGACTAATCAACAAAAAACATCAATTTCCATTTTTATTATTATTGGTGTGTTTCCATCAATTTTGGTGTGTTTCTTTTTTTGAAAGACATATGTCTTGCTTTGATCTAAACGAAAGATGCATAATCAGACTAATCATTAAAAAACATCAATTTCTATTTTTATTATTATTAGTGTGTTTCTATCAATTGATTGAATGAAAGTTTTTCCTTTCAGATTTCCAAGATTTCTCGGCTTTAACGACATTGCGGAAATCAGAACACTTTTTTGTGTTATTTTCAAATGAGCTATTGTAAATTTTTAATATTTCAAATACATGGCGTTGTCAGAATTGAGAATGAATTGTATGCACCTTATGTCTTGCTTTGATCTAAACGAAAGATGCATAATCAGACTAATCAACAATAAACATCAAGCATTTGGGAGAAATGAAACCAAAAGTGAGAGAATAGAAGGGGCAGAGAGAAAGAGTAAAAGAGCATGATTTGAAAATTTAAAAGACATAAATGGGTGATTTGGTATTTTAAACATAATTTGAAAGACATGAATGATATTATAACAGTGAGACAAATTAAATTTTAGATGACCAACGAAATGATAATAAAACTTTAGATAGTTTATATGAGAAAGCAAATTCTCTAGTATACACAACCGCAATTTCTATTTTTATTATTATTATTGTTGTGTTTCCATCAATTTTGGTGTGTTTCCTAGTTACGAATATCTTTCATTGTGCGACACATGTATATGTTTCCATTAATTTTGATTACATCAACTTAATATAATGTATTTGCTTTCCCAAATATTGATAGTAATTTCGATGACTACATAACTTTGTCAAAATTGGTGGCCAAAGAAGCATAAACGGACAAGGAGAAGAACGATATGAAACTGATAATGAGGATAGGCCTTATAGAAAGCATTACAAAATCCCTTACCATATGCCTAGGGATAAACACATCCACAACAAGAGGACAAAATATTTTTGTTACAATATATGTGTTATTACAATGATTGTTGGCTTATTTTTTAGTTAAGAAAGATGTCGAGCGTATAATCAGGAAAGATGTCAAGCTGAAGGTAGCATCATCTTTCTCGACATCTTGTATGTCGAAGCATTATTTAGTTTCCTTAAATATGAAGATACTCGGCGATTGTGAATCTGGAAGATCTCCAGTTATGTACAAGACTTTTGGGAAGTCTTGAATATGTAGTTATACTGGAAAGCTTCCTGCCATGATAGTATTTTTGCAAAGATATTTGGCGACAAGGATTTGAGAAACCCTAATGCATTCCGGTAGTCATTTTGAAAGCTGCTATAAAAGCCAAGGCTCTACCCTTAGCAGCATTGGTTCCTTTGATAGAATATACACAGCTCTTAGATGTGAAGGACTTGCGGGTTGAGAGGATGTGTATTCTTCGAAGGACGTTGTGTATCACTACCAGAATCGAAAGATCAAGTGTGAGTGATTGTGTTTTCTGAGTAGATGCATGATTGAAGACTCAAGCGCAAGTATAAAACAATGACTTGTGACATCCGAGCAGGGTGAGTGCTCGTAGAGTGGAACCAAGACGGGGTTTTAGATTTAGGGGGAGTCCCTGAGATAGGTTTGCAGTTGTAATAGTAGCATAGGGTAGTGATCTGTGTGATGATCATCGATACTTGTATGTTGTGACTTATTACCCCATAGTAAAACCTTTCCACTAGCAAAGTGCCCCCAAACGTAGGTGAGTTAGCACCGAATTGGGTAAACATTTTCTGTGTCGTTGTTTACTGTTTTTGTTTATTATGTTATTCGCATCTGCTCTAGTTTTTAAGAATATTGTTTCGACATTGTTCTTGAGATCTTGTCTAACATAAGAAATCATAATTTCAATTGGTATTAGAGGAGGCACCTACAACTTTAGGTGATTTCCTAAGCGTAACATTCTGATTGTCTAACATGTACAACACCAGAGAAGGAGGTTCAGTCAACTGTCCACCGACTCTGGATGGGAGCAACTATGGGTACTGGAAAGCTCGTATGTGCGCCTTCCTGAAATCTATTGACAACAAGACCTGGAAGGCTGTAATAAATGGCTGGAGTGCCCCGTGCTATCAAGATGCTGAGGGAAATGTTACATGACCTAAACTTGAGCCAGACTGGACTCACACCGAAGATGAGGCAACCCTATAAAATTCCCGAGCACTAAATGTTATCTTCAACGGCGTAGACAAGAACGTGTTCAGATTGATTAACACATGCACGACTGCCAAAAGTGCATGGGACATCTTGACTATAGCCTATAAGGGAACCACCAAGGTTCGAGAATATAAGCTCCAGTACTTAACAACTAATTTTGAAGCTCTCATCATGAGAGAAGATGCAACTGTATCTGAATTCAATGTACGAATTCGAGATCTTGCCAACGAATCTTACTCTCTGGGTGAACCAATGTCAGATAAGAAACTTGTGAGAAAGACCCTAAGAGCCTTGAGTTCAAGGTTTAAAATGAAAATAACTGCCATCGAAGAATTTCATGACCTCAAAACCCTCCCATTCGATGAAGTAATGAGGTCTCTAATGACCTATGAGTTGTCTCTTCCAATTATCGACAAGAAAAATAAATGAGTGGCTTTGAAGGGTTCAGCTCAAAAGTCAGCTAAGCAAACTTGCTTGGATTCGGATGATGACTTTGATGCAACCATAGCTTTACTAACAAAAAACTATAATCAAGTCATGAAACGATTCAACAAGATGTCTAGGAAGAATGTCCCAGTGGATGGCAGGAAAAATGTTTCGTCTGATGTCAAGCACAAAGTTCTGCAGAAGGCTCAACGAAGTGGAAACTTTAACAGGGAAAATATAGTTGGCGAAGGCAACAACGAAGGTAGAGGAATACAATGTCATGAGTGCAAAGGATTTGGAAACTACCAAAGAGAATGCCCTAATTACCTTAGAAAATAGAAAAAAGGGGTATAGTACTACCCTGTCCAATGAATACTTCGATGAGAGTGACTAAGAGGAGATAAGAAACTTTCTCGCATTCACTGCCTCTACTTCATCCTCTAAACTTGTTTTGTCGGTTAATGATGATAAAGATGCTCAGGACATGCCACATGATGAAGAATGGACGGATGATCAGCTTAACGAAGCATATTGCACTCTACACCAAGTGGCTTGAGGAATCTCAGATTCTGGACAAACAAGCAGCATAAATTATTGTTCTTACAGATGACAAATCCATACTTCTGAAGACTATTGTCGAGCTCAAGAGAGAACACACTCGTCTGAATGGAGAAATTGACCAATTGACCAAATCAGTAAAAATGATGAATCCTAGCACAGAAAGTGTCGACAAGATTCTCTCAATCGTCAAGCAGAACAAAGACACGAGGGGACTTGTCTATACACATAACGGGTCAACATCTCAGACCACATTTTTTCCGCAACAAGCCCTCATTGAAGAGAAGGAAATTCCTAAGCAACAGTCCATGCTAGTTAAAGCGAAAGATGTCCCAACATCCGTCTAGACAAACGTCTGTCATACCGCTGCCAGGGTGACTCAGTACAAACGACAATCGTCTCCGACACCTGTCAACAAACCAAAATGGATCTGTCACTACTGTGGTCGGTGAATATTGGGTGAATGCCATGCAGAAAGAATTGATTCAATTTGAGAAGAATCAAGTCTGGGAACTAGTGCCTAAATCAAATAACGTGAATGTTATCGGTACAACGTGGATTTTTAAGAATAATTTCGACCAACTCTGAAATATCACGCGTAACAAAGTCATGTTGGTTGCTCAGGTATATTCACAGATTGAAGGTATGGATTTCGACGAGACGTTTGAACGAGTGGCAAGACTGGAAGCAATGAAATTACTCCTTGGGATTGTCTGTCATCTTAAATTCAAGCTGTTTCAAATGTATGTTAAAAGTGCATTTTTAAATGGGTATCTCAACGAGGAAGTCTACGTGTCTCAACCCAAAGGTTTTGTGGATCCACACTTTCCTGATCATGTGTTCAAGCTCAGAAAATCTCTATATGGATTGAAACAAGCACCGAGAGCTTGGTATGAACGACTCACTAAGTTCCTTATACAAAGTGGCTACACTAGAGGGTGAGTAGTCAAAACCCTTTTTGTAAAGAATGAAGGTAGAAAACTGATGATAGCTCAAATATATGTTGATGATATTGTCTTTGGTGGAATGTCGAGAATAATGGTGAAACAATTTGCTCAAAAAATGCAGCCTAAGTTTGAAATGAGCATGGTCGGTGAACTATGCTTCTTCTTGGGATTCCAAATCAAACAAATGAAAGACAACATTTTCATCTCCCAGAGTAAGTACGCAAAGAACATTGTGAGAAGATTTGGGTTGGAAAAGACCTCTCACAAGCGAACCCCCGCAGTTACACATCTCAAACTCACAAAGGACGAATCAGGGGAAGCTGTTGACCAGAGCCTGCACAGGAGCATCATTGGGAGTCTCCTCTACCTCACGGCAAGTCGACCAGATATAGCCTATGTTGTAGGTGTGTGTGAACGATTCCAAGCAAACCCGAAAGTAAGTCATATGACTCAAGCCAAAAGAATAATAAGGTACATTTCTGGCACTGCTGATCTAGGTCTCCTATACACCTTTGATACTTCCTCCACTCTTGTTGGATACTGCGATGCATATTGGGCAGGTAGCACAATAGATAGGAGAACCACATCGGGAGGTTGCTTCTACCTGGGCAACAATCTTATATCATGGTTCAGCAAAAAGCAGAATTGTGTTGCCCTATCTACTGCTGAATCAGAGTACATTGCTGCGGGAAGTGGTTGCACACAACTCCTATGTAAGGGTGTTCAAATATCAACCACTAACCGATTCATCCCCCAACCGCATTGGCTCGCGGCCTATTGGGACTCACTCGCGGGTTGCGGGTCGGGCCGCGGATGATAAAATTTACACCCGCAAAATATTGGGCGGTTTGCGGATCTAGGACAAGCGACACGCGGTTAAAAAAACCCACCCGCACCTTAGCCTAATCCATTAGTAAGAATATCTCTTCAATTTTATGATAACACACAAACTATATTATAAGAATTAGTGGTTTTAATATCCTTCATCATTTATCTATTATATTTCAATCTCTTCATTGTTGAGGTTTTTTGTGTTTGGCTTATGGATTTGAATCTTGAGTCATTTGTGTTTAACAATGATTGAGGAGGAAATGATTGTAATTGCAATTTGTGAGCATCAACAAAAAATTGATTAAAAACTAATACACTACAGATAATAATAATAATAATTGGGTTTTTATATGAGTAATGATAAAATATTAACACAAACCACTGTGATTCAATAATGATTTTTAAAAGAGTCTTAAATCATGCGAGTTGTGCGAGTCTAACCGTAACCAACCGCAGACCCATGCGGTCTGCATCTTCCGTGACCCGCACCCTTACGGTCTGCATTCCGGTAGTCATTTTGGAAGCTATTATAAAAGCCAAGGCTCTACCCTTAGCAGCGTTGGTTCCTTTGATAGAATATACATAACTCTTAGACGTGAAGGACTTGCGGGTTGAGAGGCTGTGTATTCTTCGAAAGACATTGTGTATCACTACCAGAATCGAAAGATCAAGTATGAGTGATTGTGTTTTCTGAGTGGATGTGTGATTGAAGACTCAAACGCAACTATAAAACAACGACTTGTGACATCCGAGCAGGGTGAGTGCTTGTAGAGTGGAACCAAGACGGGGTCTTGGATTCAGGGGGAGTTCCTGAAATAGATTTGCACTTGTAATAGTAGCATAGGGTAGTGATCTGTGTGATGATCACTGATACTTGTATGTTGTGACTTATTACCTCATAGTGAAATCTTTCTACTGGCAAAGTGCCCCCAGACGTAGGTGAGTTAGCACCGAACTAGGTAAACATTTTGTGTTTCGTTGTTTACTATTTTTGTTTATTCTGTTATTCGCATCTGCTCTAGTTGTTAAGAACATTGTTCTTGGCATTTTGTATGACATAAGAAATCAGAATTTCAATGTGGATAAAGAAAAAATATCAAAAACTAAAACTGAAGATCTAAAACTCAATATTGGGGTGAGGCTATGCATAGGGAACTTAGAAAACCCTCCATCAATTGTCAATAGGCAAATGCGTCCACGACAAGAGATGTCACAGAAGATAGTAGACAGAGGTGCTCCACAACTACCTCATTTTCTAACTCGAGCTACTCATGTTGCTCTATTTGGACTATAAAGAGCATAACAACGCAAATAAAAACGGTGGTGTAGGAGTTGGATTTTGGGAGCATATTGGAGTTTAAATTGAGTATTTCCCCTTGACGGAAAGAAAACCTCACAAGGAAATTTGCACCCTCTTCCGAGTATACGACAAATGTACCGATCGTAAAATAATAAAAGAAGTAAGATTGTGACCCCGAATATCAATCCCGCGGAGATCACTATTTAATAGGTGCTAAAGCTACACATGCCGATAAGTGTTGGGTTTGAGCAAAACAATAAGTTGATTGGTTTCTAAAGATACCTAAACAATGCAAGCAATGCAATTTTTCATTTTTCTAATATAAGTAATTCTTAACACTTAGTTTCACCAGTCAATTAAAGTAATTAGGGATGGTGAAAAACCTGAGGAATGTCGTAAGTCAATATTAATTACATAAACATGAAATAAAGTGTTTTATCTAAATTTGGGCATGCTAAATGTGTTTTTTAATCCAAAATGCATTTTTTGAGATGATCAAAAATCTAACCACTTATTTGTACTTAAATTGATCAATTTTAGGTCGAAATGTTTAAGTGACTAGTCTTAAGAAATCACAAGTAACTACCATTCGTCGTTGGTCCCCTCTGACTATCATTTTAGTATCTGGCTCCTAAAGCTCGCCTCCATGGCCGATTTCTCAAAGGTGTAGACGCTCCGACGAGAAATCGAATCAAAATTGCATGCACCTAAATCGAAACAGAAATTGATGCACCCAAATCGTCGAAATCGCTAAAAATCTCGATTTGGCCTTAGGCAAGCCCATAATTGAGTTGCTAACCCAGAATTCAAAGAAATTCCCAGGAAAAAAAAACCGGTTTCCTCATGCAATCTCATATCGTCAATAGCACTCGAGACCAGCACCAATGATTCGGAACTCGACGGATTCCGGCCAATCCCCGACGGTAGCGCTCTAGGGGCGGGTTCTCGGGGGTTTGTTGGGTTGGAACTGGCAATGATCGCAAGAGAATTGCAAATCTAAGCTGAGGTGGAACCGATGGTTGTTGTTTCTTAAGGTGAGGGTTGGGTCGAGGAAGGTTAAGAAGAGGTTCATCGAGGACAAACCTGTCGCTAGTTGCTCCCCGTGTGTTTGTCGGAGAGCAAGAACCAAGACACAGTACGAAGAAGAAGAACTCTGTTTTTCATTCTTCATTTTTTTATAATTTTTAAATTTTCAAATTAAAGGGGCATTTATAAAATTGATCTGATTATGTTAGTTTTAACAAAGTTATGGTAAAGGTGACACATAAAAATAGTTCACCGTATTAAACTGACTCTTAAAATAATATACCGTAGTGACATGAAAATGTGTCATACTACACCGTAGTGAACATAAATTACCCCCTTTGTTTATTAGCTTAGACTTTAGCATTAGCGGGTGTAACCTAATTTTATATGGCAAATGATTTAAAATTTACTCATTCAATCTATTTCTTTGTTATTTTGACTGGGGGGAGGGGGCACGCGCGATACGGGTGCAACCCATGAAATTCATTATACTGACGTAACATGTAAAATCCTCCCGCGATACCTAACTATATTGATATTTTATATAAAAATATAAATATGGATCACCAATAATTGTTTGTGAAGTGATTTATTAAAAAAATTTATGTGGAAACTGAAATGAATTGTTTGAACACCGCTTACAATTTAAAACTGAAAGTAACACATAACATTGTGCATCACAAATAAATATAGACTTTGTTTAGTTGATTTATTGTATCAACTATCACACATGTTTATAAAAAGTTGTCTTAATAAAAATGAGTGGCAAAAAACTCACGTAAAAACGTTATGAATGGAAATGTAAATAGTGACGTTATTAGACGAATCAATTGCCACAACCTGCATTATTTTGTTTTTTTGTTCAGTAATATATTTGTTGCCAACTTCACTTACATCCCTTATTAATAATATGACATGTAATAATCTGAAATCGTTATAAATAACCTCAAGCTTCAGGACAAAAATGTTGATTAAGTTAGTTACTAATATCACAAATATAACCTGCTATCTGTCCTAAGTGGTCCAAGGTGCACACAGGTGAATAATATCATAAATATTGCACTATTGTACGATAAAAGTGAATTATTTTTCTAATAATGTAATGTCTTGTCGTTACACGTAATACTTATCTTTTACTTATAAAATTAAATTCTTAAACAATAGTATTAAGCTAATAATTCTAATATTATCACTAACCCTACTCAAACTTGATCAATGTACCATCAGCTCAAGTATACAACTATGACTATTTGAAATTAATTCGTGGACTTATACATACTCAATATTGAATCATTTGATTTCTTATTAGTAAATAGAGTACGAATGTTTTGGATTAGACTGGATTTGATTTTTGATTGTGTATGGGTGCTTCATGCACAAATCAAAAACTACTAATGTAATGAAAACAAAGAAGATAGCTAGTTGGATTTTGGAGAATGGTTTGTTGGGAACTGGCACAAAAAGGAGAAAGAAGGAAAAATTAAGTTCAGTGACATATTTTTGAAATATTATATGATATTTAAGGGTATTTTGATAATTTTATACTAAATTTAACAGAGTTATGGATGACAAGTAAAAATACCTCCTCATTGAAATGAAAATGTATTCGACTTCACTACAGTGAACATGAATTATTCCTAAATTTAATACATATTTATATATAATTAATGTTAATAAAGTATCGATTCAAGTCTGAAGACTCAAACCCAAATTTATACTACCGTTTACGTTTGACCAATTAAAAAGAGTGAATTTTATATTTGAGAAACAAACCATTAATTGCTTACACATGATCATGCTATTAATCTCCAAAACAGATATAAAATCATTTCTCTGTCATTACGTAATAATAAATAATAAAAGAAATTAGTTTTGTCAAATTAATAGCAAATCAACCCCTAATTTCTCCACCAAATTTTTGTCATTTAATAATATTTGATAAAATGATGATGTTGATTTCGAAAAAGTCAAAACGGTGATGTTTTTTAATTTAAGAAAGCGTCCAAATTTAATGACGGGTAATTGGCACTAAAATAAAATGGAAACAAAATAAAGAATACAACTAAATATTGAACTCCCTAAAACCATATTCTGAACCTCATCACATTCTGGTTGTTCGTTTCCTAAACTGGCCGACCAAGCATTGTCTTCCACATCTTCCATGGTCAGACAACACTGGCATCTCGGACAAGACCAAGCCAAAGTACTAGATACGAAGTATTTTAACACAAACGCTACTTTAATTCACTTACCCAAAACATAGCCATCTTGTTAATTTCTCTGTTCTGCCTGCACGGTGAACTCCATTCTCCGTTGCAGGTTTAGATCCGCGATGTTCCAAGGACGTATATCTCGTCCCTTCCAAACTGACTTTTGTCGATTTCTTACCCACCATGGCCAATGAAAGGATCAGATTAGGTGATGTGCTTCACTGTATGCCCAAAGTCGGCGACTTCATATTACTCGTCTCTCTCTAAGTTTTCCTGTTTCGAGCTCGGACCCAGCAATTATGGAGAGAAGGCGGATGACCCTCTTCTATCCCATATGGTCTCGCTCCAATCAGCACCGAATCTGACGGCTGGCGACGCATCTACCTCCCAGATCCGATCAAGCCGGGACATTACCATGGCGGCGAAGAATACAGCTGCACGTCTTCATCGACTTCAGTCAGCATGTAGTCCCTACTTCCATCGAACAAACAACGGTCTAACAAATGTGCCAAACTCTATCGTTTACAGAAAATACAGGGGAGGGGAAACAATTATCATACATCATGTACAAAAAAATCATCTAACTTCTATTGTATTATGTACAATGTGCAAGAAAATGAGATGCAAATGAACTATGACGAAGATTGTGAGCACACAAGACTCCATCGACAATGTGAACCCGTGATCCACATGAGAACCCAACGAAGACAAACTTCTCATTGCAAGACACGTGGTTTTATAGTGGATTAGGATACAAACGAAAAGTTGAAGAGTTATTGCAAGACGATTCTTCGTAGATCCTTGTAACGAAAAGAAACCAAGAAAACTTAGAGCTCGGTATTTGAAAATAGAGAATAAATGAGAGGCGCCACGTGACATTCATGAACTTTACTATTATAGATATAATAAATCGTCAACAATTGTAAAATCAATAATGTATTGATTCGTCAAATTAGTGAGATTTGTTTTTCGTTACATGGTGTAAATCCACATAAAATACCCGTTCATTTTATACAATTTTAAATTCGATGATTTGATAAAGATTTTTTTTAAGGTGCATTATAATGATAGATCATTATGCCTAATTTATACACATTTTAAAATTTATTACCCCTAACTTTAAAATTTAAAGGAAAATTTTGTTAAATCTAACAGAATTATTTTTCAAATGCCCAAAATAATCTCACTACTAATTTTAATATAGTTGATTATAAATATGAAATGTCTATTTTACCCTCAGTTGAATAATAAATTTAACCAACAATTCAAGGGCACTACAGTGTTACACTATGTATATTTCTCACAAAAATTTCATACTTTGTGATCAACGAGTTTCACACAAACTCATTGTCCCATCTTCCACACCTCAGGTCAATAATGTTTCAACGCACAATTCGTACGAAACTCTAGACGATTGAGCTTCACATTAGTAACTGTTGATCGTCCATATTGGTTATCGTGATTTCGTCTGACGACAAGTAAGAGACTTAGCCGCCTAATAAACCTCGTAGCACCCCTTCCCAACAACGTCATGCACCCCACGCTTCAACCTAACCGAAACACTTTAACATCCGAAGTCAAAACAAGAAACTCTGACTATTTGACAAACCTCGAGCCGAGGATCCTGACAAGATCCCGAAAACAACAAGAGCGAGTCAATCAACATCAATCCGCCAAGAACGGGCCGACCGGACAAGTTGTCCAGCGATGAGGAATGGGAGCGTTGCCAAGGTCTACCGACGGAATGGGCCGCGGAAGCCCAACAACAGAGGCCCGCTGGGACTCGCACGTGACTACGCCACGAAATCCTAGTTGCGCCATCGCCTAAGCTACCACGCCTTCGCTGGGCCGGGCTGAAGCTGCCCCACCACCAAGGTACACTAGGGTTGTGTGCGGCCAATCTTAACCGCCGCGAACCCTAGCGCCGCCTCCGCCACCTAAGCCGCCTCTCTTGTTCTTAGTCTTCGAGTTAGGGATTTATTTTCTTTTTATATTAGATCTCTTTGTATATGACTAGCATATGTTGGGATTCTCTATTTATTATAAAGGTATCGAAAGTAAGCTAAGAGACATGTGCGATCAACCCGTATATTGTCGGAAGAATTTTCCCTGTCAATAAAATATCTCAGATCCCCAGTCCTTAAACATACCTTGTGTCTACACACATTCAAGGACGTGCCGAGAACACGGTAGTGTTGGACAAAATTGATTAAAATGGCAAAATTGACATGTGTGTTAACTAGTCAATGGGTCAACTTGAGCCATGATTTTGGAACGCTTCGACTCGACCTAGAATGATGTGAAACTCGTTTACATAATCTAGGATATAAGAGCTTTCCAACGGTATATCACGAGCTCTAAACGGACAAGAGGTGAATGAGAAATTGAACCTCGAACATGACCACTTGAAATGGTGTTGTTGAGAACTTGTGTTGTTTGCACTTGTTGGTGTTTCTTAAAAGTCCCACATTGGAAGTGGATGAACTCTTCACATGGTTTATATACCATGACACTTCCATGAACTTGTAAGAATTATAAGAAGTAAGACTCTCGCGAGCAGGGGGAGTGCAAATAATTGGGCCAACGAACGGGCTCCGGGCTTGAATGCTGCCGCGAATGCTGCAGAAAATTGGTGGGCCGGAAGCCTGCCATATTGTTTTCAAGCTTTAATTGGGAAATATTTTAATTTTGATTTTCCCAAATAATATTTCGGAATTAAAAACGTGGTCAAATGCCATTAAAAGGGAAATATTTCTTCATTGGAAAAAAGGAAAATATACCAAGATTTTGTGTCTTTCTCCGCAAGAAAGAAATTCGTAATAATTTCTTTCCTTTTCCTTGTTTAGGTTTTGACCTTCCCTGAGCCTATAAATACATACATTCTCTAAGTACGAAATCACAACGAAAACTCTCATACCCGACTACCTCTCTCTAGTTCACTCTTCTCTGATTCTCTCTACATCGCGGTTCTGAGTTCGACTACGATCGCCGTTGTATCCTGGAAGCAATTTGACCATACGGGGTCAATATTGTCTTAAGGAAAGCGGATTACCGTGCCTCGACGATAATTATTTTCTTCCTCTTTCTATCCAATACCGAATCACAGGTCAAGTGCTACGTATCTGTAATTTTATTCATATGTTAGATTAATAAAATTTTTATATTTCATCGGTTCGTCTCTCTTCTTTATATTACATGTTTAATGTATGTTTGAATTCTCAATTTGCGTTTATGGAATAACAATGTTCTAACAGGTAGTCCTTACCCCGCGCAACCTACCCGGACAAATTCTCAGCACCGATCCCGTTTCTTCTTCTACTTTTCTCTCGCCACTCCATTTGGCCGCGTCCCGACTCGAGTTGTAGCGATACCGCATAAGAGTAGCTCTCCGAGAACCTATTGTGTTAACGCCCTGGATGCCACACGACCCGGATTAGGATCTAGGAGACTCTGACTATCCGACGAACTGCGAGTCATGAATCCCGATAAGATCTCAGAATAGACAAGAGCGAGCAAATCAACATCAACCCGCCAAAACAAGCCAGTCGGATAATGCCAGCCTGCGACAAGGAAGAGGAGGCACCAAGGACCACTGCCAAAATGGGATGCAACGGCCCAAAAACAGAGGCCATTAGGGCCCGCGCTCGCCAGTGCCGTGAAACCCTAGCGGAGTCGCCACCTAAGTCGCCATGCCACCGCCGGGTTGGGCCGAAGCTGACCCACCACCTAGACCCGCTAAGTTTGCCCATGTCCAACCCTAGCCGCCGTAAATCCTAGAGCTGCCGCCTCTTCTTTTCTTAGTCTCCAAGTTAGGGAATTATTTCCTTTTTGTATTAAGTCTCTTTGTATATGACTTGTATAAGTAGGGATTCGCTATTCATTGTAAAGATATCAAACGTAATTCAAGAGACATGTTTGATTACCCCATATATTGTCGGAAGAATTTTCCCGGTCAATAAAATATCCCGGATCCCTGGTCGTTAAGCTTTTTTTGTGGCTATACATATTCAAGAACGTATCGAGAACACTGTAGTCCTTACCCCGCTCAAACGACCTGGACGAATTTCTCGCGTTGGCCCCGCTTCTTCTTTTACTTTTCTCTCGCCGCTCCAATTGCTCGTGTCCCGGCCCGATTTGTAGTGATACAAAATCAAAGAAGCTCCCCGAGAAGCTAATGCTTGCCCCCTATCCTGAACGGATCAACCGCAACACGAAAATCCTTTCCATCAAGACTTGTCTAGGAGCTCACGAACCCATTGTGCTCACGCCCTAGACGTCGCACGACCCGAATTAGGATTTATATCCTTCCAGGTCGTGACGATAGTCTTTTAATATTAAAAATAATGAAAGTGAAATTTCCATACTGCCCTCTACATCCCTCGTTTCTCTATCTCTCTCTCTTTCAACCTAAATCCTATGTGTGCAATACAGACACATGACCGATAATCCCAAGCCCTAATCGATTGTGTGGTAATGCTTACTGGTAGATCTAAACCATAAATCGGAAAACGGATGGAACTTGGTGCTCCCCTCGGTGGCGCCGGTGAAAGTTAGTCTTTCGCATGCAGCGTCGGCAACAAATTTGAGGTAGGAATTACTCAGTGAGATTCATTAGCGAAGAGGTGATTAAGGAACAATATGGGGTTTCAGTAAAAAAAAGTCAAATGTGAGGAAGAGATTTGATGGTGGCTTCCATTAATAGACGACTTCAAGCAGGCTTTATTCAAACACAAACGAAAACAATTAAACATAATAGTAGCTTCTCTTGTTGCTGACTAAGACTCAAACTCTAGTCCGGAGACCATGGAACAAGCAAGCCCCTGTTGGTGATTTTTGTATATGTTGATTATGATTGTTATATGGGTTCCTCTGAGATTTTTGAGGGCTTTGGTATAAGTTTGTTTGATTTTATAATATATTATTTTGATTCGGTTCACTTTAATTTGAATACAAATATTTGTTAAAAATTAAATAACAATAATAAACTGGCGAGCTTGAGATTGGTCTGACTTGATTGTTTTGCCTAATTCAATTATAATATTTATTAATACTTACATAATTAAAATAATATATGATTAATTAAGTATTAAACGAGCCAGCTTTGCGAGCCTACCAATCCTTAAAAGGTTAAGATCGAACGACTTTATGCAACTAAACTTGAGTTCGACTCAAAACAAAATAGGCGCGCTAGAGCTCGAGCTCAGCTCGATTCGACTCGCTTCGCTTAAATTTCAGTACAAATATTCATTACAAGTTAATTAAATAATAAACGAGGGAGGTTGAGATTGGCCCGACTTGATTCGAATTTTCTAATTCTATCATAAATATTTATTAAGACTTTCAACAATATAAATATATAATTTATTAAGTATTTAAAGGTAGGGTCAAAATAAAATAGACAAACTCGAACTCGAGCTAGGCTCGATTCAATTCTCTTAAATTTCAATGCAAATATTCATTAAAAGTTAAATAAATAATAAACGAGCGAGCTTGAGATTAGGCTAACTTGATTCGGTTTGTCTAATTTCATTATAAATATTTGTTAAAACTTTTAAAATATAGGGGAAATGACAGATTGATACACCCAAAAGATACCGTTTCTAACTTTGATACACTTAAGTTTAAACTTGTCATTTCCCCTCACCGAGTTTTTCATTTTTTGTCCCATCACTAACGGTGTTAAATTTTGGATAGAAAAGTTTTATTTTGTGTGAAAATTCAAAATTGCCCTCAATTATTTATCAAATTTTCAAATTGATGTCATAATTCATTATAATCTAATACTTATTTAATAATAAATTATTTCTATTAATAATATTTATTAATAAACCTTCATTCGAATCTGGTCAGACCGGTTTAATTATCAATAATTTAAATAATATTAATTAAAAATTAAATAATATTAATTATTAATAATATATTCAACCTTTCGAATAACATAACTCTCTCATATGAGCTCCATTTCAGGCTTATAGTATATCAAATCGAAGAGAATCGAAAGATAAAAAACTCTGAAGAAATATTTTTAGGGGTAATTTCATGTTAGTACCCCAACTTTGCCTCAATTTCAAATCAGTACCCCAAGTTTGAAAAGTTTTTTGCTGGTACCCCAAGTTTAATTAGTCGCAGATAAGTACCTGATATGTTAAATCTAACAAAATTGGGATGTGATAAGACCAAAATGCCCATAATGCTTATGATTTGAAATTCGACCGGTCAAACCAGTTCAATTTGACTGGTTTAATTTTTAATAACTGAAATAATAATTATTATTAATAATAATGATATAAAACTAATTATTAATAATAATTAATATTACATTGAAAATTTCGAATTTAATAACTCTCTCATACGACCTCCGTTTCAGGCGCATAGTATATCAAATCAAAGAGAATAGGAAGATGAACAATTTTGAAGAATAATATTAATAATTAAATATAAATATAAATTTATTAATTATTAATAAATAAATATAAATTTATTAATTATTAATAAATAAATAATATTCATAATTAATAATTAGATAATATTAATAATTATTTTAATTTAATTATTAATATTATTCTACAAATTTGTTTATCTTCCGATTCTCTTCGATTTGATATTTTATGAGCGCGAAACAGAATTCGTAGGAAAAGAGCTGTTACATTCGAAAGTTTCAATATAATTTTAATTTTTATTAATATTTAATTTTTTATTTTATTAGTAATAATTATTTTAATTATTAATAATTATTTTAATTATTAATAATTAAACTGATTAAATTGAACCGGTTTGACTGGATTTGAACCGGTCAAACTGGTCAGATTTCAAATCATAAATAATAGGTGAATTTTGGCCTTTTCACATCCCAATTCTGTTAGATTTAACAAATTAGATACTTTTCTGCAACTAATTAAACTTGGTGTACCGGCAAAAGACTTTTCAAACTTAAGGTACTGATTTGAAAATAAAGCAAACGTGCAGTATTGACATGAAATTACCCATTTTTTATTATTAATAATGACTAGTTAATTACAAGTTAGTATACTAGTTTCAGGTACAAGTAACTATACTTATTTTAAAAACTTTCATTTTCACTCACCTAGTTACATTTTTTTACAATCTGCTATTTTCCATCCATTTTAACAGAGGTTGTGGTTAATTTTTCTCAAAATGACAGAAATGCCCTTCATTTTTGAATTAAAAGGGTTAATTACAACTTATTATATATAGTTGGAGGTCATTTACAATTGACTATACCTATTTTAAAAAACTTTCCTTTTTGCACACCTAGTTACATTTTATTTACAATTTGCTCAACTAGGTATACTAACTTGTAATTAAAATAATATTAATTTTTAATAATATATCGAAACTTTCGAATGACATAACTCTTTCATACGAGTTCCATTTCGAGCTCATAATATATTAAGTTGAAGAAAATTAGAAGATCAACAACTTTGAAGAAATAAGTTTTTATCCGACAACAAATTTCTTATATTCTAAAAGAAATTTGTCCAAAGTTTAACGGTGTTAGACCAAAACGCAAAAAAAACTTTATTAATAATTTATATTTTAAATATTTTTGTAATCATTATTTACGAAGTAAAAGTAAATCAATTATTAATAATATACAGACAAAAAATTATTTCTTCAAAGTTGTCAACTTCCGATTCTCTTCGATTTGATATAGTATGAGCCCGAAACGAAACTCGTATGAGAGAGTTATGTTACTTGAAAGTTTCAATATATTATTAATAATTAATATTATTATTGATGATTAGTATTATTTTAATTATTAATAATTAATTTTTATTTTTATTATTAATAATCAATTACTAAATTGATTTACTTTTAATTTTATTAAATTATTATTAAGGGATTGGGAAATTGCAGGTCACTAACAATTATTATGCAACTTTTGCATGTCACTACCCCTACTTTTTTAAGGTTTCATTTAGTTGCACCATCCATCACAGAGTTAAGTTAAACGTAAAAAGTCCATAATACCCTTATATTAAAAAAACTCAAAAATAAAAAAAAATATCTTTTGAAACTTTTTTGAAAACACTATTTTTATCCGATAAATAATAAAATATTGTATTCAAAATTATTTTTTTTCAAAAAAATAGTTTTCTCGAAAAAGTATTTAAAATAAAAAACCACTTTCAACAACATTTTTTTATAATATTTTTTTTAAAAATTATTGTTTTAAAAATATATATATTCAAATCAGTTTCTTTATTATTTATTCCAAAAAAAAATAAAAAATAATAAGCTAAACAAATGATTTTATTTTCATTTTTTTATTTTTTAAATACAATGGTATTTTATTCATTTAAATATTTCATTTTCAAATTTTATTAAATGACTAAAACACCCTTATATTTAAAAAATGAAAAAAAAACAATTGTTTAACTTATTATTTTTAAATTTTTTTTTGGAATAAATAATAAATAAACTAATTTGAATATTATTTTTTGAAAAACAATATTAAAAATAAAAAAAAGGTTGTTAAAAGTGGTTTTTTATTTTAAATATTTTTTTGAAAAAAATTAATTTGAAATTCAATATTTTATTATTTATCTGATAAAAAATATTTTTTTCAAAAAAAGTTTCAGAAGATATTTTTTTTAATTTTAGAATTTTTTTAATATAAGGGTATTATGGACTTTTACATTAAACTTAACTATGTGATGGAAGGTGTAACTAAATGAAATCTTACAGTGGTGACATGCAACTAAAAAAAGTAGATGGTAATGACATGCAAAAGTTGCATAGTACATGATAGTGACCTGCGATTTTTCCTTAAGGGATAATGTCACCTGGCTACCCCTAAAGTTGACGTTTTTTCACCTAGGTACCCTAAAACAAATTTGACATCGTGGGTACCCTAAATTTGCAAAAAGTTTCAGCATTAGTATCCAAAGTTATTTCCGTCCATTTTTTTTTCAAAAATCTATTAACTTTTGAAGTGAAAAGACTATGTGCCCTTTGGGCTCTCTCTCTTCTTCCTCCTACTCATCGCCACACCACTACTAATCTATATGATGTTTGTTAAATAAATCATGAAATTAACTTTTTGTTAATAAACTTGGGATGAAACAACCTATTAGATCAGTTATATATGTCTGCGTATGGGTATTGAGAAGATGCCATGTATTCAACAAATAAAAATCCAACCCCAACAATTAAGAACTCAACAAATCAGTAGCTCTAAGTTTTAACAAAAAACAAAATTGTAACCGGATTTGTATCGGCCATATATGCTTCTCTTCGCCTCCTCCATCTTCTTCCTCACCGGTCAGATTCGTCCGTGACTGTGCAAAAACGTCATCCAGAAACGCAGAAGAATGATGAAGGAATCATTCACAAACCACTTGAGAATATGTGAAGAAAGTTCGTCAGAGTCTTCCTTATTGGTTGATCAAAAATTGCCCACCTTGTGCACTAACAAAGCTAATTTTGCATATATATATATATATATATATATCTTGCCAAATTAGATCGCCCTTTTCGATCCGAACCGAGGAAGAAAGCGTCGATCTGATTCTGCCATTAAAATTTTGCGATTTTGGCATCGTGAGGTTTGAGGTTTTGCAAGAAAATTGCAAGCTCATATATTGTTCTGTGATGCTAATTTGACATGATTTGGTTCATTTAGCCCCAAATTATTTGAAAAAAACCATAATTAAATTATTATTTTTAGAAATCTGCAAATTTAATGGTATGAAATATGGCATTCAAATGAAGTAATAGCATAATCAAATAATTTTAGTGAATTAATGAGACTAAGAGAGATAGTGTTCCAGATCTGGGCTATCTCAACCGACGATGACGATGGTGGTGAGAGGTGCAATATCAGCGACCACGCTTGGGGAAGAAGGATAGGGCTTGGGTCTTAGTTGTTGGAAACTATGTAATTTGAATATGCATATTATCATTCCACCCATTGAATCTAGATAATATTTTCATTCAATTGATGCATCTTTTCATTTCAACCATTCAATGTATTTGACTTTGAAAGGAATCACCTTTTGGTTGAAGTGTCACAATCTTTTCAATAGATGCATGTTACGAACGGTTGTTTCTGTTCGAAATAGTGTCATCTCTCATATATAAATGATTGAAATTGGATATGAAAATCATCTTCTTCTCATCATCTTTGCCAGACTCCACTATTCGTAGCACTCATTAGTGGTTTAGTCCGTTTTATCTTGGGAGACAATTGCTTGCGATTCCTTCAAGTGCCACAGAGGGAGCAATATTGTCTTAAGGAAACAGCATCATGCTGGACTCGGACGAGTCTTTCACACAATCTGCAATCTCCGTCTAATCAAGTTTCGGTACAACTCTCACGTTTTCCTTGCTCCATTTGCTATAGTTTTACTTCTCATTTACATTCATAATTATTAGTCTATATTAGTCGCCGGAGATAATTTTCGATAAGCTGTTGTGCAGGAGCGGGACCTGCACAACATGAACGACAATAAAGGGGAGTGGCATTGCAGAGGAATGGGAAGAGAAGCAGAGACCCAAACCTAGCAAAAGCACAACAGGAACAACAAAAATGGCGAGTGTCGGCTATTGCAGGTGAAGTATGGAGGAAGAAAAGAGAGAGAGCTCAAAAGGCACATTTTGAAAATTTCAAACAGTTACAGGGGGATTTTAGTTCTTTTCACCTCAAAAGTTAATAGATTTTTGAAAAAAAATGGCCAGAAATGTCTTTGGGTACTAACGGTGAAAATTTTACAAATTTAGGATACCCACTATGCCAAAAAATATTTAGGATACCCAGGTAAAAAAATGCAAACTTTAAAGGTAGACAGATGACATTATCTCTATTATTAATAACAATAATTATTATTAAATACATAAAAAATAACTTTTTTAATAAATATTATTATTAGAAATTATTTATTATTAAATAAGTATTATAAATTTATGAATTATAAATAATTTGACGAATAATGACATCAATTTGAAATTTTGATGAATAATTGAAGGCAATTTTAAGTTTTCAGTCTTTGGAGTGTGGAGCGAGGAGGAGGAGATTGTTGTCCTCAATGGCATGATCAAGTACAAGGAGAAGTCAAATGTGATTGCATCGTCTCTTGCGCACATGGATATGTTGCTCGCCCTGATCAAAGAATCACTCTCCAAGGAAGCTTCCCAAAATTAAGCAATTGTATGAGAAGGTTAGGCGCCTCAAGAAGAAGCATCAAAACTCCACTCTGTCCCTTATTCTACAACATATGGGGCTCCTCCAAGAAACAGAGACTTGCACAAACACCACCAACTCCATTGCTGGATGTAAATGCAAAACAGAAGGAGCTTGAGAGGAAGTCCCTCCCATGTTCGATGAGCGTGCCTCATAATAATCTGTGGCTTGATGATATGGAGAATTATGTCAAGGAAGAAGGATTGAAATGGACCGGAGAGTGCTGAGCTGGAGGCCAGGTGGGCCATGTTGGAAAAAGTGGAACTGCATCTTTATCTGGAGCGTACACCCAATTAGTTTATGATCATTAAAGATACTCGCAGCAGCGGAGAAGGAACGAGCTCGAGATTAGGTATAAATGGATAGATTTGAATGTTTGATGCTGTGGTTATGGAGAGATGTAGCTTGATTCTGATTGTTTAGTGAAGTTGATATCTTGCTCAAGGTTCTGTTTTAGCTAGTTTTTGTTGTTTATCTTTTTTTTATTTGATGATATAGAAATGGTTGTTTCCGTCTGTTGAGAGTTGGATTTTTTAGATTTGAACATGGTTTGCACCAGTAGTGGAATAGACAAGTTGGTTTATAGATTTTTACCAGCGTTTTAACTGTTAATGCGGTAGAACTGAGCAATAAATTAATAATGTGAAAATAAAAATTTGAGCAATGACCATAGATATGCACCAAACTAATAATGATAAATCATGAATTTGAAGTTTTCAGTTCATTTTTAGCTGAATTTTGTAGTACCCTGTATAGGATGTGTTTATGATTTTGCAATTTGTGCCATATGGAAACATTGTTGTTTGAATATGGGAGATAGTTGTTGCTCAAACATCTGAAGTCATGGGGTACTCGTTTACTGGTTATACTTCAACTGGATACACAAAACCTATACCTCTACTTTGGAACCTACTTCTGTTGCCAATGCTGATTGTCAGCATGCTTGTCCTTTTGGAAGTTTCCATTACATGTGCTGATTGTTATGAGCTCCTTACAATTCTAGAGAAATCTTTTGTGGTTTGATAAGTCATTCATCATTTTGTAGTTGTGCTTCTGTATACATATGCTAACTAGCTCGCTTTTGAAATGACTACCGGTTTCTGTTCTATCATAAAATTTTCCATTCAAATCAGTTTCTTGGTGTAGGCATAAATTGTCGTTGGTTCTGTGCATGATATTGCTTTTTTATCTTCACATTTATTTAGCTTTCATTTTTGTTTCTTATAGATGATGATGTCGATCTTTTTATTTTCATTATCATACTTTTTATCATGAAACTAAAAACATATATGTATTTATCTACAGGACAACATATTGAAAATTCGGAAAGCTTATGATGCTTTTTTGACAGAGTTTTCACCGTATTACGATTATTAAAAGAAGTATGCAGACCATGAGGCAAGATGTGAGCCAGCTGAAAAGGTCGTGGAAGTTTATGGACGGGCTGTTCAAGCCTCACGGAGTTACTTATTCAGTGGACATTTGGTTCCATCATTGTCAAAAATTGTGTGCTTTTCTTCGTGACATGGATCTCTAATGTCCTTTTTTTTCTAACCTGATTTCGACACAGTGGTTCTTCACATATATATACATATATGATCGAAAGATTTGATGGGGTGCCCTTTAGAAATTAATTTTACGATGTGAAAACCCTTGATTTTGAGGTGAGTGTATGTGGAATAGTTTTCTTAAAGACTCTTAAGATCTATTTCAATTTTTTTGGCTTTATTATACTAGTGTTTCCTCTAGAAGCTTGGGTCATAGTCATGTAGGTATCCATGAAATATGAATTTTTTTTAACTCACACTTTGAGAGGGCGCCATTAAGCAAATTGTTGCTGGGAAGATCTCGTCCAGTTAAGGGTTAAGATGACTTGTATCTCTGCTCCATATTATGGTTTATTTCAGGAAGGTAAATGCAGTGTTGCATGCTGTTAGAGTGAATTCATTGTTTTTTCCTGTGGATGTGTATGCATGGGCTTGTTTGATGTTCATAATTTTGCTATAATGTCACTTTTCACGCTAACAGTGCATTTGAACGAGAATTAGCTTACAAATTATTTGTCTTATACTCTGTGGGATAAATATATAGAATATGAACGTGGGCACCTTGCCGCGATATATACAAGGATCTTATAAAAATGATAATTATAAGTATAAATATTTAGAACATAAATATATAAATCTGTATTTTTGTTACATTCATTACCTTAAAAAACAAAGACATAAAACTATCCATTAGTATAAATCTTTTTAATTTTTGACAATTTTTATTATTATTTGTTCAAAAATTTAATTTTGAAAAATAGCTTAAATTCACATATCCGACTTGATCCGCCCGATTATGTAAATCGGGTCGGTGTTCTAAAAATTCCTACCTGGAAGCCCGAATTTTAGGACACTGGTCATTCACTTTAAGGGAAACTTGTGTGCAGGTTAAAGATAATACCCACATGGCACTACATTTACGTGTAAAGTATACAAGTGTTTTGTTTTTTTGGTGTTATGAGAGTGGATTTTACACCTACACTCAAGCCAAATCTTCCCATAATCAACTCGACTTCGCTCCGATTTTAGGATATTTTAGAGTACTATTATACACACTAAGGATTTTTGACTATTTGTAGGAAAACATGTCATATAATTGAGTAGGAAAAGAGTTAGGGAGTAGACACGAGATCGAGTTGAGACGAAGTGGAGTTAAAAATAAGCAGTAGAAGAGATTCACGACGCCCAATCGTGGCTAGCTTAGTCGTGAGAATAAGGCTTCAGAAGAGGAGGAGAACTTGCAAGAGACTCCATTCACGACAACTAGAATCATTGCGCGCCAAGCCTTTAAAGAATCTGATGGTGAATATACAACCAAATCACGTAACATCTTCAACAAAATACATAATAGCTTTCTTGTGCAATTCTATAAATAGAAAATCCTAACATTCTTTTTGGGGATCCCTTTACCTACTACACCCAAACCACCTCTATTATCACTCTCTTGCTTCTTTATTTCTATTGAAGACCCCTTGAAGATTATTGGAGCTCATCCACCTCCATTCAACCGTCGATTTTGAAAATTGAAATTGTGAGATTTGACCCTTTAAGGGCTTGAGTTTGTGTTGATCATCTTTAATTTGCAATATTATGGTGTAATCTATGTTATTAACATTTCATAGCACAGTGATTATGGGATAAATAAAATAATTACTTTAATGGAAAACTTCAATCGCATGAATTATAAACTTCCAAACTATAGTGTTTATACCAAGTGTATTTGGTTTAAAAATATTTGGAGCCGTTCTCAAAAGGACGCCCCAACAATTGAGTATCACACTGTTTGTGGTGAGGTTAAGGATTCGATCTCGCTGTAAGGGTGAGAAGGGCGATGTAATTTAAAAATAATAAAACTTCGAACAAAGGACTATGACGCTAATTCTGGAATAAAAGAGAGCATCCGTTGAAAAGTTTGATTAAGTGAATTAATACAAAAATAATTAGAATCACAGAGGCTTATGATAAATTCAGGAGAGAAAACAAAGCTAATGGCCTTGAGGCCACACACACATAGGGAGGGAGGGAGGGAGAGAGAGAGAGAGAGAGAGATTATTGAGACTGGTGCCTCAACACTACGACGATGTATTCTTCATTCGTATTCTTGTCTTTTGATGATTATTAGTTCTGCATAAATAAATAAATAAATAAATATGTCGACATGCACTGTTTGGTTGATTAATTATACAAGTTAAAGTCAAGAGTCAAGGTTCGAGAGTGTTCTGAAATTATCCGTTTTCCCAAAATGACACTTTCGACCACACAATTCATTTGCAAGTTGTGTACATTACGAGACTACCCTTGATCGTACTTTATTTCAAGTTTGATCATAAATAAAATAGTTGTGTATTTCTGTACTATTTTACACAGATACTTTCAAATAATATTCTTAACTAAGGATGCACTCTAGTACAAATCAGTAGAACGTCTGAACCGTCCGAAATTATATTAAGCGTTGGATCGTTTGAAATTTGCGCGCGCGTTGTTTCAGCGTGCGACATGTGGCAGCGAAATTCTACCGCGGACATTTTCAAGGTTTTACATGGTCCATAATATTCTATTATCTCACACTAACATTCTACCGGGTCCATAATATTCTACCATTTCACACTAACATTTTACCGGTGCGGACGGTTTGTATTTGATTTCACCTCTTATTAATTAGATATCATCTTCAATTTATGTGACATTGATGGAGTCAGGCATAGGATTTGCAGAGAAGCTTTTCCGTCGGCGTCAGTCTTGACGCCATTTAAAAATTATAATTTAGATGAGTATTTTAGTTATTTCATAATTAATAAAAAAACTAACAGAGATCTATCGACGTGCTCTGCAAATAAAATTAATAGTAGGTTTATGAATTTGGTGGTGACAAAATATGATTTGATGGAATGGAATTTTTGTAATTTTGTACATACAAGAATGAATAGACGGAGAGGTTGTATGGAGTGATTCAACCAAACCAACCCCCATAAAATAATAAAATAATTCCGAATATAAGCAGTGAAATAAGGAATGGTGACACAAATCGGAAAAGGATATGCGTGGCAGCGAATGCCACACGCACACTGTTCCTTTCTCCAAAGATGAAGATAATGAGATTTATAATAACCATTTTGCCATTTGTGGAGTGAGCTACCGAATGGAATGGCCTCTCTTTTCTACTATCTCCTTGTGCTTGCTTTCTCTTTCTCCTTCACTTCCACAGGTCTCTCTCTCTCTCCATTTCCACTTTTCCATCAATTCATGTTTAAGTTATATTTGGAATTTATATGGGTTTCTATTCTATAACCAGCGTTGCAACTGTTCCTCTATTTCACAATTTAACTGTATATAAATGAATGCCAGATTGATTAGCGATATTATCGTACTTTTGTACTAACAATCTATTCCTATATTATGAAGTAATTGCCAATTTGTAACTCAACTTGGGCTTGGAATTGTGGAAATTTGAATTTTTGGTCTCTAAGATGTTGTAGTTGCATTTCCAAAGTAAGTATTTTCTTTGTGTAAAAAAATTGTTTATTATTATAGGGTTTAGTTAAAATTTATTTTAATGTGGTTTTAAGGCACTATATATTGTCACGGATCAGATATTTGGAGCTCTCAATGGGCGAGGTCAGGTTAACATTCTCGCTGACTCGCCGCACAGTTGTTATGTAAGCGAGGTTAGGTTAACATTCTCAAGAACTCGCCGCACAGTTATTATGTAAGCGTCATATATCTATACAAGTATATAAGTTTGGACTAGAGTTTTTAGGTTCAATATATAACTATCTTAGTAATATACCAAGAATATGTGTGGATATCCTTTGGCACATTCCTAGATATTATTTCGTAGTCTTTAGATTAGATTGATCTCGACCCTTTGTATATAAGGAGCTCTCCTCCTCGTTTAACACACACTACTTTGATATAAAATTCTCTCTTGTCTCCTTGTTGTTCTTTGCAGACCTTGTTCGTATTAACGCGTTTCCGCTTGAGTTAGGTTGATCCTAGTTTAACCTTGTGTGGATTTTCACTAGGAGCCGCACGAATCTGCTTGGAGAAAAGTGTCCATGTGACAATATGCACACCCAATTACGAATTTATTTGAAGTTAGTCTTTAATTCTACACGTAATTGGTTTCTTTTCTATACAGCGGCTTCCTTGTTTTGGGTTATAAAAAAATTGAATTTGGACACGGGATACGCGAACAGTTTGAGGCCCACATTTCCAACGAAGATTAAGGAAAATGTGGAATTACTCAAGAAAAACAACAAATAAAGTGTATTTAATTAAATGGCATAAGAAGGTTGAAAAGTGAGGTGATTTGTTGTACAGAAGCCTATGATGCACTTGATCCAAATGGGAACATCACAATTAAGTGGGACATTGTGAGCTGGACTCCTGATGGCTATGTTGTAAGTACCCAAATCCAAATGTAGCTCCTTCCTATTAATTAAGTTGAACCTTAGCTTTGTTTTTGGAGTGTGCAGGCTGTAGTGACAATGTTCAACTTCCAGCAATATCGGCACATACAGTCGCCCGGGTGGACCCTCGGGTGGAAATGGGCGAAAAAGGAAGTGATTTGGAGCATGGTGGGTGCCCAAACCACCGAACAGGGCGACTGCTCCAAGTACAAAGGCAACATCCCCCATTGCTGCAAGAAGGATCCCTCCGTCGTTGACTTGCTCCCCGGGACTCCTTACAACCAGCAGATTGCCAATTGCTGCAAGGGAGGAGTGCTCAATTCGTGGGTTCAGGACCCCGACAACGCTGCCAGTTCTTTTCAGGTCAGTGTCGGGGCTGCTGGCACCACCAACAAGACTGTTAGGGTGCCCAAGAACTTCACCCTCAAAGCCCCCGGGCCGGGATATACTTGCGGACCTGCCAAGATTGTGAGGCCTACTAAATTTGTTTCCTCTGATAAGAGGAGAGTCACTCAGGCTATGAGTAAGTATCTTGCTTAGTACAAAGTTTACATAAATATGTTGAGAATGCATAATCCCACGCAGAAAGAATTTGAAATAAAGTCATATATAACTAAAAGGTTATGGCCTAATTTTATGGAGTATGTATGTTTTATTGAATTTGAAACCATGTACAGTGACATGGAACGTTACTTGCACGTACTCACAATTCTTGGCGCAAAAGACCCCAACTTGTTGCGTCTCCCTTTCATCATTTTATAATAACACGATAGTGAGTTGCCCGACTTGCTCGTGCGGCTGCCAGAACAACATAACTCAACCTGGCACCTGTGTAGAGTGAGTTCTTACTTATTTTTCAATCTCATCAAATCTTATTCAAATTCATATTCATTTAATTTCATTTTGTCCTGCAGGCCAAAGAATCCGTATTTAGCTTCAGCTGTTTCGGGGACCGGAAAATCTACAAACACGCCTCTTGTGCAGTGCACGAACCATATGTGCCCGATTCGAGTGCACTGGCACGTGAAGCTCAATTACAAGGACTATTGGCGGGCCAAAGTCACAATTACAAATTTCAATTACAGAATGAACTACACACAGTGGAATGTGGTTGTGCAACATCCCAATTTCGACAATCTCACCAAGATTTTCAGTTTTAATTACAAGTCATTGACTCCTTATGCAGGCTTGAGTAAGTTGTCTTGCACATAAGTTTAAATGTTGGTTTTATCACATCCATTATATGTAATTGTGTGTAATGAAATGAGATGACAGATGACACAGCAATGTTATGGGGAGTGAAGTTCTACAATGACTTGCTGATGCAAGCAGGGCCGTCCGGGAATGTGCAGTCGGAGCTGCTTTTCCGAAAGGAGACGTCTAGCTTCACTTTCGACAAGGGATGGGCGCTCCCTCGGAGGATATATTTCAATGGCGACAACTGTGTGATGCCGCCTCCCGACGCATACCCGTGGCTGCCCAATGCAGCTTCCACGCCCTTCAACTATCATCTTACCTTCCATATCCTTCTTCTCACCATATGCATGTTCATAGTGAACTCAACTTGAGATTTAGCTACCATTCCTTTACTGTCAAATTTCTACATCTTCAACTATACTACCATCTTATCTTAACCGAAAATGTTCATAATAGATCATTTTATCACAGTTTTTAGGGAAAATGTCCCGGACATACCTCTTAATATTTTTGTGAAAAGTCCAAAATACTCTCACCTAACTATTAAATTTTCAAAAATTTGCAATTTGCTCGTCCAAAACCGATTTTCCCCAAATCTCTCAATTGTTATTTTCTTCAACTTTGATACTGTCAACAAATTCAACAATCTAAAACTAATTTTAAAAGTCAATTAGGATCAACACAGATTACTTAAGAAAATTAAATCTATTATAACATGCGATTATTAAGGTACAAACACAAAACATGTCACTCTTTTATTTTGGAAGTCTTTATTTGAGCCCCTCTCTGTGTCAGTCTCGCGGCTTCACTGTGCTCACGTAATCATCTTCTTCCCCATTTTCTAGGTGTCTACGAATCCATGAATGGCTGATTCTTGTTACTCTGAGGCCTAACGGTGTTACTATATATTATATGGAGATGAGGTAGTCGTCGGCGTACTTGCTCCAGTCACATGACACGACTGGACCTTGTTGTTAGGAATTGAGCTGAGTGCTTGTTGGACTGGAGGGGCTTGTTGGGCTTGGGAAGCAGTTACTTGCAAGTCAAGTTTTGTCTGCTTGCAAGTCAAAGCTCACTCACCCACCTCCTTCCGGATTGGTGGGCATAGTGAGTCTTCCTTCCGTTATGGTGGGAGCTTTTTATTTTTATTTTATTTGTTTTTTCCACTATAAATAGTGATCTTTTCAACTAATTTCAAAGGTGATCAACTACAGTTTTGTTTTCGAAATCACAAAGCTCTCAAAAATCTTTTCTCTTACTTTCACATTTTCGCGAATTTGTTAACTCGTGTTTGTTCGTCTGATCTGATTGTTTCGTGCTGTTGTTCGTCCGACCATTCGTCGATTGTTACGAACCTTATATCTTCGTTCCTGAGACTGTCGTTGTCGGTTCCACCTACTGTCGTTCGAGTGTGCGTCCTGCAGAAGTTGTTGTGAAAACCTCAGGAGCAACAAGATTAGATCACCACCATTGTCTACCTGGAATATTTGCTTTCAGATCAGTGACATCCCTGCGACGACACAGCTTCGATTCCATCTTCTAACTTCTAGCAAGCTCAATTCTGGTCCAGTCAGCAGTCCAACTAGTGATCCGGTCTAGTTCAATTTATAGTTCAGCGATCGGTTCAATTTCGGTTTAAACAGTTGAGCTAGCGTTACAACCTCCTTTCATATTGACATCTGAGAGCTATAGAGCCATTTTGGGAGTTAGAAACATTAGAGAGAAGCGGACAATCAAGCATTGGAGGGGAGGATTATCAATCAGAGCTCGATTGCATGGATTAAATTTCTTCACTTGAGTACTACCGGGTTTTATTTTTCTCCTCATTCTGTTGTAATTATTATTTGTTGAATTAATTTCCCATATGTTTATCAACTGAATTTACGTAATTATTTTTGGATATAAATCTGTTTATGCATATTCACTTGAATCATATTTGATTGAATTTATTCTGTAAACATGAATTGAATTATTTTCCATTATGTTTATATTAATTCCAATTGTTAGCATGTCAGACTAATTAATTCAATGATTGAGGCTATGAACTAATTTAGGGAGTTTATTTTAAATAATTTTATATGATTGCTACGCCGATGAGGGGGATTTCAATTAACCTAAATTAATGCTTTGTTCCCTTAATTATGAATAGATTGATTAAGTTTGCTAATATCACTCGTGAGAGAGTTAGTAAATAGAAATGATAATTGAAAACTAGATTTAAATCCTCACTAGGGATAGGTGGGTTGACACGGTAGTAATAGTTATAGTTGACACACACTGAAAGTTAGAAGAATTCACATAATTTAATGTTTTTCGACCGGTTAAATCATGACTAGAGATAGCTTGGTTACCTAAACTTAATTAAGACCTTCTATTTACCCATGAGGGGGTTCTAGGTGGTTTAGGAGTTCTCGTTACCACCCTAAGGTAGAAACACCGTCAAAGATATTTATTAATTAATTTTAACTCCTTCTAATTATTATTTAAAGTTCATTGTCTTAACCCGTACTATTTTATTTTACTGAATTATTCTCCACACACTTTTGATTTACTAAGATTAATTATGAAACTAAATTTGAGTAATTAAAATCGATAATTGTTGTCCTTTGCGTTTGATAACTCGGGGTCGTAATTTTATTGTCATGTATTACTTGTAACCGGTACACTGTCGGAAGTCCGAAATTTGACACGCACATTTTTATAGGTTTTGGGCGCATCACTCACAAATAACATTTGAAAAGGGAATATTCAATTCAAGTTTCTTGAAAACTTTTAAAATTTTTGAAAATTTATTATGATATAGTCTCCTCTTAATTGCATAAGAATAGAGGAGATTGAGCCCACATTTTTGCCCCAACCACATGCTCTCTTACCTTCTTACCTTTAGCAAGCCCGTGGTCCTCTTTGTCCTTAGCCTTCTCTTCTTTCTCCTTAGACGTAATCTCTTGGTCATCTTCGCTGTTATTCTCTTGAGAGTGTCAAGATTAACAACTTCTTTAGGTGATGCCTCCTCTATTTCCACCTCCTTGCTTTTCTTGATATTTGTATTCAAAATTTACTTCTTCATTATTTGTGGCTTTTTTGTCACTTCTCAACATTATGAAATTTGGCTTCTACTCTCGGTTTTCTCTCTATATTACTTGGAAGGGTTTTAAGGCCCTTTCAATTCGAGATACCATTTGACTCAGATTTCGCCTCAGGTCATCTACATCAACATCCTTTCTCATATTTCTCTCGTTTTCAACCCGATTATTATCATCTTGCATCTTATCCCGTGTTAGATACGGGGTTAGTCCATAAACGCAAATCGAGCAATTAATACATTAATTCAAGCATGCATGCAATAATTAAATAAATTGAAAAAGACGAACACAATGAATAATACTTTATTATTATTGAATATCACCGTCACAATACAATAAACTTTACTTGACCTGTGAATCGGTATTGGACATATGAAGAAGGAAGAAACGATTATCGACGAGGCACGGTAATCCGCTTTCCTTGAGACGAATTTTGCCCCCGTATGGACAAATCGCTCCCAGGATACAACGCCGACCGTAGGCGAACTCTGAACCGTGATATAGAGAGAATCAGGCAAGAAGAACTAGAGAGAGAGGTGGTCGGGTAAGGTATTTTTCGACGTGTCTCTATTTCTCTACAAAAACTATCTATTTATAGGCTTAGGGAAAAGTTGAAACCTAAAGAGAAAGGGAAAGAAATAATTACAAATTTCTTTCTTGGGGAGAGAGACAATATTTCATAATATTTTCTTAATTTTCAATTAAGAGATTTTTCCTTTTAATGGCATAATGTGACCACACTTATTTCCAAATAATTATTTTGGAAATATTTTACATTTAGAAAATATCACGGAAATATTTTATTCATGAATAAAAATATTCTTAAAATATTTAATTCTTCAATATAAATATTCCGAAAATATTTATTTATTTCCACATTGCAAGTTGCAGAATATTATTTCCGATTTCAGGAAAAAATATTTATTCCCAAATTTACTTACTTGGAAAATATTTATTTCCGAATTATATTGGAAAATATTATTCTCAATTTACAAATTAAAAATATTGATGAAAATTCGTTTTTTTGTGCCTTAGTGAAAATGTGGCGGACTTTCGGCCCCCAAATTTTCAGCACAACTCATTTCAAGTGGTCATCTTTGAGGTTCAATTTCTCATTCACCTCTTGTCCGTTTAGAGCTCGTGATATACCGTTGGAAAACTCTCATATCCTAGATTATGTAAACGTGTTTCACATCATTCTAGGCCGAGTCAAAACGTTCCAAAATCACGGCTCAAGTTGACCCATTCACTTGTTAACACATATGTCAACTTTTGCCATTTTTATCAATTTTGTCCAACATCCCGATCACTGTAATTTGCACATATTTGTTAAGTGGATATTTGATTTTGTACCTATGTGAGTAAAATAATTTCCTTTGCATCATTTAACATCTTACATATGTGATTGTTTATAATTTTTCCTTTGTTATTATTAGTATTATTATTAGGGAAAACATCAATAAACTATACCTAAAACAAGCTACTTTCACTTAATTACATGTATGATTCACTTTAGAGGTTCCCTCAAATTTCATGCGTCGGGTACCACACTGCCATGAGTGGACATATTTACTTGATAATTTTGATTTAGTTTTTCTAAGTCTGACCACCTAAACCCTCACCCATTTTCATTTTCAGAAACGTCTCTCTCGCTCCCACTTTACGAACCGAACACACAAAGAATTATATAAATACATAATTATTCCTCGAAACCAAACTTTAGACTCTCTCTCTCTCTCCATCTACGATTCTCCTGAAATTTCATATCGAATATCTCCATTTCCATTCACTTCAATAATTATTTGTTCATGCTCTGATCTCAACTTTGCTCATTGTGCTAATCTCTTTGATAGTTTACCCCAAGCTCGATTCACCTATCGATCTCTTATGTTGACTGAAAATAAATCAAACTAAATATTTTTTAAAGCTCGTAAACTAGAAATATTTTTCATTTTGTTTAGACCTTTATATTTTTCTTCGAAAATTAAAGGTGTATATATTATTATTTATTTGAATCTATAAGCTTATCTTATTGTTAGTTATTTTTTCGAGAATGGAGAAGTTGGATTTGTAATTTATTATTTTCTCGAGAAAGCGATAATGGTTGTTGGGCAGAAGTTATCTAAATGATAGGATTGCTTGGGTTTCCTGGATACTAAACAAGATGATATAATTAGAGCTTCTCCAACGGAGTATGCAAAATTGCAAATATTTACAGTTTTGCCTACTTCTTCCCTAATGCAGTGGGCATATCTCCATCTGCATCCTCAAATTTGCCAACTTGTTATAAAAAGTCTCCAAACTTGGAGACTCACTGTAGTAGTCCCCAAAATAAAAGTGAGTATTTTATTCATTTCCTTTCCATTTTCCTATTTACAAAATCAAACCACAAGACGTATAGCATATATCAGAAATTGGCATTGGCTTTCAAACAAGATCCAAATTGGAAAATAACAAACCAGATTCGCAAATATTACAAAAAAATGTACAAATCGAAAAAAAACACACCGACCGGAACAGATCGGAGGTGGAGACTCGGAGGCATGAGGATTTTACGAGCAAGTTTTATTGTCGATGCATATTAATTTTAAAACACCAGTAAACATATTATAACTCTTTAACATCAACATTTAATTCAATATGCCTTAAAAAAACATTTAATTCAATATATTAATAGAATGAAATGACTAATGGTAAACTTGTGTAGATTTATGGTTCTCCAGAATCTAATATTTGGTTATAATTAAGTGAAAAACAGTTTATTTCCCGCCGAACACGTTTTTTTAATTCGAAAAAGAAAAGTAAAATTGGAAGAAAAGGGAACACATAAAGTTGCATACGGAATGAAGCTTGTTCGTGCTCGCGAACCTTCTTCGAACCTCACTCCATACGTACGTAAATCACTCATTGTTTTCGCTGTTGATTCTATTTGGATCTTCTTGTATCTCTGTTCGCCCAATTTCCGGAGAATTGCGTTTTGGTCCCTACTTCTGTGTTCAGTTTCTCATATTTCTGCGCTTAGAGACATAGCTAAGCGAGTTTTAGGGTTTTGCTGCTACGATGATGATGGTGGATGAGGGCTTCGATTTGTTTGGTCCAGGAGACGATGATGTCGATGACGACGGCGGAGACTTGTCTATGGATCTCGACACTTTTTGGCACATTCTTGGAGAAGACCCAGAACAACCTGTGCAACAGGTAGCTCTCTTTCTTCAAATTAGGAACTGGCGGTGCTTGCTCTCATGGGTTTTGATCTGTGCTGCAATTGATCCCGCCATGTATTATTTTGGGAATTGAATTTTGGGTTTCTTCATGGATATTTTGCTCCGTACATGGATGAGGATGGTCACTCACTGCAATGGAAAATTTCCTTGTCCGGAGCTATTTGCTACTGCACTGCTGTTTTGATTGATATTTTAAAGCAATATGGAATTGAAATTATGTTCTAGGTTAATTATTGCTGTTGGCTTGTCTGCCCTGAAAAATGTTGAAACGTGAACATGATGTTAATCGAACCATCAAGAAAATTTGATTATTGGTACCATCATAATTGTGGTACCTAAATTGCCCTATGCCCTGATCAAGTTGGAGACTCAGTTAGTTCAATGAACAATGGTTTAGGCCCTTTAGGGTTTAAATAATACATTTGTTTATTTTAATTCAGTGATAATGTACTGAAATGCCCTCAGACACTACCAATCTTTTTCATTATCTGCCTCTATTTTGCTCTCTATCTCTGTCCTCTCTTTGGAATTATTGTTGCAAGTGTCCCTCTGTCTTGCTTTACTCGAGTAGTCTTCCTCACTTCTATGTTGAACTTACGAGTATCGAATTTCAGAGCATCCCTGAGGAATTGGCTGTTGAATATGCTGCACAAGGGGAACCCATTCTAGATGGTGCCAAATGTGAGAATTTGCAGCTTCAGAATGGTAAATTATTTTATGCTTATATTATTCCCTTTTTTGTATTATTGGGAACACAGAGAGGGATATGCTGAATCCATTTATATAATTATGGATTGCTTCTTTATGCGTAATGCGTAGGATTCCAGGTATGGACTCAGTATCCACATTAGACACCAAGTTTCTGGTCTAAATGTATTTATACATGCCACAAATTTGAAGCTTCATGGTTGAAGATGGGGTTCTCATGTGATTTGTTTGAACATGCAGGGAATTCTCTTATGGCCTCTGAGTGTGGAAACCAGCAATCTTTTTCGCAGATATATTCTCCTTCTCACACACGCGGGAAGCATAATTCTTGGTTTCCACTACAGCCATACCATGAGGCTTGCTGCTCAAAGATTGCTGAAGCTTCTGAAGTTGACATTCCTAGTTGTAGTACATCATCTAGCTTTGCTGTACAAGATGGTAATCATCTTTCAGGTTTAGATACGAAACAGATACTTTGTTAGGTTATGAGGAAGTTGATATTTATAAAAAAATGTTTGTAAACTGCTTTACATGGGTATTAGTTGCAATAAATTTTCATGCTTGCTTTGATCCATGTATATAAACGTGAGTATTCTGCTGCTTTGGAATTTGTAAAGTGCCAATTTATTTAATATTCACTTTTCTGGGTATTTGCAGATGGTTCCCACAACCTTGTCATGGGGACTTTGGATGTAAGCTTTGGGAACTGTGGTGTTTCTAGTAAAAATAGCCTTGAAAATTTGGGGTCTGAAAACAATACATCTACATCTCTCAATTTTTCCATCATGAATGCAGATATGTCTTCGCAAAATGCAACTTCTACAGAGTCTATAATTCACCAAAGTTCTGATGTCAATAATGAATGGAATGATCATTACCCCATGGAACAGTTCATGGATGTATATGATGAACTTTCTGCTGATCAGTCACACCAATATATTCCTAATAGTTTCTATTCTCAAGTGGTACCCAGTCACGAAGAATTTATGAATAAAACAAACGATGAGGAAGATGAGTTTCCGACTGAGAGTGCATCCTCAAGTAGTAAGATGATGCTGAATGCAGAGGGAGGAAGAAGAGGTGGGAATGTTCTTGAGGTAGTTGAGTACATGGGCATAAATGGACAGAATTACAGCTGTGATAGTGGTAACTACATTTCACCAGTTAGTGGAAACTCTTCTTCGAATTTCGATGGTAGATTTATGGCAGACAAGGCATTACCTCAACCATTGACTTGTGTTCAGTCTAAAAGCTCAAGGGAAAATCAATATGTATCTGCAAAGAATGAAAACAGCAATGGTACATGTTTTCCTCTTGGAGTTATTGATGAACCTGTAAGAAGTATAAAACAACCCTTGCATGGTATTTTGTCTTCTAAGTCAAACCAAAAGCTTGCCCTTCATACTTTCGACAAGGAAGACATAAATCTTGGGCCGAAGGGAGTCTGTCATGGAGAAGACACCTTTTATGGAATTGCTAGTGAATCCTACGTTGGTGGTTATAAGCATTTGAGTTCAAACGCCAAAATGCAAGGTCTACCTTTTACCAAGCCATCTACATCAAACAAGCAGCTGTTTGGTTGCATTAAGGGTGAAAGAGATGTTAAGTTGATCCAACCTAAGGGCATGAGTTCTGATGCTTCAAAACTCAGTTTTGAATCTTCAAGTTGCAGGTCCATTTTAGATAATGACCCTGATATATGTATTACAGAAGAATTTAGTCACCCTGCTCGGCCAAATCAGTCTCTTATGCCTGTAAGGTCCGTTGTTACTTCACAACGCTCAACATATGATATTACACTTCACCACACAGAAGTGGGAAGCTCTAGGTTCAGGGAAAATGATGAAAGATCAATATTCCAAGCCGCATTGCAGGTTAGCTGATTTAGTACGTGTTCATAATCCAATATTTCTTGCACTTAGCATCTGAATATTTGGACTGCAAAAACTCACAGCCACCGTTTCTATTCTGATGGTATACCATATATAATGCATCTGAATTGAATGTACTTAATGGACATGCTATTGGTCATACGGTCAGTCAATGTTAGGGTAATTATATGCAAGTTTTGAACAGAGATAAGCTGAAATTTGGTGGTTCGCACCCAAACATAATTCACATTCTTGGTCTGGTTGTGACACTGACATATTATTTGTTCATTGCCATGACTGACATTCATGATCAGAAATGCTTGCAGGCATCAACAATTAGTATTTGCTAGGTGCTTATTTACCCACATGTGCACCATATAGTTGGCTTTGACGTCTATGGTCCTAGGACTTTTTGTTTCATGGAAGTCATTGGTGTCTGATTTTCTCTGCTTTATAGGTTGTGATTCCTTTATAATTTGCCCGAAGCAGAAAAAAGTTTATGTAGAAGATGAGAGGAAGAATAAAATAAATTTGACGTAAAGGTGGAAGCCATAGATGAAAGGGGAAATAATGTAATGAAGATGATAGTAATGATTGAATCCCAAAATAAATATGAAACATAACCGAATACTAGATGAAAAAAATCGTAGCAGGCAATCCATCTGCAAAAGTACAAGAAATTAGGACGGAGGCAGGCAACAAACGAGCCACGTGACTAAATGCCCATTAGCTCAAATCAATCATGCTCCAATACCATTTAGAATTTTAAATCAGACTACATATATTGGGGGTAAAACTTATTAGTCGGGTGTGATTATTGCCTTTATATGTAGCCCCTTTATTTATTTGACGCGCGAATTTATATATTGACAAAACTATATAACTTAAGGAATAGAAGAAGCTTAACTGATACTATTTTTGTGCTTTGGTTGTAATAGTAGGGGTCACCAATGAATTGGTCATTGTTTATATCCACAATGGTAATATCTTTGGTAGCTTATTGAAGTGGAAACTGATCTTCATCTGGATGATGCATCTTAACTGTGCCTTCCTATACTCGACCCCTTGCTTTATGCTGCTGGTAGTGCCAAGATTCATGATTCGCCCTGATTTCCAAGATTGGTTCCATTTCAAGGTATCCTGAAACTTTCTTAGAAACCAATGTGCTTCTGTGCATTTTCATCCGCGTTTGAATTATTCCATGACAACCATGTTTCCAGCTTTGATATCTTCTCTGTTTTTGGTCCTTTTACGTTTATTTCCATATAATTTATAAGATTGGTGTTGATTATCAATGAATGACTGGTGAACTAAGGTTGTGGTATTGGCATTCCCTGCAGGATCTTTCTCAACCAAAGTCCGAAGCAAGTCCTCCAGATGGTCTTTTGGCAGTTCCTCTCTTAAGACACCAGGTTTGTACCTGCCTTTATCTATGCCTTGCTGCTCCGTCTGGGCTAACCTTTGGTTTTGATGAATTTTGACTTATAATTGGCTCTTTGCATGTAATGCAGAGTATTGACTGAAACACAATGGAATAGGATATGCTAATGTACTAGTGACCTTAAAATTTGAGTGTAAAGTTTGGAATAAACACTGACCAGAACTGCAGCATTGCTATCTGAATGGCCACAGTTTCATGGAAAGAATTAAGAAAATGAGTTATTTATTAGTATTTTTTATGTGCTTCTGCGGCAGTTATCTTGACTAGGTAAACTAACTTGATAATGTACTATTCCAGTTTTATCAACATTACAATTGGATAATTTATCCTCTCTCCTTTTCGATCTTGATAAACAGTTCAGTAAAGTAGTTAATTATGTCTAGGAGGTCGGCATCAAGCAGAAACTTATTAATTTATTTCTTGTACACAATATGCCTGGATACTGTGTTTCGTCCATAGTCAGGTTCTTGACCTCATGGGTGATGAATGTGGGAGTATTGTAGGCTGTACAACATATGTGAATGTATTTTATTATGCATAGTGGACTGAGCAGAAACTCTACAATCACCCATTTTATAGCTCGACCAAACCAATAGCTCAAGCTAATAAATGGATGCCTAATGTGTTTATCAAGCGGGAACAAAATCCACATATTTAGATGTGGGACTATGGCACCTCTTCACTCTTAGGCCGGGTTGCACTGAAACAAGGATAACATATGGGCCTTTGGCCTTGGAGTATAAGTTGAAAAAGACAACTGTGATACCATATTTTTGAAAAAAGATTTTACATATAAAAACAACAGTCAAGCCCGGCTCAATATATACTTGAAAAACTCTACATGGCATCAAATCTTGATTTGGCATTTGGTATTGGGTTTTTGTGGCCAGTTAGGCATCCAACATTAGAGCATGTGCCATGTGGCCATTTGCTGCCTGCCTTGTAGTCTTCAGTCTTTATGCAGATGGTCCCCGATCCATATCCTGCTATGGCGTGCGTGTGGAGACACAAGGTCAAGGAACACGCAAGGGGACATAGAAAAAAGAGCTTACTCATAAAGATGAGAGCCAGACCCAACTAGCAAGGTTGACCTGTTAGGTGTGGAGTCTAACTCGATGTTAAAAATTCTACAACATAAAGTTTCATAGTAAGCATGTTTGTCAACACTCAACGGGCTTGGTACAGAATTGAGCCAAATATGTTGAAACAATTTTGATCCTGTAAGTTGAAGATTTTGAAATAGCTAAGAACTGGTTGTTACAGTCAGCAAACTATAAATTATTATAATCATTAACTCATATGAGCAGTTTTATGATTTTCCAAGCACCATCATGGTGGTAGTTTTGGATCTGTAAACCAGAAGTTGGCTGTTCCCTTGCCGATAAATTTTCAATTTCTATGATGGCTGGCATTGCAATGTCCATAAAATAAGTTGTCAGTCTTTCTATAGGTTGTCTACTTCTATAGGCGTACTTCACACTCACCATGTGTATTCTCTGATTTGTTTAACCTGATGTTTGTTATAGAGGATTGCTTTGTCATGGATGGTCAACAAGGAGACAACCGGCACAAACTGCTCTGGAGGAATTCTGGCAGATGATCAGGTCTGCTTTGGGTGCCTTTCCACCACTGGACTATAGTCAGATACTAGGCTTATTTTCTGAATTATACTCAATAACTTTTTTGCAGGGATTGGGCAAAACAATATCAACGATTGCACTTCTGCTGAAGGAAAGATCTATATCTTCTAGAGCATCTCCATCAGCTGCAAAAGAAGGTGAACCAGAAACTTTAAATCTGGATGAAGATGATGATGAGACTGCTGATCTTCATGAAATAAAAGAAAATGGTGAACTATATAGACCTATGTCAAACGGAAGTACAGCAGAAAGCAGGAGAGCTTTTGTAGTTAAGGGGGGAAGACCAGCTGCTGGAACGCTTGTTGTCTGTCCCACAAGTGTTCTTCGACAGTGGGCTGATGAGTTGCATAATAAGGTAACCAGTAAAGCCGATCTCTCTGTTCTAGTATACCATGGGAGCAATCGAACAAAGGATCCTTATGAACTGGCCAAGTATGACGTTGTTCTTACTACATATTCTATTGTTAGCATGGAGGTGCCAAAGCAACCTCTTGCCGATAAAGATACTGATGATGATGAGAAAGGAAATTTGGACGCTGATGTTGATCGACCTATGGGCCTTTCATCAAATAAGAAAAGGAAATATCCTCCGAGTTCTGGTAAGAAGTGCTCCAAGAATAAGAAGGGAAGGGATAGTTACCTGCTTGAGTCTATTTCTCGCCCTCTTGCTAAGGTTGGCTGGTTTAGGGTTGTTCTGGATGAGGCCCAGAGTATTAAGAATCACAAAACTCAAGTAGCAAGAGCCTGCTGGGGTCTTCGTGCTAAACGTAGGTGGTGTTTGTCAGGGACTCCCATCCAGAATGCAGTTGATGATCTTTATAGCTACTTTAGATTTCTCAGATATGAACCTTATTCTAGCTACCAGGAATTTTGTTCAAAAATAAAGGTTCCAATTAATAAACATTCGTCAAAAGGGTACAAAAAGCTGCAAGCAGTCTTGAAGACAATAATGCTACGTCGTACTAAAGGTTCGAATGCATATTGGGTTGCGTGTGTTAATTACTTTGCCTTGCAATAATGATAGCACTGAGATCATCGATTATGCTTTTACAATTTATGATACTATTTATAACTTTGTGTTTCTATACATGTCCATTAATGGTTATCATGTCATCTTACAATTTTGGAACATTTTTTCCATGCTTTGTATGAAAAGTTGTTTTAATAACATTAACTGAAAGTATGTATTTGATTCTCATCATTTTCTTTGAAGCAAGGGATGCCAATAGTGTATAAGCTGATTCCTTTTCTGTTACCTATGCATCCTTAGTGTGTTGACTCATGATTATTTTACTATAATTGTTCACTTTAGGCACACTTCTTGATGGGCAACCTATAATTACCTTGCCTCCAAAGTCGGTAGAACTAAAGAAAGTGGAATTTTCGGCGGAGGAGCGTGATTTCTACACTAAGTTGGAGGCTGATTCACGAGCTCAGTTTGAAGTATGGTTCATTGGGAGATTTTATATGATATTGTTATGCATATGATTCCTATGTTATACCCATATTGAACTTCCTAATGAACCCATGGTTAAGCACTATGTATATTTGCTGCATCAGGAATATGCTGCTGCTGGCACAGTGAAACAAAATTATGTTAACATCTTGTTGATGCTGTTGCGTCTTCGGCAAGCTTGTGATCATCCTCTTCTTGTGAAAGGATGTGATTCAAGTTCTGTGTGGAAATCCTCGGTTGAATCAGCAATGAAATTTCCTCAGGAGAAGCAAAGTTGTCTACTGAGCTGCTTAGAAGATTCTTTGGCACTTTGTGGCATCTGCAATGTATGTGACTGCTTTTCTTCTCTCCATATATAAGTGTGTGTATTTCTATTGATTTTTTATATTCCCTTTTGAATGTATTTGTACCTTCGTGCACATTTTCAGTTTTAACTTTTGTGGATGGTGAATAAGAAATTTTGCAGCCCCTAGGGCTAAATCCTTGGTGGTCACTTGCTTGGGAGCAGGTGGGGTTAGTTAGGGGTTTTTCTGCAATTTCTTGTAATCCTGCAATAATAGGGAACTCTTAAAAAAACAAGTATTAAAATTTGCTTTTCTCTCCTTTCTTTTCATGTTCATGTCAATTAATTTTCATTATATGCTGATGGCTTCGGTTCCAACTTCTTATATTCATTTTGAAACTTGTGGTAGTAAGACATCACCTTTGTACGAGAATTAAGTCAACCGGAAACAAGTTTTGTTTTCGACCTGAAGCGTTTATAATAATCTGAAAGATGTGCTCTTTTTGGCTAGAAATCCTTCCCAATTTTGCAGTATGAATTACATTTGGTAGCATGTCATGTCATACAATCTGCATATTGAGTTGGTTACTTTAAAAATTGAGATGATAGAGCAGCAATCTCTCTTTAGTAAATTAGTAGAGCATATTATTGGTTGCAATTTCTGTCTTAAGTAAACAAATTATTGGTGAATGTGCCAAATGTCCTGCTGTATGGTTCAAATGAATTTTTGTGTTGGGAGGTTTTACTCATCTATCCCTCTGCAGGATCCTCCTGAGGATGCGGTTGTTACTGCCTGCAGTCATGTTTTCTGCAACCAATGCATATTGGAACATCTTAGTGGTGAAGATAACCAGTGCCCAGTCACAAATTGCAAAGACCCACTCTGCGTGTCTTCAGTATTTTCTAGACACACATTAACCAGCTCCCTGTCTTGTGGTGATAGTTGCAGTAATGGTTCCGAACTTGTCGAGACGACAGAATATTGTTCAGAGGATTCTTCTAAAATCAGGGCTGCTCTTGAGGTCATGCAGTCACTTCTGCCTAAACCTGCATCAGAAAATGACATATCTTCTGAAGGAGCTCCTCAAAACTGTTTGAATTCCCAGGAAAAAGGAAATAATAGTAGTAGTGGTGGTGGTGGAGAGAAAGCTATAGTGTTTTCTCAGTGGACAAAGATGTTGGATTTGGTTGAAGCTTCCCTCAAGAGCTCCTCCATTCACTATAGGAGACTTGATGGAACAATGTCAGTTGTTGCCAGAGATAAAGCTGTGAAAGATTTCAACATCCTTCCAGAGGTTGGTTAATCACTCGGTCTTTTGTTTTGCTATTATATAAAAAAGAAATAAAACTCATTTGTTGTTTTCTCACTCACTCTCAGAGATATGATTTTCTTGTATAATACCATTTGTATTTATATATACAGGTGACTGTTATCATCATGTCCCTGAAAGCTGCTAGTCTTGGACTGAACATGGTGGCAGCTTGCCATGTTGTTCTCCTGGACCTATGGTGGAACCCTACGACAGAGGACCAAGCTATAGACAGAGCACATCACATTGGGCAGACTCGTCCAGTTAAAGTTGTGCGTTTAACTGTCAAGGATACGGTGGAGGATCGTATTTTAGCTCTTCAGGTAATTAATTTATTTGCATGGTTTACTAGTCTCTCTTTACCATTAGTGTAATAATATTTGGTTGGTTGGTTGGGCAGCAAAAGAAGAGAAATGGTTGCATCTGCATTTGGTGAGGATGAGAGCAGCGGTCGAGAGAGTCGCCTGACGGTAGAAGACTTGAAATACTTGTTCACTGCATGATTTTGAAGGCACTATACATACATGGCTAACAATAGGATTGTTTCCAAGAAGCAGAGAGAGGAGGAAGAATTAATGATGCAATAACTCATTCTTTTACTGGGAAAAGAACACATCTGTCTGCTTGCTGACCAGTTTAGTATAGGGAGGAGCACACGCACAGGCACAATATTCACTTCCCGTGTTTGGGTGTAAATCATATCAATATAGTTAGTTAGTGTGTTAATGAAATTTGCTTGTTGATATACTTTTCCAAGTGCAGAGGTAGGTAACAAATTGCAAATTCGATCCATGCACAGCAATACATTAGAATGAAAATGAGGGTGAAGAAAATATCATTAATTTCTAATTATTAATAATGGAAGGAAGTTGCAAGGACAGAGTAAAATCTTCTTCACCCACCAATGATACAATACAAAATGTGGTTACCTAGGTTTGTTTGTTGTTGCATCTGTGGTTCAACCAATCCAAGATGTGTGACCTGACGGTGTGGACGTTGTGGTCGGTCTCTCCGAAGAGCAGGGAATGCATCATCCCGTGGTAGATCTTGATGGTCTTATCGTGGCTGAGGGCCTCCCTGTAGAGCTCCCTGCTGACCTCAGGGTCGGTGACCACGTCGGCGCTCCCGTGGAGGACGAGGAAGGGGATGGTGACGTGAGGGAGGCGGGTGGATATGTAGTCGGTGACCCTGAGGAGCTCGACGACGGTGCCGAGCCTGGGCCTGCCCCTGTACCTGGCGGGGTTCATGTCGGCGACGGCCTTCTTGGCCTCCACCTTGACAGACTTGGCCATGAGGTCCCCAGTGGGGACGATGGGCAGGGTGGGCAGGAGCCGAGCGAGGGCCGTGAGGGCCTGGGGGATGGGCCACCTGGGCCTGACCTTGTCGGAGATCCTGCACATGGGGGCCACGAGGACGGCGCCGTGGAAGGCGTCCCCGGGGGCGGCGAGGTGGAGGAGGAGGCAGATGGCGCCGCCCATGGACTCGCCGTAGAGGAAGGAGGGGAGGGACTCGAATTGGAGCCTCACCAGGTTGAAGAAGTGTCGGCAGTCGGAGACGAGGAGGTCGACGTCGGGGACGAAGGCGCGGAGGCCGTGGGAGAGGCCGTGGCCCTCGAGGTCGAGGGCGAAGCAGGCGAAGCCCATCTGGGCCAGGAAGATGGGCGTGCCCTGGAATGTCCAGCTGATGTTGTTGCCGTAGCCGTGGACCATGAACACGACGGCGCGTGGAGGCGTGGGCGAGGATGGGAGCCATGACCGAGTGAACAGCTTCAGGCCTCTGGGGGATGTGTAGAAGGAGGACGACCCTTTGATGCCTTGCTGCGCGTAGTACTCCTCTTCGGGCGTGTCGCCCCAATAATGCTCCACCATTCCCTCTCCCTCTCCCTAAACAAGGCTTTGCTTTCGATTTCCTTCTCTCTCTAGCTACTGCTTTTCCTTTCCACGCTATTCCACCTACACCTATACAACATCTCGTGGCTATCAAACCATTTACATTTCATTACAAATAACACTCCTGCTCCATTTTGACCTTTACAAAATTCATTCTGCCACGATTTTTTTAGATTTATGATGTTTATTATATCTTAAAAGATAAAAATATCCTTAATTGTTTAAAGGTTTCAAATCAAGCTACTCTTCCATTTCCTTTTAGAGTCTCTCCGCAATATTTTTAATCCACACATAGAATTCATGCCCCCGTCTTCAAGCCCTTGTGAGCTTTAACATCAAAGTTTGGACTCCGTCGGCGGAACTGGTGTAGGAGTTTGTGTTCTAATCCAAATCTTTTCAATGTAATTATCTTATATTATGCAATAAAGAGGCATTTTTATTATAATTGTGTTGTAATAATGAGTCAAACGATAATTTCATCTAGAGTCATTGAGTATGTCATCACTAATAGTAGAACATTTAGTTACTATGAAATTATGTTTGACGAATCACTAGTTGAAACCTTATTCATAAGTGACTAGCGTGAGGATGATTTATGATCAAGTTCTGCTGATCATGAGTAATGGGATTACCAAAGTCATATCACGAATATTATCTGGAATATGGTATTGGATGACCCGACTTGGAGTATGGCTTACGGATACCTTAAGTCACCAACGCATGCTCCGTCGTCGTGTGATCACAAACTTAAGACCTTGGAGCGAGTGGCTCACATGCACGTCACTCCATGTGTTTGACATGCCCTAACGCTACTTGTAACAGGGTAGTCATAACGGACATCGTTGGCTCATGAACGGGTGTGGTGGGAGCGTAAGTTGCGTCCGAAGGGGCAAGCGTATACATATAGAATTTTGAATTTCATAAAGTTTATCGAAAAGAATGCATCAGAATGTGGTCGTGGCCGATATTGGTGCATGTGCAATGATTGTTTTAATATGATTGACCAACATAAAGATACAATAGATGCACACTTAGTGCGCTATGGCATGGTTCAGACATACACAGTTTGGATCTGTCAAGGTGAAGCACATGACTGAAATTCGTATTTGAGTGCAAGACGGGAAGGAAAACGGGACGAGGCTTCGAGTAGTCGAAATATCGATCCTGTTGTAGAGCTTGTGGAGGATTTATTCCAATGGCCAAGAAACTTTGGTGAAGATCGAGTAGATGCGGAAGAAGAAAGAGGAGAGGGTGAGCACCCTTCGAAAAAAATAGCGATGGTCGCGTATGACGAGCTAATACGTCTTGCGAAAATCTCATTGTATGTAGAGTTCAAGATCTTCTGTCTGAAAACGCAGTTGAAATTGATGACCATGAAGGAAGCAACATCAACGTCGAACACTTCTTTCGATAGATTTTGTGAGTTTTACAAATCTGAGCTCCTGTCGCCAAACTCGCACCCTGAATCATATGCCGAAGCAAATAAGATGTTGAATATGATAGGAATGGATTGTATCAAGTACGATGCTTGCAAGTACGAGTGCATCTTGTACTACAAACAGTATAAAGAAGCCAATTTCTGTCCTACTTGTCGCACGTCTAGATGGGAAGACGAGACACAGAAACGATGGAAATGAAGGAAAATTGGCAGGTACTTTCCTATAATTTTGCGGCTCCAGCGTCTGTACATGTCAGCGAAGACTCCTGACCACATGCGGTGCCACGGGCAAAGGGTAAAAGACAGTAACAAAGTTGCGCATCCAACATATGGCGAATCGTGGAAAGAGTTCGATACATTGTACCGAACATTTGCCGCAGACTACCGAAACGTGCTTCTTGTGCTAATGAGTTTATGGCGAATCGTGGTTTTAACTCGTACGATTGCATTTGTTTATGTGTATGAGGAAGGAGTACAATATTCTATCGCTACTTGTTTCCGGGGCAAAATCACCTGGTAAGTGTTTGGACGTGTTTATGCAGCCATTGATGGACGACCTCAAAGTTTTGTGGGGCACATGTGTACAAACGTATGATCGGCTAAGTTGCGAGTAGTTTTGGATGCATGCATCCGTGATGTACACAATTAGCGACTACCCAGGGCTAGGAATATTAGGTGGAATTCAGGTGAAGGGATACAAGGCATACCCCATTTTCCTTGACCAACTCGATGCTACATACAATCGTCGTAGAATGTCATACCTCAGAAACCGTAGATGGCTATTAGCGGATCACGAATACCGAGAGATGAGACGTGAATTCAATAGGGTGACTGAACATCGACCACCCCTAATGGCTCATTCTTCTGAGGAAGTCCTCAGATAGACAAGACTTCATGAAAATCCTAAACAGAGTTGGCATCCGTCGTGTGCGCCAATACAAGGTAGGCCCTTATTGGATGCATCATCCCCTCGGCCTCGGGGTCGAGGTATACATCCACCTCTCCCGGAACGGTGATCCCCGGCCGACACATCTGGTTCCGTCATTTAACAGCTAGTTCGAAGAAGGCTCGACAAGTGGGACCCAAGAGCCAAAGAAGAGTTCGTGCGGGCTGGCAAAATGCCGTAAGCTCCAAGCGATGATAAAGGATAAACCCTTTCCGATCACGTGGGACTTCGACAAGAGGAAAATCATAATCAACAACGATCCGTCGTTTGACTCCACCCAAATCGTCCGCTTCATTGGGGGTCACATCAGGACGAGGATCGTACCAACCAGCGCCTTATTTCGTGACTCGCCACGCCACGAACAATAAAAGATTTGGTCTGCAGTCGGGGTATGCTCAATTTGTTTTTCTTAAATAGTACTTTCCAAAAATTGATGTAACGATTTTTTTTTTCAATTCCAGTCGGCGGTAGATTACCATGCATTGCCAGGGCGAGTCTAAAAGTGGCTTGCTTGACATATGCAGAGGCGCTACTCTGAGTTCTTGGGGGAGTGCAAGAGAAACTTCATCCCAGTAGACTTTATAGGTTGGGAGAGCACTTGGGATTGGCTCTGCGAGCACTTCGAGTCCCCTGCTCATGTGGTACTTTTTATTTAATTTGTTTTTTGTATGAAAAAAACACTAATATATATTGTTGGTAATGCAATTAATTCATGCGTCTCATGAAAAAAACACTAATATGTCCTACACCTTTGACAACCACGCTGCGAAGAAGAAGAAGGATGAATCCTTGTATCCGCATGTGGACGTGTATGTGGACGTTTACGAGAAATACGACAATCATGATAAGGTATATTTTGAATTCGTTCACACGTGAATTTATCCATTAATTTTTACCTCTTTGATCTATAAATTTAACAATCCACATCACATAAAATATATTAGAAATATAGAATATGTGTAGATTGTCATGTCCACGTTCATAAAATGTTAAGAGGTGTAAACTGTTATCTCCATTACTTTACTAATATATCTACCTTTAATATTTACTCTTTGTTCCCCGAATACGGAAATAGATAATGAATAGTATTTAATTGTTTTTAACTCGTTCACATGAAATAGCTAATGAATCCACTTTATCCTTTTCACTATATTTATGTTTAATTAATGAGTGGAACCGCTTAGCTGACAGGATGCTAACAACTAGCTATTCTACGATACACTTAGAGCTACCGAAGTTCTTATCCTATATACTACATCTCATTTACGAAACTATAAGAGTTAACAGGTTCTCTATCATAGATAGTTAATGCGATTATAAGAGGTTTTAGAGTTTTATGAATCTAATAGAGTATCCAGAGAGTCTAATAATTAATAGTACTTAACTTACACTAACTACTCTATACTATTATACTTTCATATCCTAGATACTTTTAGGGGTTATTATTTAGGAATCCAATAGTTTTATTCATGAATAATTCATAATTCATAGATCAGACTTTACCAGGAAACAAATGGATAACAAAACAAAAGAGAATTACTCACTTTCCAGTAACTTGGCAACAGTTAATACACGTTATCTTCCTCTTTTAGAGAATAAAATACCTCTCAATCTTGATTATTTGATTTGCTTTTCATCATATTAAGGTTTTAGAGAAGTTGGTCAAAGGTAGTTGTCTTTTGATCTGCTTATAAGTTTTTCTTTTTATACATGCTTCCAATTTCTTGGATATTATAATTATACATGGTCCTTAATTATTGTAACTATATGATTACAGGTTAAGAAAATTAAGTCCTTTATTGAGCGCAAAATTCTTGAACGTGCCGCATAAGCTACTGACAAAACTTGCGCCTCTGTCGTTCTACATGAAGTGCAAAGAGATGAAAAGGTTTAAATTTTTCAGGAGTTGGTCGAGACAGACAACCATCGGGGTAGCATCATCCCCGACACAGGTGGTGAATACAGACGCCCATTGAAACGAGAGGTGGTGCCCGTACTGCTGGCTCCATGATGTCTGAGGAGCGGATTGCTGCCGAGATAAGCGTCAGAACGGTTGTATTTTAGGAGAGGCATCGACAGGTTGAAGCAGAATTAGCAGCGATGCACATACAACATGCCCTAGAATGTGAGGCAGATCGTCGTGCAATGGAGGCTCGGGTGAAGGAACAACTTGATGCGGAACGTGCGAAAGCTGAGGCAGAGCGCGATGAACTGCAGGCTCGCTTTTTAGGCCGACTTGGATAATCAGCTGCAGGACATGGTTCGACGGTTCATGCAGCAGATGCCGTTCCCGACTCCGTCGCTACCGCTCTCGACTCCAGCAGAGTTGCTACCACCGGCACCGCTCTTGACTCCGGCAGAGTTGCCACCACCAGCGCCAATATCCATTCCGACACTGACCCCACCTCCGGCACTAAGCCCAACTCCCCCGCCTCAAAACCAGGAGCAAACTCCGGTCGAGCAGTCGAAGAAGATAAAATCACTTTTTGGCATCCTGTAGTTGTATTTCGTGTTATAACCTTGAAAACAGTTTCAGAAAACTTGGTTGTATAAATATTTGTGTGCAACTTTAAGTTTGCTATGTTTTGAAATGCTGCAACAGCTTAGGTTTTAGATGTTGTAATGTAACAGGTTTGCAACTAGGGGCAATAGAAATATTGAGCCAGGTGCTGTTAATGTTGGAGTTGTGCCCTAGCTCAATGTAATAAGTTATCTATATGTAATGTTTTATCGTCTTTTGGAATAAATAAAACGACATTATATTACTAATGTGTTGTAGTAATAAATTAAATGTGATTCGATGTATATCATTATGTGTGTCATAAATAGTAGTAGAACTGTAGATCAAAAAGAATCAAATTTAATAAGTCTCTAGTCATGAATGTTCATCAGAAGCGACCAGTATGAGGATAACTCTTTATAATCACGCTCTAGTGATCATGGTATGGCAAGTGCGGGAGTTAGATCATGGATATCATCCGGGGAATGATATTGGACGACCCGATTATGAGTATGTAGCATAGATGTTGTCATGAGCATACTCATATCTCGTAGTTTGTCAAAGTATCCTTAGAGCGAGGAGTCTTTGTAGTTACTATGTAGTCAGTGGCTGAGTTTGACGTTGCCTAAAGTTATCTGTAAAAGGGTAATCATAAGGGCTCTGATTGACTCAGTTATGGATTACATGAGAGAACACGAAAGACGGCTAAGGATTTATCCCTCATGCTCCGGCATGGGAATTATATCTGTTTGGGCCATTTGATGAGAGTGACTGACAGGAAATGCATGGCCATGCTAGTGATACGCGGTACCGGGTTTTCAATCATCTCACAGATCAAGAAACAATTATTGATTAAATAAGGATGACGGCTCTATGTCTTATGATCACCATAGATATCTTGTGATAAAGGGATAATGACATGGAAGATATGAGGTTAAATCGAATCATCGATAATCATGGACGTTAGGTAATCATAATGTCTGACTAGAGGCCACTTATGATGAAAATGGCAAATTGGTAATTTTGCGCTGACCTACCAATGGGTCGTGAGCCTAGAGGGTCACACACTTTAAGCAAGGCATATGAAAAAAGGACTATGAAAGTAAAGATATGAGAAAGTTCACTTTCCGTTTAAGTTGAACCGGGACAGTTCAAGCTAAACTGGAATGGTTTAGAAAATTTTCGGTCTAGGTTGTAAACTAGACGGTTAAGAAAATTGGTTTAAGAGAATTATGGGCTGATTTAATTAGGCCATTTAATTATAATCTAAGCTTAATGGATTTAATTAAATGAGTTTAAGTAGATTGGGCTTGAGGCCCTTTTATGTTTTATTAATTTTAATAAATTAATAAAACAAATAATAAAAGGAAGAATTAGGATTTTTACAACCCTAATTCGTCCCCCCCTGTGTGGCTGATTCTCTCTCTCTCTCCCATTCTCTCTCTCACGTTTTGCTCCCTTAATTCCCTAAGCTATTAAATTAGGATTTTGAGCTTTAATTCATAATCAAAGGCCTTCCTTGTGTGGACTAACTTTAGAGAACACATCATTTTGTGTTAAGATTGGATTCCTCAAGGTAATAATTTTAGATTCATGTTATTTACTATGCTGAAATTTATTGCATGAAGACCACATGTTCTTTATATGAAATCCATGGTTAAATATCGCTTCCGCTTGCATGAAATTTATTGTTTGAGACCCCATGAAATTCATTTAGTTAAAATTGTCCTGTACCTAGCGGCTAGATATTGCAAAATACTCGCTGGTAATTAGAAATTAACATAGCCGGCGAGATTTTGCAAATACTCGCTGGCTAGGTAAAATTTTAATTACCAGCGAGTATTTTCAAACACTCGCCAGCTAATTAAAATTTTAATTACCAGCGAGTATTTTTAAAGACTCGCCGGTTAAGTATAAACCTACCCGGTGAGGTTTTGACTTTATCTAACCAGCGAGTTTTTGAATCAAAAACTCGTTGGGAAAGACCTTTCTCGTCGAAATCTTCCCAGCGAATAATTCGCTGGCTTGGCAATTCTAGCGAGTTTTTTTTTAATTTCCCAGCGAGACCAATATCTTGGTGGAAATTCGATTGCCATTTGTAGTGAACCCTCTCTCTCCCTCACCCACTTATTAAGAGACTCATTGTTGTGCCTTCCACATGGTAGGAGTGCACACTCCCAACCCACTCTCTTGTTGTGGATGGTCTTATATTTGAATTAAAACTTGTTATACTTAAGAAATAGGGTATTTTTAGGGCTGTAAACTAATGTAAAATTCAATGAATTGCTTGAACTACTTATTCTTGGGACTAATTTAAACTCGATACTGTGTTTATTGAGAAATCGTACTTGACAGAGTAGTTTAAAAAGACTCTTGTAATCTCGAATGAATGGCCTTTGGGGCCTTGATAGAGCAGCTAAAAACTTAAAAGTGTGAATGTGCCTATTAACGAGAAGAGTCAAGCACATGCGTAATATAGTAGGTTTTTGAGTCTACTTGTCGAGATCTTAATTTAATATTAACAAAAATGACAGGTACAATGTTTTTTTCTCAAACCATAATCCAAATTTGAAGTTATTTAAGCTTCAGTCGAACTATGTCTTTTGGGTCAAGCTTAACCCCTGACCGTTTTATTTTAAATTACAGGTTAGATAGAAAATGGGAAAAACTGCTATATACTATGATGTTTGTGCAAGAAAGTGTTGTTTTCTTAGTTACTGGTAAAAAAAAGGTTATGAATTTTGTGCATACATTTTTCGTACAAAATGCATGCATTTTTTAAAATGGGAAAATGCCCATAAATTAATATATTAAAAAAGTTGAAAGGTAAATATACCTTTTAATTTTTTTTAATCTTTTGATTAAAATATATATATTAAAATATAATTAAAAATTCAAAGAATATTGGACCTGGACATTGTCGAGTCCTTGAGACCCCTTGGTTAGAAAGCGACAATACACTAACCAGTGGAGGGGTAGCCATTTCATCAGATATGCGAGTCTTGGAGTTGTATAGACCGGAGTGCCGAGCTTGGGACGAGATAAAAGTAAGAGCACATTTTGATAAAGAAACATGTAAGAGAATATTCACCATTATTCCTAGCTGGTACGAAACAAGGAACCATTAGCATTGGGAAAAGGAACCATTAGTATTGGGAAGCGGACAACACTGGGAGTATATAGTCAGAAGCGCCTATCGAGACATGTGTAAAAGGAGACAGATCTTGGCTCTGCCGGAACAAGCATTAAGTTGGAGAGGTATGGAAACTGAGAGTTCCGCCTAAAGTAAATTTTTTTTATATGGAGAGCCATATCAAATCTGCTCCCGACTAGGTCCCGCCCGGCAGAAAATGGTCTCCCAATCGTCACACAATGTCCCATTTGTGGGCATACCGAAGAGACAGTTGATCATGTCTTCTTTAAGTGTAGTGTAGTAAACCCTATTTGGGGAGATAGACTCCTACAATGTATCCGAGGGAGAATGGGTACAAAACCAATAATGAGTAATTGGCGGAATTGGGTGGAAAGGGAGGACGAGGCAAGCCTGTGGGCTATCACTCTATGGGCAATTTGGGGTGCGAGGAACCAAACTCTTTGGAAATCAAAAGCCTTTCATCCAGCAAGTGTAGCAGCAATGGCTAAGGGGCTTCGAAGAACCTAGGCCGTGACAAAATCAGGTGAAAAAGGTTCTGGTCCAGATAGACTATTAGCAGAGTCCCCAAAGGTATGGATCCCCCCGGGTCTAGGGAAACTAAAGATAAATGTGGATGGAGGAATAGATGCATAGAGGGGGTTCTGGAGCATAGGGCTGGTATGTAGGGAATCAGAAGGGCGTATTGTGAAAGCTCTCTTAAGACGATTTTCAGGACATCTCCATTCCGAAGAGGTGGAGGCCGTAGGAGTTAGATAAGCGCTATCATGGGAAAAAGAAAATAGGCTGGAATGAAGCGATATTAGAAACAGATTGTCTTAGGGTGGTGGATAGTGTCCGAAAAATGAAGCAAACGATAAATATGTTTGGGGGTATCATCCACGACCGTAGGCGCTTCCTTTCGGCCCCAGGGGATGATCTTACTCAAAGTTTTGCTCGTAGAACATGTAATAAAGTGGCTCACGAATTGGCCAATTATGCATTAACTAACAGTAACTGGGATTATGGTGAGGGGTCTGTCCCACCAATTGTAGCTTCAGCTTTCCGGCTTGATGCTGGGTTAATTGCTTTTTCTTAAATAAATTTCCTTGAAAAAAACAATATTAGTTTTCAAAATCGATACCCCAACTTCAAAAGTTTCATTTGGGGTATCCAAAGATTAAATAACCGTCATTTAACTCAAATTCTGATACATATAACTGAATTGATTTGTTAAAAAATCTAAAATACCCTCAATAGTTCCGATTTTAAATTAGACTAGTCTAACCGGTTTAAAATTAGTCTAATCAATTCAAAACCGGTATGACCAGTCCAAATTAATTTGTTTATTACGATTTTCCCATTGTCCCTTGATATAATACCACATGAAGATTTCTATTTCAATTTGAAGAATTGTTGCAGCATAAGAGTGTTGCAAAATGAAAGAAGAATAAAAGCCCAGTCTTAGAAGAAACAGAATTGATCCAAATAACTCAAATTAATAATAATAATAATAATAATAATAATAATAATAATAATAATAATAATAATAATAATAATAATAATAATAATAATAATAATAATTTGCTACAACTAAATTAGCGCATTTTACACTTTATTACATCTATAATAAAAGTTCAAATTGAGTTCAGTTGGTTGTAGGGCTGTCCATTTTTACCCGAGACCCGACTCACCCGACGACCCAACACGACTCAAACCCGTATAACCCGAGGATTAGGGTTTCAAATGGGGGTTTTGAAATTCTTTCTAAATTATATTTTAATTGAAAATTTCAATTCCAAATTTTGGGTTACAAATTGGGGATTTCAATTTTGGGGGTAAGGGTTTTAATTAAAGTCCGATTTCAATTTTGGTTTTAAGTTGTAATCTCGGGTCATACGGGATTAGGGTTCTATTTTAATTTGGGGGTTTAGGTATCTAATTTAATTTTGGGATTTAGAATTTGAATTTAAGTCTTCAATTTGGGGATTAAGGCTCATAATTGAGAATTAGGAATCATGAATTAGGTTTAGGGTTTTGATTTCTATTTAAATGTGTAATTATAATTTTCTGGAATGTGTAGTAAATAATTTGGGGTCAATTGTGTTTCTAAATTGAAATTAGATTTGGAATTAGACCAATCTTGGGTCTGTCGGGTTGAACCTGACTCACCTGACAACCCGAGTCATTCAAACTCGACCACTCGAGTGTCAAGCCGAGTCGAGTTCCGGGTCCGACTTCCTGGACCCGACATGAGCCGAGTCGGGTCTTTCCGACCCGACCTGATGAACAACTTTACTTGGTTTCATGATTTTACACTTTACTCTAACATCGTTAGAACTTGAACGGAAAACATAAACTTTTTTTAAAAAGGTATAAATACCCCTTTATTGATTAGAAATAAATTCTTCTGATTTGGCTCGGACTAGTAATAAACCAGAATTGGTATCTAGTTTGGGCAGTTTGACCGGTTCGACCAGATCCTATGTCCTCTTTCATCGTCGATTATCCGACAGTTTCTCCGGCTTGGAAGTCGATGTTCAACGAGTAGCGACAATCCGACGAGGAGGCCACTGACCTCCGGTCATATCCGATCCGGGTTTGGGAGCTAGGGTTTTGAGATCTAATTCGACCTCGGAGTCTCTGTTTATGGCGGCTTCTACTTCTCTGGTTGTCCTCGAGTTTGTCATTCTCTCTCCGCTCGCTAGATCAGGATTCTTCGCCGCCGAAGTGCCGCTAGAGTGATGCTCGCTCGTATCTTTCTGTCCAGGAATGGTAGGCGGAGATTGCTTGTATCTTTTCAAATTTAATGCTCAGCCTTCGCTCGTCATCAGGGACTAGAAATTCTCTCAACTAAACATGGCCGTACCGAGAATCTGAATTGAATTGGATAAACTCATAAAAAAACTCAAACAAAAAATTGAGTTTATCTTAATTTTTCAAAATCAAAACTATAGAGGATAATGATTATTAAAGAACACTTCTCATTTATATTCAAAACAATATTTTTGTCTCTATAATCTCTTTTTTCAAGAAAATTACTTCAATGGTTGGATTGGTTGTGGTGGTGGAGACGATGGTGGTGTTGTGGTGGAAGAGATGGAGGACAGAGGAAGTAATTTGGGTTTTACTCATGTCGACAACATTCATGAGGAGAGAGGAAGGCGAAGATGCTAGAGCTAGCAGGAGGGAGGCCAAAGCTACCCTGAGCGAGGTGGTCGGCATCTAGCGGTTCTGGTGAGGGGACCTTTGGGTTTCTATGCAGTACCGACATGGACGAACCCATTTTATTTTATTTTAATTCATTTTCTTAAAAGTAATTAATTAATGATCATTATATAATTTAATATTGGTACATGCGGGTTTTTCCTTTGGATGCTGACAAAGGGGTTAAAAGACCGATAACACGATTTCTCGAAGATCGGTTCAGAACATGTGGTTTTCTTGATTTGCTGATAAATTTTTTTTTAATATTGAACCAATCTAATTTCCCAAACCAGATATCAATTTTTGTTTATTATCAGTCCAAACCAAACCAAGCTAAATTGATTTCAAATCAATTCAGTGGTATTTTGTCTTTCTAAAAAAAATTAGATTTTTCGTTCAAATTCTAAAGGAGTTAGAGTAAAGTGTAAAAAAAAAATGAAATAACCTAACTTAAATTTGAACTTTTTATTATGGTTGTAATAAAATGTAAAACGCGCCAATTTAGCTATAATATAGCGTAATCAATTATATATATAAAATTGTACATGTGGCACATATTCTTTAAGAATTTTTTCTTTATTGTTGAGTTTTGTTGATACTTAGATTTTGAAAATAACCTAGTTTTTAGTTATTTTTGTAAATCTTCCTAAGTCTGCTCAGATTCAATGAATTCATATGTCGATATTCTCTTAACTTCTTATAATTATGGATTGGCAATATTCGTTGCATATTTAGATGATTGCACCTCTCTGTTCTCCATATAAACATCGGAGAAGAAAGACAATGAAGCCATCCAATTTCACCAAAAGTTTGGTCAATGTCATTTATGACCACATTTGATGGATTCCATAACAGTTCTTGTGCGATTGTTAAAGACCTGATATGCTAACCTATTTCTGGAATATCCCAGAAAGATCCCTTCATCTCTTTTTTGATCAAATTTTCGGCGAGGATCCCTATCTGCTAAGATGTAACAGGTCGAGCCAAAAACACGAAAGTATTTGAGGTTGGGCTTTCTCTGTAGGGATTTTGGGCTCACCAAAACGTCATGGCAGCGGAAGCATAACCCAAAATCTGCCCAAGATCATGAAACCATTAAATCCCAAGGAAAAACCAAATCTCAAGATTTTACCTTTCGGTTTGATCGTGAATCTGCCCGGCTGAAAACGCGAGTTTGAAGCTCCATATCTCGAGTTAAAAATCTCCAAATGCTTCGATTTTTTCTCGAGAGTGAAAGCCAGTCAATTCTCTACAACTTTCATGTTTTGTTCTTTACCCAGTTCGGATGGAAGAACCTCCGTCTGAAGCAAAACAGTTTGGTCGACGGTGCTGGACAGTGCTGACCGGATTCTTCGGTTGTCGGATTTGTAGCTCCCAAACCAAGGATCTATAGAGAAATTACCATTTCACAAAACATGTAGAAATTTGAGTCTTCTCTAATCTGCAGCTGGTTTCAGGTCAAACATACTTCGGACAAGAGAGTTACACCTCACACAATATTTGTTGCCGGAACTAGACAGTTGCTTCGGTTGATCGAATCAAACAAGAAGAACACGTTTGGATCTTCTCTCTAACGGTATCCACACGGATAGGATGATCAAAGATCCATACACACACAACCTACTAGAGTTGTTTGTGAAGATTGAGAGAAATAAGCCAAGAGGGAGGGAGAGAGAGAGCACCAAAAAACACTTGTGATATTTTTGGTGTTGTGTTGGTTAATGTGTTTGTGAATTGATGTATGTTGGGGTTAAGAGAAGATGATGATGGTCATTGGGTGGCCACCTTTAATCACACTTACCCAACATAGATTAGGATATTGTGTATCTAGTCATCATCCACTTAACTAAAGTTAGTGGAGAAAAAGACTCACCCTTTGCTCCACTATTGGGCCTTGGTTGGGCCGGCGACTAGGGTCTCGTGGCACGAAGTCCAATGCTTCGACCATGAGGTCCCGTGCCGCGTCCAACTTACCCCCGAACTTATCGTACAAAGTCCGACGCGAGATCGACGAAATACTTACTCTTTCTCGATTCGCGTGTCACAATCAATTACACATATCCTTGGCCCAAAACGTCCACTTTTGCCCATGCCTCTCTCTCGAGTATCGCTGACCTTTCTTTATCTCTCATAATCCATATCCTGTGTGTGACCCTGTAGAGTCATGCTGACGTTGGCGGATCGGCGTAAAATTTCATTTTACCCGATCCATCATAAGTGGCCTCTAGTAAGACGTTATGATTACCCGACGTTCATGATGATCGATGATTCGATTCAACTTCATGTAGTACATGTCGCTATCCCTTTATCGCCTGGTATCTAGATTGATCATAAGGCATAAAGACGTCACCCTTATTTAATCAATCTCTGTTTCTCGATCTGTGAGATTACTGAATACTGATAACCCGTATCGTTGGAATGGCCATGCTCTCCCTTCAGTTAATATCTATCGAGTTTCCTAAACAGATACCTATTTCAAACCGTAGTATGAGGGATAAATCCCTTAGTCGCCTTTCGTATCACTCATACAATCCATCCCCATGCCAATCATGTTCGTTATGGTAGTCTTGTTACGGAAAACGTTAGGAACAAGTCAAACACGGTTCCTTACTGTATAGTGATCACAAAGACTCCTTGGTCTAAGGATACGACGACAAGCAACCACAATTGAATGTGTTCATGACTGTATCTATGCAACACCATTTAGTGCGGGTCGTCCAATATGACTCACCCAAGTGATATATATGATCTGATTCCGGGAGCCGTTCCCAATGGAAATAGAATTATACCATAAAGAATCATCCTCATACTTGGTCGCTTCATTAAAGCATATTTGACTTGGGACCCGTTAAGTGTGATACGTACATATATATGGTTCTACTACTTTGGTGGACATATATCAGATCAGACTTAACCTATTACTTCAACACATAAGCAATATAATGTCGCTTTTATATATTGCAAACGATGATTAATATACACAGACATTTACAGACTAATACAATTGGACTAGGGCACAAAAAAGCTTACAATCTCCCACTCACCCCTAGTTCCAATCTAAACCCAGTCTATACCCATTGACTCACATGCTTTTCGTGCTTAGGTTGAGGAAGAGCCTTGGTCAAAGGGTCGGCTGTGTTATCATCTGTTGCAACGTAAATGATCTTCAAATCACCCCTCTCGATGATTTCTCGAATTAGGTGATATTTCCTGGGTACATGTTTGGATCTGTTATGTGCTCTAGGCACATTAGCATATGCAATGGCCCTGAATGCATACTGGATTAGATGTGTTTGACATTATGCCTAACCCAGTTATGAAGCTCCTGATCCATACAGCCTTCCTTGCTGCTTCTGAGGCAGCGATGTACTCAACTTCCTCTGTAGAATCGGCAATGGTGATCGCTTCATTCTTTTTAGCTGAAAGATTTACCATTCAATATGAACACATATCCAGATTGACTTTGATAGTCATCAGGATCCGTTTGGAAACTAGCATCAATAAAGCCTTCGATGACTAGCTCATCATCATTCATTCCCCATACACAAGAAAAACGTCCTTGGTTCTCCTCAAAATTTTGAGGATTGCCCTGAATGCAGTCCATTGTTCCTCACCAGGGTTGGATTGATGCCTACTGGTACAGTTTAAGGCAAATGAGACGTCCGGTCTCGCACATGTCATGGCATACTTGATGGATCCAATAGCCGAAGCATATGGAATTCCATCCATCCTTTTTCCCGCTCATCAGCTGTCACCGGACACTGAGCCTTTCTAAGTTTTATGCCATTACGGATGGGTAAGAATTCTTTCTTGGAATCAAGCATTGAGAACCTACTCAATAACTTGTTCACTTAGGTGCTCTGACTTAAACCCAAGACCCACTTGGTGCGACCTCTATATATCTTGATCCCCAAGATGTAAGCAGCATCGCCTAAGTCCTTTATTTGGAAAGACTATCTTACTTCCATCCACCTTCTTGTAAACACAAGGCCCATCTTCGATCGTGATAAAGTCGAACTAATTATCAGCTTTATCAAAACTTAGATTCCAATTCCGCTACATGGCATCCAGCCTTGTCTCAGAATTGGTACTGTCCATGGTTTCTCAAAAGGTGGTGGGTTTATTAACTTGATTCACCAATACCAGCTTGTCACCTTGAGTCACACAAATTTCATATCTCATAGGTGGATGACTGTTCCTTTGAGATCGCATTCGAACGTCCTGAAGAAATGCAGTGGGTGGTTCCTGCTCTACTACCCGCTCTGGTTCCAATTCTTCTACAGGGCTTTCTAGTGGTTCCCGAGAAACTACATCCTCTGGAATATCATCTAGATCTATAGTACTCCCACTGCCTATTTTTGAAATTAATTCATTTCCAAAAACATCCTTCCACGAGCAACAAAATTTGTTCTCGCTCAGTTTGTAGAAGAAGTATCCCCTTGGTTTTCTGAGATACCCACAAAGACGCATTTGTTTGTTTTCGGTTCGAGCTTATTTGCAAGCTAACGCTTCACAAATGCTTCGCAACCCCAAATCTCGTGGAAGGACAAATTGGCATGTTTCCCATACCATATTCCCAAATGGTGTCCCTCCCACCGTATTCGTCAGAGCCCGATGAATGCGGCTATTTTAGAGCATAACCCTAGAAAGAGAATGGGAGATCAGAGTGACTCATCATGGAACGAACCATATTTCATAATGTTCGATTCCAGCCTTTGGACACACCATCCTGTTGCGCTGTTTTTGGCGGAGTCCATTCTGATAAGATCCCATATCCCTCAAGATGATCATGAAACTCTGTGGTCAAGTATTCTGCACTTTGATATAATCGAAGTGCCTCAATACTTTTCCCGAGCTGGTTTTGTACTTCAGTCCTGAACTCTTTGAGTTTATCAAAAGTGTCAGACTTATGTCGTATTGAATAGACATAATCAAATCTACCGCAATCGACAGTAAAAGTGATAAAGTAACTTAAACCACTCATGGCAAGTGAACTCATTTGCCTACATACTTCTAGTTGCGCATTAGGCCAAATAGGTCACCCGCCTTTCACCTCTGCCGATGAAAGGCGCTTTAGTCATTTTGTCCATCAAACAAGCCTCGCACCCTTCATCAAATAGAATTTGAATGGACTTAGAAGTAAGTACTTATGAAGTGCGGAAATGCACTTCTCATTTATGCGACCCAAATGACAGTGCCATATTTAGAGTTTTGTTTAAATCATCGGATTTAAACCTTTTAGTATTAATGTTATATTATGAGCTTAAGTTTTCCATATTCAATATATATAAACCATCGACTTTATTAAAAACTTACATAAGTATATAATACACATTATGAAGTACTAATATAAGTCTACTGGGCATAACAAGAATAATGGAGCCTATAGCAGTTGCGGCAACCCTAATTCTGTTCCCAACTCTTAGGTCCACCTCGTGTTTCCCATAATGTTTTCTACTTTCGAGTTTCTGTTCATCCGTACAGATTCATACCCGGTATAAATACCCATGAGTCGGAAGTAGAAAGATTAAGCTCAATAACGAGAATACCAGAAGGCATGGATCCACCACCCTTCTTTAGATCATCCTATAAATTCTTGCAGTCTTCTTTTCAATGACCGAGTTGTTGGCAGTAGAAGCAGACTGATTCCCTTTCCTTTTAGCCTCCCTGACTTTAGGAGGTTTTAGGAACCCGAGCTAGTCTCATCTTTCACGTGCATAGGGGCGTTACCCTTATCACCTCCAGCTTTGAAGCTAGATCCTTTCTTGACCATTAGAACATCCTTGCCACATGAGCCCTTGATGTTCTTCTCACCCGTTACAAGCATTTCATGTAACTTCGAGGTGGCCTTTTCCATATCATGCATATTATAGTTCATAAAGAAGTTATCATAAGCACGAGGAAGGGATTGCAGAACGAAGTCTACAATGCCATCTCCTGTCCCATCCCAAGACTCGGTCTTGTCAGGTGTTCGAGATGTCCCTTCAACTTCAGGACGTGGGGACTAACAGAGCTGCCTGCTGACATTTTGCAGGAGAGGAGTTCTTTTGAGAATGTTGAATCTTTCGATCCGGGCCTTCTCCTTGAACATAACCCTTATCTGCGCCATCATGGCACAAGGGTCCTCGGGCCCAACATCACATACGCCATATCTCCAGAATCGCTAAGGTGCTTCCTGAATTTATCCTTAATGGCCCCTGTGGCGTTGAGTGTTGGTTTCCCAGGGATAGCCCGGTCCAACACGTATTCCTTGCGTTCCAAATTGAATACAATACGTTGGTTCCTGTCCCAGTCCAGATAGTTTGTCCCATTGAGCTTACCCTTTTCGAGGATATGTCTCAACGACAAACTATTTGCGTTCGTTGAATTATTCGCCATTAATTTACACGAGGAAAGTAAATTTAATTTGAAAGTTGAATAAATTTACGAAGATCCTGAATAAACTTCAACCTCTCGATTCTAAGTTAATAGAATCCAAAACCAAGACCCATGATTCATGAACCGACGTACGCTAAGGCGCACCGCTCCGCCTCACTTATTTAGGTAGGACATGCATCCAATTACACCCCGTGCATTTGGGTCCAATTACAACCCGTGTAATTCTTGGCAAGGGTCTGTACAATAGTACATGACATACCCTTTCTGACACCCTGACCCTGGTCGAGAATTGCAGTTAAGTCAACCAAATCATGTATGCAAGTCCGATAAAAATGCTCCACTAAGGCGCACGACATCTAGATAGAACTTTAGCAAACTTGTATAGAGCGCACTTTCGAAGATGCTCCACTAAGGCGCACGACATCAACAAAGTGGAGAACTATACAAGATTATGATTTTGGGTTGGTGTCTCACTTGACTTAAAATTATTTGTGATCGGTTGAGTTTAAATCAATTATGTTTGATACAATCAGGAACCCGTCATCAACAATCCGTGTTATGACGTTTCTAATTTATCTAACATTATCTTCTTCGAAACCGTCATTTACAACCCGTGCAAAGACGTTTACAAATTTGAACACATCCATCACAACCCGTGCGACGATGGTTCACAACTCTTTTTAACATGCAAACAATTAATCCGGTTTAAATCTTTGCATATTGGTGATAGCTTAAACTAAAATAAGCTAAGCATGCTCGCAATTAAATTTATCATTCAAATAAATTCTAGCATGCATTAAAGCGTTAAATATGCATAAATAGTCCAAGCTAAAGTCCTAAATATTCTATGAGACGAAGACTCCATGAGCTCTTCTCGTCATCACCACTTAGGGCCACTCCCACTAGCTCGTGGACGTCCTCCAAGATTGTCAACGTTCTCGGTTTCCATCCTTCTCGACTTCAGCAATTAATTACAATTAATACTCAATTCGTAGATTGGATGAAAGAATAATTACACTTTATCACTAGCAGTTCGCATCCCGCATAAAAGAATAATTCACACATACAATCTAACGGTTCGCAGACCGTTTTTACAAGCGATAAATAATTAAACGTTATTGGGCTATCTATGCACCATGCATATCATCTCATCACACAATATGTTATCATACAAGCATATTTTCAAACAAGATACATTTTCGATTTTAATTTTCATGTCCAAGTTGCTCGGTCGGGTTTATCGAAACTAGACATTTTCAAAATCGGTTTATGGAAACCGTTCAAATCTATATTTTTTCAAAACATTAGATTGCGGGTTTGTACCACGGATCAAATACCGTGCAACAAACCACCCGGGCCCAAACCAAGTGGGCTGAGACCCACTTAGGCCGAGCCCCTACGCACCGACGCGCTAGGGTTTTGGAAACCCTAGCCGTCGGGCCTCCACCACCGGCCTCGGCCCATATCCGGCCACTACCGGGGCAGAAGTGGGGTGAGAACATGACCGTGACCATCTAATGGCCACGGCCCAGCCCTGCTCCGGCAAGACGAAGCCCCCGCCCAGTCCCCTTTTCCGGCACCTCGAGAGTACCGTTTCCGGCGACCCGACAAATCCAATATTTTTTCGAAAATTTATAGATTTGATAATCTATTAAAAACTTCATTTACATGGCATATAAAACCCATATACAAGAAATAAACATATTATAGCAACATGGCAAGCAAAACAACACCGAAATTGATTTAAACAAAGTTTTAAGAGGGTAATCGTCCTCTGATACCACTGTAGGGATTTTGAGCTCACCAAAACATCAAGGCAGCGGAAGCATAACCAAAAATCTGCCCAAGATCTTGAAACCATTAAATCTCAAGGCAAAACCAAATCACAAGATTTTACTTTTCGGTTTCATTGTGAATCTGTCTCGCGGAAAACGCGAGTTTCAAGCTCCATATCTCGAGCTACAATACTCCAAATGCTTCAATTTTTTCTCGAGATTGCATCCCAGCCAATTCTCTACAACTTTCATGTTTTGTTCTTTACCCAGTTTGGATGGAATGATACCCGTCTGGAGTAAAACAGTTTGGTCGACGGTGCTGGACAGTGCTGACCGAATTCTTCGGTTGTCGGCGTTGTAGCTCCCAAACCAGGGCTCTAATGAGAAATTACCATTTCACAGACCCTGTAGAACTTTGACTCTTCTCTAATATGCCGCTGGTTTCAGGTTAAACAGACTTCGGACAAGAGAGCTACACTTCACGCAATATCCGTCGCGGGAACTGGACAGTTGCTTTGGTTGATCGAATCAAACAAGAAGAACCCGTTCAGATCTTCTCTCTAACGGTATCCACACGGATAGGATGATCAAAGATCCATACACACACAACCTACTAGAGTTGTGTGTGAAGATTGAGAGAAATAAGCCAAGAGGGAGGGAGGGAGGGAGAGAGTACCAAAAAACACTTGTGATATTTTTGGTGTTGTGTTGGTTAATGTGTTTGTGAATTGATGTATGTTGGGTTAAGAGAAGATGATGATGGTCATTGGGTGGCCACCTTTAATCACACTTACCCAACATAGATTAGGATATTGTGTATCTAGTCATCATCTACTTAACTAAAGTTAGTGGAGAAAAAGACCCACTCTTTGCTCTACTATCGGGCCTTGGTTGGGCCGGCCCCTAGGGCCTCGTGGCATGAAGCCCAATGCTTCAGCCATGAGGTCCCGTGCCGCGTCCAACTTACCCTCGATTCGCGTGTCACATTTAATTACACATATCCATGGCCCAAAGCGTCCAGTTTTGCCCATGCCTCTCTCTCGAGTATCGCTAACCTTTCTTTGTCTCTCATAATCCATATTCTATGTGTGTGACTCTCTAGGCTCATGCCAACGTCGGCGGATCGGCGTAAAATTCTATTTTACCCGATCCATCAGAAGTGGTCTCTAGTAAGACGTTATGATTACCGAACGTATTTAATCAATCTGTGTTTCTCGATCTGTGAGATTACTGAATACTGATGCCCTAAAAGAAGGCCACGAAAGATGCCCTAAAAGAAGTTGCTGACAGGATGTTGTGCTCTGAATAATAAGGATACTGCTGATATCGAATCGAAGTGTGTTTGCCTAAAAAATTGCCAAAGGGGGAGATTGTTGCTATGTTTAGTGTTAGCATAATTTTTTAGCACAAAAGTAAGAAGTCATTGCAATATGCTGCACGACATTTGGTGCGACTGCATATACTCCAGATTAGGAAAATAATGGAAGTTTTCCTATTTTGAATCGTTGAAACATGGAGCGCAAGAAGAACGACGTCACGACAAGATCAGGCAATTGAAACTTGCAGCGCAAGAAGAATGACGTCACGACAAGATCAGGCAACTGAAACTTTCAACGCAAGAAGAATGACGTCACGACGAGTTTAGGCAACTTCCAGCTGTCAACAACACGTCAGCAAAGGCGGCAACGCCAACTGACAGCTTGCCTAAATTGTTAGGAAGTCTGAGACTTCCTATTCCTAATCCAAGACAGATTAGGAATGTAAGGTTGCTATAAAAAGCTTGTGCTTCCCCATTAGCAATCTGTCTGTTCCTTTATTTGAGCTGAAATTTCTCAGAGCTCTTAACCATGCAACATAGGCGTGTTGAGAGTCTGATTGGTTTACTAGAACGGTGTGCTTCGATTAAACATAAATTCACAAAGATTGAGTGTTTGATCGATTAGGGTTCTTGTGTGCGTGATTGAAGATTCACGAAGCTGATCGAAGACGACAATCAAACCAAGCACGGGGTGCTTGAAGCGTGGTCTCAAGGAGGACTCGAAGACAGGGGGAGAAGGACGCTGGTCTAGGTACGAGAGCTTGTAGTAGTAGTAGCTAGGAATAATAGTTTTGTGTGATAAACTAGTTGATGCCTGAGTTGTACTATTGACTATTTTATAGTGAGACACCTTTCCACTGGCCGAGGGACCCAGACGTAGGGGCGGAGTCACCGAACTGGGTAAACACGTCATGTGTCATTTTTGTTTACATCTTATTTAATTACTGTCCATTATCTGCGATCAGACGAGTTGTTGTACCCATTGTCGCAAACAATGTGTACGACATCTTGTCCCTGCAACGAATCAGAATCTCATTGGAGAAACTTGAAAAATGTAATGGGATTCATCATAAATTGTTGGTGTTCATTGTAATTATCTTTTTCATGTACTACATTTTTCCAAGGTTTATATGAAAATCTTTGAAATTATCATAAATAAGAGAATGTTTATGTATGAATTGATGGTTTTGTAGTTCATTTAGGTGTGAATTAGTTGTGTATGAGAATGTTTAGGTAAATTGTGTAGGTATTTGTGGTTTTGTTGGCCATGAATTTGTGGTCAAAGTTACGATGAAATGGTTTAGTGTTAGAAATTGGTGGTAAAAAAGTTGATTTCTGAGAAATTTTGAACATGACTGCTTTGTACATAATGAATACCAACCTGTCCAGAAAAAAATAGCCCAAAATTCTCATTTCAATTGACCAGAATTGCAAACAACAAAACCATATGAAAGAAAATACAAATGCACAAAAATGGCCCTCACAGTGACCTATCCAACCAAAAGAGCCATCACATTGAAGGCACAAAAGTGTACACCAAATTACAAGAGTCTAAAGTCATCACATGTCCCAACTTGCAACCTTTTCACATTTAATAAGGGTGCTATAATCCAAAATAACCTATAAAACTAAAGCACAATCATGTGCATGATATAGGGAACCCCACAAAAAAAGTAGCTGCCCACTTCATTTTGAAGTCTTCAATTGGGTGGTTGGGGATGGGTAGACCTTATCTCCACAAATGCTCTCTTCTTCATTTCTCCATCTTTAACAGAAGTCTCTGCCTATCCTTTCTGGTTGTTTGAAGGTGCCTTGTTGTTCACAGAAGGTAAGTTTACTTGTCCTACCTATAATTAACATAAGAAATGAATGAAAGTACAAGAACATAATTGAACTAAAATGAATTATGAAGTTGGGAAAGCATACTGTATCCTAAGATGTTGACTTCTTTCTAACAGGTAATTTCTGCCTATGTGTGTGTGTCATATTCACAGGAACCTGTGAGAAAAGAACTTGTGATTCTGGTTAGCAATTGAAATACAGAACAAAAAAATTTGGAATACCCTAATTCATACATGTTGTGAATTGGATGATGAGTCCTTGCATTTTTTCTGTGGTGGAGCTTCCTCATTATCACGCTGTGAGTTTATGTTTTCTATTGTTCTCTTCAACTTAGCTTCTGCAACTTTCTTCTTAGCTTCAATTTCTGGTCCGTTGCACTGCTTTTTTCTGTAGCCTCCAGTTCTTATGTCTCTCCAACCTTCACTGGATAGACTCGTTCCTATGGTCCATGATTTCTTCCAAATCTTCATTTGTGGAAAAGTAGCCAGATTGTGCTTAAGGGTTCTTCACTTTCTTCTTTCCACCCTTGGGTTTTGGTTTTCCCTTCACATTAACTCCACGTTGTCTTACTGTACAGCTTCGTGAATTATGGCCTTCCCCTCCACATTCTCCACAGTTGATGACCACATTTGCTTTGCTGGCCCTGTAACCTGAATTGCTTTTTCCTCCTGTTTCTGCTGGATTCTTCACTATGTGGGTCCTGGGTCGTCATGGTGGCCTATGAACTAATGGAGGAGCAAGTGGTGGGGATTTGAGCTTCTCCCACTTGTCCATGCTTGAAACAGGTCGTATAAAGGCAGAGTATATCCTTCGGTAAGTCGATACTTCATAGCAAGTATCGACATAATCCACTTGGATAAGGTACACAATTCATATGTCTTATCTTAATTTTCTCAAGTCTTCTCTGTATTTTTCCACATAGCTTATTATGGTACCCATCAAACATCTTATTCCTCTCATAAAACATGTTCATCTACCTCAACCTAATATACTCACACAACTCATAGATGGGCTTATCTCTAGCATTTAATATCCATTTATTAAAGCATTCAAACATGCCATTTGTACACAATTCCTACGTAAATTGGTATAGTTTGATCAGGTTCGTACAAAGTAAATATTTGTTCGAACGTCTCATCATCACTAAGTTCTTCTGTGGACTCTGCTCCATTTATGTAAATGAAATCCCAAAACACTTTGCTTACTGGCTCATACCCTATTTTCTGGACCATGCTAATCATTTTCACAATTGAGCATTCATCTTTACTAAACCTCCTAATGTCCACAGAACCCCCTTCATATTTCTTAGTGTGACTCAAAAACTTACCCCCATGGTGAACCTCAAAATACCTAATGTCACCATCCTCCAAACAGTTAGGTTTTTGGTTTTTCTGCATAATTAAACAATAAACATTCATATTATAAATTGTACGGACCTTCAAACAGTAACCATAGAATGAAACCCTAACATGCAAACACTTCAATCAACGATTCCTACACCGATAACTATAAAATAAACGACGGATTCAGTTTTACCTCACAATTTTTTAGAGATTTGGGGCTTCGTCTCTAGATTCGGCTAAGGCTTCAGTTGGTGCACTTGCTTGGGCCTTCTCCGGCTTCCCCTGCTTCGTCGGCTTCGGTTTAGCTAACTTCGGTTTTGCAGGAAGCTTCGATTTTACGGGAGGCTTCGGTTTCTCCGGAGATTTCATCGTCGGCTTCGCTCGCGCTCTCTCTGTGAAGTCAGAGAGTCAGTTTGGTGGAATGGTTGTAATGAAAAAAATCAAAACACTCAACATCTTTTACGTCAGCTCATTAGGGTCATTTCTGTCTTTTCACGCCTCAAATTAACAGAGTTATAACGAAAGTTGATATCTGTCAGTTTATTATTTTTGGGTGTAGCTCACTGTTCATTTTCAAATATGGAGTAGTTAAGTGTCTTTTGGTCATTTTTGGGTATAATTTTGTGTCTTTTACCCTCTAGTAAACTAGTTACTAATAGATACTCAATCAAAGAAGCCATGTGTCTGCCGTCGTGCTCAATTTGAATTTCAAACTAAAATACCATAAAAATAGTACAACACTAAGATTAAATATAATCTAACAAAGACGCATGCTTGTATCCTGTATTTGAGCCTATGATTAATCATTTATATTTAGTTAAAGGTGAAAAGTAGAACGGTCTTAAAATAAGATTTTGAGAATTCTGTCAAATAAGAAAAATTAGAGGATTTTAATCCAGCTAATATCTAAGCAACAAAATCTACTGCCATGATATAAATCATTCATCAAGCTGACAATAAAACTAATAAATATGCATCTAAACTTAAATAAAATGATCTTACATTAACAAACCTGCATTTTCACTGCTGAGTGAGCACACATTCCAATCAAAGTAATCCCAAAATTAACAGATACATATAGTTTTATTACAGGCATGCCATATAGTGACATGACATAAAACACTTTGTTTAAGTATGAGTCAAACTTTGTTTAGAACCGTATAAAGCTAAAAAGATATACGTGTTTATACATAATTTGAAAAATTCAATATTGAGTCAGCAGTTAAATAAATTTTCATCCAAGTCTTGGTGTCAGCACCATTTAGAAATGTCCCACTTCTCATTTACTTATCAAAACCTACTCTTTCTTCTGTACTGAACACCAATTACTTTGGCTACTTTTCTTTTGCTATCTACTTGAAAGTAGATGCTTCAAATCACTTAAGCTACTTTTTTTTGCCCTCTACTTGACATATTAACTCCAATAGCTAATCGAGCCCACCTGCAAGCCTGCAAGCAGTTTGTTTTCATTAGGTAAATGGTTGCACAAATATAAACATATAGCAGATATTACTCACACATATGCATATAGCATACATATAAACTATGAATAAAAAATACAACATTGTTTGCCTGAAATAAGAGGATTTCAAATAAACAACAATCTAATGTCTTTTGATTCTCTCAACAAACTATAAAATCGAAGCCCTTACTTAGCAACACACGCCACATAAAATTTCTTCTAATTCTTACGATAAAGTACAAAAGCAAAGAATTTACTCAAAACCCACCACAAATGCTTATCTTTTAGACATTTTGATCCCAAATTTACACATGTTCTAATTTAACAAGAAGTAACAGAAAAATTATTTTTTGTGCGAAATTTTGTTTTAGCCTTTGAAGGTAGAAAATCTATACAAGCTGTTTTTATTTGCTGGAATTGAGTTCAGGTAGTAGATTATTACGAAGATCAGATTTTCTAGGCCTATGGTTTTAATCAAAGTTTGTTGCAGTCACAAATCAATTTACAAGATATATGTGAGAAACCCGTACAAAGAAATCAAAGAATACGTATAGAACTTAGAAGGGTTAGACTTTAACATTATCCAACAACAAAGGACACCAAAGATGATAAATTCTTTGACTTCGACTAAATACATGGCAATCTTGTGGTTCAAATTTTCTAGAAGAAGATGATTTTGAAAATCATTCTTTGCTGCGGTCATCTTTTTCTCCTCCCCTCTTTAATACCGATTAATCCAACATGCTGCACTCAATCGCATCCTAAGGCATATTTAGTTATTCCCTAGAGGATTAAATCAATCTTGCATGTGTAGACAGTCATACAGAATTAAGCACAGAGCAAAATGTCGATTTTATCTCCATGGACACAAGATTATTCTGTTTTTTATTTGGAATTTTGTGTTAGATATGGGGTTAGTCCATAAACGCAAATCGAGCAATTAATACATTCATTCAAGTATGCATGCAATAATTAAATAAATTGAAAAAGACGAACACAATGAATAATACTTTATTATTATTGAATATCACCGTCACAATACAATAAGATTTACTTGACCTGTGAATCGGTATTTGACAGATGAAGGAAGAAGGAAACGATTATCGACGAGGCACGGTAATTTGCTTTCCTTGAGACGAATTTTGCCCCCGTATGAACAAATCGCTCCCAGGATACAACGTCGATCGTAGGCGAACTCTGAACCGTGATGTAGAGAGAATCAGGCAAGAAGAACTAGAGAGAGAGGTGTTCGGGTAGGGTATTTTTCGATGTGTCTCTATTTCTCTACAAAAGCTATCTATTTATAGGCTTAGGGAAAAGTTGAAACCTAAAGAGAAAGGGAAAGAAATAATTACAAATTTCTTTCTTGGGGAGAAAGACAATATTTCGGAATATTCTCTTAATTTCCAATTAAGAGATTTTTCCTTTTAATGACATAATGTGACCATACTTATTTCCAAATAATTATTTTGGAACTATTTTACATTTAGAAAATATCACGGAAATATTTTATTCATGAATAAAAATATTCTTAAAATATTTAATTCTTCAATATAAATATTCCGAAAATATTTATTTATTTCCACATTGCAAGTTGCAGAATATTATTTCCGATTTCAGGAAAAAATATTTATTCCCAAATTTACTGACTTGGAAAATATTTATTTCCGAATTATATTGGAAAATATTATTCTCAATTTACAAATTAAAAATATTGATGGAAATTCGTTTTTGTGCCTTAGTGAAAATGTGGCGGACTTTCGCCCCCAAATTTTCAGCACAACTCATTTCAAGTGGTCATCTTTGAGGTTCAATTTCTCATTCACCTCTTGTCCGTTTAGAGCTCGTGATATACCGTTGGAAAACTCTCATATCCTAGATTATGTAAACGTGTTTCACATCATTCTAGGCCGAGTCAAAGCGTTCCAAAATCACGGATCAAGTTGACCCATTCACTTGTTAACACATATGTCAACTTTTGCCATTTTTAACAATTTTGTCCAACAATCCCCCACATGAATGAAATTGAACGTGTAATAATTTCAACGTAGTGATTACTCTCTACAGTCGATATATGCATCGGATAAGTAGGTTACCCCCTTTGAACTTTCCTAGTGAAAGTATACTTATCTTCCTGACAGATGAGTAGACGCGATGTCCTTGAACTCTCTGTCGTTTAGCGTAAGAGATCATATACTTTACACATATATCAACAAACACGGTTGTTAGGTTCTCATGGTTGTGTTCGTTATGGTCATGAACACCTCCTGGTTCTGCAAGAGCTTAAGAGAACTAAGCCCCATAAGTTTCTTTTGAAGCGACCCCACTTCACTCTCACATAGGTGATATCTTTTGCTCAACTTCGTGATGCAAAAAGTATCATTAAAAGCATAGCTTAACCTGATCCATTTTTATGTCACTGTTTGACATCATAGGAATGGTCTCGGGGTTGCCCCCACAGTGACCGCACAAGGTTCATGCAATTAGGTTGTCCATTTCAACCTAGATCTTGGGATCTCCAGTCAACTAGGTAGGGTTTTCCTTCACATGATGCCTTAATTATATGGGCTTGAGCCCCATTTCTTTTGATGTTTATCAACTTGATCTCCATTTAACCCAACGGTTAGCGGATCCGCCATATTATCATTTGACTTTACTAAGTCAACATAGATAATTCTCGTAGAGATCAGTTGTTTAACGAGGTTATGTCGACGACATATGTGTCGATCTTTACCGTTACCCCCAAGCTCTGTGCACTACAAATAGTTGCTTGGTGATCACAATGCACACATATTTTAGGCACAAGCTTTCGCCATTTAGGAATATCCTCTAGGAAGTTACGTAGCTCATCGGATTCTTTCACAACTTTATCCAAAGCTTCAAACTCAGATTTACATGTTAATCTGGTTATCATCGTTTGTCGTGAGGATTTCCATGAAGCAGCTCCTCCTGCTAGGGTTGAGAAGTTTCTCCTCTTGTCTTTGACATCCCTTATGTTAGATATCCAACAAGCATAAGAGTATACCTCTAGCACAGCAGGTTCTCTTGCATAGTATAGTCCATAGTTATGAGTTCCTCGTACATACTTTAGTATTCTTACGATTCCCTTTTTCATGGACACACATGTTCAAAGAACTAAACATTCTTTAACTCCATTATCGTGTTCTTCTGTATTTCGAAATATGTTTGATTCATACACCAAGAACGGATACCACTATGCAAGACATATGCAATAAAAATACAGTCCAACGTGTTGGAACTTATTTCATTGCCTCTTGTAAAGGGTTGTTACCTTGGCAAGGTACCCCCACATTCTTAGGCAATTATTGGAAAGCTCGTATATTTTCCGTAATTTCTACAATATATTGTCTGATTTCTTGCGGGGTTACCTTATTTAAAAGGTGACTAACTGACATACAGTTCCCCCCCCCCCCCCCCCCCCCCCCACATATATCGTAACAACCCATTAAAGGTTAAATCAGACGTTTTTCTTTGCGACCTAAGGAAAAAAGATCTCGTTGGTTTTTGACTTATCATAAATTCACATTTAGAATTTAGAGATTCTACATTTGTTATCTTACGCAGCGCTACGTAGTCAACTTGTCCAAGTTTACATGTCATCCATACAATGACTTATTGAATTAAACAAAAGAAGCGTCCCTCTTATTTTATTCATCATTTTGGACTTGCATGAAAGGTTCTCATCATTTTCCACATGCATCTCATCCTTAGTCAAAACTCATTTCAGCCTTGCACCATCTTAACGCCTTGTGAGCTTAAGAGGTTGCTGGATACAGTTCTCTAGCGAATGTTCGATACGTGAGTGACATTTCGCAGAACTACTTCTTTTCCCAAAAAAAAACATTCGTGAAATTGATCAATTAAAATGTTTAATTTCAATTTCATATATCAAGTTTAGACAATTCAACGTTTTCCAATAATGAAAATAATTGTTCTAACTAGATTCCACACATTTTAGATGAATAATTGAAAACATTCAATTTATTCACATGTGTTTTCGCAACGTGTTTTCGTTGATCGCAAAGATCATTCGGTTTTGTCCTTTATGTTCTTGAACATGATGGATCATACCGACCTACAATCAAAAAATCCAACATATGTTGATCTCACGTGTTTAACAAAGAAACATATACGTTGTTTAATCTATCTTACATGTCTCGTAGAATCGATTAATTAATTTTTATTTTTTTTAAATAATCGTTCATACATGTTTATGCATAGAATAAACTCTACATGTATCAATTAAAGCATTGATACTGTTCAATATATCCTTTTCGTACTCTCGTCTAGAGTTGAATCATGAGAACTCAATTTATATTTTTCTCGTAAGAAACCATGTTATTCAAAATTAACACTAGAGTCTTTCAATTTGTTCGTGCGTGTTCATCTATGAACCGAATCAAATTGAGTTAAAATCACAGTATATAATAATTAAGACCATATTATTCCAATGAATAATTTTCTTAAGCACTATATATTTGTTGTCATTATACTTGGAAACTGTTCGGTTTGTGTTTCCACTATAGATGGAACGTGTTTCCATTATTGTGAACTTGTTTCTACTGTACAAGTATTTAAGTGAGTTAATGACATAAATATAAGAAATGTTTCTCTTATTTTATTCACAACTTTGAAATTTATTGAAATTACATATAATTCCTAAATCTCAACTAAGCACTTGAATCGATGTCATACATCTATTGTGTCATGACATCCACAATGTTAGCTTCAAGCTTCTTTGCCTTTCTTCAGCATCCTGCATTTGGAAGACATAAGTACTTGCTTGTTGCAATTGAAGCATTTCCCATTAAACTTGGGTTTCTTGGCAACGCCTCCTTAAGGTTTCTTGCTCTTTTGTGGGATCTCTCTAGACCTCCACCATTTTAGCCACATATCGGATGGCAACGTTGGTTTAGTTGCTTTCGTGTTTTCTTCAACCATATCTGATACAACGAATAACAAAATTAAATCGAATTAAATAACGTGTTCACATAGAACACATAATTCATATCACAAAAATCAGATCTCGCGTTGGTGGAGCGTAGTTCTACCACGCAAGGGTCTGGTTATACATGTAGATAACGAAGTTCTACCATACATAACGTCTACCCGTAGAGAACAAAGTTCTACTACACAGAACGTTAGGTTTTACTTGTAAGGGAAGGTAGTTCACCCACACAACCAGCGTGTTCATGTACGTTGGAACCTGGTTGGAGTTGTCCCTATGTGTTCTATAAATAGAACAAGATCAACTGAGTCAGAGGCTCATAACATTACTTTATATTAATCGTCTTTACGTGTTTCACTTAGAAACAGATCGATTACATATAAATGATTGAATCGTTCTTACGTGTTCCATAAAAAGAAACAGAATCGATTAATCATGTATCGAGCAACGCTAGACCATTATATTCATCAATTGAATAAAGTAGGTCATCATCTTGTTTGACCAATTATGTCAAATCATATCATCTCAATTAATATGCAATTTCACGCGTCAAATTTACAACACCACATAAGCATCTCGTTCTCATAACCATTTAGTAAATTTGGCATACACACATACATATACTCATATCACACTTAGCATGTATATTCATATATTCATCTATAATATAATAACACGCATGCATGAGAGTATCGCCCTTAGCATATACATAAATATACACATACATCTATATGTTTATAAGCATGCATAATCGGTCTTAGCATACATATATAATCATTAAATCATGAACATGCATATATATACATATATATATAATCGAACCGAGTCATATATGTATATTAAATATATTAATTGAGACATCCATGTACGTATACATAGATCAAAACACCGGTACACAAACTTTTATATATATATGAGCATCATATTCTTGCAAATATAATAACGAACATATACATATTACAAAGAAGCATACTCATCTTAGCATATAAACATATACAAATTAGCATCTCATATTTGTAATCGTATAAGTGTGTGAGTATATATATATATTACATATATACAAAAACCATCTCATGCTTGATTATCTAAACACACAAATCAAGTATAGCATAAAAATATAAGGGAGAAACAAACTTATCTCTGTACATGTTTCTTTCTCTTCAAGAGACCACTCTCATTCTCTTGTCTCTTTATTTGTGTCTTCTCACATATGATCCGTTGAGATCTTATCAAGATGACTCCAAATAATTATTTATCTGTTCATCGTATATGAATTGCTACACAAAACATATAATCACAATCTCATTAGATAACTCATTAATTCATAATTAATAAACAAATTTATAATAAAGGATTCATCAATTAAATTTCAGCCTGTCACTTTCAGTAGCGTTACTGTACGGAAGGTGTAGCGAGGGCTACAGATATCCAAAAATTCTGAAATTAATTTCTTTGGATTCCTCTTTCCGTCCTCTACAACTTTGAAGTTTTGGTCAAAACTTGATTCTGACCAGAGGTGCTTCGTTTCGAGCCAAACTTAAATATCGACAGCGCAGAATTTTCCTGGACAGCTTTTCGAATCTTGGTTCGATGCTCTGAAAATTAAAACTTAGGAAAAATAATAATCAAATCTGATTATTTCAAACCAATAAATCATGAACATTAAGTTAATCTTTTTGATTAACAATAATTTTAAAAAGTTTCGAGTAAACCGTTTTGTCGAGTCTGTTTGACCATATGTCAAATCAGATTAATTCCGCCATGGTAACCTGTTCGTCGGGTTAGAAAGCATCTATGGAAAAACTACAACACAAATATTCGTCTCAAGATTGTTAGATATGGGGTTAGTCCATAAACGTAAATCGAGCAATTAATACATTCATTCAAGCATGCATGCAATAATTAAATAAATTGAAAAAGACGAACACAATGAATAATACTTTTTATTATTGAATATCACCGTCACAATACAATAAGATTTACTTGACCTGTGAATCGGTATTTGACAGATGAAGGAGGAGGAAACGATTATCGACGAGGCACGGTAATTTGCTTTCCTTGAGACGAATTTTGCCCCCGTATGGACAAATCGCTCCCAGGATACAACGTCGATCGTAGGCGAACTTTGAACCGTGATGTAGAGAGAATCAGGCAAAAAGAACTAGAGAGAGAGGTGGTCGGGTAGGGTATTTTTCGATGTGTCTCTATTTCTCTACAAAAGCTATCTATTTATAGGCTTAGGAAAAAGTTGAAACCTAAAGAGAAAGGGAAAGAAATAATTACAAATTTCTTTCTTGGGGAGAAAGACAATATTTCGGAATATTCTCTTAATTTCCAATTAAGAGATTTTTCCTTTTAATGACATAATGTGACCACACTTATTTCCAAATAATTATTTTGGAAATATTTTACATTTAGAAAATATCACGGAAATATTTTATTCATGAATAAAAATATTCTTAAAATATTTAATTCTTCAATATAAATATTCCGAAAATATTTATTTATTTCCACATTGCAAGTTGTAGAATATTATTTTCGATTTCAGGAAAAAATATTTATTCCCAAATTTACTGACTTGGAAAATATTTATTTCCGAATTATATTGGAAAATATTATTCTCAATTTAAAAATTAAAAATATTGATGGAAATTCGTTTTTGTGCCTTAGTGAAAATGTGGCGGACTTTCGGCCCCCAAATTTTCAGCACAACTCATTTCAAGTGGTCATCTTTGAGGTTCAATTTCTCATTCACCTCTTGTCCGTTTAGACCTCGTGATATACCGTTGGAAAGCTCTCATATCCTAGATTATGTAAACGTGTTTCACATCATTCTAGACCGAGTCAAAGCGTTCCAAAATCACGGGTCAAGTTGACCCATTCACTTGTTAACACATATGTCAACTTTTGCCATTTTTATCAATTTTGTCCAACATTTTGAAAGGTGCCTTAAGGTGAAGGTGAAAGATTATGACACATAAGTTGGGAGTCAGAGTTCATATGCGCATTAGAGAATGTGAGAGTTAGAGGTGGGTTGGTGCTTCGGTCAAGATATATAAGAGGCTAGCTAGCGTCCCACCTTCCTCTCTTGACCTGTAGGCACAATCCCTTGAGTCTAGTTCTTGAGCAAAGGAATCACTTTCAATGACAATTTCTTTCCATGCCTTCTTGGAACGATCGTTTGGCACCACACTGAAGCTGAAGGGGATGCTTGGGCAAAAAGAAGTTCTAATTTTAGTGAAAAACAGTTCCACACATAATTTCATAGCTGAGTCCTTGGTTTCTGAATCGTAATTGTCCACTCAATCGACACCTCCATTCGGTGTTCAAATTAGTAATGGCAGCTTGATGCCAGGTAACTCGAAAATAGAAATCACAGCCTCACAAAAGTTACGTAACGATATAATTCATAGTCTTTAATCACTTGGGAAGTGGGCTACGATTGTCTCAATTTAAATTAATAATCCACCCATGATTGGTTTCCATCATAGCCTCATGGGCGAGGCTTGAACTCATAACCAAAAGTTTTTAGAAGCTCCGGTCACAGGAAATATGCCCATTGAAATAAAAATATCAAAAAGCAACATCTATTTTTTTTATCAGAATGGTATTAATTTAATTTTATCAATCCATATTTAATTATCTTTGTTCACAAAATCATTCCCAAATAATGGTTACCAAATAAGCAGATATTTGAACTAACACCCACATTGTATTTTCTAGTTCTAGAACAATGAAAAGAATAATTAAAAGTATAGAATATAAAAAGGCAAACTCGCATACCAGGAGAACAACTTCTTCTCATTAAAAGAAAATGGAATCCGTCAAGAACTTGAGAGAACTTCTCTTGTGATCAACTTCTTCTGTGTCATAATCTTTCACCTTCACTCTAGGACACACTTCAAAATTCCAAATAAAAAGCAGCAAAATCTTGTGTCCATGGAGACAAAATCGACATTTTGATCGGTGAGAACTTTACCTAAAAGAAAAAACAAAACATTCACAGTCCAATCGTCTGTGCTATGCTATCACCAGCTTTATTGAACTACGAACACAAGCACCACTGTGGGTTGTTGCAAACAAACTTAAAAGATTTTAGGGATTATATTATATAAGTATGAAGAAAGCACTGAAATCACAAACAATACATCAACAATCCTAAAACCAATGTAGAGCACCATTTTGCTAATCATATCCGGAAATTTCTCATGAGATAGTTCAAAATAAAACTAAGACCTGCTACACTTGACATTTCTCCATTTTTTTCTTCAAAACCCATATTCATAGAATACTTTGATTTCACCATATAGATTTGGTTCACCAAGTTCAAAACTATTAGACAATATGTTAGTCTATAAACGTAAATCGAACAATCATGCAAGATGGAAACAAGTAAATCACATGATACAAACACAATTAAAATAATATCTCAGTTTTATTAATAATACTCATACAATAAAAATAATAGTATAAATATTATAGAACCTGGAACCGGTACAAGACCGGTTGATAGAGACGGAATTGAATATTACCGTGTCACGGTAATCCGTTTTTCTTAAAACAATTATTGCCCCGTATGGGCAACTTGCTCACAGGATAAAACGACGATCGAAGTCAAACTCTAACCGGGCTATAGAAAGTAATCGAGGAGGAATGAATTTGATAGAGGTTCGACAGCTAGGGTTTGTGGTGTGTTTATGCTCTAGCGATTTTTCTCTACTTATAGAAGAAAAATAATTCTTCATTCTTAGAAAATATATTTTTAGAAAAATATATTTCTGCTAAGAAAATATTTCTTTTAGGAAAACATACTCTTAGGGAAAGAACTTAAAACTTGGAAGAAAATGAATGAAATAACTTACCAAATCAATCTTTTGGGAAAGTATGATTTTCCATAATTTATTTCTCAATGGAAATTAATTATTAATGGCTTTTCCACGTTTTATCTTTTTCTTGAATTCAAAATTAAATTCAAATTCTTATTGTTGGGTCATAATTATGAGCTCAACTAAACGTGGCGGGCTTCGGGTTCAATTTCTCATTCACCCATTTACCCATCTTGAGCTTTTGATATATCGTTGGAAAGATCTCATTTCATATAATATGTAAACATATTTCACATTATTCTATGACGAGTCTTGGTATTCCGAATCAAGACTCACGTTGACGTAGTCACAAGTTAATACACTTATTAACATAGCCATTTTGTATTTAATTTTACAATTTGTCCAACAATCCCCCACATGAATGAAATTGATCGTGTAAGCATTTCGACGTGGTGATTACTCTCTACAGTCGATATTTGCATAGGATAAGTAGGTTACACCCTTTGAACTTTCCTTGTAAGGGTATTCTTATCTTACTGACGGATGAGTAGAAGCGATGTCTTTGAACTCTCTATCGTTTTGTGTAAGAGATCATATACTTCACACAGATACCAACGGACCCGATGTTTAGGTTCTCATGGTTGGGTTCGTTATGGTCATGAACACCTCCTGGTTCTGCAAGAGCTTAAGAGAACTAAGCCTCCTTAGTCTCCCTTGAAGCGACCCAACTTCGCTCTCACATAGGTGATATCTTTTGCTCAACTCCATGATGCACAAAGTATCATTAAAATCATAGCTTAACCTGATCCATTTTTATGTCACAGTTTGACATCATAGGAATGGTCTCGGGGTTACCCCACAGTGACCGTACAAGGTTCATGCAATTAGGTTGTCACTTTGAACCTAAATCTTTGGATCTCCAGTCAACTAGGTAGGGTTTTCCTTCACATGACGCCTTAATTATATGGGCTTTGAGTCTCATTCCTTTTGATGTTTCTTAACTTGATCTCTGTTTAACCCAACCGTTAGCGGATGTGCAATATTATCTTTTGATCTTATCGAGTCAACACACATAATTCTTGTAGAGATCAGTTGTCTAATGGTGTTATGACGACGACACATGTGTCGATCTTTACCGTTATCCCTAAGCTCTGTGCACTACAAATATTTGTTTGGTGATCACAATGTACACATATTTTAGACACAAGCTTTCGCCATTCATGAATATCCTCTAGGAAGTTATGTAGCTCATCGGCTTCTTCCACAACTTTATCCAAAACTTCAAACTCATATTTAAATGTTAATCTGGTTATTATCGTTTGTCGTGAGGATTTTCATGACACAACTCCCCCTTGTAGGGTTGAGACATTTCTTCTCTTGTTTTTGGCACCCCTTACATTGAATATCCAACAAGCATAAGAGTATACCTCTAGCACGACAGGTTCTCTTGCATAGTATAGTCCATAATTATGGGTTAGTATTCTTACGATTCTCATTTTCATGTACACACATGTTCAAAAGAACTAATCATTATTTAACTCCATTATCGTGTTCTTCTGTATTTCGAAATCCGTTGATTCATACACCAAGAACCGATACCACTATGTAAACATATGCAATAGAAAAACAATCCAACGTCTTAGATCTATTTCCATTTCCTTTTATAGAGGGTTGTTACCTTGGCAACGCACCCGTACATTCTTAGGCAATTATTGGAAGGTTCGTTTCCTTTTCATAATTCTTACGGTCTCTTGTCTGATTTCTTGTTGGGGCTACTTTATTTCAATGTGTCTGACTGACATACAGTTTCTCCCCACATGCACCGTGACAACTTATTAAAGGTTAAATCAGACGATTTCTTTGCGACATAAGAAAAGAAGATCTCGTTGGTTTTTGACTCATCATAAATTCATATTTATAATTTGGAGATTCTCCGTTTGTTACCCTACGCATCGCATCGTAGTTAACTTGTTCAAGTGTACATGTTGTCCATAAATGACTTGTTGAAATAAACATAAGAAGCGTCCCTCTTATTTTATTCCTCACTATAGACTTGGATGAAATGAATTATTCATTCTCCACATGCATCCCTTACTTAGTAAAAACTTATTCCAGCATTGCACCATCTTAACGTCTTGTGAGCTTAAGAGGTTGCCGGATACAGTTCCCTTGCAAATGTTCGATACGTGAGTGACATTTCTCAGAACTACTTCTTTTTCAAAAAGCATTCATGAAATTGATCAATTAAAAATTTTAATTTCAATTTCACGTATCAAGTTTTAGAAAATTCAACATTTTCTTGTAATGGAAATGATTATTCTAATTCGATTCCACACATTCTAGATGAATAATTGAAATCATTCAATTTATTCACATGTGTTTTCATTGATCGCAAAGATCATTCAATTTTTTCCTTTATGTTCTTGAACATGATGGATCATACCGACCTCCGATCAACAAATTCAATATACGCTGATCTCACGTGTTTTACAAAGAAACATATGTGTTGTTTAATCTATTTCACATGTCTCGTAGAATCGATTAATTAATAGTTTTTAAATAATCGTTCATACATGTTTATGCATAGACTAAACTCTCATGTATCAATTAAAGCATTTGATACTGTTCAATACGTCCTTCCGTACTCTCGTTTAGAATTGGATCATAAGAACTCAATTTGCATTTTCCTCGTAAAAAATAATGTTAATCAAAATTAACGTTGAATTCTTTCAATTTATTCGTGCGTGTTCATCTATGAACTGAATCAAATTGACTTAATATCACAGTATATAATAATTAAGACCATATTATTCATAAGAATAATTTGCTTGAGTAGTATATACTTGTTTTAATTATAATCCAAATCTGTTTGGTTTGTTTTCATAAACATGAAACGTATTTCCCAATATCAAGAAACATAAGTGACTTACTGACATAAAGATAAGAAACGTTTATGTTATTTCATTCATATCTTTGAAATTTACTGAAAGCACATATAATTTTCAAATCTCAACTGAGCACTTAAATTAATGTCATACATCTCTTGTGTTATGACAACGTCAGCTTCAAGCTTGTTTGCCTTTCTTCAGCATCCTGCATTCGAAAGACATAACACTTACATGTTGCAATTGAAGCACTTACCATTAATCTTGGGTTTCATGGCAACGCCTCCTTGAGGTTTCTTTCCCTTTGTTGGACCCCTCTAGGCCTCCACCATGTTAGCCACATATTGGCTGGAAACGTTACGTCTTAACATCTATCCCAGCAACCTTCTCGGATTTATCAACGTGGGACATAAGCACAATTGTCATCTGGTGGTTCATCTTAAGTTGAGCAACAAAACCGTTTGAAACGACAGAAATTTCAGATTCATAAGCATTCGTAGGTTCTATAACCTTTGCAGATTCAGAGAATTTTGCACTTTCGTTACTTATATCTGAGACAACCGAAATTCAAATATGAGATTTAATTAATTAACGTGTTCACATAGAACAATTAATTCAAATCAACAAAGTGTGAAAATTTAGACCGTTTGCTAGTGGAACGTATTTCCACCACACAGAGAATCTATTTCCACTTGTAGGGAACGTATTTCCACTACCCAAACAACGTGTTCCATTACGTTGGAATCTTGTTGGAGTCGTCCCTACGTGTTCTATAGATAAAACGGGATCTTAGAGGCTCACATCATTACTCTATGTTAATCGTCTTTACGTGTTTCACTTGGAAACAGATCGATTACATAATAACATTGATTGAATCGTTCTTACGTGTTCCATAAAAGGAAACATAATCGATTAATCATGCATCGAGCAACGCTAGACCATTATATTCATCAACTGAATAAATTAGATAATCATCTTGTTTGACCAATTATGTCAAATCAGATAATCTCAATTCATGTGAAAATTCAAGTCTCAAATTTACAACATCACGTATATGTAATCATTCAGTAAATTTGGCATCTACAAATACATATATTTATATCTCACTTAGCATGTATATTCATATATTCATCTATAATATAATAATACGCATACATGTGTAATATCGCCCTTAGCATATATATAAATATATACGCACACATCTAGATCTATAAGCATGTATACTGGTTCTTCGCACACATACATATGCACATCTACATATCTCCTTATAAAACAATGTTAATGTTTATATTAAACATACATACATCTAATATATGACTCACTTAGACATGTATATATATGTATGTGAAGACCAATCTCACGTAATATGTATGTGATATATATATATATATATATATATATCACATACATATTACGTGAGATTGGTCTTCACTATTCTAGCCATATACATATCTCATAAGCAAATAATTTATGCATGCATGCTAAAATGTTAATGATCATATTTCTTATGTATGCACATCATACATATAAACTATCAATCAACATGTGTATACAAATAAAGTCTTCATTGAAACACATGCATTCAAAATCAATAATGAAAACCGTATATATCAAAGCATCATAAGCTTATAAAACAAAGGGATAATGACACTTTGTTACACCTAACTATAGCGAAATGACACTTTCATACCTTAACTATTTTAGTCTCTTTTTTAGTACCCTTACAATTTTTTTGTGACAACCTATCTCTAAAATGCCTAAAATACCTAAACTACCCTTGATATAAGAAATCAAAATTTAAATTGATTCAATTTTGTTTATCTTTTGTTCAATTTGGTTTATATATAAGATGCAATTACAATTATGCTCGCAAATCTAAAATTAAATTTGAACAATTTCAAATCCGTTTTGAAAAATTAAATTGGACCAATTTTATTCTAATTTTTTGAACCAAGGGTATTTTAGTCATTTTAGCGTAGGTTGTCACAAAAAATATGTTAGGGTACCAAAAAAAGGAAAAAAATAGTTAGGGTATGAAAGTGTCATTTCGCTATAGTTAGGTGTAGCAAATTGTCATTATCCCTAAAAAAAATCATAACTCATGAACAAGACAATGATCAATTACCTTTAGCAAATCATCATTCCATAATTTCATTACTAATACGCACATAACGATAAGATTATCTTACCATTACAAATCATACAGCCGCACCTCTTATTTGGTTCGGGGAATACCAATTTAGTTTTCGTGGCTCCTCTTCTCAATTGTCCAGTTGAGAGATGATTTCAAATATGTATTTATCTGTTATCTTATATGAAATGCTACATACAACATATATTCACAATCTCATTAGCCAAGCTATTAATTCATAGGTAATAAACAAACTTATATTAAAGAATTAACGATAAATCTCAGGTTGTCACTTTCAATAATGCTACTGTACGGAGGGTGTAGCGGGGGCTACATATACCCAAAAATTTTGAAACTAATTTATTTGGATTCGTCATTCTGTTCTCTACAACTTTTTAGTTTTAGTCAAAACTTGATTCTGACCAGAAGTGCTTCGTTCGAAGCCAAACATAAATATCGGCAGCGCAGAAGTTTCCTGGACAGCTTTTCGATTCTTGCCGAATGCTCTGAAAATAAAACTTAGAAATAATTATAAAATCTGATTATTCCCAAAACAAATATCATGTTCATTGTGTTAATTTTTCATGCAAGTTTCACTTAGAAACAAAATAGATTAACCAAAAATTATCAAAAAGATATATTAAGAAAATTTCGAGTAAACCGTATTATCGAATCTGTTTGATCAATATCAAATCGAATTTTCCCCATCAAGCAACATGTTCGTCGAGCTAGAAACTTCTATGGAAAAACTACAAAATAATTGTCTTAAAATTGTTAGATAATATGTTAGTCCATAAACGTAATTTAATCGAATAATTAAATAATTAAATCGAGCAATCATGCAAGATGCAAAAAAGTAAATCACATGATACAAACACAATTAAAATAATACCTCAATTTTATTAATAATGCTCATACAATAAGAATAATTGTATAAATATTATAGAACCTGGAACCGGTACAAGACCGGTTGATAGAGACGGAATTGAATATCATCGAGTCACGGTAATCCGCTTTCCGTAAGACAATTATTGCACCGTATGGGCAACTTGCTCCCAGGATAAAACGACGATCGAAGTCGAACTCTAACCGGGCTATAGAGAGTAATCGAGGAGGAATTAATTTGACAGAGATTTGACAGTTAGGGTTTGTGGTGTGTTTTTGCTCTAGCGATTTTTCTCTACATATAGAAAAAAAAAATAATCCTTCATTCTTAGAAAATATATTTTTAAGGAAAATATAATTCTACTAAGAAAATAATTATTTTAGGAAAAAATACTCTTAGGGAAAGTACTTAAAACTTGGAAGACAATGAATGAAATAACTTATCAAATCATTCTTTTGGGAAAGTAGAATTTTCCATAATTTATTTCTTAATTTCCATTAATTATTAATGGCTTTTTCATATTTTATCTTTTTTCTTGAATTTAAAATTAAATTCAAATTTCTATTGTTGGGTTATAATTATGAGCCCAACTAAACGTGGCGGGCTTCGGGTTCAATTTCTCATTCACCAATTTACCCATCTCGAGCTTTTGATATATCATTGGAAAGATCTCATTTCATATAATATGTAAACATATTTCACATTATTCTATGACGAGTCTTGGTATTCCAAATCAAGGCTCACGTTGACGTAGTCACAAGTAAATACACTTATTAGCTTAGCCATTATATACTTAATTGTACAATTTGTCCAACAAAAATTACGAAAAAGACAAATTAAATGAATGTTATTCAAAAACCCATCAACAAAAAGATATTAACAAACAACAATAAAGCTATCTAATGATTCAAACAAGATATTATAATTATCATCTTCCATTGGCTTGTGATTGTTTGCCAAATGCTACTGCAGAACAAACACGTCCTCGTCCTCTTGCTGCTACAACATCAATGAATAAACAAAATCACGGAATCAACAAAAATCAGCCCCGCTCACCAATATTGAACCTCACAAATTCGAAAAAGACCCTTAAATTCCCATCCAATCAAAAATCAATTGCAAGAAATCAACCCGAATCAATCAAACCACCCGATAATCAAATTGTAGCAAACCCCAAGGGGAAAACAATCAAGTTTAGCCCGAAACGAGTCCATCAAAACCAGAAATTGAACTATAACAACATTGAAAATAACCTTCTAGATACCTTGGCGGCGAGGCTTTAGAGAATCTCCTGCGATTCTCGACGGGAAAGCGGAGCGCCCCTCAGCAGTGCAGATTGGTCCGCCGGAAGGTCCAACAAAAGTACACATAACAACGACACGCACCCAACAAAAACAAATCGGTGACACCTGGTAATTGATGGGGAGATCCGGGTCTTACGTAGGAGGAGCACCCAAGGAAAGCTCATACACACATTATAGCCCACATTTGACCCAAAAGACTAGTCTATTGTGTCTAGGGTCCAATGTGTATATCAACTCCCCTTATACTTTGTAATCTTCTGATGTGGGACTTTGAACTCACATGTGGACATAACAATCTTCCCCTCCACATTGAGTCACATCACATCGGGCTAGCTCCCCTTAAGCCCACATACTTTACCTTGGTCTACTCTCCAACAAGAGCCTTTTTCATCCTATCTGAGCCTCGTCATTAGGAGATGCAATCATGGTCTCGTTCATACCAGTCATAGGAGAATACCCGACCCACTTAACCAGGAGAGTTTACCGAACCAAGGTTCTGAAACCACTGATGGGGAGATCCGGGTCTTACGTAGTAGGAGCACCCAAGGAAAGACCATACACAAATTAGAGCCCACATTTAACCCAAAAGACTAGCCTATTGGGTATAGGGTCCAATGTTTTGTTGGGAGAAAAACGAATCTAATATAATAATTTGATGCAGCGGAATTAAATAATCCTCCACGCCGGTACAAATCTCGTAGGAATCTATCGAGTAGAGCAAATCAAGCAAGCTAATAAATATAGCAAACAAGAACACAATAGGCACGTACAATTTTAGCGTGGAAAACTTGCTTAAGGCGAGAGAGGAAAAGTCATGGGACCCTCAAGAACGCTTAATCTCCACTATCAATATAATGGGTACAACGAGTTCTCTCTAAATACAATTAAAGGATTACAATATTTCAAGATTAATCAATCTTGGCTTAAGCCACAATTACAAGAAAGAGTAGAGAAACTTCACCGAATTGGTGGCACACGATCAGAAAATTGTATCAAATCACTCGGACCTTCAAACGTAAATTTCAATGGTCAGAACGTAGCACCACGTCTCTCGAACACCCTGTCCAAAAATCAGCCCAATCCAACAGTGGATAGACCTCCGATCAGACTCGTGAACCTTGCTGGTCGGCCCTAAAAGTAACAGAAAATTCTGTACGAATTTCACTCTATTTCTCTCTTGAATTAGTCTTTAATCATTCTCAATATTGCCTCCTATTTATAGGATAGCAATTACGATTCCATTCTCCATGTAGGATACTAATCACATGGGCTTTAGGCCTTCATTTATTTAATAAAGGCCCAACAAATCTCTCCCTTATTCAACTAAGTGGAGGGCATCGCCATACCAGCGATCTTACGACAAACATCAAGCTTCTCCCTTGGTAAGACCTTCGTGAACATATCGGAACCATTATCGTCAGTGTGGATTTTCTCAATCTCAAACAATTTGTCTACAAATGCATCTCTAAGCCAATGGTATCTCATATCAATATGTTTCGACTTTGCATGAAACGTAGAATTCTTACTCAAGTGTATCGCGCTTTGGTTATCACAATAAACCACATAACCCTGCTTCTCTAAACCGAGCTCCCCTATGAATCTCTTCATCCACAACAACTCTTTACATGTTTCAGTTGTTGCGATATATTCAGCTTTTGTAGAAGAAAGTGCAAGACACTTTTGTAGTCTTGACTGCCAAGAAACTGCTCCACTTGCAAATATCATTAAAATAACTTGAGGTGGATTTTCTGCTATCAACATATCCTGTCATATCAGAATCAGAGTAGCTAACCAACACTGGTTCTCCACTTCCAAAAGTGAGTTTGTAATTAGAGGCACCTCGGAGATATCTCATAATCCATTTGATTGCATCCCAATGTCATCTACCCGGATTTGACAGAAAATGGCTCACAACACCAATTGCATGAGCTATGTTAGGCCTTGTACACACCATTGCATACATCAAACTTTCTACTGCTAAAGCATACGGAACTCTATCCATGTCGTCAATCTCCTTCTCCGTAGAAGGGCTCTGTCGTGTGCTTAGCTTAAAGTGAGTACCAAGAGGAGAGCTCACCACTTTAGCCTTGTCCATATTGAACATTTGCAACACCTTTTCAATATATCGCTCTTGTGACATATGCAACTTCTTCGCAATTCTATCGCGAGTAATTTTGATGCCAAGAATAGTCTTTGCAAGACCCAAGTCCTTCATTGAAAAAACCTGACTCAATTGTTTCTTCAATCTCTCAACTCTGGAGACATTCTTGCCAACAATCAGCGTATCATCAACATATAGCAATAGTATGATAAAATCATCATCAAAGACACAATCGTCAGATTTCGTCTTCTGGTAGCCTTGCTCACCCATAACTGACTCAAACTTCTTGTACTACTGCCTTAGCGCTTGCTTCAAACCATACAAGCTTTTTTGAAGATTGCACACATAGTCATCTTTTCCCTTTACTTTGAAACCCTCTGGCTGCTTCATATAAATCTACTTATCTAAGTCGCCATGGAGAAATGCAGTCTTCACATCCATCTACTCAACCTCCAAATCAAGATTAGCTGCTAAACCAAGAACCACCCGAATGGATGACATCTTAACAACAAGAGAAAATATTTCATCAAAGTCAATACCTTTCCTCTGGCTGAAACCCTTGACGACCAATCTAGCTTTGTATCGGGGACGTGAAGTATTTTCTTCTTGCTTCACTCTGTAAACTCAGTTGTTCTTCAAAGCTCTTTTTCCTTTTGGCAACTTCACCAACTCATAAGTATGATTCACATGCAATGATTTCATCTCATCTTGCATGGCTTCAACCCACTCCTTCTTGTTCTCATCTTCAAGGGCTTCACTATAACTTTCGGGTTCTCCCCCGTCAGATACTAACACATACTCATTAACTAAGTACCTTGTAGACGGTTGTCGATCTCTAGAAGATCTCCTGAGTGGAACAACTTGTAGAGCATCTGGTACTAGCAATTGCTCATGGACTTTATTATCCATCTCTACCTCTATAGGAGCATCAACCTCACCTACACCAGGCTGGTCATCACGAACTTCTTCTTCAACTTGACTTGGCATAACTGTAGGAGGAACTATATCAAAATCCATCAAGTCAATTATAAATTGCGGTGGGATGATTGCTGGTTGGGAGATTTTTGCTTGAGAACCAGGTTTCACAGATTATACAGAGGTGTGAGTCACCCGCGCCATTCAGTGCACGATGCATGGGTTCTTGAGGGATGGTCTATTCCTTTCCGTGGGGCGCTGCCAGCCAGAACAGGGTTAGAGTTTGCAGAGCTACTTATGGTACTTGGCACGGTCAGACCGACAGATGGGATCCGTGATCAGATCTGTGGACATCGGATAGGAGAGGATACACTGCGAGTAGGGGCTACTACATGTTGTTGGGGACAGATCAGGCAGTTCCGGTATACTGGGCTCCGAGGCTGTGGGATACGCCAGTTCCCCCAAAGTTCAAGAGTTTTGGATGGCTGGTTCTTCAGGGCAGCTTACCGACTAGAGACGCTCTTGCTTTCAGGGGGGTCATCCCGATTGGTCATCGCATGTGTGCTCTGTGCGGTAGGAGGGAGGAGACAACAGAGCACCTTATGCTCTCCTGCAGGTGGACTGGGAGTTCTGGAGAGAGATTCACAGATGGTGGGGTATCCAGCTTCCTTCTACTCATACAGTTCACGATCTCTTCATGGGGTGGAGAGCAGAGTCGCAGAAAGAGGAGTAAGGAGATCCTAGTCACAATGGGTTTCTGGTACATCTGGGTCACCAGGAACGGCAGGATCTTCAGAGATGAGGAGCGATCACCTGGAGAGACCCTCACACTACTTTAGATGTGTTCTTATATTCTGGTGCAGGCAGACGAGGGACGAGACATCCAGTCTTGGACAGGAGATCGCACATTAGCCACCTGGTGCGCGAACCCGAGGTTGGTACTCCAGTCTATTCTTTCTTAGCTTTTCTCTTTTTGAGCTGTTTTGTTTTGGGCTTTGTTTTCCCCTACTTTGTTCATTTCTACTTTACTCTTTCCGTTTATATTATTTATTATTGCTGATAAAAAAAATGCGAGCGGTGTCAAGAATGTGTCGATGTTTACGCTCTGCACGACCATTTTGCTGAGAGGTACTTGGACAAGATTTTTGCATGATGGTGCCATGAGAGGAGAGGAGATCCAAAAAAATATTTTTCCTTAAATTCAGTGCCATTATATGTGCGAAAGATTTTGATGACTTTGGAAAACAGAGTTTGAATCATGGTAGAAAACTGTAGATAGACATTGTTCAGATCAGATTTGTGATTCATCAAGTAAATTCAGGTATATCGAGTATGATCATCAACAAAGATAACAAAACAACGTGCACCCCCCCCCCCCCTCCCCCATAGATGTAATTGGAGATGGTCCCCACAAATCATAATTAATAAGATCAAAAGGTGCAGAAGAAATATTATTGTTATTCAAAAAAAGGAGTGTATGATGTTCTGCTAACTGACAAGAAACACAATTATCAAGTTTATTCGAGATAACACCTAAATGACCACTAGAAACTAATTGATGAAAACATTGTGAAGAGGGATGACCAAGACGTGCATGCCAGATATCTGTAGAGACAACAGCACCACAACGGGATGGAGATGAGGATGGAACATGTAGACTTGTGAGCTCGAACAGACGTCCCACCTTACGGCCTGTCCCATAGATCTGTTCCGTCATTGGATCCTACACAGAAACAGATGAGGAAAGACCACTAAAGTTAACATCAAGACCTGAATCACATAACTAACCGACCATGCAAGATTCAGTGATATTTTAGGGACAAGTAATGTGTTTGGTAATGTCACATGAGGGGTGGACACAGTAGCAGAATGAGAGACAGTAATAACAGAATTATCAGCAGTGTGAATGACCGGTGACTGTTTAATGGGTGTGAGTTGTGAAAAAAATGATGAGGATGGACTCATATGGTTAAAGCATGTAGAGTCAAGATACCATGGTTTTGAAATACCTGACGCAACAGAGGAGGATGAGGTATTACCAGTGTGTGCAGCAATTAACTCTTGAACCTTAGTGAATAGAGTGGACATATTGAGAGACGCAATACCGGGAGAGATGGATGAGACCGCAGTGTTGACTTTTGTTCCAGAATTTTGAGGATACTCGTATCTGGGATTCTGAGGATAAGAACCTCGTGGTGGTGGTCCTTGTGACTTCTGCCATTCTTGGGAGTAAGAGACTTGTGGCGGCGGTCCTTGTGACTTATGCCATTCTTGGGAGTAAGAGCCTCGTGGTGGCCGGCCTTGTGACTTTTTCCATTCCTTATAGTGTATACCTGGTCGTGGGAATTCAGATTTATGATGACCCTTTTGTTTGCAGTAGTTGTATGTTGCATTGGAGCTCTTTTTCTTGTCTTTTAGATGACCAGTAGTAGAGACAACAAGAACAGAATCAGCAGGGCGGTGATGTGACATACCGGTAAGGCGGGCCTCTTCGGAAAGTAGCTCAGAGACAACTATTTGGATCATGGCGAGCTGCGAACATGCTCATACTCAGCTCGTAGACCAGTAAGAAGTTGGTAGACCTTGAGACGATCATACCACTGGGAAAAGATGGATGAATTATGTGCATCTGTCCATTTGGGTTTGGAGGCAGCCTGTTGATCCCATAAGGCTTGCATCTGAGTGAAGAACCCATCGATAGACTCTCCGGACTCTTGTTTCATCTGGCTAAGGCGGTTCCACAGCTGGAATTGATGAACAGTGTCTTTGGTAGAGTAGAGATGTTCGAGATTCAACCAGACCTCCCTGGCAGTGTCAAAGCGATTCATATGAGTTTTGACAGAAGAAGTGGAGGTGTTTCGAAACCATGTGAGGATTTGGTGATTCTTGTTGTCCCATTCTTCAAAGCGTTCTTTGAATACTGCCTTAGCCTCGTCTTGTGATTGAACAGGAGCTATCTCATCACCAGATACATATTTCAATAGTTTCCTACCACGAAGAAAACTGGACATTTTTTAGCTCATATCATATAGTTAAAATCATCAAAGACTGTAGAGATTGGCCTAGAAATCTCAATTTTGTCCATGATATTAATTTGTAAAAAATTAAAACTGAAATTGGAAATTTTCGAGCGGTGGCGTGTGATCGGGCTGCGGCGGCGGTGCGTGGAAGCCATGCGCTTGCTAGAGAGAGGGTAGTTGATGCAGATTGGCCGGTTTCGCCCTCCGGAGACCTCACTCTCCGGCGGTGAGGTCTGGACTTGTCTGCTTTGTTGTGAAATCAAGCGTCCAAAATTGGATCTGGCGGAGGCGCGTGTGACGGGCTTGGGGTTGCGGCGCCTTGCGGCGGCTGCACAGACTGACTGGGCTTGGAGCAAGGAAGGCTCACGTGCTGGAGGTGAGCAAGATAGGTCGAAGATGGAGGTCGACAGTGACGACGACGTCGGTTACGGTGAGTCCGCGACTCTGCGTATGCGTGCGACGTGGTCGATTTCTGGGCAGTTGTGACGGTTGAAAGAAGCAGACGATGGTTCCGGAGATAGAGGTCTGGTTGTGCACCGGAGATGGAGGTCTGATCGTGCGTTGCTTTGCTGGCGATCAGAGGTTGTTGTGCCGGTGCCGGAGGTGGAGTTCGGAGGTTATTGTTTCGGGGGTTGTTGAAAACAGGTTGTTAACGCGACTCTGGTGCTTTGGAATTAATAGTTAACGCGACTCCAGTGCTTTGGAATCAATAGGATTGAATAAGAAGAGCCTCTGATACCATATTAAAATTGGTAAAGAGTGTATTGTATTGTATGATATAATTCAGTATACAAGACCTTATATTTATAGTATTAGGGTTACAGAAAATAGGAAAGAGACATATATACAGGTTAGGAAAGAGATACATTTTAACACATAAACCTCATTGCATACATTGAGGCATTGTACAAAGGATTAAGATTATAACTATATATATTTACGCCATCCAACTTTAAAAAAAATATTATCTCGTTCCACTACCATTTTGTCTCATAAATGTTAATGGAGTTTAATAAAATAAGAATAATAACTAAAAAATTTCATTAGGCAGGTCACCTGAAAATTTTATTTATGTTTTTTCAATATAAGTACAGCTGTTATTTTATTTAAATTTATAATTGTTAGGTGTACTTAGGTGCGCAAAAAGAATATTAGGTGACCTGACAAGCTAAAAGAAAGTTAGATGTACATATGTGCAAATGTGGTTTCGACAAGTATACCTATCTACAATTTTTGAAATAAAATAATCTCTTAGTCAACGAAGTTTCTTTAGATTTCTATGCTATTATATACTGGGGATAATTTTAGCTAGGCAAACTTAAAGAAATCTCATTATCAAATAAGTTCAACTAAAGTTTTGTTTCTTTTTTAATTTCATAGGTCACATAAACCAAACTAATTATCATTGTTCTACATTTTGTAACATATTTTGTGAAATGACAATTTTTCCCTTCCATTGTTTTTAAATTTTCAAATATGTGCCTCTTTCTTTTTAGACGATTGAGCATTGTTCCATCCATTTTTTCGGCAGCGGTTGGCAACGAGGTTCTTGGCTTCTTGGTTGATTTGAACAATCAAAATGATTTATGATAATAAATATATTTTGCAACAGTGACGTTGTTTATACATATTTCTCTCGTGTTTTGGCTCTCTTATGCATTGTTCGCAGTCAGCTCTCATATGTGATTTCTCCTTTCTCTGATGAGCTTTAGAAGACCAAATCAGTGGCAAAATGATCAATGTCACAATGGGAACCAACTTGTAAGGTTTGGGCCTTTTATGAAATTTGAACATTGCTCACATTATGGAAAAGAAGGGCAGAGCTTAGGAGGAGCTGGTTCGACATTTGGGTGTTTCAACCTTAGTCGGAACTTGCCTCTTCGTGTGTCCTTCGTTTCACTGGCGACCACCAAGCTCAGGCAATTTCGTTTGAGTCAGATTCGAGGAATGTGGACATGCAATAACTTTTAGGCATTGTGAGCTGCAATTTTTGCGGCAAATTTTGAATTTCGCCGCAATTCCTAATTAACGAGTGGCTCATGCTTGGACTGACCGCAATCTCACGCCGCCACGCTGGTGCAAGGAATCCGGCCCTAAATCTATACCCAACATAATCCCAAAAATTCTAAAGAACGAGACTTTTTGGCATATAACTCATTCTAGAAAAATTAAAGTGAAACCCACATAAAATTTCCCCGAAAAATCAAGATACCTTCAACCCAATATTTTAAAACTAGGGAGGAACTTTTAAACACCGACCCCATAAATGTACAGACCCCATAAATGTACACAAACATGGTACTACGAAACTTCAAATCTAAGAAAAAAACACAAAACCTTCAAATATGTCGCAATAACCCACTGAATTAACAAGAATATCATAAATCCATCTCTGTATACCTCTTCCCTCCACGATGCTATTGCCACATACTAGAGCTTCCAAAAATCACCATTGAAGCATGTTGTGACAAAGATAGGGAGATGGGGAAAGAGAGAGAAGGAGGGAAAAATCGTCATTATAAATATATAAAAAGACTGACATGACATAATCTTTAAAATAAAAAAATATTGAATAGAAGGGAAATATATTAATTTCACAAAGATCCGTTAAATAGTGTAGAATGATAATAATTAGCTTGGTTTAAGCGACCTACGAAATTAAAGAAAAACTTTAGATTTACTAATATGATTATGAGGTTTCTCAAGATGTATTTAGGTGAAAATATCTCTATATTTAGTAAGAAATATAATTAAAAGTATATAAAAATAGGAATAATTGCAATTACGTATGCATGGCGAAACAACTTTTTCATTTTGTTACCTAAAATACTTTTTTCCAATTTTTGTGTTCATCTAATTACGAATTTTTCCTTCTGTTACTTACACCGTTAGTTTTTTTTATGAAAATATTAAATTAACACATTTTATTTTCAAATTTCCAAATCGGTGCCATGTTAATTGTACAATGAACAATATTGTGTTGATGCAAAAGAGCACTCCATGATTTTTGCATCCACATCAATCCAACACAACGGTCACCTTAAAAGGTGGGGACAGCAGGAGCAATACAATACAACAAAATAAATATCAAATACAATAATCAAAAGAGGATAGAAAACAATTGTATTGCTTACGAATTAAGTCCTCGTACTACTCAAATGCACATTATAATGGGAAAATGTTGAAATCTAGATCACATAGAAAAAAAATTAAAGCTTGTGAAGTTAGAAGTGTAAAAGAGCCGAATCAAGTTTCAATTTGTTAAAGCTCAGATCAACTTGTAGAACAAACATTTAACTTAAATTCAGCTCGATTCAATTGAGTAGCTTATTTTAAATACAAACATTCATTGAGATTAAATAAAATAGCTCGTGCTGAAAGGAAAAGGAAAATGTTAGTTTAGGTGGGATAGAGAAAGGGGGGCGAGGGTGGGGGATGGTGTCTGGTGCATAAGGAAAGCATGACACCGTAAGCGTAGAGGCCGTTCCAACCTTCCCCCAAACCTCCTCTTCCTTGTCTCTTCTCACTTCTTTCTCCTCTCGACACCTGTACTTCCTCCCCCATTCCCTTACTCCACGTGTCACTCTCTCACCCACCCTTTTTTTTTCCTTTTTTTTATCCTTCCAAACAACTTGCATTTAAAAGAACCTTTGGCTCGTAACGCCTTTTAACTTTCTAACTCTTTTTCTATAAAATATTATTACACAAATTTATACTACATAATTTCAAGGGTAATCAATTTTTAAACAGGTTAAATATATTTTTTTCTCTTTCGTTTTTGGGTTATTAATTTAAGTCTTCTTTCTATTTTTTCCTTTTAATTAATCATAAGGACGTAATATTATTCTCTTCCATACACAGAAAAATGTATTTTAAGAATAAACCAATATTATTTCAAAATTTCTGTTTTTCTAATTCTACTGCATAAAATGAATAAGCATTCTTATGACTAGGTATATAAATGGTAATTCTTTCAAAGAATTATTTTAATCAAATAACTACAATATTAAATGTTTACCTAATAAATAAATATAAAATAAATTATCATAATCACATGACTACAATGTCAAAATGATCGCTTAAAAAATATGTGCAAAGTGAATTGTTTTAACCAGACGACTATAATATATATGTTTCAAATTACTACAAAAGTAAATGATTGTCTACCCATATAATGTACTTCAAATTCTTATACCCAAATCACTATTTTTATATATAAATAAGATTTAGTCTCCTCTAGCTAGGTGTATAAACGAGATGAATCGAATTTAATTCGTCAATACCCTACTCGACTGAGTTGGTTAAACAAAACTATTTCAAGTTTGCTTTGCATCTATTTCCTAGGTGAACATTTAATAATGTATTTATATGATTAAATGATTTAATTTGCATTTCTTTGTTGGTGGACAATTTGTATACATATAAACAGTCATCTGCAATTTTCGAGTACAAGACAATATGTTTTTTTCACTATTAAATCAACCTCGATAAACCAACTATTACATATGTGATGATTTTACGGTCAATGTTATGTCATTAACTATACATTTTGTTAAGGGAAAATGATATTTTTATACTCTAACTATATTTTCCCATTTTTAGTTCCCTAACTATCTTCTTGGAACACATTTATCCTAAAATACCAAACATATATAAACTATCTCTTAAATTAAACCAAAATAAAATATAGTCTAATCAAGAGAATTCGACCAATTGAAAACTCGCAATTGAGTCGGCTCAAATTTAAAATTGATATATTATTATTCTTTTTTTTTTGAAAATATCAGAATTTCCTTAAATCAATTTTAAATTTCCAAAACCACATGTCTTAATTCTCTCCTCCCATCTCTCTCAACCGATTCTTGGCGGCAAACTCAGGTTAGGGCTCCGACCAGAGTTTTTTTTCGATTTCGCGAGTTTTGGAGTTTGAAGAATCGATTTCGCGAGGTCTAGAGATTGAAGAACTGTTTTGATGGCGATTTTTTTAAATATGAGTAAAACTTTCGCACAGGGGCCGTTTAAATGATTCTTCTCACCTCCTGACGAATTTTAGGCGAGACGAGACTCGCCATTTAATGATTCTCCTCATCCTCCTTCAAGTCTTCTTCCCCGATATGATCCTTGGGTCTCGGCGTCCTAGCTTCCATTTCCCCCGAATTCTTACTTTGGGTGGTGGTGATGATGGGTTTTGGTGGACACGAACTCTGAGTGAAGACGATTTGTCGTTTCAGGTTCTTCCTCTTATGAGAGGTGGAGTTTTAAATAGTTACACTGAAACTATTCTCTGCTTCAAAATTGTTTATGATGTTCACTTCTCTCTCCTCCAGCAGGAATGGCTTCTTCAATATTTTAAATATTTTATTTCAATTTTCAATATTTTAAATATTTTATTTCAATTTTCAATATTTTAAATATTTTATTTCAGTTTTCAATATTTAAATATAATAATCATTATTAATAATTAATTATCACAATTGTTATCGATATTTAATCTTTAATCTTTATTAAATAAGTGTCGCTTATTTAATTTTTGGGTATCCCAAATAAAAATCTGGAAGTTGGGGTATTAAATTTGAAACATGACATAGTTGGGTGTAGTCAACTGTCATTACCCCTTAATATAATAATATTTTATATTAAATATCTCTTTTTATCTTTTATCATAATTTTATAATAATTATTTGTATAAAATATATTTTTAGTTAGCATTGTTAATTCATATGATTATTTTGTTTTGAAGGAATATGATTAATAATATGAGAGAGAGAGAATGGTCTAATTTTAATTTAATAAAATATTAAAAAAATTTATTTTTTATTTAAAAATACAAATACACCTTTGAATTGTGAGTTAAACTTGTTATTCAAGAGAATGTAAAATAGAATTTCATATTATTCAAATTTTGTTATGTTCTTTTTGATGGACCATGTTGAACCATAGATTAAGAAAGTGAACCAGTTCAATTTGAGGGGTAGTTTAGGTACTTTTGGTATTTTAGAAAAAAGTTGTTTAAAAAAGATAGTTAGAGTATAAAAGTAATAAAGACGTATAGTTAGGTGCCAAAAAGTGTCATTTTTCCTTTTCTAATCATGTTACAATTTTGTAAATCCATAAACTATTAGAGATAAATATAAATAATTAGACATTTACATAAACAAATTGAAATTACAAGGAAAAATATATCATACTAATATTCAATTTACTCAAGTTCGACTAAGTGGTCAAGTAAATATCTTATCTTTTAAGAAATGAGATAGTCAAATCATAATGAGTACTTGCTTGGGAAGAACTGAGTGTCACTGTGCTAAACGAACTTGATCAATTAACGTCCAAGCTTTCTCGCCCTCACCGCGCTCTCTAGGCCGCCAGCCAATCTCCATCGGATATGATAACCATATATAGTGGAGATGGCTTTCCCAGCCAATCTTTTTCGGGCAACATCCTCTATCTAGTTCTAGCCATTTTGGAAGGTGAGAGGTTTGAATACAAACAAAACGGTAGTCGAAAGGAGGGGTTGGATGTCGTTGTTTTCTCTTCGGGGAAGATTCTGAACAGTCAATGAAGATTCTCGTCGCACCTCCCTCTTTTGTGGGAGGGCCGAACGGGGCTTCTTAGGGTCGGGTCGTCGAAGGCTCCATGGCGCTGATGACGTTGAAGAATCGGAGGGTTGGCTCAACTATATATGGTTCTTCCTGATCCGGGCTCGAGCTCCTTTTTTTCCTCTACCGGAAACTAGCGGAAGAGCTCGTCACTAACAAAGGCAATAGGTGAAAGTTGCAGTTGCGAGATCTGGAATTTTACGGGAAGACACATCCACCCGTCGTTGGTGTATTCTTGGTCGGGGTTTTTGGATGTGTTGCGGTGGAGAGGTAAATATGTAGTTGTTGTCTTATGGAGGTTGAGGCGGAGGCTCCGACTTTTTTACCGGCAGCTTTCAAGGGTTCCTGGTGTCGTTTATGGGTTTGGAGCTTCCCTAATGCCTCGGATCGGTGAACTCCTTCGTTGCTGGCTTCTTCTCTACCAACGAAGGGTATCGTTTATGTGACGCATCGTCACCTCGTTCGACCCCTCTGGTCGAACTAAGTTGGCCCGGATGATCCATCTTTAACTGTTCAATTTGGTGGTTTACCAATTGAACTAGCTTCCTCGATTGGACCGGGGTCCAATTGCGGTTCAGTGCATTGTGAACCGGTCCAATCTTAATTTTTAGGGTTGGTTCACAATGTTTGTACTTGTATTTTATTTCTCACTCGGGCACCAATTGTAATTTTGTTATAGGTCAATTTAATTTTCTTATGATAAAAAAAACTAATGATAGTTAAGGATATAATAATATTTGTAAATGTTAGAACAAATAAGTAATAAATTTAAGTTTTCTAATTTATTTTAAGATTATTACCAAATATAACTAGGTTTTCCTATTACGATTAATTTTCCTATTTAGTTTGATCTGTAACTTATATAAAGGATTCTCTCAAATCGCAATTCACAACTGCCAAGAATATCAATAATATTATTAACTACACTACTTCTATCATTTCTATCATGGTATCAGAGCCTGATTTAGTTATTGGTTAATGCTTCCGCTGAATTTGAGTTCTACCCTCTCGTCAATTACGAGTGGGTAGGATAATCAAGAAATTGTTCGCTCTCCTTCATCAAAGGTTCAATATTCAAGATTCGAGATTCAATTTTTTTTAGTTCAAGATTATAAAAAGTCAAAGGGTTTAGTAATTGTTCTAAAAATCACTCGTTTGCTTAAAGGGCAATAAATAGCCAAAGTGTTCAAATTTGTAGTGATTTTCCTTAAAATCTCTCATTTGATCAAAGAGCAATAGTCAAAGTATTTAAAAGTAATCAAATATTTCAAGGCGTTCAAAATATTCAAAACGATCAAAGTGTTCAAAGCGTTAAAAGTGTTCAAAGCGATCAAAATTTTCAAAGATCATTAATGTTATAATTCATCAAATTGGTAAAGTTCAAACTTAATTCGGTTTTTGAATCGACTTAAGTTTGAAGGGAGGTGTTAGAATACATAAGTAATAAGTTTAAGTTTATTACCAAATATTTCTAGATTTTCCTATTATGATTAATTTTCCTATTATAATTTTGTGAACTAATGAGATGTAACGCTAATTTTTTCATCAAATTATAGTTTCTTTTTTTAATGAGTTGTATTAAATTGCAAAGATTTTAGTAATTAACAAGTCGTCCAGAATTTATGAGTTATTATAGATTACAAGTATATCAATATTTTGTATTTTAAAACGTGGCCTCTCCCTAAGACTTAGGGTTTCCCGTTCAAGTGACGAGCTGTGCAGCGTGAGTTTGCGAACCAGGGATCAGCTACGGTATTCTGCGATTGGGGTCGACTGGGTTTTGGAGAGACGAGGGCTCGACGTTGGAGGGTCGTGTTCTGGGGAGCAAAGGGTTTGGTGGGAGATTGGAGGTTTGGGTGTGGGATTTCGCGGTGAGTCCCGATTTGTGGGACGAGTTCGGGGCGGCGACTGTGACTTGAGGGATCGGTAGGGTGTTGTGTTTTTGGGATCAGGTGGTTTGGGGGGGGGGGGGGGGGGTTAGGGGTCTGGGTCATGAGAGATAGAGACTACAGGTTCAGTATCGATGGAGATGGAGAGAGAGAGCAGTGATATGAACGGGACGCGATGGTAAGGGCGGCGGCGTAGATGGAGAAAATGGACGACTACACGCAATTTTAGATAGCGGAATCTAATCACAGTCTGACTGGTTTATTCATCCAGTTCAGTTGATTTATTTTTCAGGTGTTTAATCTCTACTTAATGCCTCGGTACTAGGAGGGATCGTGGGTTCTATGTCGTCAATGGGTTGATCCTGGTAAGCACGAAGAGCTTGGAGGACTTAGGTTATTAAAGATTCATCATTTCTCTCGAGGTGTCGATCGCCATCATTGGAGTGAGGATATTGATTGTAGGGTTGATCGAGGAAGCTTGTTGATGCAGCGTACGTGGCTAGGAAGAACTCTTTATCAAGTTCGTTGATTCTTGCGAATACCGAATGTGACAGATTTGAGGGAAACCTCAATTTTTTTATTAAACTTCAAAACTAATTAACAATAAACTCATAAGAGTGCTTAAATAGGCAAAACCTAGTCAAACCCTAATTGTCGAAAAGGAAAACTAAACTTATTGGAAAAGGAAAGAAATTATTAAAATTGCAAAAACTGCCTAAAACTTAATAATCTGCAATTTTGACCCCTAAGATGATCTCGAATGGCCGAAATTCACCGTACTTCATGGCATATCCATGAGTTGTGCTCAAAACGCCGTTTCCACCCAGAAAACACTAGTTTTTTGTCGAAATCCGACACTTTCGCGATAACTTCAGGTGTTCTACATTCTGCATACCGACTTCTTCGACCGCAATGAATCACTTGTTTAACGCGTTCTGTAATGGGATAACGGGGTTTCTCCATCCGTTCGAGGTGGAGGTGGTGGCTCTGCATAATGCTAACTGGCTCGAGTCGATTTCTCCTCTGGAGTATCGAGAAACCCTATTTAACGTGTTCTACAATGAGATCATGGGGTTTCTCCATGCAATCAAGGTGAAGGTTGTTGCTCTCCATGATACTAAATGGGTTGAGTCGTTTAGTTTCCGATTTGTGATCTTTTTGGTTCATCGTTTTACTACTACTATGTTTGCTACTGAATCGGGTTTGGATGCGATGTTAGACAAGTTTATTGTTAGCTTTCAAGTAGGGGTATTGTCTCAACAAATCTTGTCGTTATTATTCTCGGCATGTAGCTAATCTATTTGCGTAATAAAGTTGAATTTTTATAAATAAATAAATAAACAAGCCGTCCAGTTTCAGTTTGATAAATATTGTGTTCAAAATGGAGGTGAACTTAATGTTAAGGTAGATATATTTGAATAAACGAGTCAAACTTGAACTCAAACTTTCAAATTCACTAACTTAACAACTAGTTCTTTAATTTTTTTAATCATACATATATTTTTAATTCTAAAAAATAATATTTGTAATGTAAATAAAAGAATCAAGCTTAATATTGGTAAGTTTGAATCATAATTATATTTTTATGAGTCGGATGTGTATTTATTATTATAAGAAATAATGACATTTTGTTACACTTAACTATAGCGAAATGACGTTTTTATACCCTAATTAACTTTCTCTTTTTTTTTAGTACCCTAATTAACTTTCTCTCTTTTTAGTACCCTAATTAACTTTCTCTCTTTTTTAGTACCGAGACTTTTTTTTGTGAAAACGTACCTCTCAGATGCCTAAACTACACCTAGTTCAATTGAGAAAGATAGAATTGAACTAATGGGGAAATCAAACTGGTTCAAGTAAGATTCCTTGGTCTACCCGAAAAAAAATCTTAAGTAATATAATAGTATTACAAATATTTAATAAAAACAAAAAGAACCTCCTCCTCCGACGCGAACCACCGAACCAAACCCAGCTCCGGCGATGCCTCCAACCTCATCTCCGTCGTATAGGAATCAAAAACTCTCCTATCCTCTCTCTCTCTCTCCCCATAAAAGGCACACCTTTCTCTTCCCTGTGTTCAACGCCTCTTCATCGAATAATGGAAGAGGTACGTTCGTCGTCGACGACCCCAAGCAGGCGGAAGAGAAAGTGGTCGTTCATCAACTGGCCGTTCATGATCTCAAATCCCCATTCTTGATAAGATGTTCTTGATAAGATGTATTCACCGGAAACAATTATTTCTCAGAACCATTCATGATCTATTCAAAAATTTGAAATTACACACCTAATTCATCAGATTAACAAAACACTTACTTTCAAAATTTAGGTTTTGATTTTAAAATTCGCAATATAGTTACGTGGATTCATAGGTCAATTATCAAAAATTGGGGTTGAAATGGATTGATTTTAGTTTTGAACATGTGCTCCACACGTTATTGAAACCACTTGTCTTAAAATTGAACAAAACCTCCATTGACAATGTTGAAGTGGTAGATGGAGAAGAAATTGGCAAATTGTTGGCCTAGGTCGTGGTAGCCATAAGCAGCATCGTTCAATCGAGGAACAGATTCAAGATCTGGATCGATTCGATGAAGATGTTCGAGCGTTTGACGTTGCAACAACGAGTGTCGTCGTCACAAACCACCTTTCCGGTTGGGAGGATCATGAGAGAGAGGAGAGCTCTGATGTATGCGGCTTCGTTGCGGTTGTTATTGGTGACAAAGGGATGAAGTTACCGAGGTTGAAGGTAGACCAGAAGAGACAGATGATCGTAGCCAGAGACCTCCGCCCCTACCTGCATATCCACCTCCGCGAGTGCCCTATTTCGCCGCCATTCCTCGCCCAACAACCAAAATCCATAATTCATTGTTCATATGGCACTTTTTGAAAATTTAAAAGTCATTAGAGGGCATTTTAGATAATTTTTAATTTGCACCGGTTTAATTTTGAGTTTTAATTTGAATTGGTTCAATTCTATGTTTAAATTTGAACTGATTCAATGTTCATGTCACTTTTTGAAAATTTAGAAGTCATTGAGGGCATTTTAGTCATTTTACCGTAGGTTGTCACGAAAAAATTGTTAGGGTACTAAAAATAGAGAAATTAGTTATGATATAAAAATGTCATTTTGTTATAGTTAGGTGTAATAAACTATCATTATCCCCTAAACATAATTGAATAAAAAAATTGAGCCATGCCAATTTGTTATAATTATATATTTATATTACACGTCTTATTATAACACTACTTAATGACGATAGAAAGTCCAATATATGTCATTGTGCATGACATATTAGCAAACCAAAAAATTTCTCCCCCACCATTAAAATCTTCAGTCCTCCGATCAAAGATTCAATGATGGAGAGCGCGGACTCGTCGTCGGGTTCTCCCCACCCTACGCTCCCGCCAGGCTTCCGGTTCCACCCAACGGACGAGGAGCTGGTCGTTCACTACCTGAAGAAGAAAGCCGCCTCTGCTCCTCTCCCCGTCAACATCATCGCCGAGGTCGACTTGTACAAATTCGATCCATGGGAGCTTCCGAGTAATTAATTTTGAAACTTGATCAAATGTTGTAAGTGGTTGAAATAGGTAGATTAATGATTTATATGGATATAGGTAAGGCGATGTTTGGTGAGCAAGAATGGTACTTTTTCAGTCCTCGAGACAGGAAATACCCGAACGGGGCAAGGCCAAATCGGGCTGCGACTTCCGGGTATTGGAAGGCCACCGGAACTGACAAGCCTATCCAGTCTCAGGGCAACCACAAGGTCGGAGTCAAGAAAGCTCTTGTATTCTACGGTGGAAAGCCCCCCAAAGGGATCAAGACTAATTGGATCATGCACGAGTATCGCCTCGTTGATAATAAATACTCCCTAAAGCCTCACCCCCTTGACAACAAGAAAAACTCTTTAAGGGTAAGTGATCATTTCTATCACAAATTATTTTTCTAGTACCATTCATGTTTGAATTGACATTATTTTTAGTGTATATACATATAGCTGGATGATTGGGTGTTATGTCGAATTTACAAGAAAAACAATTCGCAACAACAGCAGCAGCAACAACAGAGAGAAATGGATGTGAATTCGAACAAGGTGGATGACACGATGGACGGGATGTTTCCGAGCCCGAAGCCACCGGCGGGGCTGAAGACGGTGACCGGATACGACGTGGAGGAGAACTTGAATTTCTTTGAAGGGATATTAGGCGGAGATGGAAATGGGAGCTCAAAGCACCCCAACTCCTCTACGACGTCGTTGACCACAAAGCGCAGCAACAACCCGTACTGGCCCGAAACCGGGTCGGTCGGGTCATCCTCGGGAAAGCGGTTCGGACCGGATGATCAGGAAAGCAACTCCTTTGTGTCTCTGCTCAACCATTCGGGTCCGTTTCACCACCCCAATTCGCTACTCGGCTCGCTCGGTGACGGAGTGCTGCGTCACCCGCAGTTTCACCTCCCCAACATCAATTGGAACTCATAATTATTCAACAAATTAAACAGATCTAATATTTAGTATGGAAAAAGACTTCTTTTTTTCAATGTAATTAGTTTTGCTATTTAAATTGATACTATTACACATATATATATGTACACCGCTGGAGTTAAATAATGAGTTTTATATTGTTTGATTTGATTTGATACGAGGAGAGGAGATTTGGATGATGAGCGGTTTGTTTGTTTGTCCTTTAATGCTAAACGACAAACTCGCCAAGCGAAAGCCACGTGAGATGTTTTTCGATGACACCTAAATAACTTGACATGCCACGGTTAATTTCTATTTCACTCTTTTGTGATGTACCTTGATAAATGGTACAAAACTTACTTATAAGTTATTTCTTTCGGCTATAATCAATAGATCATTGGAAAATATAAGTCACTTATAATGAGTGTGAATTGTGTGCTGGATATTTTTGGTTGTGTGGATATTTTATTTTTCTACTTATTATTAAGATTCTTGAATCTTATTGTTTCTAATCTTCTTCTATACAACTTTAATATGTAAAATGATCATTTTACATCTTTTGGAATTTTTGAAGCTTTGACATAAATCAAAATTCACATTCAACAATTTATTCCACGAAAGTTAATTTATTTTGAAAACTTTAAATAACTTTTTGTCCAATGTAATTACCAAGTAAACTGGAAAATACAATTATTTATCTATAAATTGAAAATGTTAGGTAAAATACCATATGCTTAAACATATGAAAGTAGGAGAGACAATCCATTTATTTATAGAGATAATTTTATATAAGTCACTATAAAAGTTCTTACATAGGTCATAAATTCTTTAATTTAATTTTTGACATCGCCAAAAACAAATTTGGTCTCATTTTTACTACCTCTATTTGTTTTAAATGTAACAAGCCTATAATATCTTTAAGTGACATTCAAATTTTCAATCTCATGTCGTTGAATAATAAAGCCGATAAGGACCCTTGTACGCAACCAAATAATATGTTATTTGATTGATCAAGAAGACTCAATTGCAATTTTACCGGAAAGTTTGTTTTTGACAAGTTTAAGGAATTCAACGTGGGTATGATTCGAGACTTGTTGGAATTTCACGGGAGAATGAGTTCTAACAATGTTTATGTTGGTTAACAACACGCAAGAACCTATTGAGTCAAGTATGGGGCTCTGAAAATTGTTCCCATCTAACCAGAGATTGTTTAATTTATTCAGAGCTCCAACCTTTTCCGGGATTTGACCTTCAAATTTCTTAAAACTTAATTGAATTAAAACCAACATTGACGATTCTGAAATTTTCGCCGGAAATTGACCGAAAAATATGTTGTGAGCTAAGAACATTTAAGCCAAAGAGTGCGCCTTTCCTATATCGAGACCTACTTGGCCTTCAAAATTGTTCATGCTGAGATCGAATGTCAAGCCATTAGGCAAGCTCCAAATCGAATTTGAGCTGAACTAGAGACCAGCAATCGGCAATTCGCCGGTGAAACTGTTCTTGAACATACCTGGTAGAATGAGACCAGTAAGGAAGTTTTCAGAGACGTCGATGTAGGCCATGCCCGACCAAGATCCCAAACTCTGAGGAAGCTGACCGGTGAGCTTGTTTTGTACAGAGACAAAGCCATCAAGTTCTTTAAGTTCCCGAACTCCGGCAGAACCTCCAGAGAGTTTGTACAGTAACAACTACAATGAGGTGAGTTAATTCAAGAACCGTAGCTCCGACCTGTCACGGCAGAGACTTGTTCGACAAAGAAAACTTCCTTAGCAACTTTAACCCGCAAATCGAGTCAAACAAAACAAAACCATGTAAATTCTGACGTGAAAGATCGATCCCCGACACGAACCCACCGGGATCGCAAGAAATTTCGGCAAAGTGCAAACAGAGGAGCTACTCTGTCTCCAAGAATCAAACAAGTTTGTGGTGCTCGGCCAGTTCCTTACTAGACTAGTCCAAACCAAGCTCAGCAGGTTCCCACTGGAACCGCTGGAGAGTTCTCTCTGGCAGGCGAGGGCTTTGGGTTCGTTTCGACAAAATTGAGCACGCCGAAGAATTCTAGAGGTCAAGAGTCACGCACCGAAAGGGAAGATGGTATGCCAAATTGGTTCAACCAGACCAGTTCAAATTTTGGGTGGACCAAAGGACATTTTGGTCATTAAAAATTGTTTATAGAAAAAAAACTAACAGAGTTAGTAACAGTGAGACAAAATTTGTTTTTGGTGACCTAATAAATTAAATTAAAAAGATAGTGACCTACATGATAATTCAAACTTTTATAATGACCTATATAGAATTATCCCAAAATCTTATGATTAAAAATTGTTTTTAAAATTTTAAAATTCAAGTGTATTTTTGTCATTTTCAATAAACTTTAGCATAATTTTTCAAAAACAGATTATAGAGATGGATAACTTGAGATATTTAGTAACTTAAGGGGTCTCATAAATTGAATCCTATTTCACAATATTTAAATGAAAATTTCGTATACTTAGTAGAAGGTAAGTGAAACTGTCCCTTTACAAAATGTTAGTTTTATAAGAGACTAATAAATCTTATGATATTAAATGGATGCTAACCACATTAACCTTGTTAATTAGAGAATTCTTTAAATGTTACATTCTACGGCTCTTGATTATAAGATAAAGATTACATCACTAAACCATGATATAAGTCATAAAAAGGGTGTGCTTTATTGACTAATAAAGTAAGGATTATGTCACGCCATTAAGAAGATTCATATCTAAACACATTAATTAATCACTTTCCTATATTGTGAAAGAGAGCAACTTGTCTTTCTAATCATACACGTCACCAGTGATTAATTTTGGAACACATGTCAAATCAATTTTTAATTTGGATGGCCAACCACAATCGCTTGTACACTAATCTTTTCCCTTAAACTAAATCTCTCTAAAGATCAGCATCAATCTGGTTTGGTCCTACGATTTTGTTTATATCGTTTTTTAAAAGTCAATTAATCACTTCAATGAAGGTGTTCAGGAATCAGGATTTTAGAACCAGACATAATCAATCTAAAATCATATTGAACCGATACATAAGATTTTTAATCGTACGCCGTTAGTAATTTCACTTTATAATGGAATGTGCGTCGTTACAAAATTCTTGATCGTTGATCAAAACTTTACCGTTAGGCGTAAACGGTCGGAAATGGAGCAATTGGCGTTACCGTTAGTTTGTAACGGCGCACATAGGGTTGTGCACCATTACCGATTAATTTTGTAACGGCGCACTCCTCTATGTGCGCCGTTACAAATAAAATCTATAAATGTTGGCAACACCTCCCACAGAACCTCCACTTTTCCCTCCCACAATTTCTCCCACACATTTTCCTCTCGACAAGGGTATTTTCGTAATTTTGGTGAAAGTTTCCCGACTATTTTTAAATTTTCCGAGTACCTTATACTAAGTCTCCCCCACAAATACTAGTCTTCATATAATCTCTATATTAGTTGGTGGATTCGGAATTGTGGGAATTAGAAGGTATGTAGATTTTGAAATAATGTATTTAAATTAAAATATTTTAGTTCATGTGATTTAATTTAAAATATGATGTATATTATTTTTTTTGTTAGTAATTTATTTATATAATAATTGTCATTAATAATATATATATATATTACACATAATGGATCGGTAATGGATATGATCCGTAAAAATGAGTGAAGAATGGATGCGCGAACTAAGTAGTTTTGTAAAATTTGCGAAGCAAAACGCTCCAAGAAATGACGTGGGACGTTTTAATTGTTCGTGTACGAGGTGTTCTAATTCAGCTTGGCACGATATGGACACAATTTGCGATCATATACTGAAGAAAGGTTCCCTTAGATCGTATAATGTGTGGTTCCATCACGACAAAACCGAAGAAGCTAGTTCCAGTCGCAATTGGGATATGAGTATGATGCCAACATGTGGGAATCAGCGTTGTTCGACGTCGAAAAACAATCCAATGTACGTTGATCCTGTGTAGCAGCTCGTGGGCGTTGATCCTGTGCAAGAGTTTGTGGATGATGTAGACCCAACTAGAGATGTAAGGGTTGACGAGGACGATGTAGAGGAAGGAGAGAACATTAACATAATAACCGAAGTCGAGGAAGGAGTCGCTAAGGAAATAATGATGGCATACAACCGGTTGGTGACGGAGTCACAAAAGCCGTTGTACGAAACGACATGCGCCGTGACTAGTGAGAACACTTCTTTAGCGGCACTGTTAAGGATGTTGTCCATTAAGTAGAGCACCGAGATGTCTGACACAGTTTTTACCAAGGTCGCCCAAGATTATTGTCGTACGTTACCCCAACCTAATATGTATCCATCTAGCTACGCATCGACAAAATAGAAGATAAAGGTTATTGAAATGCCACACGTGAAATATGATGCATGTCTGTACGGGTGCACTTTGTACTACGGAACACAATCAAAACTCCAGACATGTGACATTTGTGGAGAAGCATGATACGCTATAGTGGGGAAAAATTGGTTTCAAAGAAGACGTTGTGGTACTTCCCATTGAATCCTCGACTTCAACGTTTATATCTTGCCCTAGAGATGGCTGAGTGGATGCGATGCCACGGGGAGCGGGAGAATAAGAATAGTGACATATTAATACATCCAATCAGACGGTGCAGATTGGATTAAGTTTAACAAGAAATAGCCGGTATTTTCTGGTGAAATCCCCAACGTGCGATTGACATTGTCATCTGACAGGTTCTCACCATATGGGCCTAATGCGCCGAATTACAGTTTGTGGCCTGTAGTCGCGATTCCGTTGAATTTTCCCTCCTCGATAGCTATGCGAAAGGAGTATAACATCCTCACCATGCTGGTCTCCGGTCCAAAATCACCTAGGAAATGCTTGAATAACTTCATGCGTTCGCTGATTGATGAGTTAAACCATCTGTGGGAGCACAGAGCTGTCACGTGGGATGGTTCTAAGAAACAGGCTTTTATAATGCGGGCAGCTGTGATGTGGACAATAAGTGACTTCCCGGGTTTGGGAATGTTGGGGGGCCATCCAGACTAAAGGCTAACTCAAGAATCTCTTACCAAGGTGCGTGTAGGTTCTTGCCAGAAAACCACCCACTGCGATTTGAGGCGCGGGCCTTTAACGGTCAAATAGAGACCCGCTCAAGGCCTAAAATACATTTAGTGGTTGCCGTAATCAAAGTGTATCTACGTCATAAATATCCACCACCTAGTCTGCATCGGAAGTTCAGTAAACGAAAAGGTGGTGATGGTCCTGTATGTTGGTCTCAAAAAAGCATATGTCGGGAGCTGCCTTATTGGAAAACTCATCAAGTAAAACATGCCTTGGAATTGATGCAAATAGAGAAGAACATATGCGACAACGTCACAGGTATAGTTCTTGGAATTGCGGAGAAGACTAAGAATGACGTGAAAGCCAGGAGAACTTACGAGGAACAAAATGTCCGGCGAGACCAGTGGTTGCAAGACGGGGAGCTCCCGGTTGCACCATATGGCGTGGCGGGTCATGAACGGAAGGAAGTACTAGAGCATATCCGAGCAGTTAAGTTTCCTACTGGATATGCGGGAAGTCTAAAGAACAAGGTGAATCCCAATGAGAAAAAGTTCCTCGGATTGAAGACCCACGATTTTCACGTGTTGATGCAATGTATCTTCCCCTTATCACTCGGAAGTACATTCCGCCTCATGTGACGGAAGCATTAGCAGAGCTGGGCAAGGTGTTCCAGTTGTTGTGCACAAGGGAGCTGAGGAAAAAAGAGCTAAAAAGTTGGGGGAAGATATAGTGGTTCTAGTTTGCAAGTTGAAACTATTTTCCCTGCTTCATTCTGTACAATTATGGTTCACCTTCTACTACATCTTCCGGATCAAATTCTGCGGACCGACCCAGTCCATTTCACATGGATGCTTCCAATTGAACGGTATGTTCCTTGGCTGACAACAGGAATTATAAGATCCGTCGTTACAAATATCATTGAATCTAAAATTGAAACATAATTACCATTGTATTAAACTTGGCGTATACAAGAAAAGTGTGCGCAACCCGCGGTATCCGGAAGTTGGTATAGCGCAACAATACTTGATGCACGAGTCGGTTACCTTCATTTAGATGTACCTAAGATGTGCCACTTTAGCCAGTGAAATATTGATCAGTGCAGCTCTAGGTTTCAACTTATCAATTGTTTCCCCACATGTGGAAATGAAGGGCGTGGTGCAAGGTGAGAAATTGACCTACATCGGAGATGTTCTGGGCGAATTGGACAATTATTGAGAATTGTGCCAAAGCAGATGCATTCGTATTGTCACATCTGGAAGGGTTCAAACAAGTATACTCTAGGAAATCTTTACAAGATCGAGTGATGTCTTTTATCTTCGACTGGCGCCGTATTGTATATAGTAGACATTGATTACGTGTTTATTCTTGCCATTTTTACTTGATCTAATATCATACAATATATGTAGATGACTGCTCCAGTGATGCAACAGGAGTTGGTACTACTATTCAGAGGTCCTCGTTTGTCGACTATTTATTCGCAGTGTACTATTAACGGCGTCAAAATTTTGATCTTGAGAATCTACGAGGGCCGGAGAAATCAAAATTCAGGGGTCATGATTGAAGCAAACGACGTATGTTACTACGGTGTTCTTATGGACGTATGTGTCCTTACCTACTCTAAAAGCAAGCCAGTCGTTCTATTCAAGTGTCGGTGGTACGACGAACGGACCGTGAGGAATGACGCAAATGGGTTTATTTTGGTCAACATGTCCACAGATTGTCACAAACAAAACCCGTTTTTCCTTACTTTAATGGAAAAACAAGTATACTACATCGACGATCCTAAATCTTATTTGGGGGAGTTTGTCAACGTCGTGTCTCATACGGGACACTACAAACCGAGTACGTTAGCCCGTGTCGAGGAGGACGAGTCGGACTTCGAAGTCGATGAACCTTACCAAGAAGATTGAATTGACATCGTCAGGCCTGATGGTATCACTTTCGACCTAAGATACCTACACCAAAATCCAGTACCTGAACGAGCGAACAACTAAATTGAATCGAGCGGCGAGGACAACAAAGAAAACGAAGATGAAGAAGAAGAAGAAGAAGAAAACGATGACACTCATATGGAAGGGCATGAAGAATATGTTTCTGTCAACTCTGATTAAAATATGTAGATGTATATGTATGTTTATTCGAATTATCAATAAAGGATGTGATTTCATTCAAAATAAACTATTATATGGTCAAATAGCTTATAAGGGTAATTCGGTCATTTTTGACCGAATTAGAGTTAAGTTTAATCATTTATGACCTATAAGGGCATATCCACCATTTATGTCCGAATGATAGTTAATTTGGTCATTTATGACCTCTAAACACTAATTCGGTTATTTCCGACAAAATTAGGGCTACTTTGGTCATTTATAATCTATAAGGGTAATTCGGTCATTTTCGAATTTTGGCATAAAACTGATTTTTTTCTTTCTAAGTATGAATTTGTAACGGCGCACTTTAGGTATGTGTGTCGTTACAAAGGTCAACAATCTTAACTAAATAGTTGACCTTCGTTTGACATCGAGTTATTTTTTTGGATCGAGTTTCATACATTATAGGGATTGTTTAAAATTTTGGAACCTGAAGTAACTAACCATTGCGCTCAAAACGGTACAGTAAGATTCACGATCAGACATACAAAAATAAAATAATAATTTTATTTTCATTTGTAACAGCACACATGGGCTTGTGCACAGTAACGACGCACATGGGCTTGGGCTCATTATCCATAGTGCGTCGTTACCAATGGTCAACTTGTAAGTCAACTAATTTGACTTTTCCTTGACCATTTTTGATCGAGGCTGATACCTTATCGGAATTGTCTGAAATTTTCGCACATGAAGTAACAAAGCATTGCGCTCCTATCATATGGTTGGATTCAAACATGTGTTTCAACATTATTGACTTTTGTTGAAACGTGAGTATAGTTTATAAGAAGGTAAACTCTAACATAAACCCTAAACACATTGATCATCAAACGTTCGATGAAGTAATAAATATTTTTTAAATCCAAACTGTTCAATTTGTTGTAAACAACATTTATGTGGTATAATACGAATTTAACAGACCACGGGAACACGACTTATCATTCATGATCGGATCGACATGAATATTTTAATTTTAATATTTTAGGGTTTGTGTTTGTAACGACGCAGTCTACAACGTGCGCCGTTACAAATTTGTCAGGAAACAAAAATTTGGCGAAAATTAAATTTTCGCGGAAAATTAAACTCCCCGCGAACATTTCATTACAAAATGAGTTGACCGTTGGCAAAATATGACCGTTAGAAGTATAACGGTCAAAAATTTGACCGTTATGTTACCTTCATATTTGTAACGGTGCACTTTGGAAACGTGCACCGTTACTAATCAATTTGTAACGGCCCACTTTACCACGTGCGCCGTTACAAAGTGGATTATAAATATCCACCTGACCCTTCTCTTCTTCTTCTCTGCCCCCCGAATTGCTTCCCGACTCTCTCGATTTGCTTTTAGTCGCCGTCTACACCCATCACCGCCTCTACTCCTCTCTCCTGATTTGCTAAGGTATGTTTTAGGTTTAATTTTGTTTTATGATTTTTAGGTTTACATGATAATTTTTGTTTTAGGATTTCAATTAATCTATGCATGTTAGTTTTAGGGTTTGTATATTAGTTTGAATATTCAATATATTACATGATTTGTTAGTTTTAGGTTTTTGTTCAACTATTTCACATGATTGGTTAGATTGTACATGGTTTGCATATTCTATGAATATTTGTTGGTAATTGTTTGAATTTGCAAATAGTTGTTTAATTTAGAGGGATATTACTTGAATTTTGAAACAAAATTGTTGAAATTCTATGAATTTAGAGGGTATTTTCGGAATTTTTAACAAATATCCCTTAGGGGTATTTTCGGAATTTTAAAAAATAACCCTTAGGGGTATTTTCGGAATTTTACAAAATAACCCTTAGGGGTATTTTTGGAATTTTACAAAATAACCCTTAGGGGTATTTTCAGAGTTTTTAAAAAATACCCCTAGAAAATCGTCTTTCTCATGTACTAACCCTACTTCCGAATTATTTCAAATATAGATAATAGACCCAAACCCGAAACCTAAGGTTGCAAAAGCAGGGCACCTAGGCGGTCTCGTATGGATGCCCAATTTCTCAGTCTTGCACAGGCGTCGAATACTCCAGACGATGATATGTACACTCCGTCACCGCCGCCGCAGCCGACTCGGCCGGGCCAGGAAGATTTAGGATGGACTTACGAAGTGCCGGGCAAGGGGCAGAGTTTCATACAGATGCTCAGAGAAGGTTCGGGAGGCTCAACTGCCGGAGATGGCAGTTCAAGGAAAGTCGAGTTGTCGTTGAACCAGTGGGGTCTTCTTCCTCTCGATGCCATAGAGTATCCGACATACGAGCTCTACTTCGACTCTAAAGTCGAAGATGACTGCCTGGAGACTAGAAGCTAGGTGCAAAGGACCTTGAGGGAGCAAAAAGTCGATATTAGCATAAAAAATGAGCAGAAAGTGGTCGAGAAAAACGTCCAACATCCTGTTCCTTTGACTTGGGTAGACGGAGAACCGTATGTCCAATTTCATAACTACGAGTCGTTTGATGTACGGAGGTCAGTCTTCGCTGTAGGCAAGTTTACATTAGTAACAACGCATGTGCCTTGTACGCCGTTACTAGTCTAACGGTGCAGTGTAATGTGCTCCGTCACAAATTTGACGTCACCGTTCCTAAACTGACGGCGACGTTTACTTTTGTAACGGCACGTGGTTTGTGCGCTGTTACTATTCAAACGACGCACTAGGTTTTGTATGCCGTTACATGTGCGTCGTCACTGTTTGTAACGACATGTTTCTAACGGAGCACAAAATGTTTGTAACAGCGCAAATTGTACGCCATTACTAACTGAAAAAACTGTTAGTAAAAGTGACCATTATACTTTAAATATTACAATCGAAATATAAAATTTGTAAATAAAATAATAATAAACATTAAGTAACATATAATCGATTTTCATTATGTAATCACATATGTAATCACATACTTGATTATAATTTGACCAGTCACAACATTACTACGTTTAAATGCCAAATAAAAAAGTACAACTTAAGATAACTTTTTTCAAGGTTATCAATGAGGCACTACACCATCATTGTGTGCATTGTATTATAACTTTCTATTTCTTTAGTCTTTTCCAAATATTTTTGAAAAAAATCTGAGGTTTAGGCTATGACTTGGCTTGTTCTTTTGGTGGTGCAGATGGATTCTATCTCCTTTACTCCAGATATTTTTATAGTTTGTAAAACTGGAGTGTACATATCGGGTCGGGCTCTATAACTAAAAGATCAAGCTTTTAGTTGGGTTTGTTTCAACCCTTTATATACACCCGTTCTATTTTATATTCTTTCCATGCGGGACTTTACATTCTCAACATTCCTCCTCACATGTATTCTACTCGTGGGCCTTTTATCAACTCACTCACCCTCACATGGGTCATGGTATGACGTGTCTTTTGCACGCGGGCTTATTTCCCCCCTTACGTGGACCACAACATCGGGTTTACAGGGAGAGGAGCCACAGGGAGGCGAGACCCACCAGCACAGGCCCAAATCGGCCACTTCTGATACCATGTAAAACTGGGTTGTACATATCGGGTCGGGCTCCACGACTAAAAGGTCAAGCTTTTAGTTAGGTTTGTTCCAACCCTTTATATACACTAGTTCTATTTTATGTTCTTTTCATGCGGGACTTTACATTCTCAACATAGTTATTAGACAACCCCTTAAGCACCTACAAGCTGTGTGTTAAGCATAGCTAAAAATAATTTATAAGAATCCAAACATTATCTAATTTTCAAGATTTTCCTATCTTCTATACATGGTTTGATAAACCCATATGTTTCAACACACACTCACGTTGCAACTATACATGGTTTGATAAACCCATATGTTTCAACACACACTCACATTGCAACTAAGTCATGATAAAAGGGTAGAAAGAAGGATATGAGTATAGAAAAAGGAGATATAAGCTAAATGTTTAGGGTTTTCAAAAAATATGCTTTTTGGCTCAAAAGTGACTAAGGATAAATTATTCAGGGTAAATTTTTTGGGTCTTGATCGGGAGAAATAATTTAAGGTGAGATTTAATGTTGAGTCATCAATGGCATACTAACGTAAATATGAATTACTTGTAAAAATTTTGTAGTCATTTTATACCATCAGAGGGGTATAAACGTATTTTTATACTCCTATTTATTTTGAATATTATTTCTTTATTTGAATATCATATTTTGAATTTTCTTTTAATATCGTTTCATTACAATGGTTTGATCGGTTCACTTGCAAACCGTTTTATCAGTTCATCTATTATGTTTCATCTGATATGTTCCATCTAATATGTTTCATCTGTTATATTCCATCTAATATGTTTCAAACCCGATCCTCAAATCCGTTCGGTCGAAACAGTTCAATTGGTGTTCTTTCATCAAATCACTTGCAACAGTTTAATTTTTTCACCAGTTCAGTCGAAACAATTCAATTGTTTTATCGATTCAATTTGTTTCATCACTTCAATTGTTTCATCGATTCAATATGTTTCCTCACATATCACACCGATCACATGAATAAAATTGATTATTGCTCTATAATGATCAATATTTTGCAAAATTTGTAGAAAAAATAAACCCCAAATGCATGCATCGAGACAAAAACGAAATACCAAAACAAAGCAAAAGCATAATAAAAACAAAAACCATATTTGATATCGTTTGATGAAACGAATTGATAAAATAAATACAATCAAACAAAAATTCATCAACCTGATTAAAAAAATTTATCTATATATGATCTAATTTAATAAAATTGATTATTACTCTATCATCTAGATCAGTATCTTTGCAAAATTGCAGAAAAAAATAAATCTCCAAACAAAACAAAGCCATAATCAAAACAAAAAACTAAATTTGAATCCATTTGATAAGATAAACGCAATCAAATACAAAATCATGACTTTTTTTTAATAAGATTTGAGAATACATCAATATTCAGTCAAAAAATCATATTAATAAATGGACACAAAAAGATATAGGGAAAATGACACTATTGTGCACATGAATATACATTTTTGACACTTTCATACCCTAACTTTTTGTTTCTTTTTTCCATACCTTACTTTCATTTTGGGACAACTTTCTTCAAAAATTACAAAATACCGAAAATACCCCTCAATTGAACTAATATAAATCTAGTTTAATTCTGGTCCAATTAAAGAGTGAAAAGACGAAATTGCCCTCAACTATTCATCAAATTTTCAAAGGTATGTCACCCTATCAACTATTACTCTTCTCCTCCTCCGCCACCCCCTCCTCACCGACGTTTCTTCGGCATCCATCGTCGGGGTTTCTCCGGCATGTAGGGAGCACGGTGGACCCGCGAGGCCTCCAGAACACCTCCGCCAAGGTGTCCGTCTCGACCCCTCCTTCTCTTCTTCTCCGGTGATTCTTCGCCGGAGCCGGTCATGGTTCTTCTTCTGCAGCCTCCACAACACAAAATAACGAGCATCGACGAGGTGGGTAGCGGGCAGCGAGCATCGACGAGGTGGGCAGCGAGCATCGACGAGGTGGGTAGCGGGCAGCGAGCATCGACGAGGTGGGCAGCGAGCATCGACGAGGTGGGCAATGGGAAGCGACCAAAATGGTAGAATGCGGTGCTCTGACGATTGTCTCCGGCACAGAATGGCCGGAAAAGATATAGAGGGAGAGAGGGAATAAGAAATGAGTTCAAGAATTCAAAATTTTCACTCCCCGGAAAGTGTGCCGGAACATATTTTCCGGCACACTTTCCGGTGAGTGAAAAGTTTGGCACAACGTCGGTCACTCTGGTCACTAGGTACGAAGCCCAGCATGTAAGTTCCGGCGATCGACGATGCTCATGATGCTCTGTTTTGATGAAGTAGGAGGGTCCAATGGCATTCACTTGAAAATTTGATGAATAGTTGAGGGTAATTTCGTCTTTTCACACTCTTTAAAAATTGGGTCGGTTCTCTCCATTAGACCAAGGGTAATTTCGGTATTTTGTGAATTTTAGGGGTAAATTGTCCAAAATGAAAGTCAGGTATGGAAAAAAGAGAAAATAAAAGTTAGGGTATGAAAGTGTCAAAATTGTATATTCAGGTGCACAAAAGTGTCCTTTTCCCAAATATATATGATATTAAAACTAAATTCTTGCTGACATGATGCTATGCAACTAAGTTCTTGCTGATATGAAGCTGGTTTGTGTAAAGAAACCAAATGAAATGAAGAAAATGAGAGAGACCAACATTATCAGCAAACAAACATAAAGATGAGTAAAGTAACAAATATGAATGATTGATGCCTCCGCCGCCGCTGAGGTCATCACCGTCGTTGCCATATGGTTTGAATAGTCGTCGTCTCGATGGAATCGCCCTCGCCGTCATCGAGACGCTGACGGCTCCGGTGACAGGGTACCTCACTTGTGGGAACCAAAAGGGAGTCTGATCCAAACCCTACAAACCGAGAACCCATCGTTGTCACCGAATCGCCGAGCCCACTATCGAATAGACAAATCGAATCGATGAACCCACCGCCGGATCGCTCAATCAGCGAATCGAATCACCGAACCCACACTGTCGCCTGGATTGAATCTTCGTTGCCGTTGTCACAATGGTATCTCCGTCGTCCCGAGTCGTCGTCGTCGTCTCGAGGTGTAGCCATGGTCGCGTCTGCATTATCGTGGTTATATTTAGGGAAGGTGATGTGACGAATATATTAATCATGTGGGGTTTCATTTAGTACTATATATATATATATTTATTTAATGACCATTATACCCTTTTTGTATTATTTTTATTTGTTTCATATATTATTAATTAGATACGTTGACGAAACTAATTCGATGGACATTAAGATTTTTAGCAGATAGATGGTTTGTAGCCGATCTCATCTCGTCTCAAGGAAACTTCTTATTAGATTTAGACTCAGGTTTCTCTCTATATATGTTAATATTGAGGATCTCCACCACATAATTAACTCAAGGAATCCTAGTATGCGATTCTAAATTTTAACTCAAGATAAAGCATTATCTAACTAATTCATGCAAAGATCCATGTATTAATGTGAAGTGCTTGACCTTAACAAACATGCAATAACAACCACTTCATTGGAAATTAACAAATCTAGCTGATATATCAGTTTAATTTTTAAAAAATTAAGGAACACTCCCCAGACTTAAAATGGGCACTGTCCCCAAATGCGACACACTAAATGAGCATGGAATACAAAGACACCATAACAATGTGTAGTCGAGGAGGGAGAGGAGTTAGTGAGGGTTTCAGATGTTAATGGTGGCATAGGGTGGAGTGAAAAAGGATAAATGGGTCTTACGGGAATGGTGAATTATGGGTGTATTGGCTTGTAGATGTGGGATGTGGAAAGTGAGAAGGTTTTGAGGAAGCAGAGGGGTCGACATGGAGAAGAAGATAAGGTGGAAAAGGTGGAGAGTAGAATTATGAGGGTGATGAGGGGAAGCCGAATATGAAAAAAGTGGGAGGTTGAAGAAAAGGTGCAGGGATAAGAAAAGAGGGTGGGGAAATGTGTGTAGAACTTGGGTAGTGGTGAAGGTTTTGATGGCACAAGAAAGGACTCAACTCCAAAGGTGTAGTTTTGTGGATAGGGTTCAAGATGATTTTGTTGGAAATGTGGGTGTTTGATGGGGCATGCAAGGTGCAAGGGGAGAGGGGGTAATGAAGTAGCCAGTTCCAAAAGAAAAACATGGGTAAAATGGTGGAAAACACTTGTAAGTGTTTCCCCTTTTGTAGTGATGGTTCTTTAGAACTATGAGCATCTACGAGATAGTTGGGTTGGGTGGGGGAAATTTCAAGGTGTCTATGGGTTGAAACCCCACTATTGGGCCCGTAGACAGTTGTCCACAGGCACCTGATAACGCGCAAGTGCACGCGGTCGTTACAAGTAATAATTCCTGGTAAGCACATGGTCAAATCCACAAGGACCAATAAGGGTTAATTCAATTTAACTAATTCAATTAAGTTTAATTTAAAATATGCAATTTATAAAAAGGTTTGATAATTTATAAAATAGAAACGTTTGGGAGAGACTATTCAGTAGAGAAAACCATGAATGATAGACCACTGAATCATAATTATGTCACAATTTCGGAATGAATTCTCATACACACTCTTGAATCCTATGCAAACAATTATACTGACACCACCTCTCAGTATTGGTGTCAGCCTAGACTCGAGAAGTTCATCATCCCTCTCGGGTAGATTGACACCACGAGTCTGCATTAGCACAACAATAATGGAATCGGGGTTTCGAAAAGTTGAACCTCGGTAAATTAAAGCATGTCTATCACCCACAGGCCTTCTCAGACACGAAAACGTGACTGAAACAAGCAATCAATATTCGTCAATACTAATTACAAGCATTACGTACTTTAATTCACCCAAAAGCATGCATAAACAATTCAATCCATAATTATAAAATCATCACAATTCAGTTCAAGATGTAGCATCCATGATCAAGGGTCTTTAGCCCATGATCATGGTGCTAGAACCAAAATCCATAAAAGTAAATATAGAAATCGAGTTTGAGAAGTAAGAACGATGAACCCTAAACCCAAGTGGGTTGAAGAATATGAATCTCGATTCCTCTCGATTGATGACGTGAAACTCGATTGATCCTTGTGCTTTGATCTCCTTTGAATCCGAATTCGTCCTCTTCTCGAAGCCACAAATCCTCTCCTTGGTCGATCCGGTGTGTTCTACTCTCTGCTCTCCCAAAATGTGGTCTGGCTCAGTTCAATTGTTGTGTAAACATAGAAATTTTTGGGCCCCTCCTTTAGAATTCGTGTTTGGCTTATATATTTTTTTTTCTGCATCTGGGAGGTGTAACGATCGTTACATCATTGTTACAAGTCTCTGTCTTCGAATTTCTTTCGAATTGATATATTATGGGGCCAAATCGGAGTTCGGATGAGAACTGTACACCACCCGAAAGTATTAAACAATTTTCGCCGTCTTCCAGACCTTTAATGAAAAAACTTTCTTCACGAGAATTGTAGCTCTTTTTGTCCTCTTTAATTTAGATATAACGTTTGATCGATTTGGATTTGGAAGTTATAGTATTTTCAAGTCAGCTGGTCTGCAATCTCGATATCTGTTTTATTGCTTCCTTTCAGTGCTGTTTTGAGCTTTTTCTCATGAAATTTAGAGAAAACTTCCTTCTAGAAAGTTATAGATCGCCGAGTTGTCTTTGATTTGATCTAATTTTGGGTCATCTCGGATAAAATATGAGGAAGTTGTGCTCTCTGAAAGATTATGCTGCGATTTTGGCTCGATTTTGACCCTTTTAACATGTATTATGCACATTCACACCAAACATACCCGAAGGCGTAAAAGTGGCATAAAGATCAATAATTTAACACATCGATGGTGAAATAACACCTAAATGTGGGTAATAGATATCATAAACTTACATTTGATGCGACCGCATCACCCACCCGTTACTGGACTAGAAAAATCGCACTCGAGTTTATGGAGTTTAAGTTGTTACGGGGTTCTGATTCCCCTTTGATGAGTGTGATATCTAAACCTTTGCTTACCTCTTGGGAGAAATTAATTGCTACATTCTCAAACTTGAGGTCATTTTCTTTATTGGGTTCGCCCTCAGTATCAAAGATCATGTGAGCCCACTATTCAAGAATGTATGAAAATTCTGACTAGGATGGTGATGAAATCGAACACAAGTCCTTGTGCCAAAGTAGGCTTATGAAAATTTTGCTCGGCCGATAAATTGTTTATGGTCTAGGACTCAGATGCGTAAAATTAAAGAGAGGTATATCAAGACGGGAGGAGAAAACCTGCATGTTGGTAAAAATAAAAGTACATGGTCCCGTGTAGAAAGTACACGTGGATGTGTAGTGCATGATTAAGGAACTGAGAGGGAGAGAAGGAAAAAAGAAGAAAAGTACAAATGGCCATGTATTTTGGGGTAAGGAAGGTCTCGACCAGAATTTTAGAATTTTAGAAAAGCGTGAATTTCTATAAATTTCTCTGACTTTCAATGATTAGCCTATAGTTATTGCACTCGTGTTAACCATAAATTCATAAGATTTAAACCCGGGTTCCAATTAGTTTTTTTTTCACTCTACACATTCTAGTTATGATGAGTTAAACATGTAAGGTAAGGCAATTATCAAGCTGGAAAGAAGATAAACATCAAGATTAACTAATTGGAAACTCCTTAATCGTGGGGCTATATCCATGTAAATTTGATTCACTCATCCCTTCTATTACTAATTAATTTTATACCCCAAATCAACGGAGTTTTAGTTACACATGACAAAGAAAAACATGTTCATATTATTCAAGCAAGCAAGCATAAAGATAGAAGAAAAATAAAACCCAATTGATGAATTAATTTTCATATAAATTTAGAATCTTCATGATGTACATAAATCCTTGAACCTTACTCGTACACTATCTCCCTCATACAAGACCGAACCCACTCTCAAAAGTATGAAAAATCAAATTTTATCTCTAGAGAGGCTCTCCTAAGCCAGGGACCGAGAAAACCTATTTATAGGTTCTACACGGCCCCCGTGTAGAAAGTGCACGAGGGTCGTCTACTTCTCGGCTATCCTAGTTTGAGTCTATTTCCTTATTTTCCTTACATAACCTAAACTAACTTGAGTTGCACGCAAAGATACATGGAGACAGTGTATTTCCTTTTCCTTGTTAGCTTCGGGTGTCCTCTTTTTATGATATTGCAACCTTGGCGCCAACTCATCCTTCGTTTGAGCTTTAGGCTTTATTTTGGGCTCTTTATTGGTTTGGTTTTGATGATAAATCTCGGTTTTCATAAAAATGCTCTTTTTGGCATAAAACTTGTATTTTTTGCAATAGTCTAGAATCACCCGTGAAGCACGAAATGAAATAAAAAATAGGGCATCTTTAAGCCAAATGAAGACGAAAGCGAATCCAAATGGAGATTACAAGCGTCCAGATAAGTGGTAGGAAATCTTAATATCATATTACCTTTTTTCAACAGCCAATAAAAATATGAATGAAAATATTGTATCTTCATTTGTGGTTAAAAGATCCATATTGACCTTAAACTGGGATTTGAGTCATATGTGTGTACATAAATCAAGGAAAATGAAGTACACATACTTATGTGTTTTTAATTTTTAAAGAAAATATCACACACCTCATTTTAAGTATACGTCATTTTCACTAAGCACCCCTAAGTTGAATATAATAAGTTTTAAAAGTTTCATGTTACCCATCTGTTAATTTATTTTAAATTCTATTAACTTTTTGAAAAATGACAAAAATAGCCATGTATTAAAAAAATGTATTAACTAAACAAAAATTATTTTGAACTTTTTTTTCTTTAAAATGTTTTCGTAAAAATAACGAATCAAAATTTATTTAAAAATATACTCTTATAAAAAAAATTATAAGAATAAAAATGATGTTTGAAATTCATTTTTTTTAAAACAATTAATACCAACATAAATTTTTATTCCTTTTTTATAAAAAAAAATTAGAAAAAATATGGTCAAAATGCTTTTTATTTATTTATTTATCTTAAATTTTTAATACCTGGGTAATTTCGTCATTTCCAAAAAAAATTAACATAATTTTCAAAAAAAAGTTAACAGAGAGGGGTAAAATGCAACTTTTGAAACTTTGGTAGGCATAAAAATGAGTTTTTAATTAAGGGGAGTTAAGTTAAAATAATGTGTACTTATGGGGAGGTATATGACATTTTCCCTTATTTTTAACTGAAGTACACTTATATATATTTTCTCTTTCGAGCTCACGCAAGTTACATTTTTCCTTTAGCTCACTAACGAATTTTAAGAAAAATAATTTTTTGATTTTTATTTAATAAATAAAAAATATGTCTCATGTATATTATATATTTATTTCATAATAAATTGATATAAATGCTTTATTTTCATATCAAGTCATTCATTTTATACATTGTCTTTCCCCGATACACTGTTTCGTTAAAATAATCTTTTTGACAATGATAAAAAAATTGGTTGTTAAAATAATGAGGAAAAATAAGAATGATTGTTGAGGATTTTGAAATTTTTCAAATTACGATCTCAATTAGAGGATCAAGCGAGAAATTAAGGCGAATGAAGATGGTCATGATGCCGTACCTCGGAACCGAGCCGCCACACCGTTATTGGCGGGTGAATGTCTTCACAATAGAGGTATATTTCTCTAGGGAGTTCTCGCTCCCGACAACCTCACTAATCTTAGAGTAATCCTCGTTAGTCCCATAATTAACTAGTAAGTAGACGACAAAGACATGATAGAGAATCTAAGGGATGCAAATGGTCGATGCAACGCGCTAAGCATGACCTTAGGGAAGTAGAAGACATTTGAATTCGTCTAAGGCATCTAGACCATGCATGCCAATGCCATAAATCTATTCTTCGTATGATTCATTTCAAAAACTTAACTTTATCAACACAACATACCCTTTATCGATCAATTTGAATTAAGGGAAAATGAATAAAGTATGTCGTACACGATCACACTTTTTCAAAATGGTGATGTGTACTTCAATAATGACAAAAATGTGTCACGAACTTTGATTTTTTGTGTAAAATGTACGTATTTGTGCAAAAAGATTTTCATAAAAAAATTTAACTAAAATTTGTATAATTAAATTTAAATTAATTTTTAATTCCATGAGAAATTTCGTCATTTTTGTACATGTATACACATTGTGCACAAAAAATCAAAGTTCACTAAACTAATAAGGAAATATAATAGAGTTAATCTCAAATAAATACACATAAATTGACACAATTTCCGGATAGATACACTTAACTTAGAAAATTGATTTCAATGTCAGTAAAGTTTCATTTTTTATCAAGTTAGACTAGATTTCAGTAAGTTTTTAGTATAAATGACAAAAATACCCCTAAATGTCATTTAAATTTTCACAAATATGCGATTGAGAGCTTTTTTTTCATTCACACGGTTCACCTTAACGAGAGAAAAATTGAGAAATATGCCTCGCTCACACATTCAAAATAAGTGAGTTCAATAATAATTAACGTGTGGGCAAACCAACGCTTAAACAAAAGTTGAACTAAAAATAAAATTTGTTTAGAGAAACTCTGATCCATAAAAGTGTGTACCCACCGTCAAGTATGACACACACAAAAGCTAAAGGTCCAATTTTTTGTAAAAGTAAGTTGTCTATTTTAGTTATTGCAAAAAGGTGTTATAGACTATGATTTTCATACTAAGATGTTTGCATTTTCACAAAAAAAAAGACTTAATTTCCACTCAAATAAACAAATAATCTTTTTATAAAATAGATTTTAAATTCAAAATAATTTAAATAACAAAAAAAACAATATTCAAAACAAAGTTTTGTCATTAAAAAAATTATACTCTTACAAAAAAAGTCAGTATAGCACACATTTTTGTCATTTCCTTTTTTATCATTCAATAACACTCTTTCACAAGTTTAAATGTTAATATTGGACATTTTAGTTTTTTTACAAAAAAAATCTATGTGAGTAGACATAATGAAAAATGGTGATTTCGATGAGGCAGAAAGACAAAAATACTTACATACTTTTTAAAAAAAAATTAGGGGACAAATACTTTAAAAGAAAAATGACACTTTTGTGCACCTGAATATACACTTTTCACACTTTCATACCCTATTTTTTTTTCATACCTTACTTTTATTTTGGGACAATTTTCTTCAGAAATTTCAAAATACTCAAATTACCCCTTAATTGAGCCAAAATTAAATCTGGTTTAATTCTGGTCCAATTAAAGAGTGTGAAAAGACAAAATTGCTCTCAACTATTCATCAAATTTTCAAAAAAGTATGCCACCCTTTCAATTATTTCTCTCCTCCTCCTCCGCCACCCCTCCTCACCGGCGTTTCTCCAGCACGTGGGAAGCACGGTGGACCGGCGAAGCCTCCATAACACCTCCGCCAAGGTGTCTGTCACGACCCCATCGTCCTCGACCCCTCCTTCTCATCTTCTCTGGTGATTATTCTCCGGAACTTGCCATGGTTCTTCCTCTGCAGCCTCCACAACACAAAATGGCGAGCATCGAAAAGGTGGGCAGCAGGCAGTGAGCATCGACGAGGTGGGCAATGGGCAGCGACCAAAAGGGTAGAATGATGTGCTCCGACGATTGTCTCTGTCACAGAATGGTCGGAAAAGAGATAAAAGGAGAGAGGGAATAAAAAATGAGTTCAAGAATTCAAAATTTTCACTCGCCAGAAAGTGTGCCGGAACTATTTTTCGGCGAGTGAAATTTTTTGCAGAACTTCGATCCCCTCCACCAACTCCGGTCACTCCGGTCACCAGGTACGAAGCCCATCAGGTAAGCTCCGGCGATTGACGATGCTCACGATCCTCTGACGATCGACGAGGTACTCGCTGCCCATCAGCTTTGTCACCTCGCCTCTGTTTTCTAACCAGAAAACAAAACATATGACTGCTGCTCCGGCGCCATCGCCGCAGCAAGTCTCCGGCGGAGCCGAGCCTCCTCCCGGGAGACAGCCATCGCCGCCGCAAGAGGCTTTGTTTTGATGAAGTAGGTGGGTCCAATGGCATTCACTTGAAAATTTGAAGAATATTTGAGGGTAATTTCATTTTTTCACACTCTTTTAACCAGGGGTAATTTCGGTATTTTGAGAATTTTATGGGTAAATTATCCAAAATGAAAGTAAGGTATGAAAAAAAGAAAAAAAAGTTAGGATATGAAAGTGTCAAAAATGTATATTAAAATGTATATTCAGATAGACAAAAGTGTACTTTTCCCTGCTTAAATTACTTGGTTTAGATTTTAGGAATGTATATGGATTTAGGTGTCATTTCCCTAATAAATATTAATTAATTAATTAAATGGAATTTACAAACAAAGCAGTAATAAATGGTACAAGTTCTATATTATTAGGTACATTATTTGAAACTAGAAAAGAGAGAGGATGATTTGGAAGTATGCTATGGTGCAGGGGTGAGGATATACATCTTGCAAGCATGAGGAGCAACATTTTCACTCAGTCTCCAACTCTTCCCCACCGGAACAAACGTATGCTACACAGAATAATACACTTCTTTAGAAACACACATGAATCAAAAAGGAATAGAAAGATGCATGCTATCATCATACCGTCCATAAATCTCTGACTCGAGCCGGATTTGATGATAGCCCGACTTCTGTCCATGCTACAGATATCGCAGCTCGGGATGAGCTTCTATTCCACAAGATTACTGCCACCCTTTTTCTTGACAATGGCGCTGCCCATACCTGCATGCATATATTATATGTGCAAGTCCATATTCAAGTTTCCACAAATACTATCTCTATCTTGTTTAGTTGCATACTTGAAGCCCGTCTTTTTCCCGTATTTTCCTCCCTTGTACTCCCAGTGGATCCTGATTGACATTGATCACCTCTTTGTTCCCAAGTATCCCAAGAGTTTCTTTGCTAGCGGATCGGATGTCACATCCAATAAGTAAAGGAGCCTGGTGTTTTTGAATCATTAATTACATACACAATGAAGTGGTGAAATGGGGGATCATTGGCAAGGACAGACATACTTTCATAAGAGCCCAGATACTAAAATGTGATCTGTACTCCTCCAGACTCATTCCTCCATTTCCCACTTCTAACATATCAGGATCTATCATCAACACAACAAACTTTAGCATCAACACTTGAGATTACAATTCAACAGCCAACCTCAACGCAATGATGTTTACTGCTTACCATTCCACATCCCAGGTCCTGCATATCTTCCCCACTGGTTGTTTTCATCTGCAATTGACGTGATACTGAAACAATACGATATGAATCTTAACAATCACAAATATATCACTCCTTCTGTCCCAAAATAACCAGCTCATGAGCATATACAGAAAAGGAAATGAACCTTTCCCAGGTGTCTTTAATGTCTCCGGTAGTTCTCCACGCATTACCGAGCAATCCAGCCCATTTAGCTGGATTGTCCTGTCCCCTATTACAGTACATATATATGTATAGCCCTTTCAACTCATTTCTAGATATATGTATTGAAACGTGTATGTATGATGCTGTAGAGTTACCACTCGCATATGGAGTAAAGGATGGGCCGACCAACCTTGCGTAATGCAGAACTCATCCTTGAATATCTATCACCACAGAGCAGAATAGATATGTCTTTGAAGCACAAGGAGAAAGAATGTGGAAAGAATTTTAATTGACATGAATGTTACCTGTACAAAGGCTTGGAACCATCATGATAGCAGTTATCGTACTTCAAATAATCAATTCCCTGCCATGGAATTACCCTATTTTAGCAGATTCTATTATTTTCACCAAGCCACCAGAACCACACCAACTATTATTATATAAAAACTATTCTATTATTGGAGGAGCTCACCCATTCAGCAAATGTTTTTGCATCTTGGTCTTCGTGCCCAAGAGAGCCAGGCATTGTCTTGCTGCAGGTACTATAACTGAGGGAAAAAGAATGAATTAAACCTATATTTGCCAGAAAGAAAAAGATCTCAGTTATGTGATGGAAGTTGAACTTACCCAGCATCAGAATATATGCCAAGTTTTAAGCCTCTTGCATGCATGTAATCTGCAAGAGCCTTCATTCCACTAGGAAACGTCGAAGATTTGGCCCTTAGATTTCCATTTGAGTCTCTTGTTCCTTCTGCCCAGCAATCATCTGTTTTTCACGACAGAGAAAATTCAATACCAGCAAGTTAACTAGGTAATCTATGGTTTTAAGGGAGTTAGAATCAAACATCTTTGTGTTCAAATAATGAAATATGCAGTGCACCCCACTCCCATTGTTATGTACAAAAGACGATAATACACTATGCAAAAACTATATAAAGCGGGAAGTTTACATTCTTCTATTATAAATTCTCTTGAAAAGAGCCCATACACCACATAAGGTAAATGATTCATACCAATGTTAACATATTTGTATCCAAGTGCTGCCAAACCGGTAGAAACAAGAGCATCCGCTGTTCCGAAGAATTATGACTGTTAATGATAATACAAAAAATTGATCTGCAATAAAAAGTACATTGATAAAAGAGAGGATGAGATCCTGAACTGGGATCAACAACCTCTCGGCCAAAAAATGCAAAAAAAAATACGGATCCTAAACGAATGAAAATTGATTAAATCGAATGATTTTCTTGACAGAATTATATGGTTTAAATCTGGAAAGCCGATCCATGAAGTTTAGGACCGCGCTAATGAATTTATGAAGGCTTTCTGGAGACTGCAAGAACTTCTTAGGATACAGGATATCATGTCTTCGTCATTGCCCTGAAGGAAAACCCAAGCAACTTGGCAAAACTCCAAATCGTTCTTCCTAGGACAATTAGCAAACAACTGAAGCAACTAGCAACCTGCTCATGCATGACTCATCTCATGTTTCATGTCCCACTACAGACTACTTAAAGTTTCAAAATCCAAGGTCCATAATACTCTATACTTACCAACAAAAAAAGGTTCATATATAATACTTAATTGTAGCTGCTAGTATTATATTGCTATTTACCTTTACCATCTATGAAAATCCCAGATATTTTTCCCTCTCTATTTCAAAGAAGTAAGTTTACTTTGAGTATGACAAGGATTCTCTCTTATGACGAATCAGAGTATCCAAGCAATCAGTCAATTAATGAAGTTTGAGTTTTTGTTAATTTCAGAGTTGGGTTCATTTATGTATTCTAAACTCAGTCCATTGAGATTAATTTGTGACGTGGATGCTGTGTTAAACATATCTTATGCCCTTGTAAGTAACGTATTATGCATAAAAACCCAATGACTTGGACAAGACTCGATTGCATTAGACAAGATAACGAAGAGGCTCAGAATGAGCGCCTCTAGGCTAAAATTTTGGAGAAACGTTATATAAGTTGGTTCCTGGATTCAAAATTCAGTAGCAATTCATGACATTGACATCCATTTTCTTATTCCCTACAAAAATGTGGTTGGAGGAAGAGGAAGCTTCTGGGACATATCTTGACAAAATGAAATGCAAGGGAATTTACTTGGGATTATTAGTTTAATAATATAAAGATGAGTGATATAATATTAGATCCATGATGAATAAAGCAAGCAACAAAACATTCAATAAAAAATGTGCAGCAGACTCGAACTCAAACTCAAACATATGAGTGGGAAAAGTAAAAAGAAAGCATGGACCACCAACTCAATCCTTGTCAGTCTAGTCATGGTCTTGTCTTGAATTTCTTCACAAAACCATGAAATTTGACTTTACACCTTAAAACAAGAGAGACCAAATGTTGTTGAATATCCCATATATTCTTGGATGATAGCACAAGGATTGTATTGGAATGAAAAGGGGATAGAGTACCAGTGGTCTTCACAGTGTCCTCATTTATGTTGCAGTAGAAATGATTCCAGCTGTTCCAGCTGCACAAGCACAAATTGTTTGAGAGATGAACACAAACAGGTTGAGTTGAGTGCAATGAAAAAGAGTACCCCATGGGAGGGGTGCGAGCCACTCCGTTGGCCAGAAGGAATTGAGTGTAGTTTTGATGGGCATGGGTTGAACAACTGAGACAAACAAGAAGCAAAACAAAGCTGATTCCTGTTTTCATTGTCAACCAGACTCAGACTCAGACTCGGAGGGAGAGGGAGAGATGTGTGTGTGTCGGTGTGTGTCGGTGGTGAGTTAAATGAGTTTTCAACACTTAATCTCTGCTTCTCAAATGCTGTCAGAGATTTCACGGCCCCACCCAAGATATATTATAGGCCTGATTGGATCCACTACTTTATCACATTGCATTTTACATATTATCTCTTGTAATTTACCATTGATCACGATTAACACGGATAACTTCACATCAATTCCTCAAGTTTTTCATAATATCACCTACAACTCCCAAATAATAAACTTTAAGTTCACAAAAAGTCCCGCTCCTTCATTTTTTTTAGATAACGAAAATATCTATGTATTTAAAAAATTAAAAAAATATTTTTTAAATTTGTTTTTTAAAAAATATTTTTTATGAAAATATTAATAAATTAATTATAATGATATTTATTGATTTACAAAATATTTTTGAAAAAAAATTAAATTGAAAACCGGTTTTAAACGATTTTTATTTATAATTTCTATACTAAAACCAGTTTTTATCATCTATTTTATAAAAAATATTATGTTTTAAAAAAAAGTTTAAAACTATTTTTTAATGTTTTAAATGCAAGAGCCTTTTCGTCATTTACAAAAAATTAACATAATTTTCATAAAAATTAATGGAGTGGGCTTAAGTGAGACTTTTGTGAATCTAAAGGGTTTCACAGTTAGTATTTATAATTCGGGAGATTTAAATGAGACTTTGAAAAACTTACGAGAATTTATGTGGAATTATCTCTTTTTATGGCGTAAAAGACACTTTGGCACGTTCAAATTTTAGGTTTAAAATTTAAGGAAATTCTAGTTCAATACGATCAATTATGTCACTTGTCCAATTTATTACCGCTTAGAACTGGTTTGGTGCAAAGACACATATGTATAATTTGAATAGTGTCAATTATTTAATAGAATGTGTTGAAACAAGTTTGCACAATTTTTCTTGTTACGGGAAAAAAGGTTAATTGTTTAAACTTGATATGCGAAATTGAAATTAAATATTTAATCGATCAATTCACTAATGATATTCATAAAAAGCAACTATGCGAAATGTTATTCACGTATCGAACATTTGCAAGAGATTTGAATTTAGGAACCTCTTGAGCGCACAAGGCTTAAATGATGGTGTGAGCCTGTAATGAGTTTTAACTAAGAATGAGAAGAATGTGAGAAATGATTAAAATATTTCATTCAAGTACGAAGTGTTGAATAAAATAAGAGGGATGCTTATTATATTTATTTCAGCAAGTCTTTTTATGTATGAAATAAAAGGCTAGACAAGTTAACTACCTAGCATTGCGTAGCTTAACAAACTTGAAATCCCAAAATTTGAAATGTGAATTGTTGAAAGTCAAAATTGACGAGATATTTCTTTCTGATGTTGCACTAATATATGAACCGTGTCCTTTAGTTAAAAATCTTTTAAAGAATGTAACCTCATAAGAAGTCAGACAAAACACTCAATAAATTATGAAAAGGAAAGAAACCTTCCAATAATTACTTGAAACTGTGGAGATGTCTTGCTAAGATGTTGACCGGTATAAGAAATTAAAGAGAAAAAATAGGAAAAATCCTTCGACCTAGACTTCTATGGTTGAGGTAGAACCTCAGATTTACAAGAAAGTAAGTAAATTGGTAAAATTATTGTATGACTGAAAACAAACATCTAAAAATGGTAAAATCTTTAATGAAACGGAGAAGGAGAAATAAAAGTTTTCCAAGAAATGGACAATTCTTGGTGAAACTGATAGGAAGAAAAGAAGGGGGAGAGAAAATGAAAAAGAAAAAAAAAATTAATAAGTTCATTTAAAAATTTTAAAATACAAAGAGTGGCATTTTAATTATTTCACATTAAAAAATAATAGAATGTAGTTGAGTAATTAAAAAAATTCTTAATGCACCCATTACAACAAAATACCATTCAACTGTAAATAAATGATAAATATGTCAAGTTAACTGTAACCAATGTTATGAAACTCGCCGAAACTTGACTAACACCCGGCCGGAACTCGAAATTTTCGACTTCACCGAGACGAGAAGCAAAAAATCGGCCGAAACTCGGTCAACGACAGTCAAACTGTAGTAAACTCTGATAAGAAAGAAAATCATTCTATTTTCAACTCCAGTTTTCTCTCTGTCATTCATCTCTGTTCATCACCGTCCTCTACGTTCATGCTTGTTCGTCCATCACAAGTTCAAGACTTGTCTTCATAGTTGATGTAGACCTAAGTTTATAGCTTTAGCTCTTGATGTAGATCGATGAAAAATAAGTAAAAAATAAAATAAAATATATTAGAAAAGAAGGAAGGAGACAGGTTTCCTTAGAATAAGAAGAGAAGAAGGATATGAGAGAAGGTGGCAAACACTAGAAAATGATAGGGTGAGGTCTCCTACCTTTTACCTTTAAATAAAGCCAATAAAAATACCTAAAATTATATATATATATATATATATATATATATCAAATACAAACTCCCCAAAAATGTCCAAACGTCCAAACCCGTTGGATGGATTGGGAGAAAGAAGATGGTGACACCTGCCGCGGATGGAGAGTCTCCCCGCTTAACAGAGTCAGACGTTTAAATGTGGGTATTGGGTCTTTTTTCTTAGCAGACCTAATACCCCATTTCGACGGTTTGACTTCTCATATTTTGACGGTTTGACTTCTCATCACAACGCGCTCGACGTTTGACTTGCTGCAAAGCGATTTTGGCTTCGATTCAGAGACGACGAGGCGTGTGTTTTTTTGTGTTCGATTGGGCTGAGAATGATCGGTAAGTAACGTGATTTTCGGTTTCATCTTATGTTGATTTCGTTGTTTTGTAGTTTCGATTTGTTGTTTTTTGAGTGAAGCCGATTTTAATCTAATCTGAGTAGCGCTATATCATGTTAGATCTGTTGTCGATTATGTTGTTATTGATTTCTAATTTCTAATATTTTTTATTTTAGCCGATTTCGATCCGATCTAAAGTTTTTTCTTTCATGTACAACAAATCTGATGTTCAGAAGACGATGACGACGAGGATGCAACTACTGACCACCGTCGCTGCATATTTTTTACTCATTTTATGTGTTTCTAATGTTTTTGTAGGCGCTTGACCTTCGGGCGTGTTTTAGATTAATCAAGTTTGCAACTGTCTTTCTGTTCATGTATAACATGTCGATGAATCTTGTATAACATGCCGGTTTGTACTGTATCACTTATGTTAAAGCTGATTTATCATAATCGTCTATTAGGTTGGTTGACTTGTAATTAATGTCTCACTTAAATATCTGCAGTAAATGCTCGTTTAATTTGGAAATAAATCTTTAATTTAATCATCAATAATTTTGGTAATGAATAGTTGATTGTTGACTTGCAATTTATGTTCTACTTAAATATCTGCGATAAATGCTCATTTAATTTGGAAATAAATATTCAATTAATCATCAATAATTTTGGTAACAAATAGTTGATGGTGGTGTACCATGTATAACATGATGTTATATATTGTATAACCAGTGTAGTTAGATGATGTTCAGCAGCACATAAAACGATTATCCACTTTTAGAAGTTTGTGTATGACTGTCTTACTGTCGATGTACTATGTATAACATGTTGTTATATATTATATCGATAAACAATCGCTCTCTGGATCTAGACTATTTTTAGCGTGAATCGTTGAATGATCGCGGTTAAAATGCACGATCCTGCTTTAAATGCGTCTATTTTTAGTGTGAATCGCTGAATGATCGCGCTTAAAATGCACGATCTCTGGATCTAGACTATTTTTAGCGTGAATCGTTGAATGATCGCGGTTAAAATGCACGATCCTGCTTTAAATGCGTCTATTTTTAGTGTGAATCGCTGAATGATCGCGCTTTAAATGTGCGATCAGCACACACAATATGATGTTATACAATCCAAAACAGAACGTTATACATCAAATTTAATATTCGAATGACGAGCGTGCCCTCAACTCTCCATCTATTTGTAACTAATAGTGTTAGTGAACCGCTCCGCCACGTGTCGCTTGATCTTCGCTCGCGAAAAAATGGATGAACAAATGAGGGTTTGGACGTTCGGACGTTTTGGTGGAGTTTGTAGTGGAATGCTTCTATATATATATATAGGGATGGAATCAAGTGAAAACTATATTTTACAAAAGAACATAAGAAATTTCATTAACAATTAATCAAATAAATGATTGAAAGGGTATTAAAGTAAAACTAACATGTGAAAATAAATGAAAACCCTATTAAGTTTCACAAAATCATATGCATATGATGATTTATTTATATTTTCTTGATTGCCCATTTAAAAATACATGTCTCTATTCTTTGTTTTTTCTTTTCAATTTGTTGTATTTGATTTTTGTTTTAGAAATTTAGACTCATTACTGTCATTGTCTATTTCTTTTAAATATGAAATTAGTTTATTTTTCATGATTTTTTATTTCTTGTTACAACTCATGAAATTAGTTTATTATATGTTTCATTTTCATTAGTCGTGTTTCATTTTCAATAACAATTTTGAAACAAGTTTCATTTTCACGTAAGTGGGTTCCGATGAAAACAAGTAGCTAACTAAAGAAATAAAACGTGTTAAAAGAAATAGACTCGTGTGAAAATGAAATGTACAATTAAATAAACGAAAATTAGGTTCATGAAAAATGTTAGTACCCATGAAATTAGTTTATTATGTGTTTCATTTTTATTAGTCGTGTTTCATTTTCAATAACAATTTTGAAACGAGTTTCATTTTCACGTAAGTGGGTTCCAATGAAAACAAGTAGCTAACTAAAGAAATAAAACGTGTTAAAAGAAATTGACTCGTGTGAAAATGAAATGTGCAATTAAATAAACGAAAATTTGGTTCATGAAAAATGAAATTCGCATCATGAAAAATTTGTGAAAAATGATGCAAGCGCAAAAGTAAGAATATAAATTTTTTTTGTAGATCATGAAATCGTACAACTTAAAACATGAGATCGAAAATATTGAAATACTAAAAACAAATTAAACATACAATTAAAACAAATTAATCGAAAATGAGTAGTGAAATTGTGTAAATCTTGTAATTTCAACAATGAAATCATGAAATTGTTAAAAGAGAAGTAAGAAGTAAAATAAGTCACAATTAAGTAAATTAGATATTAAAATTTATAAAAAGAAATCATTAAATGGTGTAATAATATAAAAACACGAAATAACCTTTATATTTGTGTTAAAAGACAAAAATAAATAGAAACTTAAGAATAATTATGCCCAATTGTCATTAATAAGTCAGCAAAAATTCAAATCATCTAAATTTTCATTATGTGGTCAAAATTAATTCTTATTTTCTCATGTTAAGTGATGGTTCTCACTTGATTACAAGTTTATATATATATTATTTTTGTGTAAATATGGTATATGAATATATAGAAATAAAAATATTTCTATATACCTTCTGAACCGTACCCGTTTGAAACAAACTAACCCCGGTTACTTGGAAACCTTCGGCAAGGGTTCCACGTGTTTGACTTTTATGAAAAGTCAACACTAAACCCTTTCTTGTATATATCATTCTTTAAGCATGTATATGACTGACTATAAACTACCAAGCAATTTCTAATATTAATTTTACAGACAAAAAGTTTCTGCAAATAAAATAAACAATTTTTCATTTTGAACAAGAAGAAAATAAAATAAACAGATGGGGGGGGGGGGGGGGGGGGGGATTTTTTTCTTCAAAATAATGTAATTAAATCCATTATTTAGAAAATTGTATCGCTGTCCAAAATAGTTATGAAAGTAAGATTGGGGTCCACAGTTGTGATGACAAGTGTTGACACCACACACAAGCTTAATTCACTTTCTGACTTCTACGATAGTTGCTATACTAAAAAAACAATTATTTCTTAAAGAGGATGTAAGCACTGCTAGTTTGGGAAATCAAACCCAAATCTTCTCTTAATCAATTAATTCATTCGTACCAACTCACCTAGTGTATTATAATTATAATAGTAACTTTCTCATTTTGTATTTTAAAATTATTCATTTTATATTTATTATTTTCAAAATAAAAATATAATTATTTGTCAAAATTAATTATTTATAAAATAGTTTGTTTGGTATTGATATTTCTAAAACAAAATATTGATTAGAAATAAATAAAATTAAACAAATAATCTGTCTAATTATTTATAAAAATAAAATACTTATTAAAATAATATTTAAAAAAATAAAATTGTTGAATTATATATTTTAAATTATTTATTTAATTTCAGGTCGAGTCAGATATTAATATAAGAAAATATTTGTGTCCATTAAAGTGCATTTTTTAATCCAGTTAAAGAGATATATCAGAATGCAAACGGTTAGATAATGGGTAGATATGACCATATATACACGCACTCAATGGAGTGGTAGTAGTTACTACACCAAATCAAATACTTGATGGATCCATGTATTTTCTTATACCCAATCGACCCGAAATTAAATAAATAATTTAAATTATAAAAATCAATAATTTTATTTTCTAAAATAATATTTTAGTAAGTATTTTTTATATATAGTTAGGTATATTATTTGTAGTTTAATTTTATTTATTTCTAATTAATATTCTGTTTTAGAAATATCAGTACAAACAAACGAACTATTTTGTAAATAATTAATTTTTACACAATTATATTTTTATTTTTGAAAGATGTTAATATAGATTTAAAATGATATGTTCCAAAATAATAAATGTAAAATGAATACTTTTAAAATACAAATGAGAAAGTTATTATTATAATTATGATAGGTTAGGTGAGTTGGTATAAGTTTATTAATTGATTAAGTGAAGATTTGGGTTTGATTCCCTAAACCAGCAGTATTAACATTTTCTTTTATTTGCTAAAATAACAACTACAGCAGAAATTCAGAAACTGAAGTAAGCTTCTCTGTGGTGTCGACACTTGTCACAACTGCGGATCCCAAACCTAGTTTCATAATTAATTGATACACTCACACAATTTTCTAAATAATTGATTAGTTACATTTTCTTGAAAAAAAAATCCAATTCAACCGCGAGATATAAGTTATTTAACTGCTTGCTTTTTATATCAACACTTGTGTTTCAGGTAAAAGGAAGATCTTTATCATTTACTCTCTTTACTCCAAACATTTATACTATAATATAATAATTAATGAAAGGTGCTTTATTAGCCGCAAGAAAGTACTTAATAGTTTTCAGGAAATATCCACGTCGGAGGCTATCTACTCCATTCTTCTATTTAATAAACATGGAGATATTATAGCACTTTTTAGGGGAAAAGACGTACGCATAAAATAACATTTGACTTTATTATTCATGTTCACTTGAATTTTTATTTTTCTTTTGTTTAGTCGCGACTTGAGGCACTAAAACAAATGAATGAGGCAAAATCTTGCAACCGAGATAACTTCGTTCTCGATAGACAGAAAATGCACAAATCGTCAAGTAATAACAGGAATATTGCGTTCCAAAGTTATGGATCCCACATGGTCCGACCGAAGTTGTTCAGGCTATTGCACCCCCTACCCCATTATTCTCCAAGTTCAAGCAAAAACATAGGTCGGGAAGTGCACCTCTCTCGATGTCTGACTTGACCGGGCCAGTAAGAGGAGGAGAGGGAAGTCTGCCTATCAATGTCACTGCCTCAACAAAGGAAGCCTCGGTGCATGCGCTGAAAGATGATGTTCAAGGAGAAGTCTCCGTGCCTCTCTCGCCACCAATCGTCACCGTGAGCCCTATAGATGAAGAAAAAGGTATTGACCAATCTCTTGTTTCTAATACAACTGATACCTCTAGAAATAGCGATCTCTTAGATTCGCTTTTAGAAAATCTTGAACCTCCTGAAGAAGAAGTGGTTGAAAAATTGATGAAGAAGGGGAAGGGAGTTGAGGAAACTATTACTAAAAATGTTGAAGTTAATGGTCTGGAGAACATAGTTTCCAGAGAATGAGGAAACTATTACTGAAAATGTTGAAGTTAATGGTCTGGAGAAAATAGTTGAAAAAGAAGATCCTATAGATGCGAGAAATGTTGTTGAGAAGAATGTTACTAATAATGTTACTGAGTGTGTTGTTGATCAAGGAACAAATGATGAGACAGTGGTAGCGGAAGCCACTGAGAGGGAAGTTTCAAAAGATGGTTCAAATAATTTTGTTGAAGAAAAGGAGGAGACTGGTACGATTGAGAACAATGAGAAGATTATGTCTGAAGAAGTTGAGGTTGTTTCTGCTAGAGTTGCGAAAAATATAGAAGAAGAGGTTGCAGCAGTTGCTGCAACTGTGATTGCTGAAGAAGTTGCACAAGATGTACTAACATCCCTGAAAAAGGAAGTACTCAGAGACGAGAAAGTATGTCTGGCTACGTTGTTGGCAGAAGAAAAGAAAAATAGAAAAATACAGGCTGAGAAAATAAAGAAGGCAGAAACCTCAAACAAGAAGAAAAATGTGGGCAGTAAGGAGCTGAAGAAGAATTCAAAAGGAAAGAATGTGTACAACCTACGAGTATGCTGCTTGTTGAGGATAGTGATGAGGAGACAAATGTTTTTATGTTTCGCAAGGAAGTCAAGTCACTTGCATGACAAAAAGTGGCTCAGAATGTACCTAGCGTCTCCACTGATAACATCTCTTTCCACACTGTCGAGGCCGCCAACAGGTGAAAGTTTGTCTTCCATCGAGTCATCTTTCCAGAGAAGGATCTGTCCACTGAAGCAAGGGATATGTCTGCTATCATGGAATTACTGGGAAGAGCAGAGATGGTCAAGACCGTGACTAATGTAGGTCCCTACTATCCACAGTTGGTCAAGGAATTTGTGGTAAATATTCCCATATCATTCGACCGTCAAGAAGATTCTGAGTACAAAAAGGTGTATGTTAGAGGAAAGGAATTCTATATTTTCTCTGACATTGTGAATGCTTTTCTGGGAAGACAACCTGTGCAGCTAGGGCCTGTCCCTAGTCTTGATGAAGTGGCAAAAGAGATCACCGAGAACAAGCACCAGGTCTGGCCAGTCAAGGGATTAGTTGCAGCCTCGGACTTATCATCAATGTACTCTATACTATACCGCGTTGGACTAGCTAACTGGGCGCCTTCTTTAAATGGTTCTCTTGTCAAGACCGACCTATCGGGTTTGCCTCCCTCATCTCTGGGATTCTCATTCAGTAACACCCAAATGTACTGCTGAAGTTTGACAAAGTGGGCGAGAAACCAGGTGTCATTGTAATCAGCCACAAACTGTTCGAAGGAAAGCATGCTGTGGATATTGTCGAGAAGAATGTGGGACCTTCTGTTAAGCAGAATGTCAGACCTCCTGTCAAGAAGAATGTCTCAGCTCCTGTAACAAGTTCCAGTCACACTGTGAACATTGGTCCCCTCTCTGCGGCCTTCCACAATTATGTAAGCATGGAAATAACAAGAGAGATTGCAACAATAAACTTGGATATTGTCAACATGGAGGAGTTAATCAAGAACCTTCGAGCAAGGAAGAATGTTTGTGAAGATATTGTCAACAACATCTCTGATCCAGCAGTTGAGGAAGAAGAAGAAGAGTCCAACACTGAAGGTTCCAATGATGATGAAGTGTCTAGCAGCGATCAGTTCTGAAATTCTTAAGTTTACTTCAAAAAACTCTACTTTGTGATGTGTAACTCATAATCCTGATCTTAACTCGTCTTTACGAGTTACTAGTTTGTGACTTTATTTGGGGCATTAGCCCATTTAGTTATAAGCCAATATACTTTATTCATTGATTGTGGCTCTATCTCTCCCCTTGGTTGCTCTGTTCTTGTGCCTCAAGTAGAGCTGTCGATGGCTACTTTTTGAGGCAAGCAGGGGAAGAAGTTAGATGATGAAGTCTGAAGAAGTGAAGCGAAAGACTAGATGCAAGCAAACGAAAGGCATATGAAGATGAAGTCAGTAGTGAAGTGCTTGCCTAAAAATAGCCAAAGGGGGAGATTGTTGTTACGTTTGTTATTTGCTTTATTTTTAGGCAATACGAAAGATGTCAAGCATCTAGGCAGGAAAGATGTCAAGCAGTTAGTCTCTACATCTTTCGTGACATTTGTGGATTGCAGCATTGGAAAGTTTCCTTAAGTATGAGACATATTGCGATTGGAAATATCCAACTGTATACAAGGCTTTTGGTAAGTCTTGATTAAGTCATGATTCTAGAAAGCTTCCTGCCGTGATAGAGACTCTTAAAAGATATCGACATTAAGGATTTGCGAAACCTAAATCGACTAGGATTATGTTAACCCTCATGCGTTCCGGAATTAAGTTTGCAGCTATTATAAAAGCTTAGCCTCCACCCTTAGCAGCGAGCGCGACTCCCTTGTAGTTTGTTCGGTAAATACACAAAGCTCTTAGACGTGCAGGATTGGCGGACTGAGAGGTTGTGTGTTTCCCGAAGGACGATTGTGTATCAATACCGGAATCGAAAGATCAAGTGTGAGTGATTGAGGGTTTCATGTGAATGCATTATTGAAGGTTCACGCACAATAGCATAAACAGCGACCTGTAAGCATCCAAGCAGTGCGAAGCTCGTAGAGTGGAATCAAGTTGGAGGCTTGTATTCAGGGGGAGCCCCTAAGATAGATTTGCACTAAGAAGGGTAGCATAAAGTAGTGGTTTGTGTGATAATCACCGATACTTGTATGTTTTGACTTGTTCATTATAGTGAAATCTTTCCACTGGCAAAGCGCCCCAGACGTAGGTGAGTTGCACCGAACTGTGTTAATAATCTTGTGTGTCGCTATCTGCTCTTTACTCTTTATATTGTGTTTGTCGAAATCTGTTTACTGACAAGTTGTCAAGAACATCGTCTTAACATTGTTCTTGACATCTTGTATAACTGTTATAATCAGAATTTCAATAATTATACAAAAGCAAAAGCAGTATTTATGGGTTCATGAAATGAATGGGATACGAATGTAATCGAGCTTACATGTGCCGTCTACAATTGGATTGAACAACTCAGAAGGCGCAACCACTTTTAATAAACCATAGATTCTCATATTCATAAATAATGAAATGAAGCAATGGATCACGCAATTATATAGAATCATACATATTAATCACCGAGTTTCCTATTTTAACATCTCTAATTTTCTATCACGATCTAACAGAATGACACCACTCTTTCTGTTGTTTTTATTGAATTATAATGGATGGTAATATTGCAGGATTTGGACCATTAATTAATACATCTAATGAATTTAGTTTATTTTTATATTTGTATCTAAGCACCCATTTTGTCAAGAAGCGCATCGATCCCTATATATAATCACTTATGAGATCAATAAAACATATATAATAACCCAAAATATATTGCGTGGATCAGAAAACCATAATAATACGTATGGAAGAAAAAGACTGTGTCGTATTATTGATTTATTGAACTGTTTTTACAAAAAAAAAATGTACATTATACAACTAATGTTACACAAAATTAAAGAATGGGTTAGGGATGAGAATGTGATTTCTCTCCCATACAAGAAAATTAATGATTAGATCAAATAAACAAATTAAGATTAATAATTAAACATGGACCATTATTTGTCCTGCACAAGAGTATTATCAAGAATCACGTTCATCCTTAATTTACTCGAAACATCCATATATATATATATAAATATATATATATATATATATATATATATATATATATATATATATATATATGTTTATTGATCATTCATCTTCTTCCTCTTCCTCGGCCTCAAGCAAGTTTGTCAAAACCGCGTCCGTAGCATTGGTTAGGAACTCCGACCAATCCCTACATGTCATTTTATTCAGAACCAACATTTTTTAAATTAATAAAATACACCATCAATTTATATATGTATGGAGAAATTTAATAAAAGTGTGGATATATAATTACCCTCGGGAGGTGTCGAATGTGAGGCCGACGGTGTATTTGGCCTCCTTGAGAGCCCATCGGAACCTGCGGAGGTCCTCCGGTGGACACTTGCCGCTGTCCCGAACACGAAGCTGGGAGGGCTTGACGTCGCAGAAGATGGGAATGACCCTTTTGTTGGTCTCCATGATAAGGCTGAGCTCGTGGAGGCAGAAATAGGAGTCGCAGTATCGGGGGGAGAAGAGGGCGACGGCAACCTTGGAGTTGGCAATGGCGCGGTCGATGTTGTCGAACAGCCTGTCGCCCGGGCGCATGCTCCTGCTGTCCAGGAAGGGCCGCAGGTTCATCCTCGCCAGCTGCTCGTACAGCAGTCCGGCCACCGTCTTCTTTGTGTCGATCCCGCGGTGGTTTATGAACACGTTGCATTGCCGCGACGTCGTCACATTATTCATCATCGACGTTTCGTATATATTTATGTTGTTGTGTGTACGACGGAGCAAGCTCCTCATCACCGCCAGTGACAGTTGTTTCATGCCTTTAGTTATTTGGCTTCTAAATTATATGATCGATGGTACACAAATAAATGAGGAGGACATATTTATATTAGGATTCGAGGAAAGAATAGTTTGATATTCAACTGGAGAAAATGCGAGGTATTTAGTTTTCAAACCAATTAAAATTTCAATATTATGACTCTCTAGTGTCGTATAGACCCTTCAAACACGTTCCTATTTCTTTTAATTTACTTGATCTGGCCTTTGAAATGGTCGATCCCTCCTCATGTATTATTATATTTGCTGCAAATTTAAGTAACCATATATATATGTATGATGATATTATGCAATATCCAGTCCTCATATGTATAATATATTTCTGTCCTCATATGTCGAGGCCATGATCAAGAATGGAGAAATCCATTTTCGAAAATCTACACGGAATATATTTTGAAATATGCATTTCATTTTTAATATTTTTTAATTGATTGCGTGTGGTAGCTCTACCTGTTTTCAATATAAATCTTTTACACTAATTCTGACATGATCTTTAAAAAAATATCAACCCAACCTTGGTTATAAACGTTGAGTTCTCGTTAAATTAAAAAATGTTATATTATTCCTATCATTCAAAAACTATTTATTAAGACTAAATTTTGTGTTAAGCAGATCCCGATCTTATTTATAACAAACACTCAAATAATGTTACACACACATTATCAGAGTTTTCATTTCACCAAAAAGATTATTGTTACGTTTGTGATTGACTTATATTTAGGCGATACGAAAGATATCTACAGGAAAGATGTCAAGCGTTTAGTCTCAACATCTTGCGTGACAATGTGTGGATCGCATCATTCAAAAGTTTCCTTAAATAGGGTTGGAAAAGGCCTCTCACAAGCGAACTCCCGCTGCTACACATGTCAAACTCACAAAGGACGACTCAGGGGAAGCTGTTCGCCAGAGCATGTATAGAAGCATCATTGGTAGTCTCCTCTACCACACTGCAAGTCAACCTGATATATCCTATGTTGTAGGCGTATGTGCACGATTTCAAGCAAATCCTAAAGTAAGTCACTTGACCCAGGCCAAAAGAATAATAAGGTATATCGCTGGCACCGCTGATCTAGGTCTCCAATACACTTTCGATGCGTCCTCCACTCTTGTTAGAAAATGTGATGCAAACTGGGCAGGTAGCACTACAGATAGGAGAAGTATGTCCGGAGGCTGTTTCTACCTAGGTAATAAGCTTATCTCATGGTTCAGTAAAAAGCAGAATTGTGTAGCTCTATCCACTACTGAATCGGAGTACATAGCTGCTGGAAGTAGTTGTACACGACTTCTATGGATGAAACAGATGTTGATTGAGTATAATGTAAAGCAGGATATTATGACATTGTATTGTGACAATGTGAGTGCCATCAACATCTCCAAAAATCCGGTCCAACATAGTAAAAGACCAAACACATCGATATTCGACATCACTTTATTCGTGAATTGGTTGAGAATAAGAAAATTGTTCTAGAATATCTCCACACCAACAAGCAGCTTGCTGATATATTCATGAAGGCTTTGAATGTAAATTGGTTTGAAAGCCTGAGGGCGTCACTTGGGTTGTGCTCTATGGACCTATGACAAAGCAACAGTCTGAGGGGGAGTTATAGGTGGATCCCCCCTCTAAATCGCCATGATCTATCCCCACTGTCCGGTGGTTCGAAAAATGGTTCTATGGAAAGCGAGAAGAGTATGAGTCAGTAATACAATGGGGTGAAGATGATGCTGCTGTGGTTGCTGCGACCGAAGTCGCGGTACAGGTTGCAACAAAAGATGTCTGATTATGAAGTAAAGGGCGAGGAAGAAAATTTCTGGGATTAAGAAGCGTCAACCTGCAACGGGTTATTCCGTGTGTGCATCTGTTCTAATGGTAATGGTATTCGAGGCATAAGCCCATCCGATCATTCTTGCTCTATGTGCCTGAAATAGAGTTATCTATTAATTTTCGAGGCAATTAGGGGGAGATAGGTTGAATATGAATTGTGATCTACTATCCCAGAAGAAGATGGAGGAAGATCAAGAGCGCAAGACTAGATGCAAGACAAATGAAGGTTGAATATGAATTGTGATCTACTATTCCAGAAAGAGATGGAGGAAGATCAAGAGCGCAAGACTAGATGCAAGACAAATGAAGATCAAGAAGTAGAGTTTTTTTCCTAAAACTAGCCAAAGGGGGAGATTGTTGTTACGTTTGTGATTGACTTATTTTTAGCCGATACGAAAGATGTCTAGCATCTGGTCAGAAAGATATCAAGCGTTTAGTCTCAACATCTTGCGTGACAATGTGTGGATCGCATCATTGAAAAGTTTCCTTAAATTGGAGACATATTGCGATTGGAAAGATCCAGCTGTGTACAAGGCTTTTGGTAAGTCTTGATTGAGTCATGATTCTGGAAAGCTTCCTGCCGTGATAGAGACTCTGAAAAGATATCGGCGTTAAGGATTTGGGAAACCTAAATCGACTAGGATTATGGTAACCCTAATGCGTTCCGGAATTAGTTTTGCAGCTGCTATAAAAGCTGAGGCTCCACCCTTAGCAACGCGTGTGACTCCTTGTAGTTTCTTTAGTGAAATAAACAGAGCTCTTAGATGAGAAGGACTGGCGTGCTGAGAGATTGTGCGTTCCACGAAGGATATTTGTGTATCACTACCAGAATCGGAAGATCAATCGTGAGTACTGAGGGTTTCATGTGAATGCGTGATTGAAGGTTCACGTACAATGCAGAACATCGACTTGTCGCATCCGGGCAGTGCGAGTGCTCGTAGAGTGGAATCAAGACGGAGTCTTGGATTCAGGGGGAGTACCTAAGATAGGTTTGCACTAGTAATAATAGCATAGGGTATTGATCTGTGTGTTGATAATGTATACTTGTATGTTTTGACTCATTATCATATAGGGAAACCTTTCCACTAGCCGAGGGCCCCCAAACGTAGGTGAGATTGCACCGAATTGGGTAAACAATCTTGTGTGTCGCTGTTTTCCATTTAGTGTTTTATAATGTGTTTGTCCGAATCTGTTTGCTGACAAGTTGCTAAGAACATTGTCTGAACATAGTTCTTGACATCTTGTCTAACTAAGTAAATCAGAATTTCAATTGGTATAAGAGGAGGCACCTACAACTTTAGGTGAGATCTTGGGCGACAAATTCTGATTGTCAAACATGGACAACGCTAGAGAGGGAGGATCAGTCAACCGTCCACCTATTCTAGATGGGAGTAACTACGGATACTGGAAAACCCGTATGTGTTCCTTCCTGAAATCTATCGATTACAAGACCTGGAAGGCAGTGATAAATGGATGGAGCGCCCCTTGCTATCAAGATGCTAAGGGAAATTTCATAAATCTCAAACCTGAGTCAGAATGGACCGACGCCGATCAAGAAGCAGCTCTGGGAAATTCTCGAGCCCTCAATGCGATTTTTAATGATGTGGACAAAAAAGCGTTCAGATTAATTAACACATGTACTACTGAAAAAGGAGCATGGGACATTATGAATGTTGCATATGAGGGAACAACAAAGGTACGCGAACAAAAGTTTCAGTACTTGACAACGAAGTTTGAGAAACTTATCATGGAGGAAGATGAAACTGTGTTTGAATTCAATGTGCAAATTTGAGACCTTGCAAACGAATCTTACTCTTTGGGTGAATCAATGACAGATGAGAAATTAGTGGGAAAACCCTAAGAGCCTTGAGTTCAAGGTTTAAGATGAAGATAACTACCATTGAAGAGTGCAAAATTCTAGAAAAAATGCTATGCAAGAAGAGCTCGTTCAATTTGAAAAGAATCAGGTCTAGGAACTAGTGCCTAGACCAGAGAATGTCAATATCATCAGTACAAAATGGATTTTCAAAAACAAGTCAGATGAGCATGGAAACGTCACGCACAACAAAGCAAGGCTGGTCACTCAAGGATATACGCAAATAGAAGGTATGGATTTTGATGAGACATTCACACTAGTGGCTAGACTCGAAGCAATAATACTTCTAATAGAGATCGCATGCTACTTAAAACTCAAGCTGTTCCAAATGGACATAAAAAGTGTATTCCTAAACGGATATCTCAATGAGAAAGTCTACGTTGCACAGCCAAAGGGGTTTATAGACCCACATTCTTCCGAACATGTTTAAAAATTGAGAAAAGCACTCTATGGATTGAAGCAAGCACCTAGAGCATGATACGAGCGATTAACGAGGTTTCTAATCAAGAATGGCTACACTAGAGGGGAAGTTGATAAATTTTTGTTCATAAAGAATGAGGATGGAAAGCTGATGATTGCCCAAATATATGTTGATGGCATTGTCTTCGGTGGAATGTCAACAAAAATGGTGGAGCATTTTGTTCAAAAAATGCAATTAGAGTTTGAAATGAGCATGGTCGATGAATTTAGTTTTTTTCTAGGGATTTCAAATCAAGCGGATGGACGACATCATTTTCATCTCTCAAAGCAAGTACGGAAAGAACATTATGAAAAAATTTGGGTTGGAAAAGGCCTCTCACAAGCGAACCCCCGCTGCTACACATGTCAAACTCACAAAGGACGACTCAGGGGAAGCTGTTAACCATAGCATATATAGAAGCATCATTGGTAGTCTCCTCTACCACACTGTAAGTCAACCTGATATATCCTATGCTGTAGGTGTATGTGCACGATTTCAAGCAAATCCTAAAGTAAGTCACTTGACCCAGGCCAAAAGAATAATAAGGTATATCGCTGGCACCACTGATCTAGGTCTCCTATACACTTTCGATACGTCCTCAACTCTTGTTGGATAATGTGATGCAGACTGGGCAGGTAACACTACAGATAGGAGAAGTATGTCCGGAGGCTGTTTCTACCTAGGTAATAAGCTTATCTCATGGTTCAGTAAAAAGCAGAATTGTGTAGCTCTATCCACTGCTGAATCGGAGTACATAGCTGCTGGAAGTAGTTGTACACAACTTCTATGGATGAAACAGATGTTGATCGAGTATAATAAAAAGCAGGATATTATGACATTGTATTGTGACAATGTGAGCGCTATCAACATCTCCAAGAATCCGGTCCAACATAGTAAGGCCAAACACATCGATATTCGACATCACTTTATTTGTGAATTGGTTGAGAATAAGAAAATTGTTCTAGAATATCTCCACACCAACAAGTAGCTTGCTGATATATTCATGAAGGCTTTGAATGTGAATCGATTTGAAAGCCTAAGGTCGTCACTTGGGTTGTGCTCTATGGACCTATGACAAAGCAACAGTCTGAGGGGGAGTTATAGGTGGATCCCCCCTCTAAATCGACATGATCTATCCCCACTGTGGAAAGCAAGAAGATTATGAATCAGTAATACAATGGGGTGAAGATGATGCTGCTGTGGTTGCTGCGACTGAAGTCGCGGTACATGTTGCAACAAAAGATGTCTGATTATGAAGTAAAGGGCGAGGAAGAAAATTTCAGGGATTAAGAAGCGTCAACCTGCAACGGGTTATTCTGTGTGTGCATCTGCTCTAATGGTAATGGTATTCGGGGCATAAGCCCATCCGATCATTCTTGCTCTATGTGCCTGAAATAGAGTTATCTATTAATTTTTGAGGCAATCAGGGGGAGATAGGTTGAATATGAATTGTGATCTACTATCCCAGAAGGAGATGGAGGAAGATCAAGAACGCAAGACTAGATGCAAGACAAATGAAGGTTGAATATGAATTGTGATCTACTATCCCAGAAGGAGATGGAGGAAGATCAAGAGCGCAAGACTAGATGCAAGAAAAATGAAGATCAAGAAGTAGAGTTTTTTCCTAAAACTAGCCAAAGGGGGAGATTATTGTTACGTTTATGATTGACTTATTTTAACCGATACGAAAGATGTCTAGCATCTGGTCAGAAAGATGTCAAGCGTTTAGTATCAACATCTTGCGTGACAATGGCATTAAAAAGTTTCCTTAAATTGGAGACATATTGCGATTGGAAAGATCCAGCTGTGTACAAGGTTTTTGGTAAGTTTTGATTGAGTCATGATTCTGGAAAGCTTTCTGTCGTGATAGAGACTCTGAAAAGATATCGGCGTTAAGGATTTGGGAAACTTAAATCGACTAGAATTATGGTTACCCTAATGAGTTTCAAATTTAGTTTTGTAGCTGCTATAAAAGTTGAGGCTCCACCCTTAACATCATGCGACTCCTTTTAGTTTCTTTAGTGAAATATTCAAAACTCTTAGACGTGAAGGACTGGCGTGCTGAGAGACTGTGTGTTCCACGAAGGACATTTCTGTATCACTACCAGAATTGGAAGATCAAGCGTGAGTGATTGAGGGTTTCATGTAAATGCGTAATTGAAGGCACATACAAGTGTAGAACAACGACTAGTGTTATCCGAGCAGTGCGAGTGCTCGTAGAGTGGAATCAAGACGGAGTCTTTGATTCAGGGGGAGTCTCTGAGATAGTTTGCACCAGTAATCGTAGCATAGGGTATTGATATGTGTGATGATCACATATACTTGTATGTTTTGACTCATTACCGTATATCGAAATCTTTTCACTGGCCGAGGGCCCCCAGACATAGGTGAGGTTACACCGAATTGAGTAAACAATCTTGTGTGTCACTGTTTTATACTGTGTTTTTCTAAATCTGTTTGCTGACAAGTTGTTAAGAACATCGTCTCAATATAGTTCTTGACATTGTACTTGACATCTTGTGTAATTAAGTAAATCAGAATTTTAAAGATTATTCTATTGAGTTTAAATTGTGTAATTATTTTCATGAGATGCTTTATACTAACACGTAAACTTATTTGTCTAAAATATAATAATCAAATTATTAGAAAGGTAAACATTGGACTAGTGGTTGATCAAATGTTGGTGATGTAACAAAGATTTATCAACGTCTCACTTTGTTGTTGAAGCGATTCTCTGAAAATTACTAGTTGCTCTTCTCAATTTAGTTTCTGTTAGTCAGTTATTAATAATATATATTTACCTACTTAATGCGTGGTTGAGATATAAAGACACGTCACGAGATCAATAAACCACATATATAAAACAGAAAACTAAAACTTAAATCCTTGATTTTCTATTGGGCCCTGATCTGGTGCGATGGAGAATTAAAATTAATTATCTACAAAATATATAAAAATGATTTCTCACGAACTTGTCATGTAATGCAAGGTTAATTACGTCCATTATTAAACTAACCATATACATTAATAAATAATTGAGATCGATTATTCAGAAACTGGCAGGAAACTTTTGAAATGTTAAATACTTCAATAAATTTTCAAATTTTATGATTTAAAATGACATCATAGTTTACACTAATTAAAGATATTACACGTCAACTTTTTAATTCATGTTATATAAAATGATTATTTGAACGTAAATTGTAATTCTATACATATGGTCACCCTTTTTATATATGATACTACATCTTTCGATCCATGTCATCACTGTACCAATAAATAACTGATATATATGTATGTAATTGAGAGCGTATTGTATAGAAATCCCACACCAACTACACGAGCTGATGCGTGGAGTTGTCTTTGTTTGTGGACTTGGTCACTTCTTAATTCTCTACGGCAAATATATATTATGGTTTATTATAAGTATATTATATATTATATACAACAGAAAAAGAAAATTTATTTAATTTTGAAGTATATATCACCATTAAATTTTGAATATTTTCAAAAGGGAGGATGTAGCAGTATACAGTTTTTGCAATAAATTGTTATGTACTGTGTCAGTTACAGAATTAAACCGTAAATCTATTCCCAATTTTGAATAGTTTGTCACGGCTTGAGAGGTTCGACTTCTTTTATCGGGACCATGCATTGTTCGGATGAACACTAGCAAACCTTCCTCGGAAAACAAGTAGGGGTTGAGTTGTTGTTGCGAGACGAACGCGAGGGAGATTCGGCGGAGTTCAGGGACGGGCTGGTCCGGGACGAACGCAAGGAGGAGAGGGAGATTCTCGGATCGTGCTTGATGGCCGGTTTGTTGGATCTAAGAATAACTCACAGAACAATAATAGAGAATGATCAATAGAATCAAATACTTTTCTTGGTTTATTTCATGCCTATTTATAGGCTCCAACTACAACTAATATATCAAACTAGAAAATAAGCAAAACAAGGTACAAACGAAAAATAGAAAACAAAACACTACTTGCCTAGAGATTATTGGCAACAATCTCCCCCTTAATCTCGAACATATATGTCCCTGATCTTCAATTTTGTTCTCATTTCAAGAAATGTGAGTCTTCCAAGTGGTTTTGTTAGAATATCCGCCATTTGTTCACTTGAGCTGACATGCTCAATCTCGATCTCACATTTTTCAACACATTCTCGTACAAAATGATATATCGTGTCTATATGCTTGCTTCGGTCAGGAAATACTGGATTTTTGCTCAATAATATCGCAAATTTGTTATCAACTCTCAACCGCACCACCTCTGGGTCTCTCCCTAGAAGTTCTCCGACAAGTCTGGAAAGCCATATTCCTTGACACGCAGCTGAAGTTACTGCAATATACTCTGCTTCGCACGAAGATAATGCCACCACCTTCTGCTTTTGTGAGGACCATGTTATCAAGTTGTTCCCTAGAAAATATACAACCCCCGTTATACTCTTTCGATCATCGATATCGCCAGCCAAATCACTGTCACTATAACCAGTTAGTGTTGATACACCATTACCATAACAGACTCCAAAACCAAGAGTTCCTTTCACATATATGAGAATGTGTTTAACTGCTTCAAAATGTTGGACTCGAGGTTTCTCCAAGAACCTACTAACAATGCCCACTGAGTAAGCAAGATCTGGCCGTGAATTCACCAGATATCGTAAGCTTCCCACAAGACTTCTATACTCAGTAGTGTTCATAAAGTCTCCTCCTTCCTCCTTGCTCAGCTTTGACCTGTACTCCATGGGTGCTTTGCAAGAATTGCATTTTTCTAGACCAGATTTTTCCAAGATTTTCTCAGCATAATTCTTTTGGCTTAAAGTGATTCCGCAGTCACTTTGATTAACCTCTAACCTTAGATAGTAGGTTAAAAGGCCAAGATCACTCATTTGGAAAAAACTACACATTTTAGTTTTGAACTCTATTACCTCGGTGAGCGCCGATCCTGTGATGATGAGATCATCGACATATACACCGACTATCAACTGTGATGATACCGAGAGCCTTGTATAGATTGCATGCTCCAGACAACTCTTCTTGAACCTGAGAGTTTTGAGGCTTGCATCGAGCTTGACATTCCAGGTTCTTGAGGCTTGTTTTAATCCATACAGGGCCTTCTTGAGACGCAGAACTTGGTTTGGATGACGTTTATCAACAAAACCGGCTGGTTGACTCACATACACTTCTTCCATGAGCTCTCCATTTAAGAAAGCAGACTTTACGTCCATATGATGCACTTCCCAGTTCTTTTGTGCTGCAATGGCAAGCAGAAGCCTCACTGTTTCGAGACGAGCCACTGGTGCGAACACCTCATCATAATCAACTCCTTCTCTCTGGGCATAACCTTTCGCCACCAAGCGAGCTTTGCGCTTCGTCACTTCTCCTTTCGCATCCTTTTTTACCTTAAACACCCATTTTAGCCCAATGGCTTTCTGATTTGGAGGAAGAGAAGTCAACTCCCATGTCCCATTCTTTTGAATACACTCCATCTCTTCTTCCATGGCTTTTCTCCATCTACAATTTGCCAGGGCTGCATCTATGCTTTCGGGCTCCTCAGATGACAGAAAACAGAAGCTTACATGCTCTGTTTCGACTTCTGAAGTTTCTTCGTAGATATCTCTTAAAGATCTTACACGAAGTGGCTTTTCGGATTCAGGAGACTCATGAGTGCTTTGTTCTGGTGTATGAATTTTGGCGATCTTGGTTCTTTGTCTTCGAGGACTAGTTCATCACCCCACTCCACATAGAAAATATCGTTGTTCTCTATTTGTGCTTCATTTTTTGAGGTCCAATTCCATTTTTTTCTTCATCAAAAACTGCATCATGACTAATCATTACTTTATTAGTGAGTGGGTTATAGAACATGTATGCCTTCGAGCCATCTACATAGCCAATGAACACGACACGGGTGCTCCGATCATCAAGTTTTTTCAGATTTGGGTCAAGCACCTTGATCTGTGCTACACACCCAAATACTCGTAGATGATTCACCTTTGGTTTCTTCTTATACCACATTTCATAGGGAGTCTTGTTCTGCAAGCTTCGGGTTGTTGCTCTGTTTATCAAATAAACTGCAGTCATCACTGCCTCTCCCCAAAACTTACCAGGCATACCCATATTCTTCATCATGCTCCTCGCCATTTCCACGATAACTTGATTTCTTCTCTTAGCTACTCCATGTTGAGGAGATCTTGGAGCAGTGAGATAGCGTGTCAAGCCTTCTCCCTCATAGTATACACTGAACTCGCCTGATAGAAACTCTCCCCCTCTGTCCGTTCTAAGTGCTTTCAGCTTGCGTTTCTACTTCGAGCTTTAACTTTAGCACTTTGAAAACATCAAGAGCTTGATCCTTTGTTTTTATGAGGATAGCCCACATAAATCTTGAATAATCATCCACAACAAGTAAGAAATACCTATTACCTGCAGGAGTCTCTGGGGTAATTGGTCCACATAAGTCTGCGTGAGCCATGTCGAGTTGCTTTTCTGCTCGATAAGTGGATTTTGCAGGAAAAACCCTTCTTCGTTGTTTTCCTGCCAGACATGCTTCACAAATTTGTTCTGTATGGCATATGTTGGGCATCCCATCAACCATACATTCCTTAAACATCTTTTCTAGGCAACGAAAACTTAAATGCCCAAATCTTGCGTGCCAGAGCCTTTCCTTCTCCTCAAGTCTGGTGAGCAAGCATATTGGTCTTGCATTTCGTAACTATAATATATAAGCGATTATGAGTTCTCCTGGCTTTGGCTAGAAGTCTTCCCTCAGTTTCGTACAATCTGAGCCATCCTCCTTCAATCTCTATTTTGCATCCTTCTTCATCAAGCTGCCCTAAACTGATAATATTACTTCTCAAGAGAGGAATGAAGTAAACATTAATCAGTGTTCGGTGCTCCTCATTCAAACCTTTGAGTAGTATTGTGCCTCGGCCCATTATTCTAACAATTGAGCCATCTCCGAACTTAACAGAACCTCGTACCTTTTGATCTAGTTATGCAAAAACACCTCTATTCCCAGACATGTGATTGCTGGCGCCAGTATCAAGGTACCAGGTGGTTGACTCCATTCCTTTTGCGAGACCCAGCTCGGGATGCACTCCCAATTCGTTCAACTCAACAAACTCTTCCTTCCTGCTCGTGACTGCCATAAACAGAGCAGGTTCTTCCTCAACGAACTCTTCCCTCCTGGTCTGGTTCGTGACTGTCATAAACAAAGCAGGTTCTTCCTTGCGACACTGCTCCACAAGATTGGCTTCTTCTTTTACAGGATTGTTACACTCATAGGCAAAGTGTCCCATCTCAGAACAATTATAGCACCTTTCCTTTGTCTTATCAACTCTCTTCCAATTGTTTTGACCACGACCACGGCCACGACCACGACCTCTGCCGTGCCATGAGCTTGGTTCTTCGTGATTCTTTGACTCTTTAGCTGACTGGGCCTCCCATTGAGCACGAGTAAGCAAGAGTTTCTCGCTTTCTTTCTCATGGGCTTCCCATTGAGCACGAGTAAGTAAGAGTTTCTCGCTTTCTTTCTCCTGGCTCCTCCCCTTTAGTGTTGATTCAAACGCTCTCAACCTCCCAACAACTTCTGCAACTGTCATCTTAGTTAAGTCACCCCACTGTTGTATAGTACCTACAATATGTAGAAACCGATCTTGGGCAGATCGAAACAGCTTCTCCACCACAAACTCTTCCGTTATTTCACCCCCTAGGGTTCGAACCTCATTCACAACGTTTGTCAACCTCAAAGAGAATTCGCTTATGGACTCGGACTCTTCCATAAGCAGTCTGTCAAATTCTCGTTTGAGCACAAGAAAGTTTGCTCTCTTGACGCTATCCTCTCCAATTCTCATCTCCTCTAAAGCCTTCCATGCTTCTTTGGCTATTTGTTTGTCTGCTATCGACATCATGACAGCATCTGGAATTTCTTGGCAGATCACAGCTAGAGCCAACTGGTCTATTTCTTCACTTACAACGCCTTCTCCTTCGATCGCACTCCAAAATCCAACAACACACATCGATACCTTCATCTTACAAGTCCATGCCCCGTAGTTGCTGTCTGTCCGCATAGGGTACGTGACTACAAACCCTCCTCTTCCTTGTCTTGTAATAGAAGTCGAGCCTTCCACAGGTGCTTGAGCCCCTACCATCGTTGAGCTCTCCATAGATTTCTTCTTTGATGTTTCGTCCACCATCGTTTGTGAGTATTACCTCTGATACCAATTGTTGGATCTGAGAATAACTCACATAACAATAATAGAGAAAGATCAATAGTTGTTAAACCAAGAACCACCCGAATGGATGACATCTTAACAACATGAGAAAATATTTTATCAAAGTCAATGCCTTTTATCTGGCTGAAACCCTTGACGACCAATCTAGTTTTGTATTGTGGACGTGAAGTATTTTCTTCTTGCTTCATTCTGTAAACCCACTTGTTCTTCAAAACTCTTTTGCCTTTCGGCAACTTCACCAACTCATACGTATGATTCTCATGCAATGATTTCATCTCATTTTGCATGGCTTCAAGCCACTCCTTCTTGTTCTCATCTTTAAGGGCTTCACTGTAACTTTCAGGGTCTCCCCCGTCAGATACTAACACATACTCATCAGCTGAGTACCTTGTAGACGGTTGTCGATCTCTAGAAGATCTCCTGAGTGGAACAACTAGTGGAACATCTGGTACTGAAAACTGCTCAAGGACTTTATCATCCAACTCTACCTCTATAGGATGAAAGGGATTCCCATGGGTTCCAAAGATTAATTTCATGCAGCGGAATGAATTAACCATGGGAATCGATGAAGAACATATGGATCTTATTGAGAAATTCAGCATACATGTAACTTTTCGAATCTAAAAATTATACGTTTGAATCGATGTAAAACAAAAGTGTAGTGTTTCTCTAGCAAGTCCACACAAGCACAATACTTTGGGAGGTTTTTTCACTCTCTTGCTAATGAAAATAATGAAGAATTGGACAAAACACAATCGGGAATGGGAATGAGAGGGTCGGCCGAATTATGGGAGAAAGGTCAAGGGGCTGCCGAAAATCAGAGAGTTATTTGGGGAAAAAATATTGTATATTTAACAAAAATATGATTTTTGAATATCTTTTGTTGATTACACAATGTACCCCATTAATCTAAAAATCACAATTAAGCCCCATTCATAACTTAAAACCCTAAATGGGCTTTAAGCCCATTTAGCCAAATTCAAATTAAAACCCATAAGATTGAGTTCTAGTTATGGTTTGGCTAAATCGGTCTAATCTCCCTAATTCAATTTCTTCAATCGTCTAGTTAATAAACCTAGGCCAGAAATCAACCGAATCGTTTTCAATTTGACTAAATTGAAAAGTGGATTCTCTCAATTACCATCCATGCTTTTTTGTCACATATTGTACTTAAAGTGTGTGACCCTCTAGGCTCACGACCCGTTGGCAGACTGGTAAAATTACTATTTTACCCTTTCCATAATAAGTGGTCTCTAGCAAGACATTATGATTACCTAACGTTTGTGATTATCGATTATTCGACTTAACCTGTTATCGTACATGTCACTGTCCTTTTATCAAACTGATATCCAGATTGATCAATAGGCATAGAAACGTCACCCTAATTTATCAATCACTGTTTCTTGATATCTGAGATGACTGAAAACTGATACTAAGGTATCACCTGCACGACCGTGCTATTCCTTCATTCATACTCATCAAGTGGCCTAAACAGATATCTTTCTCATACCATAGTATGAGTGATAAATCCCTCAGACGCCTTTCGAGTTCACAAATGCAATTAATAACCAAGCCAATCAAAGCCGTTATAGCTACCCTTATACAAGTATCGTTAGACTAGGTCAAACTCAGGTATTCGTTACATAGTGCACACAAAGACTCTTTGGTCTTAGGTTATAATGACAAGCTATGATCTGTGAGTATCTCATGACAGGATCTATGTTGCATACTCACAATCAGGTTGTCCGATATCATCGATTGGATGATATCTATGATATAACTCTGGCACACACTTTGTCATGATCAGTAGAGCATGATCACAAGGAGTTGGTCTCATACTGATCGCTTATGAAGAAGTTTAGCTGATTAGGGACTCATCGAATGCAATTCTTTATGATCTACAGTTCTACTATAAGTGGTTATACACATAATGACAGATGAAATTACATTCAATATATTACTACAACACATTAGTAATATAATGCCTTTTTATTAGATCGAAAAATGATATACATTACAATATAGATTGAGGAATTACATTGGACTAGGGCATAATCCTAACAATCTCCCACTTGCCCCTAGTTCCAACCTAAGTTCCAATCTACCCCCATAGACTTCACATGTGCCTCATGCTTAGGTTGCGGTAAAGCCTTCGTCAAGGGATCAACAACGTTATCATTATTCGGTACATATGTAATCTCCACATCATAATTATCGATATACTCCCTGATAATGTGATACTTTCTCTGTATGTGTTTAGTTATGTTGTGGAATCTAGGCTCTTGAGCTAATGTTATGGCCCCCATGTTGTCACACAACAAGCTTACCGGATCAGACGCTCGCGGCATTACATCTAATCCGGTTAGAAAGCTTCTAAGCCATACGACTTCCTTAGCTGCTCTTGTTGCAGCTATGTATTTAGCCTCTGTTGTAGAATCGGCAGTTGTGGCTTCCTTGAAGCTCTTCCAGCTAAATGCTCCACCATTTAACACGAATACAAATCCTGCCTGAGATTTGAAATCATCAGGATCTGTCTGAAAAGTAGCATCAACATATCCTTTGACTGCTAGTTCTCCATCTTTCCCACCATACACTAGGAATGCGTCCTTAGTTCTCCTGAGATATTTGAGGATACTCTTGACAACAATCTAGTGCTCCTGACCTGGGTTAGACTGATATCTGCTGGTACAGCTTAGTGCAAACGAGACGTCCGGTCTCGGGCATATCATGGCATACATGATGGATCCCACATCCGAAGTGAAAGGGATTCCCATGGGTTCCAAACAATAATGTTATGTAGCAGTACGAAAATGAACCATGGGAATCGAATAAAACATATGATCTTAATCAGAAATTCAGCATGCAATTAAACTTTTTAAAACTGAAAATTTACCTTTTAATCGATTAAAACACAAAAGGAGTGTTTCTCTATCAAGTTCACACAAGCACAATAACCTTGATTGGTTTTCTCTCACACATTTGGTAATGAAAATGAGAAGAAGAAGAAGAAGAAGAAGAAGAAGAAGACAAAGTTGGCTATGGAGGAGAGGGATTTTGGGGAGAGAGTGCTGAAATTTTGAGCCAAAAAGGGGAAATAAAATATTGTGTAATTATCACAATTAATCACAAAAAATTTGATATTGAATTTTAAATAAATAACTATACAACTTACCCATTTAAACTCATAATTGCACTCTTTCCCCATTCATGAATTAAAACCCTAAATGGGCTTCAAGCCCATTTAACCAAATCCAAATTAAAACCCATATAATTGAGTTCTAATTATGGTTTAGCTAAACCGGTCCAATTTTTCCAACTCGATTTCTTCAACCATCTGGTTAAAAACCTAGGCCAGAAATCAACTGAATCGTTTTCAATTTGACTAAACTGAAAAGCGGATTATCCCAATTTTCATCCATGCTTATTTGTCACGTATTGTACTTAAAGCGTGTGACCCTCTAGGCTCACGACCCGTTGGTAGACTGGTAAAATTACTATTTTACCTTTTCCATCATAAGTGGTCTCTAGCAAGACATTATGATTACCCAACGTTATCCAGATTGATCAATAGGCATAAAATCGTCATCCTAATTTATCAACCACTGTTTCTTGATTTCTGAAATGACTGAAAACTGATACTAAGGTATCACCTGCACGGCCGTGCTATTCCTTCAGTCATACTCATTAAGTGGCCTAAACAGATATCTTTTTAATACCGAAGTGTGAGTGATAAATCCCTCAGACGCCTTTTGAGTTCACAAAAGCAATTAATAACCAAGCCAATCAAAGCCGTTATAGCTACCCTTTTACAGGTAACGTTAGACTAGGTCAAACTCAGGTATTCGTTACACTGTGCACACAAAGACTCTTTGGTCTTAGAATATAATGACAAGCTACGATCTGTGAGTATCTCATGACAGGATCTATGTTGCATACTCTCAATCGGGTTTTCCGATATTATCGACCTGATGATATCTATATATAACTCTGGCACGCACTTTGCCATGATCAGTAGAGCATGATCACAAGGAGTTGGTCTCATACTGATCGATTTGGAAGAAGTTTAGCTGATCAGGGACTTATCGAATGCAATTCTTTCTGATCTATAGTTCTACTATAAGTGGTTATACACATAATGATGTAGATCAAATTACATTAGATATACTACTACAACACATTAGTAATATAATGCCTTTTATTATATCGAAAAATGATGTACGTTACAATATAGATTGATGAATTACATTGGACTAGGGCATAATCCTAACACGAAGCATATGGGATCTTACTCATCTTGCTCAGCTCATCAGAAGTCTTAGAACTTTGTTGCTTGCTGAGCTTAATGCCATGTCGTGTGGGTATGTATCCATTCTTAGAATCAAGCATTGAGAATCTTCTCAACACCTTATCTATGTAAGTACTCTAACTTAGGCCTAATATTCTTTTGGGACAATCTCTGTAGATCTTGATGCCCAGAGTAAAAGCAGCATCACCCAAGTCCTTCATCGAGAAGCATTTCCCTAACCAAGCTTTAAGCTCAAGCAAGGTTGGGATGTCATTTCCGATGATCAATATGTCAACGACATATAACACTAGGAATACAATATTACTCCCACTCGCTTTCTTATATACGCAAGGTTCACTTTTGTTTTTGATAAAACCGAATTCCCTTTGCTTCAATCCATAAATGGATCTAAGCAGGTTACAAATCTTTCTGGGATTCTCTTGATCAACAAAACCCTAAGGTTGTGTCACATACACATCCTCTTTTAAGTTCCCGTTAAGGAAGGCGGTTTTGACATCCATCTGCCATATCTCATAGTCGTAGTATGCTGTTATGGTTAGAATGATCCGGATAGATTTGACCATAGCTACTGGTGAGAAGGTTTCGTCATGATCGATACCTTCGATCTGGCGATAACCTTTCGCAACCAATCTTGCTTTATAGGTCTGAGGTTTTCCATCCAGGTCGGTCTTAAGTTTATAGAACTGAAATTCTGATCAGCTAGTCGAGCAAGATGCCACACACAATGTTACACAGAATGCTATAACGTTGTGTCTGACTTCTTGCGTAGATAATGCAGGACAGTAAATATAAAGCTATAAGTAATGACACAGCAGATTGTTTACCCAGTTCGGTGCAACGTCACCTACGTTTGGGGGCTCTCAGCCTAGTGGAAAGATTTCACTTATCAGTAATCCGTCAGAACATACAAGTACCTGTGATCCCTCCTAGATCTATACTTTATGCTACGTCTTACAGTGCAATCTATCTCAGGGTCTCCCCCTGAATCCAAGAACGTCTTGATTCCACTCTTCGAGCAATCGCCTTGCTCTGTCGTCTTCAAGTCTTCTTCAAGCTTGGTGGTTGCGTGCAGTCTTCAACTCACGACTTCAGTAAACCCTCAATCACCTAACTCTCTATAGTTATGTGATACACAACATCCTAAGCTCAATCTGCAATTTCTCAGCCCGCAAACCTTCACGTCTAAGAACCTTGCAAATTGTTGCTAGGAACCAAATAAAGAACCACACGATTGCTAAGGGGGTAGCCTAAACTTTTATAGCAATCGTGGATGAGTACTAACCCTAAAGGGTTTCCTCTTAATCACCGTCTTTCTTCTTTTCAGATTAGGAGTCGTTCTGCACTTTCCTAATCGTTTTCTTGCTGCACTGCCGAGCCTGCACTTTCCTGATTTCTGTCGATTAGGATGCTTGCCGAGACGCCGTCAACAATGTCACACAAGATGTCGTAGAAGATGCTTCGACATTCTTTGTAACATGTTTCTTCAGTTCCTTCAAAATTAGCCAATCTCGAAAAACGCCGTAACTACAATCTCCCCCTTTGGCTATTTTTAAGGATAGCATTCTTCGTGGCATTCTTCGTCTCGTCGATCGGCAGTGTCGTCGCGCGTATCGTCGCGTCTTGTGTGTTCGCGTCGCGTCGCGTCGTCTCTATCTTTCTTCCTTGTATCATCGCGCGCGTATATCTAATTGATATCTAATTTACACTTACTCCCCCTTGCTGGCTCAAAAAGAGCCAAACTATAAACAAATATTTGTAACAAGTCCGGGAAATAAGCAAAATAAATCCAAACATAACTCACACTTGCTCTCGATCAGCTGTCGAGAGAAAGCGTGATACATTTGTTCACAAAATATTACAGACCATAAAAGTTGTTCAGTAATTCAAGAGTCAGAGAATTTCATAGAAAATTTTAAATAGAGCTGCTATTGGAACTTGCAGTCTCTGTTGCTTTTGTGGAGGCTTCTTGGGTAGCATCTTCTGGATCATTTGTGTTATCATCTTCAGAGCCTGGAGGAGACATGGATTGCAGCAGGTTGGCGCAGTGAGTTCGGCGCTGCGAGAGGTGCTTCAGGGCAGTCTTTAAGTTTGCAATGTCCTCATCAAGCACAGCAATTTCTCGTTCGAGCATGACGACATCCCTGCTGGTGGTCCTTGTGAGAGGGACGACACTTGTGGCTCTACTGGTCTTTGCCGTGGCTTCCGGCCTGACAAGATCAGGAGCATGCTTCCCTTCAAACAACTTGTGGCTTACCACAATCTGTCATCCTCTTTTGCCCACCTTATCCGATGGTTTCAACACTCCAGGGTGTTGATATACAAGTAATTCAGAGATAAGGGATGAAAAGGCTATGGGGATTTTCACCGCAAGAGATCTAGCATGGCGAAGAAGATGATCAATCACAAATTTTCCAAAGTCAAGTTTAGATCCAGTACCTATTTGGTAGATCAGGATTGCCAGCTCAGGTTTGATCGATGATGCGTGGGTCGAGGGCGCCCAATTTGCAACTCCAATTCGAAAGAGAATGGAGTACTTGGAGGTCAGATCTGATGCAGCCACGGTGCCTTTGGATGGCCATGTTCTGCTTTTATCTCCGGTGATTTCACGGAGGACTTTGCTTAGACCGGGTGGTGGCACTGATCGAACCCTCTTCCTTCCCAGGAAGTCATTGATAATGTCGGAGGTGATGTCAAAGCGGATGCCTCTGACATATACCTTATCAAACTCTGGAACATCTGGGGTACCAAACGTGGTAGGCAGATTTGCAATGAATTCTTTAACCAGAAGGGGGTAGTGGTTGCCAATGTCGGAGACGGTTCTCATCAATTCTGCCTTCTCCAGGAGCTGTATAATGGCCTTTAGCCCAAGCAGCTCCGACGATAATGTCTTCTCTGGGTACGCCGTTCTCTAAAATACAAACTCCCACCTCTTTGCGCCTTCTGCTGAGTGAAACGACACGTTGTCGTAAGTTACACTCATGGTGTTCGTGGCCGTCTTCAGGGCCTTCTTCTTCCTTTCTTCCTCAGCAGGGACCTCTTCAATGTCATCATCAGTGGATTCATCTATCAACCTCCTTGTTGCAATTACTTTCTTCCCCTTTTCTTTGACATGCGACTTTTTTCTTTTGTTGCTGGGACCTCCAGCCTCCTTTCCCTCCTTCCTTTTCCTTGTTTCTTTCAATTTTCCAACCATGACAGCTAAACTTTCAGTTTCTTCTAGAACTTTTTTCTTCAGGGTCGACAGCACTGTGTGTGCCGTCTCAGCAGCTTCTTCCATGACATCTTCTCTGGCATCCAGAGTGTTTTCTTCTGTGTTGTTGGTGGTGGCATCCTTGTTCTTCTCAGCTTCTTCCAGATCGGTCTCTCCGTTTCTGGTTTCTTATTTCTCTTCTTCTTCTTCCTCGGCTTCTTCCGAGTCAGCTATTTCTTCCTCTTCTACAACTTTTTCAGTGGCTTTCGGTATGACATCTGTTCCTTCTTCTTCTCCTCCTTCTCCTTCCGCAATGCGTTCCAGCCCATGACTGACCGGAGTCAGATCCTCCTTTTCTCCTTCCGGACGTATCAGTTCTTCTACCACACCTTCTTGAGGTGGGTCCTGGTTTTTCAGTAGTGATTCTAACAGATCACTGTTTCTAGAAGTATCGGCAGAGAAATCGTTACCTGTTGGTGTTGGAACTGCGACGATTTGCATGGAGGCATCTCGATTTTCCTGGCCAAGATCATTCTCTCTTTCTGGCCCAGTTAGGTCAGACATTGAGAAAGCAGCACTTCCGGTCCGGGACTTCTTGGGAACTCGAGTAAAAACTGGTATTGGGGCTTTCTCTGGTGAAGCCTCTTTGATAATTTCTTCTGACTTTTTCAGGGTTTTTGGCCCTTTGATTCGCACTCCATGCTTGTTTGTCTTCGCTCTACTGCTTCTGGAGCCTTTTGCTTCAGCTTTCTTTGAAGCGGTGGCTTCCCTTGGGGCTACTGTGCTTCTAGTTTTCACCATTGTTGTTTGAGAGATTTGGAGAGAGTGAATGGTGAAGGAGATGAGAGCGAGCACAGAGAGGAGGGAGACTAGGTTTTTGAAAACGATTCAAATCTTCTTTAGCGTCTGACTGTATCTTTTCTTTTCTTTTATATGGGCTTTTGATATGCCTGGCCCAATGACATTCGTTGGTTTTTAGACCGGTTCATAAAGAGGTACCAACACTTCCTCTCAACCGTTTCTGTATCTCCTTTACTGGTCGTTGATGGAACACAGACCAAGTGATGATCTGAGATCCTCAAATCTGTTCGTGTCTAGTACCTTCGTGAAAATATCAACTAGTTTCTTCTCTGTTGGGATGTGCTCTAGGATGATCTTCTTGTCTTCGACCAATTCTCGAATGAAGTGATGTCTAATATCAATGTGTTTTGTCTTGCTGTGTTGGACAGGGTTTTTGGAGATGTTGATAGCACTGACATTATCACAATATAAAGTCATGGCATCCTGTCTGACATTGTATTCGACTAACATCTGTTTCATCCAAAGTAGTTGTGTGCAGCTACTCCCAGCAGCAATATACTCCGATTCGGCAGTGGATAGGGCAACACAGTTTTGCTTCTTACTGAACCATGATATGAGGTTGTTGCCAAGGAAGAAGCATCCTCCAGATGTGCTTTTCCTATCCGATGTGTTCCCAGCCCAATCGGCATCACAATACCCCACCAAGGTAGAGGATGTGTCGAATGAATATAACAGACCCAAGTTTGTGGTCCCAGAGATATATCTAATAATTCTTTTGGCTTGGGATAGATGACTAACCTTAGGATTAGCTTGATATCGTGCACATACTCCGACAGAGTAGGCAATATCTGGTCGACTTGCGGTGAGGTAGAGGAGACTACCGATGATGCTCCTGTATAGGTGTTGGTCGACGGCTTCTCCTGGATCATCTTTAGTTAGCTTGACATGTGTAGCTGCTGGTGTTCTTTTATGTGAGGCTTTCTCTAGCCCAAACTTCTTGACAATATTCTTCGCATATTTGCTCTGAGATACGAAGATGCTATCTTTTTGTTGTTTAATTTGGAAGCCTAAAAAATAAGTAAGCTCTCCCACCATGCTCATCTCGAATTCTGATTGCATCTGTTGAATAAATATCTCTACCATCTTGCTTGACATTCCTCCAAAAACAATGTCATCGACATAGATTTGAGCTATCATTAGGTTCCCGTCTTCATTCTTCACAAATAGGGTCTTGTCGACTCCCCCTCTAGTGTAGCCACTTTGGATGAGGAATTTTGTGAGCCTTTCATACCAAGCCCTTGGTGCTTGTTTCAACCCATAGAGAGCTTTCTTGAGTTTATACACATGATCAGGATAGTGAGGGTCAACAAATCCTTTGGGTTGTGACACATATACTTCTTCATTGAGATCCCCATTCAAGAACGCACTTTTGACATCCATCTGGTAGAGCTTTATCTGTAGATGGCATGATATCCCTAGCAGGAGACGGATTGCTTGAAGTCTTGCAACAGGAGCAAATGTCTCATCGAAGTCAACACCCTCAATTTGAGTATACCCTTGAGCAACTAACCTTGCTTTGTTGCGAGTGCTGTTGCCAAGCTCATCGGATTTGTTCTTAAAGATCCATTTGGTGCCTATGATGTTTCCTTCACTTGGTTTGGGCACCAGTTCCCATACCTGATTTTTCTCAAATTGAATCAGCTCTTCTTGCATGGCATTAACCCAATACTCATCATTGATGGTTTCATTGATGTTTTTGGGTTCTGTCTTTGAGACGAAGCAAATATTTCCTATCATCTCGTTATAATCTCCAGGAGCTTTTGACCGAGTCCGTACGCCTTCATTCAGGTTTCCAATAACTCCAGAGATAGGATGGTTAGTCTGGACTCTTCGTGAGGGATTCTTGTTGCTGGTTTCAGAAACTACTTTGTTATTGGCGACATCATCTTCGGTTTTGCTGCTAGCATCTTCTCTGACATCTGGGGTAGCATTCTTCCTGACATTGTTGGGCGGATAGGCTCCGTCTTCGTCCGTCGCATCTTCTGAGGCATCTTCGCAGTCATCGTCAACAACAACATTGATTGATTCCATCATGGTCTTGGTTCGTTTGTTGAAGACTCGGTATGCACGACTATTCCTTGAATAGCCAAGGAAGATGCCTTCATCGCTTTTTGGGTCAAGCTTTTGGCGAGGCTCTCTATCAGCCAGTATATAACAAGTGGAGCCAAAGATATGGAAGTACTTAACATTGGGCTTTCTCCCCCTCCATATTTCATAATGAGTTACTGACATACCTGGTCGGAGAGTGACTCGATTGTGGATATGGCAAGCAGTGTTAAGTGCTTCTGCCCAGAAGTGAGTTGGTATGTCTTTAGCCAGCATCATAACTCTCGCCATCTCCTGTAGAGTCCTGTTCTTGCGCTCAACAATGCCATTCTGTTGAGGAGTGATTGGCGCTGAGAATTCATGTGCTATCCCTTGTGAGTTGCAGAAATCTGCAAACTTGCTGTTCTCGAACTCTCGACCATGATCACTATGAAGGCGGATGATTTTGCCAATTGCCTCTCCTTTTTCTCGTTGGACTTGGATGCATAGATTCTTGAAGATCGAGAATGTGTCTGATTTGTCACGAGGGAAGTCAACCCAAGTGTATCGTGAGTAATCATCTACACATACAAAGACATATCGTTTTCCTCCAAGGCTGTCAACTTGCATTGGTCCCATGAGGTCAACATGTATCAGCTCAAGTACTCGAGAGGTTGTGATATGCTGAAGCTTCTTGTGTGACATCTTGGTTTGCTTTCCAATCTGACATTCTCCGCAGATCTTTCCTTCTTTTATTTTTAGGTTTGGGATTCTGGTGATAGCCTGCTCTGAGATTGCCTTTTGCATACTTCTAAGGTTTAGATGTCCAAGCTTTCGATGCCATAGTTTGGTTTCTTCTGCTTTGGAGACAAGGCACTTGGTTGCTTTGGTATGTGTCTCGGGAGACCAGATATAGCAATTGTCTGTTGAGCGAACTCCTTGTAGAATAGTGTCATGATCGATGTTGTTAACTATACAGGCTTCTTTAGTGAATTTCACTACTAAATCCTGATCACAGATCTGACTGATGCTAATCAGGTTTGCCTTAAGTCCTTCTACAAGTAATGCTTCAGTCAAACAGGTGGCTTTTGGATGCTTGAGCACTCCTTTTCCAATGATTCGAGCTCGGATCCCATCTCCAAACGTAACAAAGCAGTTTGTATATAATTTAAGATTGGAGAGAAACTCTGGAGTACCTGTCATGTGTCGAGAGCATCCACTGTCGAGATACCAGTCCTTGTTCGTTGAAGCACTTAATGATGTATATGCAACATTAGCTCGATAGGTCAGGTTCTTAGGTCTCCATTCAAGGCGGGTTGTCTTCGGAGGAGATGGGAGATGCCTTTGATATTTCTGAGGTTGCTTCCTCTTAAGAAGTTGAAAACAAAAATATCTGATATGACCTGGTTGACCATAGTAATGACATATCCATTGATATTGATAAGCTGGTCTTCTGTAGCTTTGTTGTCTGTGTGGAGGATGTCTTCTGATAGTTTCTTGACAAGAACAAGTTGTAGACGATGTTATGGCTTTTGTTGTAGGTCGTCCTGTAGGATGAGTTGGGGCATCCAGTAGTTTCTTGTCAGCCATGGCTTGTTGTGGGATAAACTTTGTCCCTGTCGTTGAGGGGACAGCATGTGTGTACCCTAGTCCCGTCGTATCTTTGGACTGTTTTCCCACCGATAAGATTTTGTCAAGGCTTTCTGTGCTCGGATTCATCATCTTTACCGATTTAGTCATGAGACTGATTTCTCCATTAAGTCTGGTGATCTCTCGTTTCAGCTCCACGATCGTCTCTAGAAATCTTGACTTGTCGTTGGTAAGACTAATGATCCTTTCGCCTTGTTGATCAAGTATCAGAGTTTCCTTGATCCATCTGGCATGCAAGCCTTTGTATGCCTCGACTAGTTGCTCTTTAGTCCAATTCTCATTTGGAGTTGGATCATCATTGATGTTGACATCATTATCAACATTACATGTAGGAGTAGTAGTAGTGAATGCAACAAAGTTGCTTACCTCTTCAGATCCACTATCTTCATTGTCATCATCTGATAGGGTGGCATTGTATCCTCGTTTTTGTTGTTTGAGGAAATTTGGACATTCTCTACGGAGGTGGCCGAATCCTTCACATTCATGACATTGAAGTCCTTTGTTTTTGTTTTCTTCCCCACTCCTGTTTGGTCTGTCAAGACTACCTCCAGCTTGAGCTTTTTGTGGAGCTTTGTTTCTGGCATTTGTTGTGACATTCCGTCCACCCATTCGACTAAATCTTCTCATGGCTTTGTTGTAATTTTTTGTGAGAAGGGCCATTGTAGCCTCGATGTCTTCATCAGAATCTGAATCCTCAGGATCTGGTTGCTTGTGTGTTGAGCTTTTGAAAGCAACTCCTTTGTTCCTTTTGTCGATGTTGGGTAGAGACAACTCATAGGTCATTAGAGACCCCATCAACTCATCAAATTTCAAGACCTTGAGGTCATGAACTTCTTCAATTGCTGTGATCTTCATCTTGAACCTAGGGCTAAGAGCACGTAGGGTTTTTCTTACCAATTTTTCATCAGACATTGGTTCTCCCAGAGAATAGGATTCATTGGCTAGATCACGAATGCGAACATTGAAATCGGCAATTGATTCATCTTCCTTCATGATGAGGGCTTCGAAGTTGGTAGTCAGGTATTGCAGTTTCTGTTCTCGAACCTTAGTTGTTCCTTCATATGCTACGGCCAGGATGTCCCATGCTGATTTGGCAGTTGTGCATGTGTTGATTAGTCTGAACACGTTCTTGTCAACACCGTTGAAGATAGCATTCAGAGCTCGAGAATTTCCCAGTGATTCTTCATCTTCATCATCGGTCCAGTCTTTTTCTGGTTTTGGGCCGATAGGATTGCCATCACTGTCACTGAGTTGTGGTGCATTCCAACCATTGAGTACAACCTTCCATGTCTTGTTGTCTAGTGACTTCATGAAGGCACACATTCGAGCCTTCCAATAGCCATAGTTGCTTCCATCTAGAACAGGTGGTCGATTTATGGATCCTCCTTCTCTGGTATTGTCCATCTTTGATCAAAATATTTGTTTAGGAACTCACCTAGAGCTATAGGTGCCTCCTCTGATACCAATTGAAATTCTGATCAGCTAGTCGAGCAAGATGCCACACACAATGTTACACAGAATGCTATAACATTGTGTCTGACTTCTTGCGTAGATAATGCAGGACAGTAAATATAAAGCTATAAGTAATGACACAGCAGATTGTTTACCCAGTTCGGTGCAACGTCACCTACGTCTGGGGGCTCTCAGCCTAGTGGAAAGATTTCACTTATCAGTAATCCGTCAGAACATACAAGTACCTGTGATCCCTCCTAGATCTATACTTTATGCTACGTCTTACAGTGCAATCTATCTCAGGGTCTCCCCCTGAATCCAAGAACGTCTTGATTCCACTCTTCGAGCAATCGCCTTGCTCTGTCGTCTTCAAGTCTTCTTCAAGCTTGGTGGTTGCGTGCAGTCTTCAAATCACGACTTCAGTAAACCCTCAATCACCTAACTCTCTATAGTTATGTGATACACAACATCCTAAGCTCAATCTGCAATTTCTCAGCCCGCAAACCTTCACGTCTAAGAACCTTGCAAATTGTTGCTAGGAACCAAATAAAGAACCACACGATTGCTAAGGGGGTAGCCTAAGCTTTTATAGCAATCGTGGATGAGTACTAACCCTAAAGGGTTTCCTCTTAATCACCGTCTTTCTTCTTTTCAGATTAGGAGTCGTTCTGCACTTTCCTAATCGTTTTCTTGCTGCACTGCCGAGCCTGCACTTTCCTGATTTCTGTCGATCAGGATGCTTGCCGAGACGCCGTCAACAATGTCACACAAGATGTCGTAGAAGATGCTTCGACATTCTTTGTAACATGTTTCTTCAGTTCCTTCAAAATTAGCCAATCTCGAAAAACGTCGTAACTACAAGAACCATTCACAACCGATGAGTTTTATCCCAAGGGTTTGATCCACCAAGCACTAGACTTGGTTGTCATACATGGATTTCATTTCCTCACTCATGGCGTTATGCCATTTTTCGGAGTCAGGACTGGCCAAAACTTGTCTGTAGGTTTCTGGATCATCCTGATCCACCAATATCAAGTCATTTCCCTCAGTGGCTAGAAAGCCATATCTGATGGGAACTTGAAGAGATCTCTCAGACCTTCTTGGACCCGTAGGAATCGGTGTAGGGATTGGTTCTTGATCAATGACCTCTTCTGGCTCCTGTATTTCTACATCTGGCATAGTGGGTTGTTCCGTATCATTTTGAATTCTTCAAGGTGCACGACACTCCCACTAGCACTTTTGGAAATAAATTTCTTTTCCAAAAATACCCCTCCTTGAGCAACAAAAACTTTGTTTCCTTGGGGTACCCCAAAAAGACACACTTATCTGATTTGGGTTCAAGCTTATCGCCTAGCAAACGCTTGATGTAAGCTTCACATCTCCAAATCTTAAGGAAAGCTAATAAGGGTTTCTTCCCGTTTCATACTTCGTATGGAGTGCTTTCCACTGCCTTTGTAGGAACTCGATTCAAAATGAATGCGACCGTCTCTAGGGCATAGCTCCAAAAGGAGATAGGGAGGTCAGCCTGCCTCATCATTGACCGAACCATGTCAAGCAAGGTCCGATTTCTCCATTCAGATACACCATTCATCTGAGCTGTTCCAGGCGGAGTTAATTTAGAGAAGATCCCACACTCCTTTAAATGACTGTGAAACTCATGGTCCAAGTACTCACCGCCTCGGTCAGACCGAAGCGCTTTTATACTTTTACCAAGATGGTTTTGTGCTTCGTTCTGGAACTCTTTGAACTTGTCAAAAGTTTCCGACTTATGTCTCATAAGATAGACATACCCGTATCTACTGAAGTCATCAGTAAATGTAACGAAGTAATGAAAACCCCTTCTGGCCTGAGTTCTCATAGGTCCACACACATCGGAATGTATGAGACCTAATAAGTCACTAGCCCTTTCACCTGAACCGGCAAAAGGTGCCTTTGTCATTTTGCCCATAAGGCATGACTCGCATCTCTCAATTGAAGTGAATTCAAACGGACTTAGAAATTCACACTTGTGAAGTGTTGAGATGCGTTTCTGGCCTATATGGCCTAAACGGCAGTGCCATATCACAGTCTGGTTTAAATCATCGGATTTAACCATATTTTTACTTATGTTATAAATTAAGCTAGTGTCAGTGTTTTGAATATTAAGAATATATAAACCACCAACCAATGATGCATTGCAATAAAATATATTATTCTTAAAAATATTGAATATTCCATTATCAATAGAAAAACAATATCCTTCCTTGTCAAGAAAGGGTACAGAAATAATATTCCTAGGAAATGTAGGTACACAATGAACATTGTTTAATATTAAAACTAGCCCACTAGGAAAACTGAGACTAGTGTTTCCTACTGTATTTGTTAAGACGTGATTGCCATCACCAACTCGTAGGTCCGCCTCGCCCTTGCCAATGTCTATTCTACTTCCCAGAGCCTGCACATTAACACAAATGTGAGATTCTGCACTGGTATCAAGTACCCAAGAATCTGAAGTAGATAAACTGAGATTTAGCTCAATAACAAATATACCTGATCCTGAAGATGTGGAAGCTCCACTCTTCCAAAGAAACTGCTTGTGTTTCTTGCAATCCTTCTTCTAGTGTCACTGTCCTTGGCAATAGATGCAGACGACATCTTTTCTAGGATTCTCAACAGCCTTGGGAGCTGCTAGACCCTTAGGTTGCCGAATCTTCCCCGCTAGGTGCATAGGGGCCTTATCCTTGCCCAGACTGGCTTTCTTGAAGCTCACTTGCTTGTTGACCATAAGAATCTCCTTGGGCTTTCCCTTGAGATTCTTTTCAGCAGTCACGAGCATACCATGAAGCTCTGTCACAGTCTTATCCATGTCATGCATATTGTAATTTCCAACGAAATCACGATATGCCTCTGGAAGTGAATGTAGCACAAAGTCTGCAGACATTTCCTTATCCACAGGATGACCGAATCTTGTCAAGTGTTCCAAAAGACGTTTCATCCTAAGGACATGGGGACTGACAGGAGCTCCAGCCTTCAGCTTGCAAGACATCAGTTCACTGAAAGTGTCGTATCTTTCGACACGCGCTTTCTCTTTGAACATTTTCTCGATATTTGCCATTAAGGCCTTGAGATCATTGGAAATGTGCAAGAACTGGTTTTGCAAGTCATGCACCATACTGCCCATCATGATGCACTGCACGTCGATCCGGTCGCTAAGGTATTTCTTGTAGGTATCCCTTAGCGCCCTTGCGGCGTTCAGTGCTCGCTCAGCAGGTGGTTCCTGGGTAAGGATTTAATCCATACGTTCATGCTTGAGAACAAGTCTCAAGTTCCGGTCCCAATCGAGGAAGTCTACGCAGTTAAGCTTATCTTTCTCGATTAGCGACCTAAGCGCGCTGTTACCAGAATGATTCATGTTTGTCATTTAAATCTACACAGTAAACAAAATTTATATCAATATTAATTAAAATGGAAGTTGGAGATTTAGTCATAAAAATTTTTTTGATTCTAACATTAGAATCTAAACCAGGATCCTATCATACTCTCAATTGAAGCGAACGGAGGCTCACTGCTCAAATTGAGAGCATCAAGGTAGAAATACATCCATCTATAAGACCATGTAGTTCCTGGCTAGGGTTTGTACTGTAAGTACGTGGCATAACCTATACTGATACCCTAGGTCAGCCCTAGCTGACAATCGTAGACAAGTCTACCAAGCTTGAACTATGGACATAACTAATGTGGCTACTACGCGGAGGCGCACACATCCACACAGAACTACCCATCTCATCCAGACTTCTCCTCTATGAATGTTACGCGGAGGCGTACCGACACCCATAGGGTCGAAGCCCTTGTGAGTGCCCAAACTTGGATGGTATCTCGCCTGACTTATAATTACTTGTGTTTAAGTGAATTATAACAGTATGATTGAATATCGATACAATCTTAATCTTGAATCATCAATTGCAAATTCATGCAAAGATGATCCCTAAGCAGGTTACATGAAAGTCTGATTAAATACCGATTTTTAATCTTTGCATGTGGGTGATAGCTAATCATACATAAACTTGTATATTAATATTATCATACATTCATACATATACAACATATAAATGTAACAGTAAATTATGGATAGCTAAGCTCATCTTAAGTTCCTAAAAATCTAAAAAAGTTGATTCTAAAGACTTGGTCACCAAGGTCCAGACTTGCTCCATTCTTGTGGACTCCCACTAGCTTCGAGCCTCCTTCAAACTTCGAGTCTTTCTCTTGACTTGTATCTTGCGTTGGTCTTCGTGATTACAAATTTAAATGAAATAAATAAATTACAAATCACGACACGCGTGCCGTATTTACTACAACCCAAAACTTAGGAACACGTAGGTTACAAAACCGAAAGCAAATTATACAAGTCTAGAGGGCATAGCTATACATCATGTTATCAAAGATCATGTGATCACTCATCATGCTTATCAAACAACAAATTTTTCCAAAATTTATCTTTCTTAAGTGTGAAAAAATTTCGGTTTATCGAAACCGGACGGTTTAATTAATTAATTGAATTTTAAACCGGTTCATGCTGGTTTATCGAAACCGAACCAAATCTGAAAATTAAAATTTTTAGGGCTTTAAATATTCTCGCGAACCGGCCGGTTCTGCTCGAACCTGGTCGAGCCGAACCGGCCCAATCGAGGTCGCCCGCGGAGGCAACCCTGGTGGCCCGCGAGGGCTGCCAAGGTCGCCCGTAGGACTGACCGTGGTTGCCCACGGGAGCAACCTTGGTGGCTCGCGAGGGCTGCTATGGTCGCCCCTTAGGCAGACCCTGGTTGCCCGCGAGCCAACCATGGTGGCTCGCGAGAGCTGCCATGGTCGCCCCTTGGGCAGACCCAGGTTGCTTGCGAGGAAACAATGGTAGCTCGCGAGGGCTGCCATGGTCGCCCCTTGGGCAGACCTTGGTTTCCCGCGAGGCTACCATGGTGGCCCGCGGCAGCGACCATGGTGGCCCGCGAGGGCTGCCATGGTCGGCCCTTGGTGCCGACCATGGTCTGCCCTAGGGCATTCCATGGTCCACCATGGGCCTCGACCCTGGTTAGCCATGGCTCGACCATGGCTAACCCATCATCGTAATAAAAACTCCCACTTTGACTATTTTTAGGCAAGCTCTCACACGCAACCCCATCCATCAAACAAACTTGAAATATTCTTGCTTTTTCGTCAACTATGGTCTGTGTCTTCCCCTGTTTACCTCAAAAAGAGACAACCTTCCGCTCTAGAGAAAATCAGTCAAACACAATGAGATGCATAGGTTGATATTAGAATATCTAATTCGGGCTCAGGCCCCAAATAAACTTCAACAGAAAAACTCGTACATGCGAGTCAACGGTGTCATAATAGACTATCAAAAGAGAAAGAGTATCAGAAAATATCAGGACTAAAATCAAGCAGATTTTTCACTGCTTGAGGCTTCTTCATCACTGGAACCAGTGTTATCTTCCACTTCCTCTGCAGTAGGTGCAGGCATCTTGGCAAGTATGTCCTCACAAATCTTCTTACTTGCACCCAGGTTCTAGATTACTTGCTGCAGGTTAGCAATATCCATGTTAATCGTGGCAATCTCGCTCGTCAACTCGATGGTGACATCGTTGTAGAGGTAGCAGATATGGGACCAATGTCTACAATATGACTGCAACTTGCTCCAGGTGCTATGACATTCTTCTTCACATTCGGCTTGACAGGTTGCTAGACAGAAGAAACCAAAATTTTTCTGGTAACATCCACAGCATGCTTGCCTTCAAAAAGCTTGTGGCTGATTGTGATAGCCCCCGGTTTCTTGCCTACTCGGTCAGAATTCATTAGGACGGATGGATGTTGATGGAGGAGGATTCTAGAGATAATAGAAGCGAATCCAACAGAGCGTTCCACCGCAAATGTCCTAGCATGTCTTGCAAAACGACAAATAAAAAAACTGTATGAAGTCATAAGAAGAACCGATACCTATTTAGTAGATAAGCCTTGCGAGTTCGGCCTTGACCAGTGAACCATTCGAGGAGGGGGCCAGTTTGCCAACCCAATCTGGTACAACACCGAGTACTTTGAAGTCAAGTCAGAGGCAGGAATTGATCCCTTTGCTGCCTAGACCCAGTGCTTGTTCCCTGTGATTTCTTTCGCTACCATATCAGGTGTAGGAACAAGATTGGGCTGCACATGATGTCTTCCCAGGAAGGTATTTATAATGTCAGAGGAGATGTAGAACTTCTTTCCTCCAACAAAGACCTTTTGGTACTCCCGGTGTTCAGGGTAGTCAAACGCAATAGAAAGATTCACAACAAATTCCTTGACAAGTTGAGGATAGTAGGTACCTATGTTAGTAATAGTGTTGAGGAGCTTTGCATTTTCCAGCATTTCCATGATTTTGGGCAGGCCAAGTGCCTCAAGGGACAACTCATTCTCAAGAAAGATGACTATATGGACGATGAATTTCCACCTATTGGCGGCCTCTACGGAGTGAAATGAGATATTCTCAGTGGCAACACAAGGCATGTTCTTGGCAAGTTTCTTACCTTGACAACCATCTCCTCATTTGCCTCCCCATCACTATCCTTATCATGCAACATTCTAGTAGGTTGTACCTGCTTCTTTCCTTTTTCTCTCTTTTCGTGCTCCTTGCAACATACCTTCTTTTTCTTGTTTGTTGTTTCAACCCTCTTGGATCCTTCAGTTCTTTTTCTTGAAGACCTATCGTTTGATAGAAGAATAGAGAGAGCAGAGAGCGATTTTCACAAAAGAAAAGGGAGTTCTGTTAGAGAAGGTGACAATAAAATAAAGGAAATTCAAACATTGTAACCTTTTAGAGGGCTCTGATTGTCTCAGTTATTGATTACATAAGGGAACAGGAAAGACGGCTAAGGGGTTTATCCCTCATGCTCCGGAATGGGAAAGATATCTGTTTGGGCCACTTGATGAGACTGACTAAAAGGAAATGCATGGCCATGCTAGAGATACGCATTATCAGGATTCAGTCATCTCACAGATCAAGAAACAGTAATTGATTAAGTAAGGATGACGGCTCTATGCCTTATAATCAATATGGATATCTAGAAATAAAAGGATATTGACTTGGACGATATGAAGTTAAGTTGAATTATCGATAATCATGAGCATTGGGTAATCATAATGCCTTACTATAGGCCAATTATGATGGGGAGGGAAAAATGGTAATTTTGCCCCGATCTGGAAAACGTGTCATGAGCCTAGAGGGTCACACATTTAAGAAGATGAATATAGCAAATGAGGACTTCGAAAGTCCATATGAGAAGAGATAACAAATTTGGGAAATTCACTTTCCTGTTTAGTTAGACCAAACCAATCTAAGCTAAACCGGAATGGATTAGAGAATTACCGGTCTAGGTTGTAAACCGGGCGGTTACGGAAATTGTTCTAAGTGAATTGTGGGCTAATTTAGTTCAAGTCATTTAATTAATAATCCTAAGTTTGTTTGGGCTCAAAAGGATTTTAATTAAATGGCTTGGATTAAAATAGGCTTAAGGCCCTTTTAGGATTTGATGAATTATAATTAAAATTATTATTATTATTTTAATTCAAAGATAATCCAAGATTGGAAAGAACAAAAAAAAAGGAAAGATTTGAAAAAAAATATTATTTTTGGAAAAATCGAGAAAAGGGAAAGTAGACGATTTTGGGAAATTGGGAATATATTCTCAATTTCCAAAACCGGCCAATCACTCTAGCTCTCTCCCTACTCTCCCATTCGGCCGACTACCTCTCTCTCTCTCTCTCTCTCTCTCTCTCTCTCTCTCTCTCTCTCTCTCTCTCTCTCTCTCTCTCTTGTGTTCTTGCTCCCTTCTTGCAAAACTAGTAATACTGCAAGAAGGTTTTGATCTAAGGATCAAGACATCGCGTGTGTGGACGTGATAGAGAAACAAGATCTTCGGATTTTGTTTAATCGAATTCGCAACAAAAGGTATAAATTTATTCACATTCTAATCTTGTGCTAAAATCAATTTAGCATAAAGATTATAATCATCGTTTCAGGATCTATGGTTAATTCGCTTCCGCTTGAAATTAATTGTTTTGACCCAATGAAATTTCGTTAGTGGTATCAGAGCCTGGTTGTATTGCATATTGATTTCTAGCATGTTAGAATCGCATGAATAAAATATCTAGGGTTGCTTAATTTAATTGTGGATTTAATTGCATGAAAATTGGGAATTAAGTTTTTGATTTTTGAAATTAATTTTTTCTGAAAAACTAGGTTCCTGGGCTGATCATGGCCGAGCCATGGTCAGCCCTAGGTCGAGACCCTTGGGTCGGGATGGAAAGCCCTAGGCCTAACCATGGCCGGCGCTAAGGGCAGACCAGGTCACGCCACGGGCGACCATGGAAGCCATGATCAGCCCTAGGTCGAGACCCTTGGGTCGGGATGGAAAGCCCTAGGGCTAACCATGGCTGGCGCCATGGGCCGACCAGGTCGTGCCACGGGCGACCACGGTTGCTGCCGCGGGCGACCAGGTCTGCCCAGACTCGACCTTGGAATGGCCCGCAGGGCGTCCAATGGCGACGCCCAAGCAAAACAAGGTCGAGACCTAGGACGCCCCTGGCAGTCTTCGGGCTGGCCGCGGGCAATTCCCAGGCCGACCAGTTCGACCCGCGCGGGCGACTACAATCGCCCACAGGTGATTCATGGTCGAGCTGTTGCGGTCCGACCGGTCTCAGGCTTGAACCGGTCAAAATTTGAAGGTTCGCGAGAAATTGTAAAAATCCTAATTTAAATTTCAGATCCGGTTCGGTTTCGATAAATCGGGAAAAATGAGTTTAATTTCAAAACCAATTTAAACCGTCCGGTTTCGATAAACCGAATATTTTCCATACTTAAGCAAGATAAAATTGGAATTAATAATTTTGTTTGATAACATGATGTTTGATAACATATTGTTTGACAACATGTTGTTTTGCACATGATGTGTAGCTAAGACCCTCTAGATGTGAATGGTTGTTTTATTTAATTTTAATTTTTGCAACATGCGTGTTGCTTTATTTTGGATTTGTAATAAAATATGACATGCATGTCGTGATGGTTGTAATTGTATTATATTATGTAATTACAAAAGAACAACACAAAAAACAAGTCAAGAGGAAGACTTGGAGCCAAGAGGAGTCCCAGAGTCGGTAGGAGTTTCAAAGGAGGCTCGAAACTAGTGGGAGTCCACGAGGATGGTGCAAGTGAAGGACTTGAAGACTTACTCTTTGGGATCTATTGCTAGTATCCGATGATCCTATAGGATGGGCTATGGCTATGCATGTTATTTACATTTATGTTTTAATGTATGAATGTATGGATGCATGATTAGCTTAAATACATCGAATGTAGTTTAGACTATCACCCACATGCAAAGATTAAAATTGGAATTAATCACCCATTGCATGTAATATGAACTTGGAGTCATCCTTGCATCGAGTGTAGTCGATGACTCCAATTAAGATTGTACCGATATACAATCAGGATTTTAAAACACAGAAACACAACTAGTTTCAAGTGGAGCGTGATGCCATCCAAGTCTCAACACTTAGAAAGATTTTGAGCTTATGAGTGGGTGTGCCTCCGCGTAGCATTCATAAGGGTGAAGTCCTGATGAGTTGGGCAGTTTGATGTGGGTGCGCGCGCCTTCGCATAGTAGCCACATTAGTTCTAGGGTATGTCGTGTACATTCGTGTACATACCCTAGCCAGGAATTACAACAAGTGTAATTGGAGCGGTGAGCCTACATTCACTTAAATCGAGTGCATGCAAGGATCCTAGTTCAGGTTCTATAAGTTCTAGAATCAAACTTGAAATTCTGAATCGTAGCCAAGTTAGGAAGTCAAACACAAAGTCTTTAACTTGTGTATCGACTTCTTGTGGAAACAGTAAGCAAAGTGATAGACAGATAATAATCACGACACCAGAGATGATTACCCAGTTCGGTGACTCCACACCTACGTCTGGGGGCACTTTGCCAGTGGAAAGGTTTTTCACTATCAGGTAGTCAATAGTACAACTTCAAGCCCAACTAGCTATCACACAAGCTATTGTCCTAAGCTACTATAGATCTCACCGTGAATCACCTCGACCCGGAGCCTCTCCCCTTGTCTTTGAGATTCCCCCAATTCCACCCTTCGAGCAAGCTCCTATGCTCGGTGTCGTTGTCTTCTTGGATGGAGTTGTGAATCTTCAATCACAAACAAAAACCCTAACCGATCCAAACACTTAGTCTTCGCGACTCAAGGTTTGATCGGAGCAAAAGGTCTGTTCTAGCGAATATTCATCAACCTCTCAACACGCCGATGGTGCACGGTTAAGAGCTCTGAGAAATCTTGTAGGTGTTAGAACAAGAACGGATGACTGCTAATGGGAAGCCAAGGGCTTTTTATAGCAGCTCACATTCTTAATCCTTCTCGGACCAGGAACAGGAAAGTCAAGCAAGTTGTTGCCGCCTTCCACGAACAGTTGGAAGTCGTCTTGCCTGTTCTGACTTCCTGATGAAATCAGGCAAGTCGAGTTGCCGCCTTTCGCTGACGTGTAACTGCCAGATGGAAGTCGTCTGACTTGTCGATGTCACTCTCTTGCGCTCCAAGTCTTCGTGGTGTCTTTCTCCTTTCGCTCCAAGCTTTGTCAAAATAGGAAAGCTTTCAGTTCTTTCCTAATCTGTCTTGTAACAAGTCGCTCCACACGTCATGCAACATGTTGCTCGACTTCTTACTTTTGCGCTAAAAAATCATGCCAACTATTAAACGTAGCAACAATCTCCCCCTTTGGCAATTTTTTAGGAAAACACCTTTTTGTAAGCCCATCGTCATCTTGTGGCAGTTACGCACAACAAGTGACTTATCTTGTGGCAGTTACGCACAACAAGTGATGTGACTTCTTTACTCCAAGCAGGCACATCGTCGTCACCTTGAGGCAGTTACGCACACAGCAAGTTTTGTGACTTCCGATGCGACTTCTTGTGCGGCTTTTAGTGTATCTTCTGGAGCAGCTTCTGGAGCTTAACTTCTTGAGTGGCTTTTGGAGCGGCGACTTCTATGTACATCTTTCGGCGCGACTTCTGGCGTACATTTATCTCCCCCTGTTTGTCTAATAATATTGCCAAAGGCAATCTCATAACTAAATTTGACCAAACAGCAGGATAAAAGAAAACCAGCTCACACCTTGAGCAAATAAACGGCTCAAACATGAGCTCAAATCCAGCTAAATCAAGAGCAAATATCCCAAAAATAAATAGTCACAATGTGCAGAAAGTAACTCGGACAAACCCCGAGAATTTAATAGTGTGTGTGGGACAGAGTTATCATGTCAAATTTCAGAGAATTACTAAAACGACGTGGAGTCGTCAACATCTTCTTCTTCAGCAGTAGCAGCAGCAGCAGATCGGAGGTCTTCTAAAAGGACTTCACAGGCGACTTTGGGAGTTGAGAGCGTGGCAATTGACTTCTCCAGATCAGCAATCATTTCCACCAATCCTTCCTGCATCCTAGTGCCAATTGGTCCTGAGGGACGAGAGCTTGATCCAGCTCCTGGAGTTTTGGCCATAGGAAGTCCTAGGTCCTTCAACTGCTGCCCTTCAAAGTTCTTGAGATTGATGGCTAGAGGCAGTGGCTTTTTACCCGGAATATCCGATTCTCGAACAATGTTAGGACATTGTTGGAGAAGGATATCGGTGATTAGCGAAGGAAACCCGATCGGAAGTTTGATAGCACATGATTTGGCGTGCTTAACTAGATGGTCAATAATATAAGCACCAAAATCAATAGGAGACAGCGTACCTATTTGGTAAATGAGTTTTGCCAGCTCTGTTTTGATGCTTGACCCATGTGTAGATGGTGCCCAGTTAGCCAGACCGATGCGGCAGAGAATAGAATATTTTGATGTGAGCTCGGTTGCTGCAATGGTGTCCTTGACTGGCCATCCCTTCTTACGTCCTCCGGTTATTTCGACCGCTATTTTGTCCAAGTGCGGGACTTCCGGAGTGACTTCTGGGTCATCTCTGCCAAGGTATGTGTTGATGGTTGAGGCAGAGACTTCGAAGCATTCCCCCCGAACAAACACCTTTCGGTATTCAGCATCTTCAGGGTCATCGAACTCGCTTGATAGATTGACGATAAACTCCTTAACCAAAGTCGGGTAGAATGGACCAATATTTATGACCGTGTTGGTCAGGCCAGCTCTACGAATAAGCTCTACAATCGCATTTAGCCCTTGTGCTTCAGTGGAGAGTTCTCTTTCTGGATAAATCTTCCGTTGATAGACATACTGCCACTTAACGGCATTGTCTACAGAGTGGAAAGAGACGTTGTCTGTGGGTGCCTTCGGTACATACTTGGGGAGCTTCTGCCCTCCTAATGTCTTTTTCACCTGTGGTAGCACAATCAGGGTGTCTTCTTCTTCGGATTCTTTTTCTTCAGGGACAAAGGTTGCTGCTGTGGTTACTGACTTCTTTCTTGACTTCTTCGGCTGTTTGGACGCCGAAGCTTCTCCTTTTTCTGTTGTTTTCCTTTTTGGGGTTAATCTTCTCTGAGCTTGAGTTTCTTCTTCTTCATCAACCAACCTTCGGGTTGGTAGCTTCCTTCTTTCAGCCCTTTTGGGCACAGCTTCTTCCTTTTCCATGGTTTCAGTATCGACACTTTCTTTGACAGGTTCCTCTAAAAGTTGAGTGACTTCTGGAATGACTTCAGGATTATCATCACGCCCTGAATCACTGTTCGGGGCGACATTGGAACCTCCTTCCTTTTGCAAGTCCTCGTTTAGAGGAGATTTCTCTGGTGCTGGTGTCGACTTAGAGAGGCTAGGTTGGTCCTCGGTGCTAGTGTCGTGGACTTCAGGAACAAGGGTTTCGAAACCCTCTTCAGGCAGGCTTTCTTCTAAGTTTTCTTCAGAGAGGATAGCAGATTTACCTCGTGTTGGAGTCGGAGTAGAGAGAGAAGCGTCTTCTTCAATGTTTGCAGAAGCGGCTAGAGCGTCGTCCTTCTCAGCGACGGGGATTGTGTCTTCCGGCGTAACAAATGGGGGCGAGCTTGTTACATCCTGAGGTGCTGCCGAAGTTTCCCCTAAGCCTCTTCCTCCTCGGATCCTTACTCCATGCTTGGTTCTAGTCGATTTGGAGGCAGATAATTTCTTGGCAATGACTTTTGCCCTCATCTTTGCTCGAAGTACTTTTGAAGCAGATGGTATTCTACCGCTGCGAGTACCAACCATTTAGCTAGGATTTTGTTCTTTGTGGGGAAAAGCAAATTTTTGCTGAGCTTTTTGATCTGAGAAACCCTAGCGATTTCAAATGATGGAGAAGGTGCAGAGTCTGTAGGAGTTGAACAGAATGATTTCTGATAGGTGGATACTCAGATCGTAATCATTCTCAAAATTCAAAAGACTAACGGGATTCTGATGAAAGGATTTGGGTCCGGCTTGATTTTGTGGACCCTGTTTGGTCCTGATCGAGAGAAAGAGTAAAATCAACTAAAAGCTCTTCCTCTTCTTGCTTGACTTCTGGCTATTTTAGACAGCAAAGTCCGAGGGTTGACCTCAGACTTTCAAACCTTTTAGCATCTAATGCTTTTATAAAAATGTCAGCGACTTGTTTCTCAGTGGGTAGGTATTCGAGCTTTATTTTCTTGTCTTCTACAAGCTCTCGAATAAAGTGGTGCCTGATGTCAATATGCTTTGTCTTGCTATGCGGCACTGGGTTCTTCGAGATGTTGATTGCACTGATGTTGTCACAGAACAAAGTCATGACTTCTTGCTTGACTCCATATTCTGCCAACATTTGTTTCATCCAAAGAAGCTGAGTACAGCTACTTCCAGCTGCGATATATTCGGACTCAGCAGTAGACAAAGCAATACAATTTTGCTTTTTGCTGAACCATGATACAAGGTTGTTCCCCAGGTAGAAACAACCTCCAGAGGTGCTTCTTCGATCTGGTGTGCTTCCCGCCCAGTCAGCATCACAATATCCAACCAGAGTAGGAGAGGTATCAAAGGAATATAGTAATCCCAATTCAGAGGTTTCCGAGATGTACCTTATGATCCTCTTTGCATGAGCCAAGTGACTGACTTTTGGATTGGCTTGATATCGAGCACAGACTCCCACAGAATAAGCAATGTCGGGTCGACTTGCTGTCAAATAGAGGAGACTTCCTATTATGCTTCGATAAAGACTTTGATCAACTGGTTCTCCTATCTCGTCCTTCGTGCACTTGTCATGTGTGGCAATAGGAGTCCTCTTGTGCGAAGCCTTTTCTAACCCGAACTTCTTGACAATGTTCTTTGCGTATTTGCTCTGGGAGATAAATATTCCATCTGACATCTGCTTGATCTGGAAGCCTAGGAAATATGTGAGCTCACCGACCATACTCATCTCAAATTCAGACTGCATGTGTTGAACGAAGCGTTCCACCATCTTGTCTGACTTTCCTCGAAATACAATGTCGTCGACATATATTTGAGCTATGATGATGTCCTTTCCTTCCTTCTTCACAAAGAGAGTTTTGTCTACTCCCCCTCGAATATAGTCATTCTGTACAAGGAATTGGGTAAGACGTTCATACCATGCTCGTGGAGCTTGTTTGAGACCGTAGAGAGCTTTCTTTAGCTTGTAGACATGGTGCGGAGAGTCATGGTCTTCGAATCCCTTTGGTTGGGCTACATAGACTTCTTCGTTTAGATTTCCATTAAGAAAGACACTCTTTACATCCATATGATAGAGTTTGAAGCGCAGATGACATGCGATGCCGAGAAGAAGTCGTATGGCTTCCAGTCTGGTTACCGGAGCAAAGGTTTCTTCAAAGTCGACTCCTTCGACTTGTGTGTACCCTTGAGCCACTAGTCTCGCTTTGTTTCGAGTGGTGTTTCCTTGCTCGTCAGACTTGTTTTTGAATATCCATTTTGTCCCGATGATATTGACATTGTCAGGTTTGGGTACAAGTTCCCAGACTTCATTCCTTGCAAACTGAACCAATTCTTCTTGCATCGCGCAGACCCAGTATTCATCATTGATGGCCTCTTGTATATTCTTTGGCTCAATTTTGGAAATAAAGCACATGTTACCTATCAACTCTTGGCGGTCAAGAGATGCTTTTTGTCGAGTCCGAACTCCCTCATTAATGTCTCCAATCACATCCCTGGGTGGATGATACTTCTGAATTCTTCTTGACGGAGCTCTTTGCCTTGTAGGAGTTGACTCTTCATCCGGGATGATTTGGCTTTCGTCTTCAGACTCTTTGTTGTGCTCATCGTCCTTGACATCTGGTCTGACTTCTGGTCTGACATCTGGTCTGGCTTCTCTTCTGACCTCTGGTCTGACTTCTCCTGAGAGATTCAGGACTTCTTGTCCTCGTTACTTGATTGCTCGTTACTGTCATCGACCGCGACATTGATGGATTCCATGATAGTCCGGGTGCGTTTGTTGAATACACGAAAAGCCCGACTATTTCTGGAGTATCCGAGGAAGATGCCTTCTTCGCTTTTAGGATCCAATTTGCGTCGCGGTTCCCTATCTGTGAGTATGTAGCAGACTGATCCAAACACATGGAAGTATTTGACATTCGGCTTTCTCCCCCTCCATATTTCATAAAGAGTGAACGAAGTTCCAGGGCGGAGAGTCACTCTATTATGAATATGGCATGCCGTATTCAAAGCTTCAGCCTAGAAGTGTTGCCGGATGTCTTTGGCTAACATCATGACTCTTGCCATCTCTTGAAGAGTGCGATTCTTTCTTTCAACGATTCCGTTTTGCTGAGGAGTGATGGGAGCAGAAAATTCGTGGGCAATTCCTTCAGCATCACAGAAGTTTGCGAAGCTGATGTTTTCAAACTCCTTTCCATGATCGCTCCGAAGTCGAACGATTTTCCCAATGACTTCTCCCTTTTCTCGTTGAACTTTTTGACATAAGGCTTCAAAGACTGAGAAGGTATCTGACTTCTCTCGAATGAAATCTACCCATGTGTACGTTGAGAAGTCGTCTACACATACAAATATGTACTTCTTCCCTCCTAGACTTTCTACTTGCATGGGTCCCATAAGGTCAACATGAAGAAGTTCTAGAACACGAGAAGTAGTAAGATGTTGTACCTTCTTGTGTGACGTCTTGACTTGTTTCCCAATTTGGCATTCTCCACAGATTTTTCCTTCAATGATCTTGAGGTTGGGAACTCCGATGATAGCCTTTTCAGAGAGAATCTTTTGCTTACTCCTCAGATTGATGTGACCAAGTTTTTGATGCCATAGTTTTGTCTCTTGAGCTTTGGATAAAAGGCACTTGGTTGGCAAGGTACTGACTGTTGGAGACCATAGATAACAGTTGTCAAGGGACATGTGGCCTATCATGACTTCCTTGTTTTGTTCGTCTTTGACCGAGCACTTGTCGCGAGTGAAGTGGACATCCAGATCTAAATCACATATCTGGCTTATGCTGATGAGGTTTGCTGTGAGGCCTTCTACTATCAGAGCTTCTTTCAGACATGGAGAGTTGGGAAGATTGAGTTTTCCTTTCCCGAGCACTCTAGCTTTTACTCCATCTCCAAAAGTGACGAAGCTATTCGTGCTTGGTATTAAAGTGACCAAGAAAGAGCTATTACCCGTCATATGTCGAGCAGATCCACTATCGAAGTACCAATCGTTGCTGGTTGAGGCCTTTAAAGCGGTGTAAGCGATGTTAGCTTGATAGTTGACCTCTTTGACTCGCCATTCCTTCTGAGGTTGGCTTTTCTTGATGGTGGTCCTTTTCTTGACCGAGCTCTTCCCATATATCTGATAGTAGAAGGATCGAATATGTCCTCTTCGTCCACAGTGATGACAAACCCCGTTGTGTCTTTTGGTCTGGGTTTTTGAAGCAGCCAGAGTAAGAGGCTTTTTGGTTGCCTGGTCAGCCGTGAAGTTAGGTGACTTCTGACGAGACTTCTGGGGGACAGACTTCTGAGGAACGAAGATGGTGTGCGATGATGAGGCTTCTTTCGAATATCCAAGACCTTCCATATTTCTTGATGGTTTCCCGATCGAAAGTATTTGGTCCAGAGTATCAGTACTTGGATTCATCATCTTTACAGACTTGGTGACTTGCTCTAACTCGCCTTTTAGTCGAGCAACTTCCCTTTTGAGATCAATAGTCGTCTCAAGAAGTCTGGACTTGTCTTCATTAAGAGTAAGAATGAGAGCGTTTTGTTTTTGACATACCATTCGTTGTAAGCGTTGTTGAGAGTCTCATCGGATAGCTTATCATCAGAGTCATACTTCTTTGAGCTTTCAGCTGGTTGATCTATTGTGGAGGAAGTGAAAGCCACATAGTTACTTGTATGCTCAAGGTCACTGTCTTCCTTATCTTCATCGTCAGTTAGAGAGGCAATGAATCCCTTCTTCTGTTTCTTTAGGAAGTTGGGACATTCTCTCTGCATATGTCCATACCCCTCACATTCAAAACACTGAGCTCCTTTACCTGATCGTTCTCCTCGCCCTCCATCGTTGGCTGTGTTTTCGAGCTTCTGAAACTTGTGTAGTGGCTTGTCTCTGACTTCTCGGGTGACTTTTCTTCCTGTCATATGGCCAAATCTTTTCATGACTCTGTTGTAGTTTTTGGCCAGCATGGCGATAGTTTCCTCGATGTCACTATCCGACTCATAGTGTGTTGAGTTCTTCTGATTAGAACTTTTGAAAGCCACACCTTTATGTTTCTTCTCAATAGAAGGTAGGGAGAGCTCGAAAGTCATCAGTGAGCCCATGAGTTCATCAAACTTCAGTGTCTTCAGGTCATGGACTTCTTCGATGGCGGTGATCTTCATCTTGAATCTGGGACTTAGGGCTCTTAGTGTTTTTCTAACCAAGTCCTCATCGGTCATAGGCTTGCCAAGTGAATATGATTCATTGGCCAGATCCTTGATGCGCACATTAAACTCCGCAATAGTCTCGTCGTCATTCATGGTCAGAGCTTCGAAGTTGGTCGTGAGGTACTGTAACTTCTGCTCTTTGACTTTTGAAGTACCCTCGTAAGCAACCGCAAGTGTGTCCCATGCAATTTTGGCACTTGTGCATGTGTTGATGAGTCGAAACACATTCTTGTCTACTCCATTAAAGATAGCATTGAGTGCACGAGAATTACCTAGGGCGGCTTCATCTTCTTCCATGCTCTACTCCTTTTCTGGTTTGATGCTGGTTTGATTTCCATGAGCATCAGCATAGTAAGGTTCCTCCCATCCATTGATGATAGACTTCCAGGTTTTGCTGTCGAGGGACTTCAGGAAAGCACACATCCGTGCTTTCCAATATCCATAGTTTGTTCTGTCGAGTACCGGCGGACGATTGACAGATCCTCCTTCCTTTGAATCCATATTAGCTGCTCAGATTTGCAAGAAAATCACCTAAGAGATTAAGGTGCCTCCTCTGATACCAATTGAAATTCTGAATCGTAGCCAAGTTAGGAAGTCGAACACAAAGTCTTTAACTTGTGTATCGACTTCTTGTGGAAACAGTAAGCAAAGTGATAGACAGATAATAATCACGACACCAGAGATGATTACCCAGTTCGGTGACTCCGTACCTACGTCTGGGGGCACTTTGCCAGTGGAAAGGTTTTTCATTATCAGGTAGTCAATAGTACAACTTCAAGCCCAACTAGCTATCACACAAGCTATTGTCCTAAGCTACTATAGATCTCAACGTGAATCACCTCGACCTGGAGCATTTCCCCCTGTCTTTGAGATTCCCTCAATTCCACCCTTCGAGCAAGCTCCTATGCTCGGTGTCGTTGTCTTCTTGGACGGAGTTGTGAATCTTTAATCACAAACAAAAACCCTAACCGATCCAAACACTTAGTCTTCGCGGCTCAAGGTTTGATCGGAGCAAAAGGTCCGTTCTAGCGAATATTCATCAGCCTCTCAACACGCCGATGGTGCACGGTTAAGAGCTCTGAGAAATCTTGTAGGTGTTAGAACAAGAACGGATGACTGCTAATGGGAAGCCAAGAGCTTTTTATAGCAGCTCACATTCCTAATCCTTCTCGGATCAGGAACAGGAAAGTCAGGCAAGTTGTTGCCGCCTTCCACGAACAGCTGGAAGTCGTCTTGCCTGTTCTGACTTCCTGATGAAATCAGGCAAGTCGAGTTGCCGCCTTTCACTGACGTGTAACTGCCAGCTGGAAGTCGTTTGACTTGTCGACGTCACTCTCTTGCGCTCCAAGTCTTCGTGGCGTCTTTCTCCTTTCGCTCCAAGCTTTGTCGAAATAGGAAAGCTTTCAGTTCTTTCCTAATCTGTCTTGTAACAAGTCGCTCCACACGTCATGCAACATGTTGCTCGACTTCTTACTTTTGCGCTAAAAAATCATGCCAACTATTAAACGTAGCAACAAAACTGTTATTTTAAATTCGATCTCTAACTTAAATTTAAATCAATACTGATTAAATTTTCCTTACTTCGTGTAGATCTAAATGGCAAACACAACACAAGGAAGTGGTAGTGCATTGAGGGTCCTGATTGAGAAGGACATACTCAATGGCGTGAACTTAGACTAGGATAGAAACTTGAGGCTTGTACTCAAGCATGAACGCAAGTTGTAAATCCTTACCAATGACCCACCTGCTGAGCCAGCATTGAATACCGCTAGGGTATTGAGAGATACTTACCAAAATTTCCTCAGTGACTAGATCGACGTGTCATGTATAATGATGGGCAGCATGGAGCCTGAGCTGCAAAAACAGTTCACTGACCTTGTAGATGATCCTCGAGCATTAATGAAAGAGGTCAAAGAGATGTTCAAGGAGAAGGTTCGTATCGAAAGATATGACACTCTCAGAGAACTTCTCTAGTGCAAGCTCAAGGATGGAGACTCTGTTAGTCACCTTGTCTTGAAGATGAAACGTCTTCTGGAGCACCTAACCAGGATCGATATGGGTGTAGAGAAGGAAATGGCTGCGGACATTGTCCTACAGTCACTTCCTAATGCATGCATATATATATTTCATTATGAATTAAAATATTCATGACATGGAAAAGTCTGTTATAGAGCTTCATTGGATGCTTGTGACTGCTGAAAAGAATTTCAAGGGCAAGACCAAGGAGGTTCTTATGGTACACGAGAAGGTCAGCTTCAAGAAAGCCGGAACCGGTAAGGGTAAAGCCCCTGCGCACCTTGCAGGGCAGTTAAGGCAACCGAAGGGTCCAAAGATTCAAGCAGCTCCCAAAGCTACTGTGAAGGCTAAGGACAAGTCGACTGTTGTCTACTATTACTGCAATGAGCCAGAACACTGGAAAAGGGATTGCAAGCAATACAAGGATTACGTGAAGAAGAGCGGGGCATCCACGTCTTCAGGATCAAGTATTTATGTTATTGAGCTTAATCTCAGCCTTTCCAATACTGATTCTTGGGTACTTGATACTGGAGCTGAATCTCACATATGTATTAATGTACAAGACCTTGAAGGTAGGAAGGCTTTGGACAGAGACGAGGTGGACCTAAGAGTTGGTGATGACAATATAGTCGCAACAAATGTTGTAGGGACTATTAGTCTTAGTTTTCCCACTGGGCTTGTTTTAAAATTAAACAATGTTCATTGTGTACCTACGTTTCGTAGGAATAGTATATTGATTTCCCATATGGATAGGGAAGGATATTGTTTTTATATTGATATTGGATTATTCAATATCTTTAAGAATAATATTTTCTATTGCAATACTTAATTTGTTGGTGGTTTGTATGTTCTAAACACTCAAGACACTAACACAAGTTCCATACATGACATGAGTAACAAAATGGTTAAATGTGTCGTTTAGGGCACCTAGGCGAGAAACGCGTTTTGACACTTCATAAGTGTGGACTTCTAAGTCCATTTGAATTCACTTCAATGGAAAGATTTGAGTCTTGCCTTATGGGCAAAATGTCAAAGGCTCCATTCACGAGTACAGGTGAAAGAGCAAGTGACTTTTTAGGTCTAATATATTCCGACATATGTGGACCTATGAGTACTGAAGCCAAGAGAGATTGTGGGATCATCTCTAAATGGACTACACCCGGAACACCTCAATTAAATGGTTTGTCCGAGTGGAGAAACCAAACATTGTTGGATATGGTTCGGTCCATGATGAGTCAGGCTGATCTCCCAATTTCTTTATGGGCTTATGCCTTGGAAATGGACGCAATCATTCTGAATCGGGCTCTGGGAAAGGAAGTGGATACGAAACCAAACGAAGTATGGAGAGGGAAGAAACCCACGTTGTCTTTCCTGAAGATTTGGGGATGTGAAACTTATGTCAAGCGTTTGCAAGGCGATAAGCTCGAACCCAAATTAGACAAATGTGTCTTTGTGGGGTACCCCAAGAAAACGAGGGGGTACTACTTCTACAAACCCAATGAGAACAAGGTCTTTGTTGCTCGAGGTGGGGTGTTCTTTGAAAAGGAATTTATTTCCAAGACGGCTAGTGGGAGTCCCGTGCATCTCGAAGAAATTCGAGAAGGTACGGAACAACCTGAAGCAATTCAGGAACCTCTAAGAAAGATGTGGAAGCTCAGGAGCCTGAGATGGTTGATCAAACCTCTAGGATAAAACCCGTAGGGTGTAAGTGGGTTTATAAGCTCAAGACCGGCATGGATGGATATCCTTAGACCTATAAGGCTAGGTTTGTTGCAAAAGGTTATCGTCAGGTTCAAGGTCTTGATTATGATGAAACCTTAGTAGCAATGGTTAAATATATCCGAATCGTTCTTGCCATAGTTTCATACCACGACTATGTGATATGGCAGATAGATGTCAAAACAACCTTCCTTAACGGGAACTTACAAGAGGATGTGTATATGTCACAACCCGAGGGTTTTGTCGATCCAAAGGATCCCGGAAAGATATGCAACCTACAAAGATCCATTTATGGATTAAAGCAGGCTTCAAGGAGTTGGAATCTTCGTTTTGATGAAGCCGTAAGAGAATTTGGATTTGTCAAGAACGCGGATGAACCTTGCGTTTACAAGAAAGCGAGTGGATAATCATGTGCAATGGGATTGCCAGCGTTTGATCATAGATATCATTTGGAAAATGATATTGGACGACCCGACCTTAGTATGCAGCATAGATGCTGTCATGAGCATGCTCAGTTGTCATAGCTTGTCATTGTATTCTTAGATTAAGGAGTCTTTGTGATCACTATGTAGTCAACATTGATTTTTACGTATGCCTAACGTCACCTGTGACAGGGTAGCCATAAGGGCTATGATTAGCTCAGGGATAGGTTGCATGAGTGATACGAAAGACGACTAAGGGATTTGTCTCTCATACTGTAGTATGAGAACGATATATGTTTAGGCTACTTGATGAGTATGACTGAAAGGAAATGCATGGCCATTCTATTGATACGGGGTATCATTTTCAATCATCTCACGTATCAAGAAACACTGATTGATTAAATAAGGATGACGACTCTATGCCTTATGATCAATCAGGATATCCAGTGACAAAGGGATAGTGACATGGACGACATGATTTCCTAATTTTAAGAACCGGCAAGTATGTTCGGTCCGATTCTTATTCAAACGGTTAGTAACCAAACTATCCCTATTGTGACACTTGGGATATTTTTCGCTTAAAATCTATATGGGCACACTCTTATCCCCATGTGTGAATCCCTCTCCCACCTCGGGTAGAGAATACTCGTCCGTATAGGAAGCGTTCGAAACCCTAGCAATCGAGGCTCACAAGAAAACACTAGTTTGCTACCCGATCGTACAGACCTATAGTCTGACGGCGAGCAGTAATTTCTCGTTCTTCCGACCCGTCATCGCGTCGACCGAGATTCCAATGCCCCATTCCAGCTCCCCTGGCAGATTTCCTACGAGTAAGAACCTTGTCTTCTCCATGTAGGGAGTTCCTAAGGGATGGGAGCTCACTATATCCCGGCTCCAAACAATAGTTTCTACGGTAAACCTCCACCTCGGCTTCGCAGAAGGAGTTCCTACGAGCACACGGCTCGGCTCATCTAAAAGCTCCTACGAACTGGGATTCCTCAGCTTCTTCGGATGAGTTCCTACAATGTACGCCTTAGTCCCGCTAAACGAGTTCCTACGAGCAAGAGTCTCGGCTCCGATAGAAAAGGGTGCCTATGAGAAAAACGACTTAGCTCATCTGCCGGAGTTTCTAGAAAAGAACTATGAAGCTGCTAAAACCAGTCTAGGCCAACACACCAATTCACGATAGATGAATCGACCCGGAAAGCCACTTAAACTGGATCGGGCCACCTCCACAGGGTAAATTTCCCGCATCGATTCCCCCTTGGCTTCGAAGAACAGTTCCTACGAGACACATCGACGATCAGAAGCCACCGCAGAATTTGCACACTCATGATGGGCTGGATGGACAACTCTGGTACGTTAAGGCCGCAAGCCCACGCCACCCACTAAGGGGCGAGCGGCTCACCTTGCTTTCCTCCCAAGCAATGCCACCTCTTCCCTATATCTATGCAAGGAGTCCTTTCTCGTTCTCAATTTGCCGCAAGAAAGAAGACCGCCAACTTAGCGCCCAAGCTAGGGTTTTGTAGTTTTTTTCCTTTTAGCATTGTTGTATATTCTGATCCTGGAATGAATTGAAACGTGATAAATCATCACTTCAAGAAGATACAATTCTCGGGTTCCAACGGCAACTAACCACTAGGATGTTATGCCGATAACTATCATTCTTTCTTATGCAGATGCGACTAGATCTTGTCAAAGATGGAACTTGGCAGTGTAGGAAGCCTGCGGAGGCGTCATAGACGAATTGATGGGGTAGATTAATTAGGGAATTCTTTTCTTGGATAGAATTGTAATTATGAACTCTCGTAAAGTAGTATAAATAGAGGATGTAGAGTTTTGTGATTCTTAACTTTTGGTTTTGGAGCTGATACACTCCCCAAATGTTCACGGCCATATTGGTTTCCCCGGATCTGACTTGGATCACGATGCCAGAAGGATTTTTTCGGAAAAATAAAAATCACCCGACAACCCCATAAGTGTTAGGCTAGGTGTCCGGGCTTTGGTCCTGCAAACAATCGCCTTGTCTACTTTAGTTTGTGTATGTTTGTTTCATACCAGTACAGTCCGATCCTATTCAACTCAACTTGGCCAACTTAGTTTTTATAAGGGGTAATTACAGATCAATATACCCCCCAAACCTCATTTTCATATCACTATACCCAACTTTCAATTTTTTTTTCTAGGTCCCTCAAGTTTATAACGTTAACACTTAAGGTAATTTTCTGTTAAATCTAACTGAGGTGGTTGGTAAAATGTCCAAAATGCCCCTCTATTTAAGCTTTAAGTGATATAATTCTAATAAAAACGTGAAAATACTAGTTTACCCTCGCTTAAATAAGAATTTAAACTTGTAGATTAAGGGCATAATTGTACTTTAACCAAACATAATATAAAAAACTAAAAAATCAAATAAAATGTAAATGAAATGACAAAACTACCCCCTTCTTCAACCTCTCAACTCCCATCTCACACTCTCGTTGCAGAACGACCTGGCATTGAAGGCCTTGCCGGCGCCGGAGGCGAAGTGGTGGTGGTTCCGGTGGAGGTGCTTGACGGCGACGATCCGGCCGTCGCGGAGCTGGCCCAGGAACACCGACCCGAACACGCCATCCCCGATCTTGCGCTTCGGGTCGAACCGGTTCGTGGAGGCCTCGAGCTCGTCGTAGGTGTACGCCGGCGGGAGGAGGCTGGCCGAGCGGTGGCGGTGGAGGAAAAGGGAGTTCTTGGGTTCTTCGTCCTGAGGCCTATAACCATTGTTACGCGAAAATTGATTCTCCAGACAGGTTCTAGATATATCAAGTTAAGGCCGCTATAATCATACAGTCAAAATTCAAGACCCTACAAACATCAAATTCAACAGAAAAAATTATGATTCCTGAATGGAAAAATAGTGAGCACTGAAAGTTTTATTCATGTGGTAGCAATGAATGCAAGAAAATAAACAGCTCAAAAACCTTCGATCTTGCCCTTTATATTAGTTAGACCTCTAATAAATGTAAAAATCCATTGAATTGACACAATGAGCTCAAATCAATACTTGAACTCCCATCTCCTTGTTTTGAATTTTCCTATAGAACTCCAACGATCTAGGCCAGCCTCCTGGGGATTGGGATCGAGGTCGATTGGGATTTGTCTCGGGACCCTTATTTCTCGAGCTGTAGATCTTGCAGGTACAGAAATGCCGTCTGTGGGTTCACTTCCTCAGACCCGACTCCCTTTTCCTCCACCGCCACCGCTCGTCCAGCCTCCTCCCGCCGGCGTACACCTACGACGAGCTCGAGGCCTCCACGAACCGGTTCGACCCGAAGCGCAAGATCGGGGACGGCAGGTTCGGGTCGGTGTTCCTGGGCCAGCTCCGCGACGGCCGGATCGTCGCCGTCAAGCACCTCTACCGGAACCATCACCACTTCGCCTCCGGCGCCGGCAAGGCCTTCAACGCCAGGTCGTTCTGCAACGAGAGTGTGAGATGGGAGTTGAGAGGTTGAAGAAGGGGGTAGTTTTGTCATTTCATTTACATTTTATTTGATTTTTTAGTTTTTTATATTATGTTTGGTTAAAATACAATTATGCCCTTAATCTACAAGTTTAAATTCTTATTTAAGCGAGGGTAAACTAGTATTTTTCACGTTTTATTAGAATTATATCACTTAAAGAGGGGCATTTTGGACATTTTACCAACCACCTCAGTTAGATTTAACAGGAAAATTACCTTAAGTGTTAACGTTTTAAACTTGAGGGACCTAGAAAAAAAAACTGAAAGTTGAGTATAGTGATATGAGAATGAGATTTGGAGGATATAGTGATCTGTAATTACCCCTTTTTATAAAGTTGAAGACAGTTTGTCTGGATATACTGACGTAGCTTTCCGCCACACTAAACACTAAACGCGGCACGACACTGAGAATATAAGAGAATTCTCTTATGTCGTGACAGTACGCATAAATGTAATGGTGATTGATAAATATGAAAAAGAATTACAGTCCTTTCAACTCGTTGAAAGTCAAGCAAGAACGTTGAACCTTTGTTTCTTCTAAGCATGCCAAAAGATTGAACAATTGTGCAATAAATTCAATTTGTCGACCATGGATGCGACAAATATAACGCTTTCTACTTTTCTTCTCTACTACTACTTCATTTGATTATATTCTTGTCATTTGAATAAAGAATTTTATACACCTGTTGGTGAACAATTTAGACCATAATATTTGTACTTTCTAAAAGAGACCACAATATTGTTTGCCCACCTTTTATTTTGATCCTTGGGTCATAACATATTTTAAATCGTCTAATAATATAATGTATTATTGTTGAAAATTATATCATTCCTCGTCTACTTGTGAAATATTTCCCTCTCCCCTTCTCAACATGATTCAAATTCACGATCTCGCCACTACAAATGTAAAGTTAAAATCATTGTAATACTCTCTTATATCATCTCCGATGTGGCTCCCTACAATTAAATTATTATAGAGAGTGATTTGGATTGAGAATAGAGTAGAGAGCCATTGTTTAGTTTTCACTCTAATCATGTTCCTCACACTTAAACTACATTTATTATCATAATATTATTGTTTACTTTTATAATTGCAAAAAAGAGAATAAGTGGTTGGGTTGAATAAAATAGAATAAAAAATCATAAAGTAGCAAAAGAGAGAATGCAGGGACCTCCCTACATGTATGAAGAGAGAAGATGAATGTGGAGAGCTTCTTATTGTAAGGAGTCATGTAGGGAGCCTCATTAGAGTGCATTTTTTCTATTCTCTCCCTACAATAGTTAACACTACATATTATTAATTAGATAACAAATATGAACCCATTGTAATTGAAGTTACAAGTTGTACTATTATTTCACAAAAGTACAATATAAAAGTGTTGTGTACTATTTTTAAATTTTGTTGAAAAATGGTGGTATATTGTTGTAAAAGATGATTGCAAACTTAAAAATTTTGCTGTAAATGACGAACTTTTTTACATTTTTTAAATACATATATTCGAACTTAAAATTTTTTATCTTTACTCCGAACTCAGATGGATCTAAGTCTAACGCCTAATGGGCATCAATGACATGCAAGGAAGGAAGAAAAACTCGCGAAGTCGAGTAAAAAATTATTTTACTTTTAAGGGAAAATTTGTCCCTTTTGGACACACATACATACAAAGATGTGTTCTAATGAAAAAAAATGTGTGAGAATCATGAAAACCAACTTACGGTGTCATGTGGTAGGAAAGATGAGCATTTTTCTATATCTTATAAGTAAACACTCTCCGTTAGGCGTTATACATTTTTCTATATATTATAACTTTATTATAGCATCATTCATTATACATATGTGCCCAATAAAGGTTTTAATCCAACAATCTCCGGTGGGGAAACATATGCTTGAAACGTATAACCTTATGAGCTCATAATTTTGTTATCATTCAATATGTAACAATATCTTTTCATAAACCATATTCATATAGGAACAAAGAAGCGTTCCCCAAATTACTTATGACTAGACTCACAGTAACCATATATACAAATATAGCCAAAATGACATAGTTCAATCATGATTGCGTGGCATGAAAATTATACAATGTGAACAAACGTTCCTATTTCCAACTGATCCAACTTAAGTGAGGTTAAACACCAATTAACCAACAAAGTCAATAAATTAAATACTATCTAATCAAAATTTAACATCTAATAAAATAAACAAAATACAAACTCTAACTAAAATTGATATTCTAAAAAAACCTATATAAGCAATCTGCTCGTGAAAGACCTTGGCGGCTTATATTTAGTGAGCTGATCTGTTGCCATGTAGATGGTCCTTATATGCTTTTCACTCTTATATATTTATATGTATTTTTCCCTAAATTTGTTGTCGATAAAAAAGTTATAATAGCATAATTATTTTTCTTATATAGTTTTCTAATTTCATATGTCCATTATTGTGCGGTTATAATTTAACATTATTGATACCCCGAGTCCGCATTGTTTTCACAATTGAAGTTGAGAGGGTGACATCCGTGAATTGGTTGGTGTCCATAACTGAACTTTGTAAGTGTTGGGCCTGTAGACAATATTTCACATGCACCTGATAACGCGTATGTGCACGCGGTCGTTACAAATAATAAATTCTGGTAAACACATGGTCGAATCCATAGGGACCAATTGGGGTTGATTCAATTTAACTAATGCTATCAAGCGTAATATAAAATACACAATTTATAAAGTAGTTTGATTATTTGTAAGATAGAAACACTTGGGAGATATTCAATAGAAAAAAATCATGGATGTCATGTCACTCAAATTACAATGAAATAAATGAATAAGTTCTGATAAATTATGTCAGTAATGTGAACCCTAAACAACAATCATATTAACACCTTCTCTCGGTTTTGTGTTATCCTAGACTAAAAGTGTTCATCATCCCTCTCGGGTAGATAACCACCAAAAGTATGTAATAAGCCCTGCAATAATGGGGTAGGGATTTCGAAGAGTTGAACCCCTTTGAATTTAAGTTCGTCTGTCACCCACCGGCCCTCTCAGACACGGCAACGCAATTCTCACATATGATATTTATTCGTCAACAAATATTATAAGCCTTAAGCACTCAGAATCAATCACATATGTATAAATATTTCAATCCATACTTATAAATTCATCATAATAAAAAGTCATAACCTAGCCTCCATGATCAAGGGTATTTAGCCCAAGATCATGTTGTAGAACATAATCGACCCGTACAAAATTGAAGTCATGATGACCGATGTGTGTTTGTAAACCAACAATAAAAACCAAGCTATCCAAGCATCTCCCAAATATATGTGGAATAGATTGATATCTAATATAAATCTATCATATCAATTTATGATCCCATAAACCAAAATGGAATAACCCGGTTGAGGCGTAATGATCAACCGTCTGTAGTGCATTTTATGTCCCATACTAGGCCCCCTTTTGGAGGAGTCCATGACTATTCATACCAAGTACTTTGACACCAAATTAAGCATTTGACCCAATACTTGATTTCCTTCCTAAGTGATCCTGATTCGACATTCAAAGTATATTGATTTTTCTCCTCTATTTGCACCCCTATTTTTGTAAATCCTGGACCACCCATAAATCGATTTTCCTCCCTCTGAATTATATTCTAGTCTCAATAATAATGCTTGTATAATTAAGTATATATAATGAAGTCTAAAGTAGGTCAAACAAAAAGTAGGCAAAAAAACCCCTCCCTAGAGCGTATTTGCAATTTTCACTGGATAGAGCTTTCCCTATGTATAAATAGAAAAGGTATAGATAGAAAAACAAGTTTATTCCCTAAATTGGACTCTTCACTACTCTGTTTATCAACATTATATGTTAGCTCTTTAGATATGAAATCAAAAAAATTTCATAATAGAAATGACTGAATAGAATAATGTATTTGTTTTGTTATCTCTCTCATCATTTATCTTTTTGTCTAATATAGACTCCAATCATTAATTATTCTTGATTGATAAGATCTTTGATATAAAGAATATCCAAATACTAAACCCGTATTTTAGATGATAACCTTGGCCAAGGGGAAGAGGCTCTTGAGAAGATCAAAGAAAGGGCTTGTTCTTCCTCGTTAATAAACTCTTCCAATAATGTCGAACCTTCTTTTTTCAAAAAAAGCATGTATAGTACTTTTGTGTTTACGAGCCAAAGTTTTAAGACAAGAAAGTCGAAGTATATATCTGACTCGATACAAAACTTTTTTGTTTGAAGACCCGTTGTGATAATGAGAAAGATTTCTGCACATACGTACAAATCGGTCAATAATATCATAATCCGATGAGTCAGTCCAAGTTGGCTTACTAATGGGCTGCCCAACCGAATTACAAAAGTGCGCTTTAGCCAAGGATTCAATTAGATAAGAAGTTGGAATTATTGTTTCGACCTTATTCATATCATTATCTATAAAAAATGAATTTTCTAATACTTGACTCCGTACCACCAAAGAAGTTGGTTGTACACTTAACATAAAGTTAAGGGAGTGTTGGGATAATTTGTTTCTATGCACCCTTCCTGGTTGAGACCATACATCAAAATGACATTCCCATAACTTTACAAGATAATCTTTCCATTTATTCCGGCCTGTCTTTTAAAATCAGAATGTAGTTTCCTTGATATCTAACATAATGAATGAAGGGGTCGTTGAAAAACACCAGAATGCGCTTAAAATTGTTTGCAAATATAGATACAAGACCTTCCATCTTTTTATAGAAAAGAGTTCGCTCGAGAAAACTTTCAAAAGATGTTGATCGTAAATGAGAAGATTTATTCTGAAGAAAAAGGACGATGGATTCATATTCACATACATGAGAATTATATAGAAAGAGGAACCATCTTACATTTTTTGTTGAAAAAACGAAACTACGACTTTTTGAAATTGGAATAAGAACACTATTCCAACTCCAACCCTGATAGAGAAAGAACCGTAAAAAATGAAGAAAAGGGGCATCTTTCACCCAATAACGAAGAGCTTCAACTAGGATTTCCAAATGGGAAAGGGTGGGGTATTACTACATCTGACAAAAGATGGAAATGGGAGCAGTCGTTCTCCAAAAATGCAAATATTGACTGCATTGATCGTAAATTAAGAGATTTTTCTATTTCTTTCCCTTTTAAAGAAAATACTAATTGAAGAAAAAAGGAAATTTCTGCAATATCTGAAAATCCCTCTAATATCATTTGAGACAACATATGATCATTGTGATCCAAAAATGGATTTTGGGTCGAAGTCCAAAAAAAGTAGGTGTCACTAAACTTTGGTCATACATTGAATGAATTAAGCGTTTTAGTAGTTTTTAGCTCAATTTATTGGTATAAGACGAACTCTCACAAAGACAAAAAGGCGAGCTAGTGAAAGAATGATGGTGAGGAAGTCCATAAATGGACTCCCGAAAAAGAAGTGGGTAGAATGCTCCAGATTAATCAAATTCGAAATATTCCTGTAATTCTGGCATTTCTAAAGTAATTGTGGCATTTTAAAGGCCAAAACTACCCGAATAACCAGTCCCACATTTTTTTCCAAGAACTGCAATCTTTTGGAGTTTTTCTACCCTTATTCCCTCTTTGGTTTTTTGGATCGTTGGGAACCTTTTTCTTTCCATTTGTTCCCCCCTAATCCCCCAATCCACCGCCCCCTTTAGAAGCAGTCCCCCCCTGTTCTGGGTATCGGTTGGGGTCGGGTTTTCTGACGACGCTATATCCGATTTTTTTCCTCGGATTCGCAATCCCAATCGTCACTGTCAATACCGAGATTTTGTTGCCGTATCTTAGCTTCAACCTTCTCAAGGTCAATGATTGGCATTATTGGCACAAAAGCCAATATCATTCCACTTCTGTTCTGTAAGAGCATAAAAAAAAGATACACTTGAATTGCTCTTGGGAATAGATTATCAAATATTTCAAAAAAAACGGTTCTGGTCGGTGTTGACATATGGGTCCTCGAGTATTATAAAAAATATGCTTACAGTTGTCTTTTGTTTCAAAACGGCCAGAATGAAAACTAAGCCTTTTTCGGTGAAAAAGTGAATTTCTAGTGGGCTCCTATTGCTATTCCTATTCCTAGGTAGCTGAGAAAAATATCATGCGTTCATCATAAAGAGTTGCGGTGAGTTGAGCGCTCGGGTGACGAAAATAGAGATTTCACTTCTTTAGTTATTAGATTAAAAATAATTTATCTTATCGATACCCCTACAGAATCGGTAACATACCTCAATCGGCAAATACAAATAGAGTGATATTTGTATTTGCCTGGGACGAATGGATTCGAACCTTTGCGGATCGAGATCAAAAATCGACGCCGTAAACCCCTTGGCTACGCCCCAAGATTAGTGCACCCCCCAAGACAAAAAACGAAGAAAAAAACAGCAGCACTTACCCCAGCTCATGTTACATGCATATATTTTAGCATGACCGATGTGTGTTTGTCAACCAACAACAAAAACCAAGCTATCCAACTATCTTCCAAATATCTGTGGAATAGATTGATATCTAATATAAATCTATCATATCAATTTATGATCCCATAAATCAAAATGGAATAACCCGGTTAAGGCGTAATGATCAACCGTCTGTAATACATTCTATGTCCCATACTAGGCCCCCCCTTTTGGAGTAGTCGATGACTATTCATACCTAGTACTTTGACACCAAATTAAGCGTTTGACCCAATACTTGATTTCTGTCCTAGGTGATCCTAATTCGACATTCAAAGTATATTGATTTTTCTCCTCTATCCGCACCCCTTTTTTTGTAAATCCTGGACCACCCACAAATCGATTTTCCTCCCTCTGAATTCTATTCTAGTCTCAATAATAATGCTTGTATAATTAAGTATATATAATGAAGTCTAAAGTAGGTCAAACAAAAAAATAGGCAAAAAAAACCCTACCCAAAACGTATTTCCATTTTTCATTAGATAGAGCTTTTCCTATGTGTACATAGAAAAACAAGTTTATTCCCTAAACCTGACTCTTCACTGCTCTGTTTATCAACCTTATACGTTAGCTCTTTAGATATGAAATCAAAAAAGATTCATAATAGAAAGGACTGAATAGAAGAATGTATTTTTTTGTTATCTCTCTCATCATTAATCATTCTTGATTGATAAGATCATTGATAAACTCTTCAGTACTTCTGTGTTTACGAGCCAAAGTTTTAAGACAAGAAATTCGAAGTATATATTTGACTCGATACAAAACCTCATCGGGACTAACGGGTCTCGAACCCGCAACTTCCGCCTTGACAGGGCGGTGCTTTGACCAATTATACTACAATCCCTAGACATAAATTGTACGACAAATATATTCTTATGATTTCATTCATACATTTTTTTATTTAGATTTTAGATTGGAGATTATAATCGATGTGTTGAAATAAAGGCAGATATATGGATATCCCCGTGGATATGCTCTTTCCTTAGTGAGAAGTGAGAGCGGCACGGATTCCTAGTCCTATTTTATTTCTTGCCAAATTGACCCGCTTTTGCTAGAAAAATACTTCTTTTTTATTTACTTTTCCACTTTCCCTATATTTGTGGGAACAAAGAAATAGAAATAGAAATAGAGCAAATGCAAATGCAAATAAAGAAACCGAAGAGCAAGCCGACATTTCAGGAAAACAAAACAAATGGGTTATGCTATTTTATGATGGATAAGCGCATTTTTGGGTCGAGCTATATATATAATGGGATGCACTCTACTACAAACTCCAACAAAACGTCCAAACGTCCAAGGCCTCATCTGCCCATCCATATTTTTGCGAGCGACGATCAAGCGACACGTGGCGAAGCGGTTCGCTGACCCCGTTAGTTACAAATAGAGGGAGAACTGAGGGCAAACTCGTCATTGCGATCGCGCATTAAAAGCGTGATCATTTAGCGATTCTCACTAAAAATAGGTGCATTCAAACCACGATCGTGCATTTAAAGTGTGATCATTCTGCGATTCACACTAAAAATAGACTAGATCAAGAGAGCAATCATTCATCATTTCATGTGTTGATGAAAATTATCTAAGTAAGCTGGTTATACAATATATAACATGTTATACATGGTACACCGGCATGTTATACATTGACAGTATGACCCCTAAAGTGGGTAATCGTTTTATGTGTTTATGAACATCCTATATATACACTAGTTATACAATATATAACCGCATGTTATGATGTCTATAACCTCATGTTCTACATGGTACACCACCATTTTCTACATAACCAGTCAGACAGTTACCCATAAACCTTTGAAGTGATTAATCGTTTTATGTGTTGATGCACATCCTGTAACTACACTGATTATACAGTATGTAACATCATGTTATACATGATACACTATCATGTTATACATAATCAATCGGACAGTTACGAATAAACCTATGAAGTGGTTAATCGTTTTATGTGTTGCTCAACATTATCCAATTAAACTAGTTATATAGTACAAAACCGACATGTTATACAGAGTACATCGACATGTATATATAAATAGAAAGACAGTATGTAACATCATGTTATACATGGTATACTATCATGTTATACATAATCAGCCAGACAGTTACAAATAAACCTATGAAATGGTTAATCGTTTTATGTACTGCTCAACATTATCTAATTAAACTAGTTATACAGTACAAAACCGGCATGTTATACAGAGTACATCGACATGTATACATAAACAAAAAGACAGTTGCAAACTTGATTAATATAAAGCTTGCCCCGAAGGGCAAGCGCTTACCAAAACATTACAAGAAAATGTCACATAACATGAGTAAAAAGCATGCAGCGACGGTGGTTATTCGTTTTCATCCTCGTTGTCGTCGTCTTCTGCACCTCAAATTGGTTGTAGATGAAAGAAAAAAACCTAGATCAGATCGAAACAGGCTAAAATAAAAAAATAATCGATTAAAAATCAATAACAATATAATCGACAACAGATCTAACACGAAATTGTGATAACTAATCCTACGTCTTGCCATCTCTAAGTCGAGGTCAAAATCGCTCTACAGCCAGTTAGTTTTCGCGTGCGTGGTTCTAAGAAGCCAAACCATTGAAAAAAGGTATTAGGTCTTGTTTGCGAAATAACCCAAATACCCCATTATTGTATATGTCTATGTTAAATGGGAAGATCTACCATTTGCGCCAGGTGTCGCCTCCTCAGTCGCTGCGCATCAATTTAATGGATGGATTAAAGTTTTGACGTTTTGACATTTTTTTGAGTTTATAGTTGATATCTCCTATATATATAATCAGCTACAAACCAAAAAAAATGTCAAAACTGTAGAACATGTAGTGCAATGTTGTAGAACATGATGAACCCTGCCACGTGTCGCACGCTGAGACAACGCGCGTCTCTGATCTGACAATTCTACATGGGTTTCGACGTTTGATATGGGCTTGTAGCCGAGTGTATCCCTATATATATATATAAATAATAATAATAATAAAAGTTTATCTTCTAGCATCTAATATTCATTCACCGAACCAAAAAGCTCTGTTTGATTGACTGTATTGTAGAATCTAGCAACTAACATTAATTGAATTTGAAAGAATTGAGAAATAGAGGCTCCCTTTTAAAAAAAAAAGAAAGACCAAAATTGGACCAGACCGGTTTGGCCGAGTTTCGAGCTTGCTTTGGCGAACTCGTCTCGCTGAGGCCCGAAATCCCGGAATCCGGTTGGATTTTGGCGAGTTTCATAACACTGCCTGTAGGTCCGTTGAAGGTTAACCGGATCTAGTGGCCTGAACTAAAAATCAAACCTACATGGTTTGGTTACTAAAATCTTGACCCGAAGCCGCCCCAATAATGGTAGATAACCGGATTATCGGTTAACCAAAAAATTTGACCGGGTTTCTAATTTAACTGAAATCGGTTTTGACTAGAAATGTAAAAAAGACTACAAATGGGAAAAAGAGAAGGTGGGATCGAGGTTGCGCTCTGGCGAGGGAATCCTATCCACACTAGCCATCTGGTCCTTGCTCCAATAAGGCCTCTTGCGACTGATTTAGGGCCAAATTGCTCATATTTAGCGTCGGATTGCTCAGATATAGAAAAACCAAAGGTTATCATTACATATTGATAACCTCTTCATTTTTATTTGTCCAATAAAATATTGAACGAATGAATTTAGATACCATGTTGTGATGAATGTGAAGAGAAGGGGAGAAAAAAAGTGAATAGGCTTGAGAGAGGAATCTACATGTTGAGAGGGAGAGAGAGAAAGAATGGGATGACACGTGTGGATTAAATAGAAATACAAGGACGAACGAGAATTGTCGATACATGATGATCGACAATATATATTACGCTACGTTTGGATGATTAAATTATCACCTGTTTAACTAGTTAATCAAGGATTTTAGAAATAAAACTGGAAAACGAAAACGAACTGGACCATATCGGTTATCAAAAATCGAAACTGAAACTAGGCCTCATTCCATCAATTATGATTATTTCAACTTTAGCTCTGATCGGCTTTTTGGGTACCGGATAATTTTGAACAGCCTAGCATTACCTCTATGAACAATTAATTTTGATTAAGAAAAGTAACATGAAACTTGTTTGAAATAGGAGCAATAAGATATATATTAAAGATGGGGCTGGATCAGGTATATAATAGTTCTCATACAAACTATAAATTACACGATGAAATTGCATTTTCAAAATGCATAAATTGTAAAGAAGGGAAAATTTTGTATTGTCTTTATTGATTTCTTATCAACGAATACATAACTATTTATACATGAAATGCTAAATAGGAAACAAATAAATGGTAACATTAACATAGTGATTTAAGGGCTTTGGGTTTATTTACAGGAGTGAATCAGGCAGGAAATCATGAAGATTTCCGGTAGTGATATCTGTGAGTATTAATCTATAGCATATCATGGTGAAAATGAGAGCAACATCAAAAAAAAAATTAGGCGATGTTGCTGTTTTAATAGTTTGTTATTTGCTGGATCACTGGTGGTTTGTACTTTGTACCATAACCCCTATATTTATGACCATGTCAACAAATGAAAATTTTGTATTATCTTTATTAATTTCTTATTAATGAAATACATAACTATTTGGAGTAATTTCATGTCAGTATCTCAATTTTGCCTCATTTTGATATCAGTACCTTAAAGTTAAAATTTTTTTTGCCGGTACCCGAAGTTTAT